>CM046669.1:46401562-47601562 GCA_025594165.1 Tamias sibiricus | reverse complement strand
GGCTTCTATGGCACTGACCACTCCAGCTTTTCTCTTCCTGTCTTTCTCGAGAGCTGATCCTTGGTTAGACACACCTCCATGTCTAGCATCTGACATCCACGGTGCAGTTTCCTTCTTCATCAAAACTAAATTTCTGAATATTCTTGTTTCTTCTTCTTTTGTCGGTACTGTCTTCTGTATCCCTGTCTTGACACAGCATAGTCTTGGAAGGTACCTCTTTCCTTACTTGTTGTGCAAGATTCTGCTGAAATCTAGATATTCTAATTATTCTGCCCCTTTCACATCCATTTCCTGCTCCATTCCTACAGTCATTATCCATGTTTGGGAACTTACATCTCATGCAGTCAATTATAATTTTCTCCAAATTCAAGTTGCAAATCCTTTCTACTCTGTCCAGTGCCATATTTCTGATCACTCCCATCACTGTTCAAAAACAATCATTGTCTTTCCATCTTCACTGCCAATACTCTAGGCCATCATCCATTTCTCATGTCGATTACTGAAATAGACTTTTAATAGACTTGACTCCAATCAAGTTGGTAATCTGTGTCCAATGTTAATGTTGTCTAAAATCAGGTGTGAAGACATTGGTTCCTTACTTATAGCATGTCAGTGAATCTCTGAATTCCTTATTATAGTTTCAAAGGCCTTTCAAGATGTAGGTGCTTCTTGAATCTTTGATCTCACCTCTTGCTATCACTCCTAACCTCTCCAGCCCTCCACAACCCTCTGAGGATACTGAACAAAGAGGCAATTAAGAGCAGATGTTTCCTCTTATCAGACAGGCAGCTCATGTGGGTAGGCACCAGTTTATGTTTTAGCAATTGGCTTGGGGCCACTGTGTAAACAAAACCTGATGGTTTGTTTCATGATGCCAGAAACAATGTTAGTTGAAAATGAAAAAATTCAGTCAATCATCTGGAGGCATCCCAAATATCCAGATGTTTGGCATCCTGTTGACAAAACAGCCAAATGATTGAGAAAGAAATTTTCACTTTTCCACTTAAAATGTTTGGGTTTCCAGTAGTTATCAAAAGGGGTAAATATACCCAACTGATTTTCTTGAGACTATGACTTCCAGGTGGAATTAAAGGTGGAGTAAGGATGATGGTAATTGCACTTGTAGAACTCCAAAGACAAAAAAAAATCCTCTGAATTGTTGTATATCCTTAACAGTAATCTGCTTGTTATTGGTTGATGCTGTTTTTATTAAGTGTGACAATGGAGTCATGTCTAGAAACTTCCACAAATACCCTGACCTTCGTTAGGCATGAGTCCACATTAATTGTTCTGAAACGACATGAGTGTCTTTTGCATATTAACCAATTTAGCCACCTGGAAGAATCAGCATTGCATTAAGGGTTCAGAGCTAATATTTCTCAACCTGTACCTTATAGCCAAGATAAACTGAAGAGCTAAGGAAAGACTGATCCAGTGGCAAAATTTTCTTCCAAACACAGTAAAGTTTATTTGTGAGTATTCAGTGACAAAATTTAGTTTTGAGTCACCTGAAGAGGAAAAAATAAATAATGATTTAGCTTACATATCAAAATTACAAGAAAGCAAATAGATGTACTATGTCAACCCCAAGTACTATAGGCTTAAGAACTATAACAAGAAAGTTATAGGAACCACTGAGAAGTCAAGTGTGAACAAATCCCAGGAGAACCTATGAAGGAAATTGTAGAAATTATGTCTGAATCTATTAAAAATGAAGTTCATTTTATTTTTTTTTTTGGAAACAGGGATTGAACCCAGGGGCCCTTTACCACTGAGCTACATTCCCAGCCCTTTTAAAATATTTTATTTATAGACAGGTTGCTTAGGGCCTCACTAAGTCACTGAGGCTGGCTTTGAACTTGTGATCTCCTGTCTCAGCCTCCCGAGTTTCTGGGATTACAGATGTGTGCCATCACGCCCCACTAAATAAGCTTATTTTAAATTGGAACTTACAAAGTCTATCACTGAAGTCTTGCATGTGCTAGAGATATTTGTTAATGATTTAATGTTATCTGGGCAAACATTTACTGTAAAGGGAGTCAGCCGTAACCATTGTGACTTGAGGAACGTTGGTTAAAATTGTCTGCTGCCTTAAACGTGTGTTCTCCATGAAATGCATGTGCCATTACTCAATATTTAAAGAAAGGAAAAAAAAAAAACATAGATGGAACCACCGTATGACACACCATACCCACTCCATGGTATTTTCCCAAAAGATCTAAAATCAGAATACTGCAGTGACAGCCACCTCAGTGTCTATAACAGCACAATTCCAAATAGCTAAATTTGGAATGGACCCAAATGTCTTTGAATAGATGAATAGATTAAGAAATTAACAAATTTATTACACATAAAAGAGAATAAAATTATGGCATTTGAAGGTAAATGAATGTAAATGGAGAATATCATTCTATGTGAAATAAACCAAACTCAGAAATTAATAAATAAATAAATATGAAAAAATTTCCTTTGCAAAAATTATCACCAGTTGGTTGAAGTTTATGCAGAAAATATTTTCATTGAACAGAAAAGTACTGGGAACATTTTCAAGGTAGGAGGTTACTGAAACACAACATAGTGGATTAGCAGGCTCAAACACAGGAGTGTCTGTAATAGTTGAGCAACAATGATAACAGCAGCAGCAACAAAAACTCATCTCAAAGTGGGGCACAATCTAAGTAGAAAAGTGGTAACTTGTTACCTCTCTTCTACTATACAAATGTTGCTTCCTGTTACATTTTGTGGAAAATCACATTCATGTGTGGTTTAAATGAATACAAGATTTATTGCCCTCATGTATCCTTTCAGTTCTAGAATTGCCTGATTATGGTGTAGAATTGTCAGTTCTGTCTGATCTATGCTCAGGAGAGAATTAAGCTTTGCAGGAACAGAGCACTTGTCTCTGAAATCACAACAGTACTAAGTTTTGAAGAATTTTGAAGAATTCTAGAAAAGAACATGTGGCCCTGCTTCTATGAAGCAGATGAGGGTAATTTTATTATTTTAGAGGGAAGGCAAAAGTTGAAAACTTCCTGTGGGTATAAGTTATTCCTTGGGAATCAGGATATAACTCAGAGCCCTATTAATTTCCATAGATATATACATCCTGTCCACTCATGCACATCCATAGGAGTAATTAAAGTTTCGAGTGGAAAACATTTTACCACATGGGACACAAATATGATGTTGAGATCAAGTACGTGGAATTCATCCTCAAACATTTGGTTATGATTAGCCCCGACTAGTATACAATAAAAATATATTCAAAGAGCTAGGGTGCGTGCCGAGCAGAAGGCTGATAGTTCTTTAAAGTTCTATTATTAAATTTCTTCTGCTTTCATATTAAACTTCAATTAAATAGTCTCATTGGTTCACTGGAGTAGGTTTCCATTCAAAATGAACATTTGTCAACAGATGCATTTATAAACAGCTGTGGTTTTCTTTGGGCATATACAGTGTCATTATCCAGACCATCTGGCTATTCTGTGGTGGTGTTTCTTATTTGGGCTCTATCTCTGACATAATAATTTATCATCTTTAATTTGCTTGATTTCTTCAGAGAGAACTTTTTCCTGCTCTCACACCTCATGGAAAAAAAAAAAAAAAAAAAAAAAAAGGAAACCGACAAATTTAAAAAGTTAGAGGAGTTGAAAAGATCTTTCTACAAAGTCACTGCATAGCTAGCCTGGCTACTATTTTTCATTTTTCTTTTTACTACTGAATGTACCCTGATTAGAGAGAAAGTCCAACTTAAAACCAGAGCAATGCAGCATTAATATTTTTAAAAGAAATTATTTCCAAATATAAATATTTTCTGGAGTTTGTTTGATTTATTTGTTTCTTTAATTTTAGAAATGTTGGCCACTTCTCAAATGGTTAAGAAACAACAGCTTTATTTTTCCAGTGCTTATCATGCTAATTCTTGCCTTTCTTACCAGCAGCTCTAGTCAGAATGGTATAACCATGGAAAAAAGAATGGAGTGAATGTGTTTGACTTAAAAGTTCCATTCATGGGCAGCATAAGAACCTAAAAGTATATGAGAGACAAGAAGCAAGTTCTTAAAATACAGGACATTGTGTGGTAGCAGCATTTTGTTGTTGTTGTTTTCTTGTTATTGTTGTTTTTTTATGTGAGCTAAATATACATGAGGATTTTGCTAATTGAAAAAAATAAAACTACTAGTCACATTCTTACCATAATCTTACTACAAATAAATTATTAAACTTTTGATTATTAAAATCAGGTATAAAGTTTTAAGCCAAACTGGGAAAACAAAATGTTGACTGTGAAATAAGAATTTGCTAGTTCCAAAGTGAGGAGTCTGTCAATGATCTGACACATGTAGTATGGTAGCTTGATCACTACCAAAAATCAATCAATCAATCAATCAAAATAAATAATTAAATATAAATAAATAAATATACAGATAAATAAATAAGAACATTTACCTTCTATAATATCAGCAAATGGCGGGGCATGATGGCACATGCCTGTAATCCCAGCAGCTCAGGAGGCTGAGGCAGGAGGATCGCAAGTTCAAAGCCAGCCTCAGCAAAAGCAAAGTGCTAAGCAATTCAGTGAGATCCTGTTTCTAAATATAATACAAAATAGGGCTGGGGATGTGGCTCCGTGGTCGAGTGCCCTGAGTTCAATCCCCAGTACCAAAAAAAAAAAAAAAAAAAAAAAAAATCAGCAAATGTTTACCTTTGTAATGTAAGTGAAATGAGTTAGGAAAAAGTAGAAGTTTAAGAGAATAATCAATGATATAGAAAGAACAAAGGAAACAAACTATTTTGATGTAAATATAAATTGAGAAACTACTCTTATCATGTATAATATAATGATATATTATATCATATATAACATAAAGACTGAAACAAATACTGTTTTGTTACTCTTACAATATTTTACAAATCCTTATCCTTAAATTACTTGTTAAATAAATAGGAAGCAAAAATATGTGGCAAAAATAAATATTATAATGTTTGGAACTTATTTCATTTCTTTCAAAGCTGCCTGGGAATAGTTTAGATGCTAAAATGTTCTAGCATTTTTTTTTTGAACAAAATATTCTATAAAAATTTACACTTGACAATGATCATCAGTGGTTGCTAACATTACAAAAAGAAAGATAACTAGACATTATGTGCCTCCCACTGGAGCAAAACACTGCCTGTTCTAGCCAGTGTGACTTGTGTCTTGTGTGAGTGTGACCAAAAAACCTGACAAGAACAACTTAGAGGAGGTAAAGTTTATTTTGGCTCATTGTTTCAGAGGTGCAGTCCATGGATGGCCAACTCCATTGCTCTGGGCCCAAGACAGAACATCATGGTGGAAGGGTTTGGCAGAGGAAAGGAGGTCAAGACATAGCAATGAGCAGAGAGCTTTGTTTACCAGGAACAAAATATATACCTCAAACTCATGCCTTGGGTGACCTACTTCCTCCAGCCATACCCTACCTGCCTACAGTTATCACCCAATTAATCTATATCCATGCATTAATTCTCTGAGTTACAATGATCATAATCTAATATTCAATCTCTGTACATTCTTGCATTGTCTCAGGCATGACCTTTTGGGGGACACCTCATATCTAAATTATAACACCACCTATGAAGTAGTTTGTATAAAAGACATTTAAAAGTGACACTTATTAAACCACTCCATTCATCTAAAAAGTTACATGAAATACAGAAATACATGTAAATTGTATAATACATGTACATGAAAATATATGTAAAATTAAACTCATGGGTAGACAATCAGGAAAATCCAGACTGTGGGAAACTCTAGAGAACAAAATACACTCTTTTCAACAAGAAGATGAAAGGAAAAAAATAGATCATAGAGGTACTTATCGATAAACATAAATTTAGGAACTATCACAATCAATTGCTCTGCATGGAACTTATTTGAATTTAGAAGCAGAAAGAAAACTACAATGAAATTAATTATAAGATAACTGAATATATGATGCTATTTAGGAATTTTAGTTTTGTCAGATGCAATAACAATGTTGTGATAATATTTTATAAAGATCCAATATCTTTTAAAGATGTATACTGAAATATTTAGAGATAAGATTATCTGATGTCTAGAATTTTCTTTAAAATAACTCAAAATAGTGCTAACGGCATAAAGAAGGAATAAAACAAGACACACCATAGTACTTAATTAACATATATACTATTCTCTCTGCTTTCATATATGGAAGACATTCTCCAAATGAATTATTTAAAAAACAAATGACTAGTGATATCAGAGAAATGCCATTGTATCACACGCCATTAAACATAAGGTATTATTTTAAATAATACACTAATTTAACATACAAAAAATTATCTAAAGAATATTATAGAGCAATTTTTAAAAGTTAGCAGTCAAGGTTTTCCTAAATTTGTCCCCAAGCCGTCTATAGATACTGCTTCTTTGTGCCCTGCTCTGTACTCCAGTTCCACTGCGGAAACTTCTCCACTCTGTTCTGTCACCAGGAAAGCTATCTTCCCAGTCTCCCTTGTCTTTTGTTTATGGAGTTTTGGTTGTAGATGTTAAATACAGCCTATAGGCATTTAAAATACATTCACCTTTAAGGTAAAGTGGAAAGAGCCCAAACCATGCTGTTTACTCTCTCTCCTAACCAGAATCACAGCAAATTATATAGAATTTCCAAGTAGGAAGCCACCATAAAAGTTCCATAACTCCCTCTTCCAAAGTGTTCTTCAGAGTAGTTATGTTCCCTTTTTTTCCAAGAAATCTCTTCCAGCCTTTGGCAGTTGTCACTTTTAGAAAGTTCTTTCTTTTGTTCAACTTTCTGGGTTCTCAGAGTTAGTTCTATTGGCCCATTTTGTGTCCTTAAATACAAGAGCTCAATCTTGCTCCTTATGGTGGCACTTCAAATATTTTATGACGGCTATTACTTTGTCTACTCTTCTCTTAGCTGGATATTTCTAACTTTTAAAACTATGCCTAGGAGCATATTTTTTTTAAGACTTATTGCTTTCCTGACCCAGAGACTACTTCTATTGCTCATGCTATCTTGTGAAAACTCTCTTAGGCAGGCCCTTGTGCTGCATTTCCTGTCTTAGATGTGTGATTTCTGTCATTTGTGGATTCCTTAGGATCAGTGGCTATGTCTTTTGCATCCTTGTATTCCCAGTGCCTTGTCCCAGGTTTTCATTTTCATTTTTATTTATTCTGAGCAGATAAATACATGTATCCCAGTTATTCCCTCTTTAGTGCTTTCAGTGTGTCACTCCTTTTCAAACATGAATTCGCTAATTCAAGTGAAATCCAACTAATACAGAGAAGATTGGAGCCTTCCTTGTTTCACACAGAATATCATAAGTCCTAGAATACAGTATGTGATTAGATTAGCATCAATTACCCTACTGTATCTACTCTTGTCTCACAAAAAAAGCATTTAAAATAAAACCCAATTATTTCTTTACATATTACATCCAAATCATGTCTTTTGAGCTTATGTAAGTCCAAAGCATTATTTATTCTTATTAAAATACAAGAATCAGTGTTTAACCATGTTAAATTTATTTTCATTGGGTCTAACAAATCATCCTTTAAGGTCATCTTTGATTCTTATACTATTATTATTATTATATTTATTATCCCTCCTATTTTGTTCTTTGCAACTTATGAGTCTTCATAATTCTGTTTCCCATGTATTGATAAAAATATGCATTTATTCAGTGACTATTTATGGATCATCTAATAAATGCAAGTGCTTATTTTAGGCATTGGGTATTCATTGGTGAACAAAACAGACCTGGTATTGCCCTTCATGGAGTTTATATTCTGGGGTAGTTTTCCAACATTTGCATTCATCAGAATAACCTGGAAAGATTGCTGGAATGCAGATTATTACTATGGTTTTACCACCAGCTTTCTAATGCAACAGTTTTGGTTGGCATGATTTTGCATTTCTAACAAGTTCTTAGATGATATTGACCTTTCTTTCCCAGGGTTACCACACTTACAGAATTGCTGTTCTAAGAAGAGACATACATTTAAATGCCAAAGACTTAATTATAAACAAACTTCAGTTTATAGTACTGAGGAGAGACTCTTGCTAAGAGAATACTCTGAAGTATATTTAATTCTATATATTGTATCTAAGTATAATAAAAACAATAGGTTGACTTAATCATGGTAAAAGAAATCATCTAATATATTACAGAGAAATAGAAGGCATATTAATGGAAAATCAATTTCCCTTTAGATTAATTAATGAGTTGATTCAGTTGAAATAAAGTATTTAATATAATAATGCTGCTTCAGTACTATTTATGCAGCTAGAGTGATTTTTCAAAAAGTGACTATTATGTTAGTTAAATAGAATTCTCTCAAGTGCTCTGTTCAGAAACTAGTAGATTTCTATCATGTTATTAATATAACTGAAAATGAACAAGTGAGAATCAGAAAGCTGAGTGATTCAGAGAAGTGATCCATAGATAAGTGGCAGAATCTAGACTTGAATTCAAATCTTCACAAGGGAAGAGTCAGCAGTATAAGACAAGCAGAAGCTTACATCTAAGTAGCTGTCTCTTTCTCAGATATATATGTTACCAAAATTTCAAGCCCTTATTTTCACAAAAACAATTAGGCTTAGGCACCCTGCAAGAGTTAAACAATGGTGCATCTGAATAGTTTGGAAATATCCCCTAATCTCAGATCCTTAACTATTTCTTGGAAGAAAACCAAAGAACTGTACAAATGGTACTATCAATAGCTGTGATCTGGCAAGCTGGCTTTTAGTAAAACTCAAGGACTGGCCAACCCAGATGGGACCTATTTGGCTTGTTGAAACGTGTTCTCTCCATGCCCACTGCCCAGCTGGCAGGGTGCACTGAAGAGATGGGTGGTGGATTTCAAAGGTTGCAGCTTGGGACCCTCTTGTAGCCTTTGTACAGGCACTCTGCTCCCAGAGTGACAAGGACATTGCAGACCTCCCAGATTGGTTTATTTGAACCACCCATTGTGCTATCTTGGGAATAAGCTTAATAAACTGTAAATCCCACTTAATCCTAGGCTAAAATCTGCCTGCATACTATCTAAACCTCCAACATTTATTAGCTCATCAAATGAATGGTTCAGTTCCCATAACCCAACTGGTTTGTCTTTCTTTTTATTTCAACAACTCCAAACTTTTGGAAGTGGAAATATTGTATTTTTGTTTATTTAAGTTCTTGTCTATTTTGAGCCTACTTATAATTCTTCTAGTATTTTATAGGTATTTTTCTATTTTGTTATTCTCTCATTTTCTCCAAGGTGGAGGCTGCACACTTTATACTATTTAAATTAAAGTAAAGTTATATCGCTTGCAATTAAGAATATCACATCCCTAACTGAAGAAAAAATTAAGAGACTGGATAGTCTGTATATTTGGAGGAAGAAGTAATGGTTTAAATGCACAATGACAGGCTGAGAACTGTGCTGTCACCGAAACTTAATCCCTTTATGATGGGTATTTGGAGATGAAGCTTTGAGGTCCTTCATGATGGGATTAGTGCCTTTATAAGAAGAGATACCAAAGAGGTTTCACTCTAATTCTCTCTCTCTCTCCACACTCACAGCCCTATGTCTTCATTCTCACTTCTACCTCCCTATCCCCAACCATGTCATAACCATTTACAATTCAGGAAGAGAGCCCTCACCAAAACCCAAACTTGCTGACATCTTGCTCTTGGGTATCTATCTTCCAGAACTGTGAGAAAATAGATTTGTTGTTTACACCACCTGGCTATATATACTATTTTGTTAAATCTGCTTAATCTAAGTTACAGGAAAAATGTTTTTTTGTAAAACTTTTGGACAAATTATCACTGCTAATAATAATACTCTTAGATTTTTCTCTGCAAATGGTACAGATTCAACTTGACTGTCTAAAGTCTAATTTTACAGAAATTTTGTACATTATGAAATCATAACTGATTGTTAATTTTGATGCAATATTCAAAAAAATTGTGGAAAAACACACCATTCTTTCTTCTGCAAAAAAATCATGAATGTTCAGAATGATGGACAGAATTGTAATTAACTAACTTGGACATGCCATTCTTAGAAGTATATAATTTGAAATGCCACACACACTCCACTGAACTACATCTGTGTCTTAACAGAACATGATAGAAAGCCAAGTTGTGTGAAGGGTTCTGAGGGTTTAGCAGGATTGGTAGGGGACCAACAAAGCCATCCTCTAAGTCAGTCAGATGTTCATATTTCCAGTAAAGGTTCTACAAACAACTATCCAAGCGCATTGGCAGTCAATGGCCAAAACAACAGCTTCTCTGTTTTCCAAAGCAGTACTTATGTACAATCCATAAACAAACTGTCAAAGACATTGTACATCTGGGCAACACAGTTGCAAAGTTAACTTTGGTTGGAAAAAAACTGCACCCCTGGTTTTAATTTGGGTGGAATTTTGATCAGGGAAAGAATCACACTGTGGGCATTTCCAATGTTTCTAAGGATATGTGTAATAGGGCTATGTGCTGCCAAACATAGACGATTCTAATGAATAAAATAAAACAGAGAGAAGTCTAGGAGAGACTGAAAGTTTTGTCTCCTGGTCTGTTTAGCTCCATGGAACAGCAAGTAGCCTGGAACATTCACTATCACATTATAGATTTGGGATTTCAAGATCCATATTAGATAAATAACTTGATTATTTTGTTTATTTCCAAAAATTTAGGTAGCTGCTAACAAGTGGATGATGCTATGCAGTCCATAAGAAACCAGGATTGTGGTGGGCTTTGCACTCTTAGAAAGGAGTATTAAAATATCAAAATAGGGGGCTGGGGTTGTGGCTCAGCGGTAGAGCTTTGCCTAGCATGTGTGTGGCCTGGGTTCGATCCTCAGCACCACGTAAACATAAATGCATTGCATTGTGTACAACTAAAGCAAATAAATAAATATTTTAAAAAATATATCAAAATAGTTCAGGCCTTCCAGCACCTTTGCTTAGAGCATTTAGAACATTAAACTGTCTTATCTAATCCTTCTGTCATTCCTGATGTTACTGAGGCCCATTTCAATTCACAGTCTCCAAGCAATGACACCAGAAAACTGAATGTTTCCTTCCAGCCATTTTTTAAGTGAAAAATGTAAGCACATTTATAATGACAGAACTCACTGAAGAGCATTTCCAAGTGTGGAGAAAGAAGAAAGTGAATAACACTCATGATATTGCATAACTGAACCCATATAAAAGTCAGATTTTTTCCACCATGTTCTTAATCTTTCGTATTTCTCCCCTGAGTAGGCTCCGGTCAATGGCATGACACAGCTGCCTTCTGTTCTGTTGTTGCAGTGGACTCTTGATGGTTTCCATCTGCAGCGTGGACCACCTCTGAAGTCTACTCAGTTCAGATTACCACCAGACGGAGAGTCGGAGGGGCCTTCAGCACTCAGCTGTCAGCTTCACTCCAGAATTCCTATCCTAGCAGCTTTCTTCCCATTCTGACCGAAGTGGTCTTCCATGATTGCAGAGCGGGGCTAAAATGTTTTAATAACCTGGGCTCAAGACACTAACTTTTTCAATTTGAATAAAGCTAACATCCAAAACTAAAGGCTAGAAATGGATGAATGAGAGAAACTGTTCATTTTTACAAAAGTTGAAAACTTGGCCAAAGATCCATAATTACTCTAACAATAGCGTCTAGTATAAAATGTACTCATTTGTAGAATCTATTTATGCAAAATTTTACCTGCAACTGTTGCAGAAACATAAAAGTATCACTGTGTATGCCAACATTTTGTCTGCATTAATTCCGTTTAACAAACATATAATCAATATAGAATTTTGAGGTGGATTCATCCATGGTACTCACTGCTATTAAAGGTGAAGGATCAGGAATCCAAAGCATGGAGGATTATTAACATTAACTCCAACAACAAGAAGGACTCATCCATGACACACATACTTTTTCAGTGTCATCATAATTCTCTGCCTTTTGATCTCAACATGTCCTGACCCTATCGTACGCCTCAAAGCTGGCTCCAACCCTGTTTGGGAACCTCAAAGAGTTGTAGATTTTCTGGAGAGTCACGAGGCAAAATTTGTTTTTAATCTCATATCATCCCAGGACTCCTTCCTAATCTTCTTAATAAGCTGCTCTCTTGAACCCACTTTTCTGGAAACTCTCCCCTCTCTACCCCATTTCAATCTTACTTCATTGTCAGGCACCTTAGTTCCTTCAGCGTGAGGGACCATTTTGTTCCTGGTAGATCCTATATCTCTGAGCAGCAGTCATCATCCTGCCCAGGCACTTGCTGTGAAGACTCAAACAACAATTGACTGTCAGTTCAAACTTCTTTATGTTGTTGGTAGTCTTTGTCCTTGCAGTGGTCTCATGTTTTCTTTCCCTGGCCTTACTTTCCATCACAATGCTTACTAGTCAGTATTTTATGGCGTTATGTTACAGAACTATTTGTTTATTATCAAGGACCCCTTCATGAACAAAGGCTCTTATTCATAAGAGGAAAGTTTTAGATTTTGTTTATATCTTTCCCCCTCACATATAGAGCTCCTTGGCACCCAATAGTTTAATAATATTTGTTGGAAGGAAGGAAGGAAAGAAAAAAGGAAGGGAGGGAGGAAAGAAAAAAAAAAGGAAGGGATGGAGGGAGGGAAGAAGAAAAGAAGAAAGGAAGGAAAGGAGGAAGAGAGGAAGGAAAAAGGAAGGGAGGAAGGAAGAAGGAAGGAAGGAAAAAAGGGAAGGAAGGGAGGAAGGAAGGAGGGACAAACGAATGAGTATACTTCAAGGAATTTTGAAAAAACAAGAAGTTCAATGTGGATAATAGTAATATTTAAGATTTATTGAGCGATTACTCTATGTACCATTCTAAGAAATTGATGTGTTAACTCACCTAATGATGTATATATATAGAGAGAGAGAGAGATTGGGAAATTGAGGCACAAAGGGATTGAGGAACCAATTTATGGTCATACCATTCATAAATAGTGGAATAACCATTCAAACCCAGGGAATTTAACTCTATATCTTGTACTGTTAATCTTCATGATGTGTTGCTTTTTGTTGGTAATATGTAATAGATACACTAAATTTAAAAAGTAGATGATCCATCCCTTTTCTTAATTTAATGAATCTATTACAAACTTTAAAAAAAATGACTCAAAGAAGGTTCTCAAAACTGTTACTGAATTCAGTGAACTCCAAAACTCCTACTTTATTCAGGCAAATTTA
This sequence comes from Tamias sibiricus, assembly GCA_025594165.1. Taxonomy (NCBI): domain Eukaryota; kingdom Metazoa; phylum Chordata; class Mammalia; order Rodentia; family Sciuridae; genus Tamias; species Tamias sibiricus. Next base: position 47,588,341 of record CM046669.1, on the reverse strand, counting down.
TAGTGAAGCATTGAGATAAGAGGACTTTGAGAGAGAGAAGGACCAGGCTGGGCTACACATTTCTTATTCGGACCCAGTATATGTTAATAAATCACACACAATTGAATTCAGAGGACATCCTCCTGCAACTCTGAGGGTATTTTAAGGAACCTTCCATCTGGATTCTGTGCTGATTCTTTTCATATTGTATTTCCCAAAGGATGACTCACAGGAAATTGAGGTTTCTGTGTGTGTGTGTGTGTGTGTGTGTGTGTGTGTTTTATGACATTTCTCTATCTTCGTTGCAAAAAATTGTTTAAGATAAGTGTCTTTGTGGTTGTATTTTTTCTCATTAAGTTTAAGAAAAGAAACTCACTTTTTAACTTTTTTTTCCCTACAACTTCTGTAATTATAACAATGCTTATGCCAATATGACAATAGTGATTGTAGCGATGCTGGTCCTATTGGCTGTGGTACACAAATGTTCCAGTATGTGAAGGTAAGCATGAAAAATAGTGGGGGAAAAAAAACCTGGATAATAGATCAGATTGTTGTCAGAAAATAGCCATTGGATAAACATTATGTGTATGAGGTACGAAGATACATGGCACCCCCACCTCAAAGAATACACATACTGCCAGAAGTGTCAGAACAAATGTCTTCAGCAGGAGATGAAGTCAGTGGGTGTAAAACAGACATAAAGTGTAATGATGCCACAAATGATTAATTTCAACCAGAGAATCATTTGGAGCCCTTGTGGAAAGTTTGAACTTGAAATAGGTCTTCAGAGATTGTATAGACTTCCTCAAAAAATACCATGAAGAATAGCAAATTTGTAAAGGTGGAAGTACTAGGGGTTTCTTCACAAACTCCTTTCCATTATTTCTTCATTACAATACCTTATCTACCACTAAATACAGAATAGTCCAGGATAGAGGTTTGCAAATCTCTCTCCAGTGTCTAGAGTAATGCTCAATAAATAGTGTTGAAAAAAAGTTGCAATATATAGGTATGAGAGTTCAGACTGGTGAACAATTCTAATTTGAGGATTAAAGAAACTCTTGTGCTATATCACTTACCACATAGAAGTCAATAAAAAAGGTTTATGAGTATCCATATGAACTACCCGCAGAGTAATTACAAGAGATATAAAGAATGAATAAAAATTCAGAGTAATGTTGTTCTCTGACTGCCTCTCTTAATAGGATCTGAGATGTGAATAACAGGAAGCATATCTTTATTCATTCAGTAGGCATTTTATTTAGTACCTACAGTGTGTCAGTTGCTGTATTAAGTACTGTAAGCAAAAGTGACTGATATGGTTGCTGCCAATTCTGTGCTTACAAATGATGAGGAAGAAAGATAAGGGATAAAAGGTTAAGTGTCCTTTATTGAAAATTCTGGGGACTAGAAGTGTTTTAGATATTAGGCTTCTTTTTTTCTTCGATTTTGAAAAATTTGCATAAACATAATGAGATATCTTGAGGAAGAGAATCAAGTCTAAACAAGAAATTTATTTATGCTTCATGTACACTTATAAACAGGGTGAAGGCAATTTTATACAACATTTTTAATAATTCAATGCATAAAAAGGTTTTGTGGTGTAGAATTTTCCACTTGTGGTATAACTTTGGTGCTCAAACATTTTTTTTGAGTTTTAATTTTTCAGATAAGCAATGCTCAACTTGTTTAAAGTTATGAGACTAATGACCATTAGATAACATCTACTTTTAGTTACTATACTAGGTAATATAAATATATTTTTTGGTGTACCTGCTCTCCAAGCAAAGCATTATCTCCATTAAATTCTCTCCAGATGAAGATTTAAGGCTTAAATTAACACAGCAGCTTGCCCAATCTCATAAAAATATTTTAAGTGATATATTTGTGATTAAAACTTGCAGGCTCCGAAAACTATACTCTTAGCTGTTCATTACATGACTGTATGGGTTGGAAGTAATCTCTTCCTGGATTGATGTCTATGGTAAATGTTAAAGAATAATTATACATTTTTAAGGAATGAGAAGGACATTTAAGGTTAAAAAAAAAAAGAACAAAAAACAGTGCTATGTTGAGACTAGGGAACATGGTGGTTGGGGAAAAGATGTTGTTAGAAGTCACCTTGCTGAACCATAGGAGCAACTGGGAAATGTTTAAAATAGATAAAAGAAAACGCTCTGTCTAGACCAGTTAAAACAATGTCTCTAGTAGTGAGGTTCAGAAATCTGTGTTGTCAAAGTTCCTCCAGTGATTCTAGCACTGTGTTGGGTGGAAGCCACTGGGATGAATGGATAGGTAAACTGAGGGGGTTTAAGTGAGGAGGTGTGGTTGATAGAGTAGAAGCAGTGGAGTCAGAGAGAAAGAGGTTCTTCAGTAATGAGGAGGGCTTGAATCAAGTAGAGGCAAGATGAAAGGACATGGGGAACACATGTGAGAGATGATTAGTGGGTAGAACACACAGGTTTGGGGATCCATTGGGATAGGCAGGCTGCATAAGATAGGGGAATTTTGGTGACTCTTCAATTTCTAACTTGGGTAACTCTTTGGAAGTTAATGCCTTTTATTAAATTGATGAGTATACAAGAAAGCGCTGATTAAAGAAAAGATGGTGAAGGATACTGATTCATAATGTGGGTGGGGATTAGATAGGGCAAAAGGAAGGAGGGGAAGGAGGAGACATGTGGGTAGAAAAGACAGTGGAATGAGATGGACATCATTACCCTAAGTACATGTATGAAGTCACGAATGGTGTGACTCTACTTTGTGTATAACCAGAGATGAAAAATTGTGCTCTACATGTGTAGCATGAATTGTAATGCATTCTGCTGTCATATATAACAAATTAAAATAATAATAATAAAAAAGAAAAGATGGTGAAGCCAAGGGCTTGCACATTAAGCTAAGATGAAACAGAGAATTTGTAGAAAATAGGATGCCTTGAAAGTCAAAAGGGGTTATAATCCCAGCATCTCAGGAAACTTCAAGGCCTGCCTCAGTAACTTAGTAAGGCCCTGTCTCTAAATAAAATATAAAATGGGCTGGGGATGTGGCTCAGTTGTTAAGTGCCCCTGGGTTCAATCCTGGGTGCCAAAAACAAATAAATAAATAAAGGGACAAGTTGTTGATGGGGTCAGATACCTCTGGAATAAAAAGCAACAAGATTTTGTTGAATGTATATAAAATGCTACGTTAGTCAGCTTTCCATTGCTGTACCAAATACTGAGATAGTCAACTTATAAAGAGAAGAGGTTTATTCCAGATCATGGGTTTAGAGATTCCAGTCCTTTATCTGATGCGCTATTGCTTTGGGGCCTGGGCCAGCACATCATGGCAGGAAAATATGGTGGGAAAAAAAATGTCCTTACATCATGGCCAGGAATAAAAGAGAAGGCAGGAGGAGACCAGGGTCCCACTATCCCTTTCCAGAGCCTGTCCCCAGTGACCTAGAATCTCCCACTAGGCCCCACCTCTTAACATTTCCACCACCTCCCATAGTGCCAAGCTGGGGATCAAGCTTTTAATAGATGGGCCTTTGGGGAGACTTTAAGAGCTAAAGTACAGCAAGTAGAATATCATATTGCTGTAGTTCTTCTTCTTCTGTGTGCCTTCCAAGTGGATTCCAGCTTTGAATTTATAAAGCAAATGGAACAAGAGCAGAACTAGAACAAGACAGTTACTAAATCATGGTTCCCAGCTCCACACTCACCATTTTATACTGTGCTTAGTGGTGCTCAATCTGAACTCCACAAACCACATTTCTTTTTTCTTTCTTTCTTTCTTTTCTTTCCTTTTTTTAACCTTTTTATTTTTTTACACAAACCACATTTCTGCTTTCTAACTGCTCTCTCTTTGGCTTTACCAGTGAAGGAGACAACAAGGTCACAAAGGGGACAAGCAACTCTCTCTTTATTTTCCTGAGGGCAGTAATTATGAATAACACTTCAGAAAAAAAAAATTTTTTTTCACCCTGTTGCACTAGTGTGTGTGTGTGTGTGTGTGTGTGTGTGTGTGAAATTAGTTTATAATTTTCCCCATGCTTATAGAACTAGCTTCCTTATGTCCCCCACCCAGCAACACCAGCACCATCTGTCTGGTGCACCCTCTCCAGAGCCATGGGTCCCAAGTCCTCAGAGGCCAGCACTAGCTGAGCAAGCACCTCCTCCTAGAATATCTGGGTTTTCTACAACGTAGGGCCCCTTAGTTTTAATGATTCCCACCTCTTCCCTTTGTTCCCTCGGTCCTAGGGGTGGTAGCTACTTCCTGCAGTTGATTTGTTAGTACCCTGGAATTCTTTTGCTATACTTTCCATTATGCATTTAAGAACTTGATAACTAGTTAACAATTCTTTATATTACATGTTCTTGGTTCAAATTGCTAGTGTTGTGTCTGTCTCCTGAATAAACCCTTGCATGGAAATTGGCTCCAGGGGTCATTTTAGGGAACAAATCCTCCAAGTTATTTTGGGATTAGTTTGGTCATGTCCTTGAGATTGAACATGGTATTGAGCTCCTTGCCAATGGGAAATACTATGCTAATTACTCATGGCATGTAGTTGCATTACAATTAATCAAATCACCACCTGTGGTTGAGTACAATGAAATATCTACTGAAGCAAGAGCCTTGGGAACTCACATGACTATTTTTCTTGACTGTTATGGGAGTAAGAATGCCTAACAAAGACTATGATATGGGATGAACTCTTAAGAGTGTTTATTTACCCAATTCTCACAGAACCCCTAGGAGGAGATGCTGTCACAACCTAGATGAAATCATCTCATGACTATTCACACATTTTCCTTAGCTTTTTGTTGCTGTGTACACCAGGGTCCCTATAGAATGGTGGTGAAACACAGGTCTTTAAACTTTAAGCTCAAATCATGGTCAGAGAACCATGGAGCTTCCACGATAACCTTAAATGTGTGTCTTATATTTCATTCACATAGAACCATTATTTCAAAAAGAGTTATACCAAAAATATTAAGTGTGCAGTTTGTAGAATTAAAGTATGTGTTGAATTCATAATCTTGCCAAATTTCTCACCAGAAAATTAAGTCATTGATAGGAAGGAGTGGGACTTAGAAATTGAACAACAGATCAACCTGGACTTACATAAAGATGAAAATCTTACACCCAAGTCACGCTGAGCCTCCCTGTAAATAGAAGCTGATGGCCTTCTGTGTGTGGAAAGGCAAGCCTACCTCTGCATGCCTAGTCACTCTGCAAACATCTGAGTAAGGGCTGGGATGTCCATTTTACTCAAGATTTACTCCACTATATCTGATTTATAAATAGAATCAGATCTCAGCTTATTTCATCGGTCAAGTATAAAATCTGACTCCAAGGGAAATAGCTTATTATATCAAAATAACTGCAAGAATTTGCAAATTGTATTGATAAAGACCTAGGAAAAATATCTGAGAGTCAATTCCAGTAGAGAGTTAGAAAAAGGAGAATGGAATATAAAAATACAACATGTTTCATTTAGTAATATAAGTGCAATTTTGAAAGATTCTAGATTTAATAAGTAAAGCCATTAAAGTATAACTAATTCTCTAGTTTCCTTGTTTTGTTGACTGAAATTTAGATTCAGCCATTGTCTGACGTTTAGTTATGTGGAGATGGCTGGACTTCTACTATGGCAAGACAAAGTGGAAGGAATCTAAAGGCTAAGGGAGATAAAATGTTGGTGGAGTTGTGTCACATACACACATTACACCATTCTTCTGAGAGGGCCCAGAAGAAAATTCATTCACTAAGCTGCTAAGATACATGTGTTTGTAAAGCTCTGGGATGGCTTTCATACCTATAAGCCAGGAATGAAAATGGGAAGACCCATAACTGAGATGTCATTCCTGATTTCCATGGGGATAAAGAGATAATGGCATAAAATAGAACAAGTTTTAGTGTTTAACCATCAGAGACAAGATGGATATATTTACCATAAAGATTAGCCGTGACGTAGCAATAGAATGTTTGGTGTTTTGTTTGTTAAATTTTTAATTTTTTCCAGGTATAATTGACAAAAATTAAATGTATACAAGTAATGCTTTGAAATATGTGTACACAATGAAATTATTACTGCAATCAAGCTAATTAATTAATTACGTATCACCTCACATTGTTATCTCTGTGTGTGTGTGTGTGTGTGTGTGTGTGTGTTTGCTGGAGATTGAACCCAGGGCCTTTCACAAGCAAAGCAAGTACTCTACCAACTGAGCTATATCCCCAGCTCCACATTGTTGTATTTTTGTGTGTGGGGATATGAATACTTGAGACATACACTCTTAGAAAATTCCAAGTTCATGATGTTATATTGATATAAACTGTACATTAGGTCTCCAGAATTTATTGATATTATAGCTGAAAGTTTGTATTTTCTAACCAAGTTCTTTCTATTCCCCTCCCCCAGGCTCTTGATAACAACATTCTACTCTCTGTTGATCAAGATGTCCTTAGGAAAGAAGTATATGGACAGTTAAATGTTTCTTGATCCACATGTCAGGAAAACCTCTAATGGCCTGGTGGACACCAACATGATTTGAGTTGGCACAACAGAAAATAATAATCTCTTACTTATCTTCCAGACCTAAGAAAATTCACAAATCTAAAGTTTCTCCATGGAAGGAGAAGTTGGGCCCCATAAGGAAAAGTGTTGCGATGTATGTTCTGTAAATCTCTGCTATACTTTCCCTAAAGGACATTCTGTAAATCTCTTGGTACTATTCCCCCAGAGGAATTTGTAGGAATTTATTAGAGGAAATGTGTGCTGGGGAAAACACCCAGATATATTGGGGATCACTAGACACTGACTCTGAGTTAATGCTGGTTCATATATACCCCAATCCTACTGTAATCAACCAATAAAAGTGAGGGTTTGCAATCAGGCAAGAAATGGCATCTAAGCCCAAATGCAAATCACTGGAAACCTATAGATTCATGGCTCACCCTGTGGTCATTTCCTCAGTTTCCAAGTTTTTTATAGGACTAGATAAATTGGACAAGGGCAGTATTATCATAACATTGGTCCTCTGACTCATGAAGTAAGGACCTTATTGTAGGAAAAGCCATAGTTGTAGGAAGGACCAAATGGAAATCACTAGAACATTTTCATTCTATCAGGACAATAAATCAATAACACTTGTGTCCTTGGGGGAACTGCAAAAATTAATCAGCATAGACTTAAAAGTTTTGGGGATGTGATACCTACAGTATCCCATTTAACTTACCTGTTTTCCCAGTGTATCATGTAGATGGATCCTGATGAATGACTGTGCTTATCATAAAATAAATCAGGTGGTGGCTTCAAGTACAGTGGTTCTTGTATAGGTTGTGTCTTTACAGGAGCAAATGAATGCAACGCCAGACACCTACCTAATCATGCTAATGATCTGACAATTCTAATCATTGGGATTAGAATAGGGTGACAAAGAGGCCTGGAGAAAGGGTCTGTAGATATAACTCTCAGAATATGCATTAAGTATGATGATACTCATGTTACATCCGAATGCTCACCAAAAGACATCCATGAAAAAGGCAGGCAAAATAACACAGTCTTTTGGGCTGGGGTTGTGGCTCAGAGGTAGAGTGCTCGCCTAGCATGCGTGAGGCACAGAGTTCCATCCTCAGCACCACATAAAGTAAAATAAAGATATTGTGTCCACCTATAGCTAAAAAAATAAATATTAAAAAAAACACAGTCTTTGAATGTCACTCAACCTCTTAACTAACACCATGCATGTTCAATGAGAGGAAAGTGGCAACAGTAATAGGGGTGAAGGCAATGCCTGGCATGCATGGCCTCACCAAGTCTAGATGGTTAGCCTGCCAGCAGCATGGACCAACACTCAGTGCCATTAGCATTGCCTAGAGGGACTTTTCATACAACTGGTAGTAAACCGATCACATGACCTCTTCCCCCTGGCGTGGAGAGGGGGGAATGGACACGTATTGTGGACCTTAATTTTCTTTGACGCATATTATGTTTTCCCTAAAACCACCACTGACTGATTTATAGAAGGCCATTTTCATTTGTCTGGTTATTCTACATGACATTTCCTCAGGGGCTGGGGGTTGAGGGTAGTATAAAAAAAATCAAACCTTCATTTCACAACAAAAGAAGTTCGCAGCAGACTCATACCCATGGGACCAATTGACCTTATCACCTTCTCTCGTTATTCTGAAGCATCTGGCTCAATATAAAGATCAAATGGGGGGCTGGGGTTGGGCTCAGCGGTAGAGTGCTCGCCTAGCCCGTGTGAGGCACTGGGTTTGATCCTCAGCACCACATAAAAATAATTAATTAAATGAAGTTATATGTAAGAAAAAAAGATCAAATGGCCTAATAAAAACTAAGTAATGTACCTGTTTGAAGTCACCACTTTGAAAGAGATGGGGTTTTATCTTATAGGATATGGGTACATGATTTGTACCATACATTTACTCTAATAAATGGCACTATTTGGGTCAGTACACATGGGTTTGGAATCAAAGAATGGAAGTCATAATGACTCCAGCAACCCACTCACAGAATTTTTCATTCTATTCCTATAACTGAGCATTGCTGATTTGGAAGTTATGGTTCCTAGGCAGAAAGTGAAACTGCCACTTTGCCCTTTTAACCTTGTGCACCTGAACCAAAAGATAAAAACGGTAGTTACTCTACTCTACTCGGATTATTGATTCCAATTATTATGGTGAAATATGGTTGCTGATACAAAAGGAAGTCAGAAATTTGGGGTTGGGGAATTCTTTGGGAGACCTCTTAGTATATACATGTCCAGTCAAAACAGTTAGTGGAAAACTGCAACCAAAACAATACAACAAAAGATAAACTCACTAAGGATTCAGAGCCTTCAGGAACCAATTTGTGTCCCCTAACCAGGCAAAGAAACTTGACTAGCTGAGCTGAAAATGAAGGGAACAGAGTATGGGTATTAGAAGAAGAAAGTTACATACAAATCTACTATGGCCACTTGGATGGTACTGTGATTAAATTTAAGGAATTATATGCATAGTCCCCAAATGGATATGCTGGTTATTAAAGTTTGTTGACTCTTCATTTTGAGGAGAAAGCAACAATGTCTTCATTTATAATAAGGATAGTTGCATTGCCTTAGACAAAGGCTATTTCGTTGTGTCAATATGTATATGCATATACTGTATATGGATGCTACATTGTCAAATATTAGTTATTAAGTTACTGTTCCTCAACTACAAGTACATGATTATCTAGTCTGCTCTGTGAAGATGGTGTCTGTCTCTGTGAAACACATTTCTGCTTTGCCCCCTGGCTGTGTGTTAGGCTCTGCCATAGAAGTGTCCACAGAAAGATTACAATCTTAAAGAAAGAGCAGAAAGAGACTTACTCCTGCCTGCCTCTGTTCTGGGGGCTGTTGGTGTGTCATTCTCTGAAAGTCACCCCAGCAAGATGCCTTCACCCAGTTTGGAGGGTTTTTTAGTAGAGCAGTAACTGATCTCAGTATGCAGTATTTTTCAAGACCTGCAGAGCCAGCTTGATTATGCTCTCCCTCAGAACTCCAGTACCTGCCAAGCAGTAACTCACCCTCAGAGGTGCTGTCAGTCACAGGGAGTCCTTTCTTTAAGATCCTCAATGTTAATAATTCAAACATCTTTCCCTCTCTGGGAGGAGTGGTACTACTTTCTACTGTTGCTGTCCTGTCGCTTTGTTACCTTGAAGTTCTTTTTGCACTTTGATTTTTTGGTCATCAATTTGAATCCAATGTATAATTTATATCATATTTGTTCTGCTCTTTTGCTTTGGACTCCTTCTGATACAAAACCTTAAGTCTACATTAATTTCTATTAGGGCAAGTAGGGAACCACCAAAAGAAGAAAAATAAAATCAATCAGAGAAGCAGAGAAAGAACCCTACTGGGAGAAATGAGGAGAGTTGGGAGCAAGAAAGTATTGGAGGTGTGGGAGTTGTCTGTGATAAGAGAGCTCTGAGGAAATATGTGGATGAGAAGGTTTTATCTTTTTTTTTATAGTTATTGTTTTTCCCCATTAAACAGCATGAAATTCCTCCCTTTGACCTTTCATACAAGGCTGCAGTAAGGATTTAAATGGCTTTCCAATCCATTCTGCATATGTATTGCAGGGCACCTGGCATGGCAGAAAATAACCACCAGTAAGTGACAACATAAGTGACAACCCATAAAGACACAGATGCCTTTGAAGACAGTAAATATAAACAAATTAGAAAAGAAAGAAGGGGGCAGCATCTATCTCATTTTCCAGACTCAGACTCAGGCTAAACATAGTTAGGAAAAGAGAATTTGTCTAGAAATCCGGGTGTCTGAGCATATGCCAACAATAAGACTGCTGAGGTCCTCCAAAATGCTGAAAATGAGTGATTATTTGTGAATACATTAAATTAAGGGAAAAAAATGCAATACTAGAATCAGAACATAATAGTTCATTTTGAGTGTCTATTTAATGTGTAACTTTGAATGATCGTAGATTAAGTTATGATCATACATTCAAACATGTGATGTATGTGCAATCAATTTCTTTTCTCTTTCAAGTGATATTTTAAGAAGACAACAAGGGCCATAATAACACTAAATCCCTAACATTGTCCATGGAGCCCAAACTGGAGACGTCCCCATGGGGAGATCCTCTTATGACCATTTTCCCTTCTTATGAAACTACTCTTTTGTGGAGGGACTCCAAAATAATAATTGAATTTTATTCTTAATTTTGCTCTTTAGTAAAAAGTGTCCAGTGTATTTTCCCTTAACTGAATGTCTTGTTTGTAAAAAGTCATGAGAAAGAGAAGGCTTATCTTCTGCATACATTTCCCTACTCTAAACACAAACCTGTCTTAAAGCTGCACTTCACTTAGGGTACTGTAGTGACAATGAAAAATGGTCAAGTACAAACTCAGGGAGAAAAATCAGGGTGGTTTCCCAATACTCTCAGAAAATTGGGCATGCATCTCCCAAGGAATGCCATGAGGTTGCTAATGGTGGCACATAGCAACCCCAGACATAGAGCACTTGGCAGAATCTGCCATTCTATTGCCCTAGATATGTACCAAGGTTGGCTCACTGTATAAGCTTTGCCTTTAGTTTAGTCAAAATACATGTGAATGAATAATGGATTAGTTCTAGGGAGACCATGAGGGTGAGTTTGAAGTAGTACATATCAGTGTAATAAGGTATTGAAGACCACCTGTGACAGGATTAACTAGAAAATTGGCAAATTGTCTCCACAATAGAACCCTGGACAGACCTTAAGCAAACCAATTTGATTAATGCTTCTCCCTACATCTTTTCTCCCAGATTGTGATACTTGGAAAGTCTAAATGCCAGGTAAGTCACAAAATATATACACACAATGAAAGAGGAATCAAAATTAAGAAATAAAATTCTTATGAGTTCATGATTAGGTAGGCTGCACAAAGTTGATTCCTCATTCAGTCCATCCTCAAACCTTATATTTGATTTGAACAGCAGTAAAAGAAGAATAAATTTTATAGCCCAAGAAAGCTTGAGATAGTATTTCAGTTTCCTTATTTGTAAAATGGAAGTAATAAAGTCAAGCTTCATGGATTCCTGGGATGATAAAATATCAATATTTATAGAGCCCCTGGTGGTGTTCAATATATAAGGGCCCAATAAAACTTACTGGCTCCCTCTGTATAACAGAGGGAAACAGATGATCATACCCAAATTTCCTAAGACATATCCTGGGGATTAACATATTTACAAAATTAGTCAAAGGAGAAAGATTGTAAAAGTCCATAACTTAGTATGAAAACTTTCTGTGTGAATTTGAATCTTGGTAATAACCTTGATTTTCTATTATATATGTCTTTTACTGTGAACGTCTTCAATACTTTTAACGTAATTTAATGTTGGGTTATAAATTAAGGCATTGGGGAAATTACAATCAAAATGCATTTTTATACAAGGTTGTTAACCTATATCAGTGTTAACTCGGCTGAAAACACAAGCTTCCAAAATTCAAGCACACTCGCTTTTGTATGATAATTATTGAAATCACTGTAACTGATACTGCCCCCTACCCCAGGGAGAAGGGGACAGGGAGGTCTTCTCCCCTTTATACCTAAGGTCTTCTTTTGTCCTCCTACATTCCTGTCCTTTATTTAGCTTATCTCCCTCTATCCTGCATGTCCTGGGGGGATGCAGGTGGAAAGGCCAACAGGTGGAAGACAGGTGGGCCAATTGCGGGGGGGGGGGGGGGGGGGGGGGGGGGGGGGGGGGGGGGGGGGGGGGGGGGGGGGGGGGGGGGGAGTGGAGGAGTGATCAGGGCCAGAAGGGCCTAGGGTGATTTGATTAGCATCCCCCTGTCTTGCTGACAGCTGCTTCATTGATAGAACTTCCTAAAACTAGTTTAAAGCCTGGGCCTTGGATGGACCTGGGCCTTGGGAACATTAACATTTCTTTTTTTTTTTTTTTGGTACTGGGGATTGAACTCAGCGGCACTAGACCACTGGGCCACATCCCCAGCCCTTTTTTGTATTTTATTAGAGACAGGGTCTCACTGAGTTGCTAAGTGCCTCGCCATTGCTGAGGCTGGCTTTGAACTCGCGATTCTCCTGACTCAGCCTCCCAAAGTGCTGGGATTACAGGGGTGCGCCACCGCGCCCGGCTGGGAACATTAACATTTCAATCTCCCAGGTGTTGTTCTGGTTTCTCAGGCTCAGACCGACTCCATTTTTTCTTTGTGGACTTCATTTGCTTTATTAGACTCCATATTAGACCTGATTTACCTAACTACACTAACTATCTATCTTTAAATCTGGCTTCACAACAATTAAACATTTAGCTGTGGTGTTTATATTCTGGGAAAATCATATTTTAATACTCAAGAACTAACTAGCCATTTCACCTCTATTCAGTGGATGTTAAAGTCTCTTATCTGTTTTGTTCTTGCTCATATTTATTCTCTAATAGCCAGCTGATCAGTTGGGTCCAATAGGACCTTCAGTCTTTCCTAATTCTACACTTCTAATCTGCTTCTGAGACATTACAGTTAGAATTGCCTTGGAAACAGACAAATAGCTACTGTATGGGGAATGAGAGGAACAAATATTCCACTGGGCAGCATGCCAACATGCTTTCTAAAGTTCTTCTGTAAGAAAGTGACAATTACGACATGCCAAGCATGTTTACAATTTCCAATGAATGAAATACAACTCTCAAAACAGAACAAATGCCACAACACTTTTTTTTTTTTTTTTTTTTTTTGGTCACAAATATGAATGTCCTGAGTGCCCTGTGATTTTCTCTCACAGATTTGAATGGAAGAATGCTGATGGTGTGAAATGAGGTTGAGAATGAAAAGTAACTGAGTTCTTCTTTGGCATCAGGATAAACAGGGCACTCACCCCTTCCACTGGTAACACAAACCAGTGCTACTTTTCATCACTGAATGTTTAACTGGTCTTCCCTATGTTCTTTTCCATTTGTAGATCCATTTTTCGTCATGGTAGGTGAATTTTAATGGCTTGGGAGATTATAAAAGGAGACACTTGTCAGGTGTGGGGGCACCTCGGGAAGCTGAGACAGGAGGATCACAAGTTCAAAGCCAGCGTCAGCAACTTAGAAAGGCTCTAAGCAACTTAGCAAGACCCTGTCTTAAAATAAAAAAATAAAAAGGGCTAGGGATGTGGCTCAGTAGTTAAATACTCCTGGGTTTAATCCTTAAAGACACCTTGACCTTAAAGGTATAATGGTAGCAGAAATTTTTATCCTAAAGGGATTATTCAGCTCTATCCTGTATTTGCAAGAACAGATAAGAAAACTGAGGCTCGCCTTACTTGACATCACATATCAAACAGTAGAAGAATAAAGATTAGAACCAAGACTAAGGTACTTTCCATTCTAATATGAATAACTCTCAAGTTCAACCTAAGTACACATTTTTTCTGGGCCACTATCCAATGTGACAACTTTCAGCAAAGATTATCACTAGACAAATTTCCCAGACTAAAAGACATAGTAATTTCCCAAGGGACCCTTAATTTAATAAAATTTAATGAAGATTGTTTAAGTGTCAGTATTTCAGAAATATTATGCATATTCTGTTTTAGGAAATGATTACCTTGTTAAATGCTTTGACTGGGTCCTCATAATAGAACAGATTGTTTCTTGCCAGTTGAAAGAACTGGAAATTGGTTTGTTACGTACAAAGAGCCTGAACTTGTTCTAACTTCATTCTGCATATTAAAATCATGTTGATGTGTTTGTATGTTTGAGTCTCTCAAGGAGTCAAAATACATTCTAGGACAGAAGCCTCTTCCATCCCATTAGTATTCAGAAGCATTCATCAGTCAAAATATGAATAAAGCATTACTTTACTGAGTCACCATAGATAAACTTTGTACATGCATGGAATAAAGAGTTTAGACAAAAAGGTAGCAAAGAAGAAATTACTATTCATTTGGATGTTATACCAATGAGATATTCAAGGAAACAGTTCATTAATTTTTAATACCAAACAAGGATCTAATATACTTGGAATCTAGTAATGATCCCATCTTTTCTCTATAATTGCTGCCAATGTGTATTTTAATAGATAAGGTTGGGTTGAGGGTGACAGTGAATTTGGAAGAGGAAAGAGATATACACTTTAATCTTCTGCAGACACCTGCTCTGGCTACTGCAATATGTAGCTGTTATATTAGTACTGGTGTTGATGACAGGTGATAAATTAGAACTGGGATAAGAAAATGGGATTGTTTAAGAGTTGAAGGGTTGGGGCTGTAGCTCAGTGGTAGAGCGCTTGCCTAGCATGGTGAGGCACTGGGTTTGATACTTAGCACCACATAAAAATAAATTTTAAGAAAGGTATTGTGTCCATCTATAACTAAAAATTAAAAAAAAATTAAAAAGAGTTGAAGGCTGAAGTTGAAAGTTGGGTTCCTTCTTGACCTAGGGCAGGATTAAGCAAGCAGCAGTGATACATCTTCAGTGTTGAGTGGTTCTTAGTCATCTGGAAGAATAAGACTATGGTTTGCTGAAAGAGGAGGAATCTTGACTCAGAAAGGAGCAGATGTTTCAATGGATGGATTGTCCGAGACATTTTTACAGGAAAAGTATTGCTAACACTCACTGCATCTGCAATTTACATTGGGAACCCTGTGAATACAGGCAATGGGACCTTCTGGACTGCAGCTTAGCATAGTGGGAAAATCAGTCTTTTTGTAGTCTAACAGACCTGATTTGGGTATGTGGTTCTCCTTGTACATTGTAGGTATTAAGGTGGTCGCTATTATTTTGATGGTAGTTATAATAATGGCAAGAATGTAATCATGGTGTGAAGAGACAAGATTCTGTAGACACCCAGGTTATATTTTACCAAGGAAACTGATCTGTAGAACCTGATGCCATTGGTAAACTGGACTTTCTGATAAAATATTCAACCAGCAGGCAATTGAGAACAATGTGTTCTGATCCACAGCCTTCCAAAGAATCTCAAGTCTAACAAAAATCACAAACTTGTGTCACAGCCTTCTTCTGCCAGAGTACTAGGTTAGCTCCTCCTTCCCTCTGACACATGCTTCCCTTCCAGCTTAGTCCTGAAGATAAACAAATATACTCCCCATATGTAAAAAGTTTAAGCCACTTTCATTATTGAAGAAAAAATAAAGGAGCCTGTCTTCAAAGAACTTCAATTCAACACTCTAAGAGAACAGGTAGAATATAAACTATATATCAACCTCTAGGAAGAGAAAATATATTCTCATCTGGGTAGACTGGGAGATAGTCTTATCTCAGGCCAGAAAAAGTATCTATTGTCTAAGACCTTTCCCATTCTTTGTAGACACAACATATTTTTTGTGTCCAGTGATCCATGGCTGGTACATAGGAAAACAAATCAATATGGTTTCTGCTGTTTAGATGTGGTTTGAGAGGTCTTTTTAAAGAATACTCAGCTCTTAAGGCTTACTACAAAGGATCCTGATAGGCATTTCTCTAAAAATTAATGTGAAATATTTAATCACTGCATTTATTTTCAGTTTGACAGCACTTGCATTCAACAGCCCTGGTGCAAGCTTTGGTTTCTTCATAAAATTTCAGGAAGATTTAAGAAAGCCTTGCAACTCTGGAGTTCAATGAGCAAAGATGAGTTTCTCCAGATACTCAGATGTATTGTTAGGGATTTGCCTCTTACTCTTATCTAAACATAGTGAATATTTAGATAAGAAGGTGACTGAATGTGACTGAAGCCTTTATGGTTGATCTAACATAATTTATTAAATGCAATTTTCATAATCAGTATGTTTGGTAAAGATGTAATGAATACACAGGTGATTAAAGGGTTGAAGAAGCAAAGCACTGAGGAACTGAGAATTTAAGTAAATTCAGAGTGAGCACAAAACACAATGCAATTTTAGAAATTTGCATTTAGCTTCTGGCCATCCTGTTGTGCCACTGGAGGAGGAAACAAATGTTGTCGTTTAGGTCAGTCCAGAGCAAATTTTAAAAGGGACAAATGATGTACCCTTGGTGCCCTCCTTCCATGATCAAATCATTTTCTTGTCTTTCTCCCCTGTAGGTTAAGACTTCTGCTGCCCCAGAGCCATACCCTATTGTGGACCCCCACCTTAGCCAGCCCCTGTCTCTAGATCTGAATTATTTTCAGTGTCATGAAGAATTTCTATCTGCTCTCCATTTCCCTTGGAATCTTTCAATGTGCTTTTAAAGTATCAGTGAGTTACTGTGTGTGTTTCTTTCTCCTCTATATCATAATTCTGGAAAAGTATGACTTTAATACTTTTATGTTTTCCATATATGCTTATAATTATAATCTCTACACATATGAGATGTGATTGCTAAGTGGGTTTTAGAACACACCATGCATAAAAGTCACACCCTGTAACTCTTCTAACATATTACTCTAGAATCATCAGTCATATAAAAATATATAGCAAATTGTATTTTTATGTTTAACATTAGAGTCCATACACCTCTATTTATTTCTCATTTGTAATGCTTTTATATGTTATATTTTCAATATTCAAATAGTTTCTATTGCATTTTTCTTTTATAACTTTACTAAGAACTTCGTTTATTTCTAGTCTCTGATAATAATAAAAATGCAACAGAGATTCACATTTGAATCTTACCTGGAATTTAGATAGGGCTAAGCACATTGTACTAATGTTTTGTGCCCAAAAGAAGTCCTGTCTAAATAGCAGGGCTGAAAGAGAGGCATAGTGTGATGATTTAGCATAGCAACAAAGTGCTAGGATCAGAAAGGAATAGTGGTCTTCAATGCAACCATTTAAATGGCTACCATTTAAAACCCAGGCATCCTAAGTCCAGCCACATGGATTCATTTTTGAGGGAAAAGGCTGCAAGTAAAAACTAATTGAATAAACTTAATTCCCCAGTAAAGTATTGAGGTCAGGAAGCAAAATTGCTTTGAAATCTTTACCATCATTTCACCAGTGACAGTGACATGGCTTCAGCAATGAAGATTCACAAGTACCAGAGGTGGCATGTTCCATAAAAGCAGTAACAGCCTGCAGGGGTGGAGGAGGACAGTGCCTAGTGAGTACAGGAGTGAAACCCATTGGGAGACTTGTCTGTGGGCACTGGAGTGACCTCTCCGAGACTCCTAGAAAGAGAGAAAAGAACATTTGCCAAAGGATGAGGGAAAAACCCCAAGAACTTCAAGTTCTTACTGATTGTGGGATTCAGTTTGTATCTAATGATGATGGAGGATTCTGGTTACATAATCAACACTTTGAAAATATTTTATATTTGAATTTTTCCTCCATAATGTTATTTCCTCAAGATTGTATCAAAGAACTGAGAAGACATTACAAACACTAGGACAATATTTCTTTTTTGAAAATATGTTTTACTTCTCATGGAGTTTTAAATTTTTTTTTTTTTTTTGGTGATGTTGTATGAGTACTTCATTTTCATTTTTTTAATTTGTTCTAATTAGTTATACATGACAGTAGAATGCATTTTGACACGTCATACATAAATGGATAACTTCTCCTTCTTTTGGTTGTACATGTTGTAGAATCACATCAGTTGTATAATCATATATGTACATAGGGTAATAATGTCCGATTAATTCTACTATCCTTCCTACTCCTATATCTCCTCCCCTCTTTTCACTTCCCTCTGCCTAATCCAAAGTACCCCTATTTTTCTCTAGCCACTTGTCCCCTTATTGTGAATCAGTATCCACATATCAGAGAAAACATTCAGCCATTGGTTCTTTGGGATTGGCTTATTTTGCTTAGCATGTTAGTGTCCAGCTCCATCAATTTACCTTCAAATTCCATAATTTCATTCTTCTCTAAGGCTGAGTAATATTCTATTGTGTATGTATACTACAGTTTCTTTTTTTTTTTTTTTCTTTTTCTTTTTGGCACCAGGGATTGAACTCAGAGGCACTCCACCACTGGGCCACATCCCCAGCCCTTTTTTGTATTTTATTAGAGACAGGGTCTCACTGAGTTGCTAAGTGCCTTGCCATTACCGAGGCTGGCTTTGAACTCACGATCCTCCTGCCTCAGCCTCTCAAGTGCTGAGATTACAGGTGTGCGCTATCGCACCCAACGAGTTTCTTTATCCATTCATCTGTTGAAGATATCTAGGTTGGTTCCATAGTTTGGCTATTATGAATTGAGTTGCTATAAACACTGATGTGGCTTTGACACTGTAGTATGCTGATTTTAAGTCTTTTGGGTATAAACCTAGGAGTGGGATAGCTGGGTCAAATGGTGGTTCCATTCCAAGTTTTCTTAGGAATCTCCATTTTGTTTTCCATAGCGATTACATCAATTTGCAGTCCCACCAGCAATGTACTGAGTATACCTTTTTCCGCACATCCTCGTCAACAATTATTGTTATTTGTATTCTTGATAATTGCCATTCTGACTGAAGTGAGATGAAATCTTAGTTTTGATTTGCATTTCTCTAATTTCTAGAGATGTTGAACATTTTTACAATGAAAACTACAGAACACTAAAGAAGGAAATTGAAGAAGACCTTAGAAGATGGAAAGATCTCCCATGCTCTTGGATAGGCAGAATTCATATTGTCAAAATGGCCATAAAACCAAAAGCATTATACAGATTTATTGCAATTTCTATTAAAATTCCAATGACATTCTTCATGGAAATAGAAAAATCAATCATGAAATTCATTTGGAAAAATAAGAGAACCAGAATAATCAAAGCAATCCTTAGCAAGAAAAGTGAAGCAGGAGGCATCACAATACCAGATATTAAATTATACTACAGAGCCATAGCAACAAAAATGGCATGTATTGAAACCAGAACAGACATGTAAACCAATGGTACATAATAGAAGACAAAAAGACAAACCCACATAAATATAGTTTCTCATCCTAGACAAAGACACCAAAAACATCTATTGGAGAAAAGATAACCTCTTCAACAAATCATGCTGGAAAAACTGGAAATCCATATGTAACAAAATGAAATTAAACCTCTATCTCTCACCCTGCACAAAACTCAACTCAGAGTGGATCAAAGACTTAGGAACTAGATCAGAGACCCTGTGCCTAATAGAAGAAAAAGTAGGCCCAAATCTTCACCATGTTGGATTATGACCTGACTTCCTTAACAAGACTCCTAAAGCACAAGAAGTAAAATCAAGAATCAATAAAATGGATGGATTCAAACTAAAAAGCTTCTTCTCAGCAAAAGAAACAATCAACAACGTGAAGAGAGAACCTACATTTTGGGAGCACATTTTTACCACACACACATCAGATAGAGCACTAATCTCTAGGATATATAAAGAACTCAAAAATTTTAACACCATAAAGCAAATAACCCAATCAATAAATGGTCTAAGGAACTGAACAGACACTTCACAGAAGAAGAAATAACAACAAATATATGAAAAAATGTTCAATATCTCTGATGGAGTTTTTAAAAGTCAGTTCCATTAGGAAAACAGAAGAAGTATCTAGAGGCAAATGAGACTCCTGAAATGACTAACATTTCAGGCTGTATCACTCTTCATAGTATTTATTCATTCTCAGAGAACTGACACTAAGTCACATTCTCCCTGTCTGACTTTATCAAAGAAAGAAATATGGCTTCTGAATAGGTGTAATGAGAAGACTACATCTAATTTAGTTTAAAAGGTAATGAAAGATACCCTAATATATTTGCCTTATGTCCAATGTCACCTCTAGTTATTCTAGAATCTTCTTACCCTGGATCAGTCCTGCCCTCCACCCCTGCTTATCTAACAATTGTATCCCTTGGGATCTGAAAGGTAAATAATTCCCTTCTTGAAATTGGGCAACAATATCAAAATTGATTTACTTGCAGAAGTTATTCTTGGCAGTGGAAGCAAAAACCCTACAAAGAATTACACAGAGTTACTCACTCAGATGCACTTGAAAAAATGGTAAGTCATGAAAAGATGCACATTTTCTTTTATACTTTATATGTTCTTTTAAAAAGTTGGAGCACCATTTCTACTTTTATTTCTACAGTGAGGTACAGTGATGGCTTCTTGCCTGAGGTACATGATTTTTTTTCCACTGAAACCATACTTAATGTTCAATGACAACTTGTAAATAGAATGAAAGTAAAAAACCTCAGACTCAGGGGGTCCATGATCTAACTACAACCAAGCTTTAAATTTTTATCACTAATTTTCCCACTCATTTTCCTTTGAGCTATTTCAAATTAGTCCCTTTGTAATAAACTTACTTTTAGTCATAGATTGTAAAGATTTACATCTACGTGGGATTAGAATTAAGGCCAGATCAGAAAAAGAGTGTGATAATTCTGGGTTTATCGAAGAATAAGGACAGAATGGCCATCTTAACTGCACCCAATATAATCATTCAGTGAAGAGCTAGGTAAATACTATTTTTTAAAAAGTCTCTTGGGCCAACACAGGCCATTGAAATAAGCAACCTATTTTCCTGAAGACTTTATGGAGCAAAGGGGAGGTGGAAGAGTTTGATAGTGCTAGTAGTTGCTAGCAAAACTAAGGAACAAGAAGCCATCTTAAATCTTTATTGGTCCCTCCACACGGAATATATAGAGTAAACCACTGGGAGCATTTATGGTGACATTGTACTCAGATCTTTCTTCATGGAACCCCACTCTATGATATGTAGCTGATTGACAGTTTTTAGCTTGTGCTGGGTCTACACATTGTTTATACCAGGCCATGTCTCTGTAAGGCTGTAGGTATGGAGAAGACAGACTATCCATTGCAGTATTCCTCAAATGACAGCCTTAGTTTCTAAAAACCAGTCAAGTTATTACTGCTTCTCAATGACTAAGATGCTAGCATAGAGACTGAACTGCCAATTTGTCATTATTCATCAACAAAACTATTTGTCCACTCGTTTGCAGGTCAACTATATTGAGCTGCTTTCACATCATTCCCAAAGTGTCAATAGTTTGTCCTTTTGGGATTAGATAACTCTTCTGGGTTCAGGTTTTCCTTTTCCATTCACAAAACCTCAGCAAGCAGCACTGTCCAGGGACTCAGAGAATGCCAGATCCATAAGAACAGAATACTTCTTAACATGACATCTAACTACTGGACCCACTACATAGTGAAGAAGAGATGGGAATTGGCCCATGTCCATGCCAGTGAGATCCACTTACAGAATATGCTGCACCCTCCAAAAACAGCTGGTTTCATAAGTGTTGAAATAACCATTGAAAATACAACTAAAGCAACAGCTTGGAAGAATTAATTTTCAAAGATGAGGTATTATCCTTCAGGATATGATATATTCATTAAATCAAGACCTCTTTGTAGGACTGTGTCCCCAGTGGAATGGATACATGAGTCTGGGAACGAAGAGATAAAATATGGCTCCATTTTCTATCTTTCTAAACAGATCATTGGCAAACCTTCTGCTTCCTATATTTGAGCACTGCAAAATTGTATATCTCAGTTCCTTTAAGGGGCATGCCCTGACAAGGTTCACTATAAGGATACTATTGCACTATTAAGATTTGGTAGGTACCAGAGCACTTTGAATTTCAAAGTTCAAAGGTAAGAACAGGAGGTACCACTCTGACAAGGGCAACTGACTCTGATCAGCAAGACAATATTGGGTGGCTTTTATACAATGCAAGCATGCAAGAAAATGTGTAGAACTCAGGTGTTTCATTTGTGTGTTTCTTGGTACTCACCCAATTGTGACTGTAAATTGACAGAAACAACTCAGTTATATAGGCATGATTTTCAAGGATTTCAGTGCCTTCAGGAATAAAGCTTTAGGTCACATCATCAGCTAAGGTATCAAGATCTACTAAGGCTGAGGGGAATTTATATAAATAGTGAATTAAATAGACAATGATTACCAATTGAAGCTACAAGACCAATTACAATAAAGTGGCTTCTAATTTGCCTTACTATCCTACTTTTTCCAAGTTTCCTCTTAGGAAGAAAGATCCATGGGAAATATGAATGAGCTGCTCTCCAAATGTGTATGGAAAAGTGAAATATGATTACAATGAAAATGTCCTGCTCAGATCTTCTAATAGAAACTTCTGTGGGAAGCACAGGTGATTGACATCTTAGCTTCCATACACGGAAGGTCATATTTCTACCAGGTCATGCTTCTACATTCCAATCTAATGTATGAAAGTACTTTTTAATTTGGGGTTTATTTAATGGTGAACTTTGGCTGGGAATTTTCTATCAGGCTGGTCAGAATCTTCTTAAAACTGGATTGGTATCTGGTTGGTGTCTGAGATTCTTCCTACCAAATCTATCCCTCTTTATTCCCTTTCACAGGTATCAGTTATTGCAATAAGAATACTCTTCTTGGAAACTCCTGCTCTCTCTCCATTTATTCTTCATAAGTCTCGTTCTGGGTTGAATTGAGTCCCTATAAATGATACTTGAAAATTCTAAACCCCTGGTACCTGTTAATGTGACCCTATTTGGAAATTGGGTCTTTGCTGATGTAATTGAGTCATGTTCATTAGAGTGGCCCCTCAATCCAGTATAACTCCTATCCTAATAAGAGGGAAATTTGGAAAGCACAGTGGGAAGAAGACCATGTGAAGACAAAGGCATGGTGTTATGATGCCAGGAGTCAAGGAATGCCTGGGGTTACTGGAAGTCAGAAGAGATGAGAAAAGCCTCCCTAGAGGCCTTGGAGGGAGCATGGCCCTTCCCACACCTTGTTTTCTGATTTCTGGATTCCGGAACTCTGAGATACAAATTTATGTTGTTTCAAAGCCCAGTTTGTGGTACTTTGTTGCGGAAGCTCTGGGAAATAAATACATGTATCTTCCCAAATACATTTCTTGCATATCTTACCTTGTTTTCATACTGGAGTCTTAGCCAACTCAAATAGTAACATTTATTCTCTAGATAGGAGATAAAACACAACCAGATATGATGATCTTTGGATGTGCAGGATAAAAGGTGGAAGGAGTAAATGGACTCCAAAAAGATCCACTTCTCCTTAATGTCAAAATCCCACCACCTTTGCTAATTACATCTCACATATCAGCTCTTCCATGAAGTCTTCTGTGAAACTTGAGATGAATGAGCTCTTCCTCCTGCAAATCTAGCAGTGTCTTCATAACTCTGGTGGCATATACTATTCATATCATGTATTCCTTTTGTATATATCTTACTGAAATTCCATTTAAAAATTGGTAATTGTTATTTCAAAACTGTTACAAGCCAATTTTATTTAGTCTAACAGATAAATGAGACTGTAGGATTCTGAGGTGAGTTCTGAAAGCTTTGAACAATCATCTGTTTAAATCTTTGGTATGATGTGGTATATTAGATATATTAGAATAAGGGGTAATGAATTGATAGACTCTTTAAAGTCTAGGGACTGGGGAAGTAGCTTAGTGATAGAGCACATGCTTAGCATATGTGAGGCCCTGGGTTCAATCCCAGCACCCACCCACCCCTCCATAGAAAGGTACAATAATACATAAAATTAATGTTTTATTCAGTCAAGTTATGACTTATTTGGCATATGGGTTTTTATTGAGCTATCCACATTTTTCATATAATTTCAAACAAACATTTGTGGAATGACTATCCAGGAATTCTAGACCATGTCCACAAAATAGAGGGCCACTCTATGGCAAATAGGGGTATTTACACTGTAATCACTATGCTTTGCCCAAGCGAGCAAGCTCATGGGGGGAAAAATTACACTACTCATTCTTGATCTTCTCTCTGCTGAACCATGTATTCACCTAAAGTAGGAGAGGTGTGACACAGTATATTTGGATCCCCAACAGAATTGTCAGAGTTTATGCCTGAGGTGAATAGCAAACTCTTCCAACTCTCATTAGGGCCATCAACACATCACGTTTTTCATTACACAGAAGGGAATAATAGATCATGTTAAAAATACTATTCATATTAGCCGGGCGCGGTGGCGCACGCCTGTAATCCCAGCACTTTGGGAGGCTGAGGCAGGAGGATCGCGAGTTCAAAGCCAGCCTCAGCAATGGCGAGGCACTTAGCAACTCAGTGAGACCCTGTCTCTAAATAAAATACAAAAAAGGGCTGGGGATATGACCCAGTGGTCGAACGCCCCTGAGTTCAATCCCCGGTACTACAAAAAAAAAAAAAAAAAAAAAATACTATTCATATTAAAATATGTTTTCTGAGGGTGAAGTATATATACGATTTGTAATAAAGACATGCTTAAATATTCAGCAATATGGAATACATTTTATTTATAACTCATATGTCCTGTACCTCTAATACCCAGTTTTCCTTTTCTTTGCAAGGTCAACCTTTGTAAAGTATGCAAAGTATGGGTTATGAATTATCAAATATGTAATGATCTATCCTAAAACCATTTTATTAGTTCACATTATCAAAACCTTAAACTTCCATCTGAAATCAAATATGACTTCCTTTTTTAAAAAACATTTATTTTTAAAAAATATATACTTTTTAATATTTATTTTTTAGTTGTAGGTGGACACAATATCTTTATTTTATTTTATGTGGTACTTTATTTATGTAATGCCTTACACATGCTAGGCAAGCGCTTTACCTCTGAGCCACAACCACAGCCCAAATATGACTTTCTTAAATGTAGAATTAAATTTAGTTGGTTTCATGAAGATCAGGTTTAACAGATCTGTGTATGGATGTACATTCTTCTTCTTCTCTCTTCCAGTAAGAGCTTGGCCTGATGGTTTACTTTTAATGGGTAGAATTTAAGTGGAAGTGACTATGTGTAACTGCAGAAACTAGGTCATAAAAAACACTATGGCTTCTTGTTTACTCTCTCTCTCTCTCTCTCTCTCTCTCTCTCTCTCTGATACTCATTCAGTGAGAAGCCAGCTGCCATGTCCTAAGAACACTCAGGCAGGGTGGACAGTCGCACATGGTGAAGCACTTTGGCCTCCTGCCAACATCCATGTGGGAAGCCATCTCTGATGTAGTCTCAGGCCCTGGACAACAGTGTGACAGCAACCCCAGGTAAGACCCTGAGCCAGACCATCCAGCTAAGACACTGCTGGATTCCTGGTCTGTAGAATCGTTGCAAAATAACAAATGATTCTTGTAAGTTGCTTCATTTTGACATTATTTAACTAATCAGATTGTTGTAGGACCTCTCAAGTTTTAGTTTCCTGAGTTAGTGGTGGACTTCAAGGCATAGGATGTACTATATGTGTATTACAATTTTTTAAAAAAAAAAAAAAAAACTTGTAGCTGTAGATGGACAGAATGCCTTTATTTTATTTGTTTGTTTTTAGGTGATTCTGAGAATCGAACCCAGTATCCTCATGCATGCTCAGCAAGTGCTCTGCCACTGAGCTACAGTCCCAGCCCAAATTTTTTACCACAAAATTTACCCTCTACCCCACACCAAAATATCTTGAAAGATAGTGCTTCACTAAATATTTTTGGGAAAAGCTCACATGGAGCTTTGATACTTTATAGTCACATCAATGAGAAAGCTGATTCATTTAGTTAAGTAACAATTTCAAAGCAGTCAATTTAGAGAAATTTTAAAAAAAGCCCAGATGCTCTTGGCTTAGTAGGGTGCAAAAGTTAAAAACTTCCCTAATCTTTGCTCTTCAGTGCATTTCCTATACTGTGCAGAGGGCACAGCTACACGTAATTGACACAAAATTATCAGGGTCTGATTAAACAGATATTGTTTTGCTAAGAGCTTTTGCCAAAATAATTCATGAAAACTAATGTCCCTCACTGTAATGTGGGGCCTGTTCCATAGCTTGGTTGTAAGACTTTATCATGCTGCAAATATCAAGCCTTTATAGTTCAGCTTTATCATGGGATAGCATCCACAAATAATAGGAAATGTGTTTCTGCTTCCTCTGCTGAAACTTAAAGAGCCTCATTTTGCTGAAGGAAATTGCTATTTGAACTTAGATAAGATTAAAACCTTTTCAGGCAAACTACTCCATGGCATCAGACTTCTGAGAACATGTGGGGAAAGGCTGAAAAAGTTTACATGATTCTCTGGGTAAAAGGATTTTGAGAAAAGTTTATTCCTAGACTACTCATCTCCATAATTCAAATCTAGCAATGCAGGCCTGTGGCAAGCATAGCAGATTGAACTGCTGAAGAACTGATCATTTCCCTTGGTTGTTATGGCTGTCCATGGATGGAGCAATGGAAGAATTTTGAATCACAGTGACTCAAGAGGATTTAATTCCACTCAGTCTGAACCTACTCGAGGAACTCTGTGTTTAGTTCTGGAATTGAATCAAGTCAACACAGAAGGTGTTGAAGGCAGCCTTCCTACCCTCCTTCAGCATCAGTTTCATTCCCTGGGTATAATGGTAAATTTGAATTGCCAACTTGATTGAATTAAGATATGCCAAATATTAAGAGGCTTATGGGTGTGTCAATGAGGGTGTGTATGGGAATGACTGGCATGTGGGATAGCCAACTGAAATGGAGACCCTCCTAAGCCTGGGCAGCACCATCCAATAGCATGATGGCTTAGATGGAGTAAAAGTTGGGAGAACAAGGAAGCAGCAGCAGTTGTAAGCTTGATTTTCTTGAACAGGTTCTTTTTTTTTTTTTTTTTTTATTGTTGTTGAATGACCTTTATTTCATTTGTTTGTTTTTATATGTAGTGCTGAGAACTGAACCCAGTGCTTCAAGCGCTCTACCCCTGAGCCACAACCCCAGCCCTTGAACAGGTTCTGGATTGCTGCTGCAACCCTCTGAGGATATCAGACTCTCTTCTTCACTCTTCCAAAGCAGTGTCTGCCAGTGATTCTCCAGGAGCCTTTGGTCTCATACTAGGGTAGCACCATTGAGCCCTCTTGTTCTGGGGTTTCAGTCTCTTGGACTGCCCAGCTCTCCAGCCTGTAGGTAGCCATTGTGGACTAACCAGCTTCTGGTCATGTTAGCCAACCTAATAACTCCCCTTTTTATAATTATACTTCCTGTGATTTCTGTTCCTCTAGAGAACCCTAATACAGTGGGTTTGAACAAAGTGGTAGACAGGTGTGCCTCTTTGGTGATGGGACTTAGAAACTTACATTTTAAGCCAAGTTTCTGGTCATTCTTAGAGACACTGAAGCTTGTCAAAGAATGCTATGGAACTTCAGTACTTTGTAAGGATAGATACTGGAAAAATGCATGCTTGAATCTTATTATTTTGACCCTTAATGCTTTTGTCAACCTAAAATTGATGCTATACCATTATATTTGTAGAATTAACATAGGAGCTTTCATGGAAATCACTGGAACTTTGTGTATGTGTGTGTGTGTGTGTGTAGGTATATTATGTGCAGGTTACCCTGAATCACTTTGTGTTAGCATTACAAAGACTTGTATTATGATTTGAATCCAAAAGCTCATGTGTTAGGCAATGAAGCAATGTTCAGAAGTGAAATGATTATATCATGAGGGTTCTGATCTCATTGGTGGATTAATCCATTTGGTGGATTAATGATTTGAATAAATTTTTTGAGTGGTGGTGAAAGATATAGAAAGGTGGTTCATGACTGGAAGAAGTAGGTCACTGGGGGCATGGCCTCTCTCTCTCTCTTTAGGGCTATATCTGGCTCTCCCTTGAGGACTATACCTGTCTCTAGCCTTTTCCTGTCTTTCTTCTGCTTCCTAGCTGTCACGAGATAAGCAACTTTCCCCCACTATAGCTTTCTACCATGATGTTCTGCCTCACCTCTAGCCCAGAACAGTGGAGTCAGCCAACCATGGACCTAGACCTCTGAAACCTCAAGTTAAAATAAGCAATTCCTCTTTTAAGTTGTTCTCGTCAGGTATTTTTGTTACAGGGATGAAAAGCTCACCAATAAACCCTGTGTAAATTTTTATTCTTAGAACTCTGTCCTGAAAGGGCATTGTTTTCATAAAACATGGATATACTTCCTCATCATGGCCAATAACAAACAAATCATTGAAATTTTTCATTTTAATTTTTCACTTTAGCTGCCCAGAAACTAAAAGCCACATAAGTGGTTCAGGGTCCTCACTTCTCTATTTTTTAAAATTCAATTTCTTTCACCATGGACCTGAACTTCTGTTCCTATGTACAATTTCTACAAATTGTCTTCAAAACAGAGCCAGAGCACTTGACTCAGATAAATGTGGTATTTCGGGTTGTGCACTAAGGAGAAACTGGGTGGGGGCAATAAGAGAGTGCAAAGGAAGGCACTAGGCAAGGATGTGGTCTCCATTAGACTCTAGCCTCAGCCAAGGCCCACAGAATGCTCCAGAGTGTAAACTGCAGGACAGAGATGGGGCTACCATAAGGCAAAGATATTTGCCTTTCGTTATCCTTGTATCAAGTATTGACCTTGGGTTGCCCACATTAGGGTGGGGCTGAAGTTGTGTAACCTCCCTGTGAGTGGCTTCTGATCTACATCACCTCCAAAAAAGGAAGCAGCTATGAACTGTTAGCATCTAACACAGAGCAGCTAGTGATGGGGCCAGTGTCCCAGGGAAGGCAGCCTGGCTCAGGCAGCAACAGAATCTACTGGTGATGACATGTATTTCCTCATTTGTATTTTTCTAGTTTAATGCATGAGTTAATTATAATTCTTTTTTCAAGAGGAGACTGTGTCCTGGGAATATAGGCAAAAATTAATAACACCAAATGAAATAATATTGGCAAGGCTAAAAATATCCACATACTTATATGCTTTGCTGCTGAAAACTGCTTACTATAAAGATAATGTACATGGTAATTATTACAGTACCAGTCCACAAGAAATGCCTTGTTAACATTTTGGTGGAAAATGTTCTAGGACTTTCTTATTTAATTCAGTTTTTTTTAACCTGCAATAAAATATGCATGACATACATAGATCTTTCAAGACCAGGTTAATATTTAGAAAGGGATTTTAAAAACAAGTCATGTCAACTATAGTGACTTCAATTTCTCTTTATTAACATGAAGCACTTCTAATGTCGGATATACCCACATTCATTTCTGTACCTAGAATCATTGACTCAGGTTCCTATGAGTATTCCAGCTGCTTATAGAGGGTCTCACTGTGGAGATTCAACAAACGAATTGAAAACATCCATCTAATCCTCAAGGCTTTTCTTGCCTTCTCCCATTTCCATGTTCTTAATCAGAAAGGAGGAGTCTGAGCAGTGTGGTTTTAGGTCAAAATGGTGTGTGTGGTTTTTTAGGCTTAACTGTAGGCAGTTTTAAGTCTTTGCCTGGCAGGAATAATGGTGGAAGCTGCCCTCTCCACACCAGACTCAGTGTACAGCCAATGCATTTATTATTTTCTGGAGGAGCTATAGTCAAGAACTCAGGCCCAGGAACTCCATTTGGAGACCTCTACATTTGGAACCTCAGTTGATGCACCTTTTTCCACTATCATTCAATTTCCACTCCTTGTCCCTTTCCACCTTCCCCACCTGCAGCCTCCAAGGTCTATGAAAAGGCAGGAGCCTTGGGTTCAGGGTGTACCAGTCATCTTCTGTCATGGTGACAAAATAACTGAGATAAACAACTAAAAAGGAAGAAAGATTTGAGTTGGCTTGGTCACTTGGCTCTACTGTTTTGGACTTGTGGTGAGGCAGAACCTCATGACAGGGGGGTGTATGGTGAAGCAGAGCTGCTCACCTCACCACAGCTGGGAAGCAGAGAGAGACAGACAGAGAAAGGGGCCAGAGTCCCAATGTCCCCTTCAAGGATATGCCCCCTATGACCTTACTTTCTTCCACCAGCCCCCACATCCTAAATGTTCTGTGACCTCCCAACTGTGTCATAGGCTAAGTCTTCAATGCATGGCATTTGGGGAACATTTAAGGTCTAAACTCTGCCAGGGCTTGTCAGCACTGAGACTGTCCTCTCATCTATTACTGGTCATCTGACTCCCACCTAACACCATTCTGTGGGAATGGAGCACTGGGGACTTGTGCCTTTTTCATTTGTTCTCCGAGTAAGTGAATACAAGATTGATTACAGCTTTAAGTTTGGCTTTTTGTCCTAACTGATCACCCCAATGCCTGGCAGCTGGACACCCTCACCACCTAGCTCCGATCAATCCTTCCAGCCTCCATTCTTCTTATTTATACATTGTGTATTATGATGAGTTGTAGCACTTGTATCATAATTGGCAAATATTTGTTGATCCCTTGGAACATGCCAGGAATTGCACTGAACACCTTACATGTATGTGTTTACTTAAACCTTAGAATAATCCTAAGAATTAGAACTCTTGTTGCCTTTGTTTTTACCTATGAGGAAAATGAGGCATATAGATGTTGAAAAACAACAAAGAAAATTTGTGTAGGGTGTGGGATGGGCAGAAGGCTGAATTTTGGCTAACTCCACATCTTGTGTGCCTAGGCATGTTGTACCAATGCCACAGACCCTTGTTCAGTCCACACAAAACAACACACTAGTGCCTAATCTAGTGCTTTCATTTGTCTATATATACATAATCCATTGAGCTTCTACATATCATGCAGATATGAGTTCCTTTCCAAAGCCTTTTCAACTCAAGATTCATAGTTTTTCCTTCCTCAGGGTACTCATAGAACTCCTAGTAGTTCTTTGCATACCGCTTTTTTTTATTGTGTATTTAGTCATTTGTCTTCATTTTTGTCTTATCTATGGCTCTCCACCTCCTAGAGAGTTGATATGGATTTGTATTAGTATTTGAAGTGAGTGACACATTAAAGCCTCTTGATAAATGTTGACATGATAAATCACAAGCAGGTATTATTTAGCTTGCATATACAATGTCATCCTTAAAAAGACTCATAAGTTTTGTTAATCTGCTTACATGCATCTCAACTTTGACAATATTTAGTAAGATTTTTCACTGCATCTGTATTGTCCAATTTGCAGCACCCAACTAAGAAACAAGATGGGTTACTTGGATGCCTTGACAGTATCATGATGCTGTATCTTCCCAACTCTGAAACACTTGGTCAATGACAAAATTTGAAGTTGGACCAGACAATGTCACTTAGTGAAATTTGTTTTAAAAATTATTAATAAAATTCCAGAAACATATACTCTAATGTTAATAATATTTTAAAGTGTCTAAGGTTGTTGTCGCCGGAAAAGGATTGCAGCCTGGAACGGCAGCGCCGCGGGAAGGAGTCCGGAGACAGGATGGAGACGAAAATATTCTTTAATCTTACAAGAAACTACAATATATCTATACAATAGCGATAACCCTGTCTTTTCTCCCTCTGGTCTCTTCCCATGCGCCCGAGCAGCAATGGCGCTCGCTCGATCTGCTGAGTCACCGTTCAAAAATCTCTCGAGAGCCTCGACCAAGTCCCGCGAGATCCCGTCAGACAACGGAAAGCGGAAATGCCCAAAAATGTCTATGGCCCAATAGTCAACCGCAATCTTAGCTATCTCCCCAAACAGGGCTCCTGCATAAGGTGTCTTTTATCAAAGTGGATTATGATAAAATAGTATATGTATTCTATTAATTGTATGGTTCAAAAAGGGTTACTAATATGTTGAACATTAACTGAATGAAAACCAATATTCTGAGTTAATTTAAAATTTACACCATATAAATGACTAATATTACCTACTGGTTATAGCTCAAATGGGCCAAATAATGGATTCCTTACCAGACTGCTTCTAAAATTGTTTAAGCATGAAAAAGCTGAATTTTATGTGACAAGGTCAATAAATGTTTATTTAGCTTTCTACTAATAAGACACACCCATTTACTAGTATTTTTAAATATGTTTTGAAGTTAATTTCTAAGTGAAATTAGAAATGAACTGTAATTGAAAAGCTTTGATAGTATCTACTATGAGTAAAAATTTGGAAATAGAAATAACAAAACTCTTGTTGACAAAAAGTAAGAGTGCATAGTGCCAAATAATGCTCTCTAATGGAAGAGTTGACTTTTATTTTTAAAATATGCACACAATTAGTTACTAGCACCAGCTTGTCAGTTACTAGGAGTAACTGCTATTTGTATATTACATTTACCAATAAGCTACCAGAAGAGGACAAATTAATGTTTGTGTAGCTGAAAAAAATTGCAATACAATGCACAAAGATACTTCAAACTGTTAAAACAGTTAAATACCTGCATTTATCTTCATTCATTTACCATACATTTTTGATCACCTACTAAGTGTACTTTGATAGTTTCTGGGAATAAAATAATAAGCTAATACAAATTATTTATAATCTAGTGACATGAATAATATCAAATAAAAGTAGTAATGAATATCTAACCATAACCTGATTAAAAGGAATAGAATTTTAAAGAGAATGTTAGAAAGATACCTGAATTGATATCAGTAAGATATCAGATTCTTGAGCTGTGTTCTGA
Organism: Tamias sibiricus; assembly: GCA_025594165.1. Lineage (NCBI taxonomy): Eukaryota > Metazoa > Chordata > Mammalia > Rodentia > Sciuridae > Tamias > Tamias sibiricus. Next base: position 47,555,604 of record CM046669.1, on the reverse strand, counting down.
AGGATGAACAGGAGTGTGTTAATTGCAAAAGGTTTTGAGGAATAAAGAAAGTGAGCATCCCAGACAAAAAGAACAACCAACATCTAGGTAAACTTGTGACAGAAGAGAGTAATCCAACATCTTGGGGTACAGAGAGGTAAAGAATGATATAAGGTGAGTCTGGAGAAGATGGCATAAAGTGGACCAAAAAAGACCTGTGGATCATTTGAGAGATTCTGGATTTACTACTAAAATAATGAAAGGTGAATAGTATATTTAAACTGGAGGATGATATGATCCAATTTGCATATTAAATAGAGCATTGCAAAGACAGGAGCAGAGAATCATACAAAAATAGTTATCAGAAGTAGAAAGATAATGGCTTAGAGTAAGATAATGGTGATGGCTTGGTACAAATTTAAGTCTTAAGTAGGTTCTAAGTCATCAGAGCTTAGTGATAGGTGGATACAAAGTGGAGGAAAAGAAAAAGATATCAAAGTTGATTTGCTCAGTAGATAGATGATAGTACCACTGAAATAGATGACATCAGAAGAGGACAATGGTTGAAGAAAGATGATGGGATTCTTGGGTGTGTCAAGGTGTCTTTTAGGAGTGGAACTATCCAAAGGACTTAAAAACAGCATACTATAGTAACACAGCCACATCAATGTTTACAGCAGCTCAATTCACAATAGCTAAACTGTGGAAGCAACCTAGATGCCCTTCAATAGATGAATGGATAAAGAAACTGTGGTATATATGTACACAATGAAATATTACTCAGCATTGAAAGAGAATAAAATTATGGCATTTGCAAGTAAATGGGTGGAGTTGGAGAATATCATGCTAAGGGAAGTAAACCAATCCCAAGAAACCAAAGGCTGAATGTTCTCTCTGATAAGTGGATGCTGATCCATAATGGGGTGGAGCATGGGAGAAATGGAGGAACTATGATGGGGCATGGGGTTGGAAAGATGGTGGAATGAGATGGACATCATTACCCTAGGTACACGTGTGACTGCACACATGGTGCAACACTACATAGTGTACAACCAGAGAAATGGAAAGTTGTGCTGCAATTGTGTAGTAAGAATCAAAATGCATTCTGATGTCATATATACCTAATTAGAATAAACAAAATTATTTAAAAAAAAGTGGGAATATGGACCTGCAAGCCAGAGAGAAATTCAAGACTAAGTGTACAAAACATACAAAATGAAGACTAGAAAGTGAGTTTGGGATGAATGCATAGAAATATTTTGAAGAGACTTACCAAATCAAAAGAAAAAAGAATTATAAATTAAGACATGTTTGACAAAGTAGAAGTGTTTTCTAAAGCTAATACTAGGGAAATAATAAATGGTTTTATGAATATTAGAAATAGTATAAGCTGAGTTTTATTGAACAAACAGCACTGAGTCAAAACAAAAGACCAAAACAAAAGACCAGAGTCACAACTCCTAGTTCTTGGAACCAATCCCATCTTTCAGGAAAGAGTAATTGATGGGTGGAAAAGTATCATGAAACAGAAGAGACAATGACCTTTGAGTTTGGTCTGTGGTTGCAAAAAACAGGTGGAGCTCATGATGCTTTCTTTATTAATATGAAAATAAGTTACCCTCCAAAGTTTCTATCCAAAGTGACCAGGTTACTGCATGCTACCTTGAAACTGACACATAAGCATGTTTAAAGCCAGTATGTTTCACTGTAAAAGAACATTTCAGTAAACTCATGCTAAAGCAAAAATCATATATTAATTTTAATAGTTAATGAGATTCAAATAGAGACATCTTTATTCAAAACAAATTTATACTCACACTTTAATAAGAAATGCAAACCACAAATAAGTTATGATTTTATGAGAACATCAAAAATTTAAAGCAATAAGAAAGACAAAAGTAAAAGTTGATCTAGACCTTCAATTCCTAAGCAAAAATAACTATCTCAAGTCTTCAGAATCTCTTAAGTTTGATTTTTGGTATTCCGTGTTCCCTAAGTCTTTTTGAACTTCCAACTTTAAGAATAAAAAAATTCTACTGATTTTTGACACAAAGTGAGGTGGGATTTGGTCTATCTTATATGTCAAGTGTTCTTTGGAATTTTAGAAAGCCCTATAACTGTTCCCTCCTTTTCTTTGACAGTCAAAAATCACGTTATTCTATTCCCTTTTGGTTTCAGAAATTTCACTTTTTCCTGCATTTCAAGAATGATATATTTTTGGGGGAGGAAAATAAGGCATGTGGCATAAACCATGGAGTAAAGTATATAGATCTCCACAAAAAATTCAAAATTTCCAAAAGAATTGCTTCTACACTTAGTTGTTGAAGGGTGGATGAGGGCACTGTCGATGAGCCATGTCTAAGAATACAGACCAGGGAGTTTCCAATTCTTTCTGGTTCTAGTAATTAATTTTATTTTTTCAAATGTCCTTCAAGGCAAAACTCTTATATGGGTCCAATAGAAAAATAAACACACTGGAAATTCCAGACTATGTCAAAATCCTTTCCAGTGTTCTTCCCATAGGACAAACCAAATAAAGTTTGAGATATAATTAATTATTGACTAACTATTTGGTAAATTTTCCCCAATCCTAAGGATATTGTTGAGAAGGATTTTCAGATATTTAGGGAACATCAAATTGTTTAAAAATGAGTCTGTAAATATATGATACTGACAAGATAAGCAGTCTAATATTTGAGGTATGAGGTCTAAAAGCTTGGTTGTTGGCTGCTTTATTTGAGCTTCAAAACTATCAGGATGCTTGGTTTCCTTTTTCTTACAAAAAATAATCAGTTGCTTGTGTACAGCATTCAGGCTACTTTAGAAGCAAGGTTTATCAGTGATAAAATATGATATTGACAAAATGGAAACAATCTTAATATATATGCTATTTCAAATATCACATTTCAAAAATGAATTTCCAGCATATTTATTTAGATAAATAGCCTCCGAAAAGGAACACTCTGTGTGATTTAACAAAGGTAGCATTACTGCATCAAAAATATTTCTTGAATATTGTGAATGAAGACGCCACAAAAAATCGGGCATGAAAAGTGACATCAAACTATATTGACTTAGCCAGAATCAGATCTAAGTTCTCAGCATCAAGCAGGAGACTCAGAAAATGCTGTCTTTCATTACAAACTTTATTTGTCAATACAATTCACAGTTTATACATGGTGCATTCCACCATATGAACTTTCAGAACAGTTGTTGAGGAAATGGATGTAGCTTTCTTTCTAAAAGAGCCTGACTTTCTAAAATTTTGGTTAGAATTTTTTTTTTTTAGGTTTATAAAAGTATCTTTAACAAGTTAACAGGATATTTACATTTTTAGCTTAAATGTAAATTTTGGAAAATAAGTGTCTATTAGTTTGTTTTTAAAGATCCTGGGTTTTTTTTTTTTTTTTTTTTTTAAGAGTCTAATCTGAATGCTGCTTGTTCAGATATGTCCACCCCCCTCAAAAGCAAAAGTAAATCAATTTTGCAATTATATATAGGGAAATCATTTTCTTTCTGCATTTCAAAAATTATATAGACAATGTACAGCAGATCTGAGTATGAAAATAAAGGAAAGGGTAGCGATTTACTGAGCACAGTAAATTTTTCTGAATTTTCCTCTGATCTTGGAAACATCCAAAGAATTACAGGATATAAAATTAAACTCAAAAGGATTATCAGCCTTCCTATCTAAAAAAAAAAAAAAATAACTCTCAAGATTTAAATTGTGCTATAACAGCGTTTTCTCTAATGTCAGAGACAAATTCTGCCTGCAATCTGCATTTTCCCATGTGCAAAATCACAGTGATCCCAGTTGCCACTTCTGTTCTCACACCCAGTCACAACTCCAGAGGTACCCACAGAGGGCTGGACCGCACCCTCCTCTCACTGGGTATCACCTCCCCTCATATGGCAAAAGCCATCAAGCAAAGAAAATGATATATAAGCCTTTCATATATCAAAAAGCAAGTAGAAACTGGCAGTAAAATGCTTGTTAGCAAATACTCATTAGCACATTGTTTTGCTACTTTCTTTTCATCAGAATGAATTTGCACCAACTGTTTAAAATCACCCCTAGTAATACCTATCTTTAACAGTTTTCTTCGGTCAGATCATTTAAATACATATACATATGTATACATATACGCATATACATGTATATATATATTTACTTTCTTCTGCCTTTAAAAATGTATAGTTATTAATAAATGATAAATTTCAAATATTCCAAATATTGCCAGGGAAAAAAGGATTGGTTGGGAGCAGCCAATGTTAACAGCCTGGTAATTATTACACTGTATGTATGTACCATTGGTACCTGAGTCAAATAAATACTCAGAGGGGCCATCTTTGCACCTCCTTTCTCTGCAGTGCCTTTAATGCTAGAGTTTCTGAGTGTTGCTTCAATGTCCTTCTAATTTGGCATCTATTTTGTCTTCGGGCATCATGACTTCAGTCATTTAACACACTGTTTCCAGCAAGGTATGGTATTCAAAAGGGAGTACTGGGGTAAAAGACTGCAGAGGTGAACCTGGGGTGGGGGGCAGGGAAGGAGAAACCATACATTAGCTAGAGAGGTTCTGTTTCTTCATAAGATAAGGCACTGACAGAAAATTTCTTAGGTAAAAGGCTGCATAAGAATTTCTTGCCATTTACAAAAAGAAATGTTGTCATCCATAAATGGTCCATATCTAGGCTCAGTTAGGTAGACCCTGAAAAGTTAAGGACTGATCCTTCAAAGCTACATTATTACCAAAAACAATTATAATTCATTCTGAGGCCTTATGGCACATTAGGAAATAGGGGAGGAAAACAGTCTGGCCACAAAAAGGCATCAGACATTGCTTATCCTTCCACTCATCAAAGAAAGTGGACCATTTTACAAGCATCATCAGAGAGACAGTGCTGGCTCAGCATTCCCAATTCTCTTGATGGTACATGACCGTGATGGGTGTATCTATTTGCTTCCCCTTGTGAGCTCATGCACGATTTTTAAAATGCTACCAGCAACAGTCATAAAGAGCATATAGCAGTCCTCACCTATGGCTACGCCTAAGGCTCTTCCAAAAGAGGGCTATTTAATGTTCTCAATAACAGCAATCTCTTCACCAGCACAGTGTGGCGTCAAACCATTCAGATAGATACTTTCAGTCTTCAATAAGGGAGGCAAGACGTCCCTCTCACTGGTCAGGTGATTTACCGACAGGGTCCTCCTACAAGGAGTCAGCTCCTGGTTGTGGTTCCCAGCCAGTTCTGCAGAGAGCTTCCGCTTAATGGAGGTGGCACGCTGGAACTTGTCGTAAATCTCCACACTGAGCCGCCTCCTGGTTTCTTTGAATTCAGCTGTGACATTGGCTGTCCACTCGGCAGCATGTGCTCGGAACTCTCCCACCTGGAGTACAGAGATCAGGAATAGATTAAGGAGAGATCAATGCCACGGTCAATATCTTGTGTGTTTTGTCTTCTGTTCATTTTATTTGGGGGCTTTAGAAAGAAAATTAGAGTAGCTTTTTGTAAATTTGGCAATCTGTCAATGTAATAGTGTAATATGACTCTAAAATTAATGATGATCTTAAACACTATACATAAAATTATATCTCACTAGATAGACTTTTTTTTTTTTTTTTGTACACAAATCCTGTCATAGAAACTTTGTATGCTATAAATAGGCAATCTCTAAATCTCTAAATGTTTTTAAAGCCATTTGGGGTATTTGTATATTTTTTGATATGTATGTAACTTGGTGAAGTATTTAAGTGTAGAAAAGCCAGTGAGACATAATAGAAGCATCAAAGCAAAAGAAAAGAATCTGAAATATAAATCAGGTGACCTGGGTGGGCTACAGTGATGCAGTTTGCTCAGGATATAAGTCAAGATTTCAGAGCTCAGAAATAGTGTGTGCAACCTCTTAATGGTCATTTAAGAATTTTCTAATTCCTAAGTAAGCAATACAATATTTGTTTTTTTCTTTTCAGAGAAAGCAAAGAAATGAGAACTGGTAAGTCTATGTGGGGGCTGGTTTGAGGAAAAATAAAACCTAAGACATAATTTCTGAATGTTTGCTCAATGTTTGCAAATCCACCTGTTGGAGCTGCCAGTCCTTTGGCTGTAGAATAGGCACAGTCACTGTGAACACCTAACAGAACGGCTGAGCTAATGTTCTCCACAGACTGCAAGATCCTATTTGGTGTTATGTAGTTCTCTTATGAGGATTAAAGAGATTTGTCAAGTGCCAAGCACATGCATAGAGAAGTATCTGCTACAGAACCCTGAGCCACTTAAAGGCCTTTGAAAATTATGCCTGAACTTTTGTATACTAACATAGAAACCATATCAATCCTATGAGAAACTTTATAATTCCCTTCTTAACTCACCACAATTTAGTCCTTGTGAATATATCCCAGGTTAATTTCCTAATATACACCCACTCCTCCACTTTCCTCTATCACTCCTGCTTCTGGTTTGAAGGGACCCTGAACTCTGTGCTTCTGATATTGGCTCTCTCTTACCTGACAAGTAAATAACTGCAACTATTTTTATTTTATTTTTCATCTCTGTTGGATTTTGCTTTGAACTTTAGAATGAGAAATGTAATTGATGATTTCTAAATTTGTATACTATCTGAATGGTGAAAGGGGACAGATAGGTAAATATAGCACAACATGATGCGTACATATACTTGGATAACCACAGATATAAATGTATGCATGTGCCTGTGTGTGTGTGCATACACAAAAACAGAATGGAAACGTCAAACATCCTTGGAAGACGGCACATATCAACTCTTTTATATCCATCCATAATAACACACTCAAGGTTTTGATGATGTGCTTTTTATTTTAAGAGGTTTTTAAATTTCCTGTATTACCTAACAAGAAGTAATGGCTTGTTATCTGGCTCTGGCTCTGAGAAAAGCAAAGCTAGAAAAAATGAGACCTCTGTGGCAAACATAATTGGCAAGAAGCAGCATCTCCTAACCACTGAGGTGACTTTAGAGGGAAACTGGAGGGGAAGAGGTGCTGAATTTCCAGCAATTTAGCCTGGAGATACTTAGTTTTCCCATCAGGTACTCAGTCCAGCTTCACTTGGGTACTTAAATCATTAAATATTTAACCCTGCTTTTCAGGGATTCAGGTTAGGGAAGCATAGATGGCATCTAGCAGTGGTAACAAACTACAAATCACTCAGATTTGGCTCCCTGTACCACTGAGCTACATTCCCAAGCCTATTTATTCTTTATTTTGAGGCAGGATCAAACTAAGTTGCCAAGGCTGACTTTGAACTTGGGATCCTCTTGCTTCAGCCTCCAGGGTTACTGGGATTATAGGCATGTGCCACTGCACCCAGCCTATTTTTTCTGTTTTCAACTTAGCTCTCCTTATGTTTTGACTAAGAGTTCTTGAGATTAGAGTCACTGGGACATATAAGGCACCTACTGTTTAATTCATACTTGAACACTGTCTGTAATATTTTTACTTTTCATATAAAAAGTAAGAGATTCTGTTGTTTTTAGATCAGTTTTAACTTAAGATTGTTAAAATTGGAACATAAAGATTATACTTTAAAAACCACTAATTAATATGGTCTTGGGAAAAATGTTATTTTCCAACATTACTTAATTCTCCTATGTTATATTATAAACCAAAATTCTGAATAGTGTAAGTTTGACATTTATAGTAAAACAATAATTGTTGATGATAAGCGGAAAAAAGTCCATTTGACATTTACTCCTAATTTACCAGTGACTTCATGAAAAAGGAATTAACTTCATCTATTTGAGAATTCATTCATTTTGTAAATGTAAAAAGAACAGGTACTAAACAATGCTTGGTATGATGAGATTTTCCTAGTAGGAAGGTTAATATAATAAAGGAAACAACATGATCTATATTTTTTTAAAATAAGTGTCTGTAAAAAGTACAAGAATCATATAATATTCAATTCATCTCCACATACAAACGGTTAACCAAAAATAACTACTTCCCAGAATACATCCATCTAAGTAAGTCTCGGAGCACTGTTTGAACTGATGGACCTAAAATTAGATCTACTCCATTGGCTTTGTTTTGGTTACCAGACTCTTACCTCACAATCAATCCTCCAAAAGCAGAAAGCTGCAAACACTCCTAGAACCTCTCTCCCTTTTCTTTGGTAATGGTCTCCACTGTTTTTTTTTTTTTTTTTAAATTAAACAAAAGGTACTTTTGTTATAAAAGTCACAGACTGCTTATCAAAATCCAAATGTTAATCCTTTTATTTGCTAATTTTCTATCTTCTCTAACTAAAATGCAAGTCCTATGCATATCATCAACATCTGATACCTGGTATGTAGCAGACTTCCCAAAAACATGTGTTAAATATTTATCACTGAAAACACATGTACCCTGTAGTATCATATGCCAATGGAAATAATTAGCAGTTATTTAGCACACATGCTACCAATGGTTTTTCTTTTCTCAATATATAGTAATCTTTCCTCTTTTTCCATTTTTACTATCACTAATATTTTTGCAAAAAAAATGGTCTATATTGTTTTGCAAATGGTTTTTTCTCAGCCAATTTTAGTCCTCTTTCTGTGTGAGTACTGATTATTCTACCTCATAGTTTGTATCAGTTGCCCAGCATTTCCCAGGATGATGGATATGCATAATTTTTTTCTTATTTATTCAAAGTTGTTGTATATATAACCATAGCATGCATTACAATTCATAATGCATATATAGAACAGCTTTTTACATATCACTGTTTGTATATAAAGTATATTCATACTATTCATGTCTTCAAACATGCATTTAGGGTAATGATATCCATCTCATCTTTTTTTTCCCCTTCCTACCTCCTTGCCCCCTCCCTTCCCCTCCATCCCCATTGACCTTTCTAGTGTTCCTCCGCCTAATCCGACATGTTGGAGATTAGAGCTTACTTTTTCTTGTACTAGGCGTAGTGTCTCTGGTCTAATTCCTAGGTCCTTGATCCACGTTGAGTAGAGTTTTGTGCATGGTGAGAGATACGGATTTAATTTCATTTTGTTGCATATGGATTTCCAGTTTTCCCAGGACCATTTGTTGAAGAGGCTATCTTTTCTCCAATGTACATTTTGGCACCTTTGTCTAATATAAGATAACTGAAATTATATCACTCCCCTACTGATGGTGGATATTTGTGTGTGTGTATGCATACACTCATATGCACAGGTGCATGCACACATAAGCATTATTAGAAATAACACTTCAGTGAAAACATTTGGACCCATCTCTTTACCAATACAAACTAATTATTACTATAATTGGAAACACTGGGTCAAAAGACAGGAATATTTTCCAATTTTGCAGGCACTGAAATTTCTGATTTTACTTAAGAGGTAGAATAAAATGCTAGAGCTAGATCTCCAAGTTTGAATCCTAGCTCTACCACATATTCACTGTATGTCTGTGGTTTTTAATCTCTCTAGCCTGAGTGTCTTCTGGAACATGGGGGAAACAATACAATCCTTCCCACAGAGTTGTTATAACAATTAAATAAGTTAATATTTACAAAAAAGCAATGCCAAGCATATACGAGACATTATAGACACATACAAACTTTTACACAATCCCATGACTTAGACCTGCATTAATGGTAAGAGTCCTTTTTTATTGTAAAAGCTTATTTGGTGTCACTTTCATACTTGGGATTCCTGGCAGCCCCACTATTTCCTTTCTGTATACTCAGGTGTAAACTCTTGCTTTTTCATGGAAACAAACCAAAACCAAACCAAACCAAAACTTAATTATTGGCGTCCGTATTGCATGTCAAATATTTTCATCATCTCCTTATTGCAAATTGAAACTGATGTGGTCATGAGAAATTGGACAAAGAATGAAAACCTTCCTTAGTCATCATCTGAATTTTCTCCAGAAACCAACTTCGCAAAGTCACCTTGATCTTGCAGGTTGCTTTAATGATGCACACAAAACTCTCTGTGGAGCCATATGCTTCTACAAGTTAGTGACTCCTGCCAATTAGGAAAAGGCTAAATGTGAAAAATGCTCAGACTTGTTGAAGTCATAAACTTCTTATTTTTAATTGCATTTAATCCCTGCAGAGGCAGGTATTTTTGTCCACTTTGGGGAACTTTTTTTTTTTTTAATTTCTACAAAATTACCAAGGGTGGGAAAGTAACCTCTGGAGGTCATAAGAGCTACAGTGAAAATAGTGAGAAATGGGGCGGGGCAAAGTGGAAGATGTTGCTGCTCCATAACTACATTCAGTGTGCCCACAGGCATCCAATTTAGCCTCTTCTGAATTCCAGGTTTATTAATACAAAATAAGGATAATAAAGTACTTCACAAGAGAGACAAATGAAGTGTCTGTGTAAATACGTATGTATGTGTGTATGTGTGTGTGTGTGTGTGTGTGTGTGTGTGTGTTCTTGAAATACAAAGGACCTCACAATTACTAATTACAATAAGGCTAATGTCACCTGGTAAGGTTCCCAAAGGGTACCTTCAATTATGTATTTATTCCCAAAGACTAAATATCTTTTGGAAGACTGCAAAGCAAATTCATAGTATATGGAAATCCACCCTATAGCAGGTTATATTAGGGTGAAGATACACTGCCTTAATTTCCTAAAGATGCTGAAAAGAGTGAATTGATTAATAAAAGTGTTCCCTTGAGCTACTCATACTCATAATACTCATACATAATAGTATATGATTTTTCTCTCTCTTTTTCTTTTGAGTTTTACCTTTCCACTATTCTTCAAGATACTGGACTTAGGTAAAATAACTGCTCAAACTCAGAGTTTGGAAATAATGAGGAAAATAAGTTCCTCAAAAAGAAAATTAAGCATAAGAGAAACTATTTATTCCCAATCCCTTAAAAAATTCAACATTTTACAATTGTCTGTAATGATATCTTCACTAGTTATTGAATAACAGCATCTTAAAGTATAGACTCATCTTTAATGGTGATAAAGCACTAATAGTGCTTTTTTTTTGTTTTTAAAGAAACTCAAAAATACATTATTGAGAATATCACCTTTACATAAGCAGATTTTTTTCTTGATTGAATTGTTAATGCTTGTGGTATTCCAGATAAGCAAAATTAATCCTTATGTGTTAAAATATTGTTTCATTGTTTTTTTTTTTTTTTTTGGTACCAGAGATTGAACTCAGGTACCACTTAACCACAGAGCCACATCCCCATTCCACTTTTATTTTTTATTTTGAGACAGAGGCCCAGTTGCTTTGGGCTTCGATAAGTTGCTGAGGCTGGCTTTGAACTTGCCATCCTCCTGACTCAGCCTCCTGAGACACTGGGATTACAGGCGTGCAACCACCACCACGCCCAGCTTCCTTGGATTTTTATAAAATTTCTTCAGCCACTTAATCAAATAGCACTGCATCTTCTTATGACCAAGCAATCTACCTCATTAGTAACAGAGCTGAGGACCAAAAAGTGAGTAAGAACAGCCCCTAATGGATCCCAGTGACTGTTCCTGCAGCACATGCACTTGACTGGAGAAAGAGGTTTCATCCTGGGCACATGCACTTGACTGGAGAAAGAGGTTTCATCCTGGGTTCTATGTAACCTTCTCACCACTGATCTGGTTTACAAAATAAAAGCAAGGAAACAGAGAAGTACAAATAGGTGCTTGTCCTCTAGACTACTAGCACGGCTGTCATCCCATTACTGAACTTAGTGGACAACTTCCTGTCCTTAACTTGCCTGATGTTCGCAGCTGCAAATGGCATTGCTGAGTGCTCTGTTCCTTCCAATCAGTCTTTGTCCTTAGTTTCCAATTCAGCACACTTTTGTGGTTGTTTTCTTACTGTTCAGGTCAATTCTTGTCAATCAACTTTGTACAATCGTTTTCTTTTACTACTTTTGTTCCTCAGGGTTTGATTCTTCTTCATTTCCCTGAATGATCAAATCCTTCCAGTTGTGTCAATTATCAACTATTTTGCTGATGACTCACAAATCCATAATTCTCAGTCAAGTCTCCACAAAATTCCAAGTCTTTCTCACTCACTGCTGATTTAAATCTCAATTCAGATGACTCCCAGGCAGCCTAAACTCAGCACATTCCCAAATGAAATAACAAACTTCTCAAACCTGTCTTATTAAACTCAATATCTTAACACAGTACCATTAAGCAGCAAATTTCCCAAGTTGAACTTCGCTCTTCCTCTTACTCCACCTTCCATCAAAATCAACCCAAGTCTTGAAGATTTGCCTCTTTCCCATTTATACTGTCAAAACTGTGGTCAAGCACCATTTGTGTCATTTGTATTCTCCAACAGTCTCCTAACCAGTCTTCCTGACTTAGGTCCCTCTCCCTTCAAATGCATTCTCCATCAGCAGACACGATGCTCCTTCATAGACACAAATCAACCAAGTACTTTCCCTAGCAGAAAATCATTCAGCTGTTTCCAGCTCCACGTTGATAAAGTTCCAACTCTTGAAAGCAGCTCATGTGATCTAGGGCCTACCCCTGTTCCAGCTTCAATTCTAACCACCATTCCTCATAAACTCCATTCTCAAGAGCTGGCCCGAACATTTCTTTTCTCTCTCTAAACATGCTACCCTTTCTTTCACCTTCCTTCATTCATTGCTTGTCATTCTCTCTGTCCAGAATAATGTTTCCTGGGTCCTCTCTGGTATATTTCCTACTCATGTTAAATTGGACATCTTCATGAAGCCATTTGTTGATCCCCTAGAGCACATTGGGATCATCTGCTATTTGTACCTTTTCCACTCAGCACGCTCTGTACTTTCCTAGCATTACTCTCATAACAACTCAATACAATTACTAATTTAGTTGCTCATCTGGCTTTATGACAGTAGAGAGACTATGCCTGCCCCATTGTATTTAGTATTCCCAGCTCCTAAAGGAAGGGACATGGTGGGAATGCAGTCAGTATTTGTTGGGCAAATAAAAAAATTAGTGAATAAATGGCAAACAAATTGATTATATATCTATTTTGGGGGGCAGAGAGGGTACTGGAGATTTAACCCAGGGGCACTTTACCACTGAGCAACATGCCCAGCCCTTTTATTTTGTTGTTGTTAAATTTTGAGACAGGGGTCTCACTAGGTTGCTTAGGGTCTTGCCAAGTTGCTGAGGCTGGTCTAGAACTTGTGATCCTCCTGCCTCAGCTTCCCGAGCTGCTGGGATTACAGGAATGCACCATCACACCCAGCTTAATTGACCATATTTTTAATTCACAGTAAGGTAAAAAGATTCTCTTTGTTCACTGATTCTGATAAGAAGATCCTGTTTCTCTCAGGAAGGCGATGGAGCCTGTGGAAAGTCCTGACACATAGCCCAGGTCTGTTTAAAAAGGTCCAAAATATGTTTGTCAAGACTAATACTTCAGTCATTTTGTAATGCCTCCTGACTATTCCAAGAAGCCTGTGAGACTGCTGTATCTCATCCTCACATGGAGAATCTCATGCCTGTCTCATAGATCTTATAAATCAGATTTCCTCTTTTGCCTTTCTAATTATCAGTCCCCTGACCATTTTCTCTCTCCCACCACTCTGCACAACAATACCTGTTAGGCTCTCTAGGTTAGAACCTGGACCTTACCATCCTCATGGAATGCATTCTAAGCTAAAGAAAGGTTGACAATTTTACATTAGAGGAACCACTAACAACTTCTTCATCAACTATGATCATTTACTACAGATCCTATAGCTTTTTGATGTGTAAAGTTGACATGATTACAGAGGTCATTCTTTGTCCTGGTTTTCATATTTATTTAACGATTTACTTCTGGAAATCCTTTTGTCTCTATTCCAGGTTAATATTCATTGGAGTAGTCATAAAACAAACAAACAAACACAACACAGAAATTCTAACATGATTTAAAGAAAATTTTCACTATTTTTTGGCTTGAAAATACTTTTAGTTTGGTGTTATTTGAATGCCTGTCTTTACCAATTACATTTCTACAGAGATCATTTTCCTCTGAAAAACTCTGCAAAATGCTCCTTATCTATTTTTCCAGGAATGAAATTGTTTTTGAGGAGTTCTTCCTTATATTTTCTATTTCCCTCTGATCTGTTTTTCAGCAGGAACACTCATCATTCTACCATTTTTTTTTTTTTTTTTTTTGTGGTGTTGGGAATTGAATCCAGGGCTGGGCAAAGACTCTAACACTGTTCTACACCCTCAGCCCTATCCTGATTTCTGAGAACAGTTTTCAGGGGAAAGTTTCACTAAATTCACTAAAAAAAAAAAAAAAAAAAATCCCCTCTCCACATGGTAACAATGACAAAAGACTCTCCTACCAGAGGGGGTTACCTGGAATTTCACTTTTGGATATTAGTTAATATGAAAAAAGTTCCCCAATTTTATACAATATTGTGAAATGAGCTCTGTTTCCATCAAATTTAGCAAACAATCTCTAAGACATGCAACCATGCTTTGTTTTAAATTTTCAGGCTAGTTTACCTACATAATCTTGGGAAACTCCTTAAATTTAGAATAATTTTAAACAAAATTATTTATCTTTATTACATAATAAATAATTAGGTAATTTAAGGCCTGCTTTGTATTTCATTTTCAGAGGCTGTCTAGACTATTTCATTTTATCTTCAGAGCCCTCAAAAGCTTTGTCCTCCTGAAAAAGTCTTTGGCCCTTCTGTGCCTTTCCAGTAGACTGGAAAACACCATGTTTTCTGCTGCAGTTTTTCACCCAGCATACTGTGAGCTTTGAAATTCCACAATCCTCTAAAGAGTTTCTGTTCTAGTCATGGTAAAAAGAGCAAAAATCCAAATTTGCTAATATTTTAAACGGTCCATTTCCAAAACCTACGTAATCCCAACAACAGCCTTACCAACCATGTTAGATTGGAAATCTGTAGTGTGATTTTAAAATGTAGCAACAGTGACTTTGCCAATGCCACGGGTCAGACAGCAATTCATGCTTCCTTCCAAGCCCCTTCTACCCACCATTTTCTCTGAATCACTGCTTTTCTATCCTTTCTTTGCGTATAAGGAATTTTGTTATTGTTTTCAACCCTACAATCTTATCCTAATCCCCCCCCCCCCTTGACCCTATCCCGCCTTATGTATATTCTCCATCCTAATTGGGTTGACTTTCTCTTCTCAAGTTATCCTCAACTTTAAATATAATCAATTGAGAAAGGTAAGCCGGACTGTGCTAGATCACCAGTGGATAAAGAATTTCTATCTTTTTCCAAATACCAACATCCCACTTGGGTATTGGGTAATGCTCGTTAGCTGCAACTTTTCTTAAAAGAAGAAGAAGAAGAAAAAAGAATCCTATTTTTGTGCAGATATAATTCTTGTTTTTGATGTGGGTAAAGTAACACAGAGTGCCTTTTCCCTGCTGGATGTCTGTAAAAGAATCTGAAACAAAGTTAAGCATTAAGAATTTGATAATGGTCATTTGGTAATTTTCTTTGCAAGGAATAAAATTAAAGAGGTTTTCTTCATCTTTGACCAATACTTTTTTCCCATCCCTTTGATGGGATTTCAATTTACTTTTCTCAGTACCCAGATGCTTATATACCTTAATGCTTTGAGGAATGTTAATATTAAAATTTAGTTAGCTGAGTTGAAAACATCCCTCTGTTTAAATTTGTAAAAATAATATGAAGCCTACTTTGCATTCCATTTTCAGAGGCTGCCTAGACTATAATTCCCAACAATTAGCATTTATTCATTTTCTGAAGTATTGACATTTCATTGTATTGTTGAACTCTACTGTGAGAAAGAACAATTTAAATTATTCTCTTTACCAACCAGGTTTATTAAAAAAAGCCTAAAAGGATTACTAAAGTGTCACATCATTATCCCAACAGAACAGTATGTGATATTTTCCTCTAGTTTTCAGAAAAGAATATGTAATATTCATAGTTCCTGTAACCTAAACTACATTGTTTTAGTTAGCAACTCCTCAACTTCCTAATATCACATATATTAACATAATTGCATAAAAATTAAGTATGACAGAGCTTAATCTTTTTTAATGAAAACAATGTCAAGAAAAAAAAAAATCTTAAAATTAATGATAGAGGTATTTATATACTTTGTATACAAGCAGTTGTATGTAAAAAGATGATATACTTGTGCATTATGAATAAGTAAATAAATAATCTAAAAAAATTAATGATAGTATTTTAAGTAATATCTGGCCTCTAAAATTTAAAATATGATATAGTGGGGCTGCAAAATCAAATATTTACTTGTTATGGAGTAAACAATTTATTTTGACACTGAACACACTTGAAATTCTCCCCACTGGTCTGGAATTGGGGTATCTGTAACAATTCATTTGATGGAGTCCATCTAACTCATGTACCATCTTATTGTATAGTAAAGATAGGGACACTGAAATTCATACAACAGTAGAATTATTTATATACTTGTTATAAAATCACACCACACTGTTATATGACTGAGTTACAGTAATTAGGTATTTGTTTAACTATCAGAACAATGCAGAAATTCTACAGGTGCTACTATCTAATGATGGGAGTGGTGGTGATCAGGGTTGGGAGGTAACCACCTCTCAACTGCTTAAGGTCTCAAAAAAAAAAAAAAGTCAAAGTCAAACATAATAACTGAATGGGATGGAATGTAATTCTTCAGGTATTCATCACAAAATGTATTTATTAGGTAATTTAATGAAATTAAAATATTAATGGAGTTTCAAAATTTGTTTAGGGAAACCTAGATTTAATAATTGTTTCTGTATAATAAAAGACATTTTCATGTTCACTACATGATTATAGGACCAGTTCACCAAAAAATGTTTTGCTTCCTTCCCCTTCTTCCTTTTCTACACAACTTAGCCCCAGCAGTTGGCTGGAACAGAAGTAGACATCAGTGCACCAGATTTGGGTTGGGGTAATGGCTCCAGAGTGGAATGCTGTGGCCTGACCAGCATACGGGGGACATCCACACATGGGTGGCAGCTCAGCATGGGGTGTCAGAGTCTGAGGGGAATGACCAGGGAGTCCAGCAAACAGCACTGGAGACCAAGCAGGGTGGTAAGGGCATCTCTGAAGGGTGGTGGTAGCAGCAGCAGGAGATCAAGACTGGTTACATACCAGGAGACCAGTTGAGTGATAACCTGAGAATCACAGGAATCAGGTATTTTACTGTAGGTAAGAAAGAAATAACAAATATAAAAAGCAGGAAACTAGAAGAAACTCTTTTTGTATTGAAATGGAATTGGAGATGTCAACTTTGAATTCATCGTTTTCAAGACAGGATAGGTACATAGGCAGGTGATGATGATGATAGATACATAGATGACATACAGATAAGTATAAAAGTAAGCACACATGGAAATATGTATATGCATAAATACAAAATACATTCCATAGTTCTGTCTGAGAGTGCCTTGGAGAAGTGATTATTATCAGCAATTAACATCCAAATCTTTGTCTCTAAAATACCATTAGCCCCTAGTCATGAAAGAAACTATGGTTGCTTGGAGAAAGGGATAATTCCAGGGCAAGGGCAGAGAAACTGTGAGTTGAATCCACAAAATCTAATTGTTTCAAAGTGTAAGGAATTGCTCAGAGAATGATGGGGATGTGCCAAGAAGACCCAGAAGACAATTCAAAGGTGTCTGATTTAACCAGATGATAACCCATGTATAGGAGCAGAAATTCATGAGTCTGTGCTAACATAAATAAATACATAAAAAAATTGAGAGCCTAACAAAAGTAACTCCTCACAAAATCCACATTGATTACACAGGAAAAGAGGAACTTCATGGTGGCAAGTCTGGTGACAGCACTTTCAAGTCAGGGCATAAAGCAAAAAAAAAAAAAAAAAAAAAAAAAAAAAACCATATGCATCTGATAGGTGGCCATGAGAAGATTTTTTTTCTGTTATTTGGATTTATGTTGAGTATTAGTCTATTGTGATATTTACATTTTATTGGCATATTTCAGGAGAGCGCTAATAGACATAGTTAAATGTCACTGTTTAAATTTCACTGATAATGTCTATATCCCACCCAACTATTTAAAGCAGAAGAAAGAATTTTAGATTTCATCTTAAAAATACATATGGACAAGGCTTTATTTTCAAAATACTTTCATAAAGTTCATAAGCAAAAAAAATTTTTTTTTTAATTAAAAAATGTGAAGACTACTCTCCTGGAGCACTGTTGGACATCAAAAGCACCAGGTAGCAATGAGGAAAGGTTTCTCAATCCACCTCCCCCTCCTTATCCAGAACAAGCAATGTGGTTCACTTTACTGCTGTCATCATATACTGATGTATTTGAATTAATAGGCTATGGGATATCATCAGTGTGGTTAATTTCATAAAACAACAACAAAAACTTTAAATAGTAGCACTCTTGCCATGTTAACTAATAAAACAGGATGTGGCCATAAAAACCCTATGTCCCCTATGTCCCAACATACTAATTATCTTGTGATATAACACTTAAAGAGCCCCTATGCATTTGTTTTTCTTAAAATTTTATAACCTGCTCTGTGATGGCAAATGTTTTTTGCAAGATGCTACCTGAAATTTATTTCAAAACCAACAAAACTAATGACATCCGTTGTTCAAAAAAAGGTTTTTAAACGTGTTCATGGAAGGAGAATTTCTTAAATGTATGTTTGAAAATGTTGCCCTTGTTACATGTGTCCAAATAAAGAGGATGTCCCTTATCAGATCATACTTAGCAAAACTGGAAGAAGGATTTTGCAAACTGTTTAAGATTCCCGTGGAAAGGGTCTCAGATATAGAACATGGACTGACCTTAAATGTCAGTGAAAATGAGTATTTTCTGGCTCTACAAAATCACTTGCACATTTAGTGAATGATAATGAGAACTAAGTAGAATGTTTAGTAGGCAAAACCAAAGATGTACTGCTTTCATTTGGATCTGTGCTTCTCCTGTTAGTTACCTTTCTAAGACATGACAGCCATCAGGAATTGAAATAAATTGCTCTATGAAGCAGACGAGGATTTGCTATAACACTGAGTGTAAGCTCAGAATTGAAAAATATTACCAAGAGCATATAAATCACACTGATATTATTATTAATTTTTGTGAGATAAAAAGGTTTTGTATTATTAATAAATGCAAATAAAATATTTAAAACTATTTCACATTCATTTTTAAATATTTGTATTCTTGTACACATTTAAACCATGTAGCCACCATTTTAGTACAGGAACATAGTAATGCATCTCTGAAACTTACAAACAAATATGTATATAGAGGAGGCACATGCTCAAAAATATTTTTTTACTAGTAGTGATTCACGATTAAAAATAAAAAATTGAAGACCACTGGAGAAAAGGAATGGACTGACTGCAGGTGAGGAGGGAAGCAGGATGTGTCATGAGGATGCTGTTGTGGTGCATCAGGTAGACTAAAATGGTAATTGTGTAGCATGCATCAAAGTGATGGTGAGGAGATAAGGTATAGAGAAAAGCATTTATACATGCTTTGGTCATGGTATCCATAGAACTTATGATAACACCATCTATGTAGGTGAGGGAAAAAGTATCAAGAATGGCTAAAGAATTTTGGCATGAGCTACTGGATGGACATTGGGTGACACATTCTGAGAACTGACAGTAAGATATTATAGGCGTGAGTCATCGGGGTTCCATGAGGTTGATGCTAAGTTTGAGATAGCAACTAGATGGCTGATTTATAAAGCATTCCTTTCCATAGCAGCTCCTGCCATCATCTTGGTGGAATTTCAGTCTCCATGTGATTGACACATTGAACACAACAGCCTCTCTAAGCTCTGCATCCAGCGTGCTCAGTACTTTAATCTTTGCTGTAGGTCAACATTCTCCCGCATGTTTATATCCTGGACCTGATCTCTGACCATACCCTATTTTTTCTAGCTGTTTTACTCTCTAACCACTATTATCTATACTGGGACAGCACTGAGTCCTGTAGACACTGGGTCCACTGGTGCCCTCGTCAAGTCCCCTTTTGATGCCTTCCTTCATTATTCTGTGGCCCACGACTCATCTACTTGATGTCTCCCAACCCAGAGTGGTTTGTGCTCTTCACACAAACATTATTTGCAGATATGCCTCTTCTATGTTGTGGTCACTAATTTATATCTATTATGTTTCCTGTTACACCCTGGTCATTGAAGGATGAGACTGTGTCTTATTTACCTTTCAATCTCCAGCACCAATCTCAATGCCTGAAATAGAGTAACTGCCTAATATAGCTGTAAAAAATTAAATTATAAAATTAACTGCTTTTTCTTTAAACTATTTACTCCAAATATAAAATAATATGTAAATCAAACATATCATTGTTCAAAAATCCAGTTTAATAGATAAACTAAAGGGGATTATTTTAAAATTTAAAGTCAATAAATATAGTTTGTGGTCATTAAACAAAAGCATATTGAAAATTTCATTCCTAGCAGTGCTAGCCAGATATGTATTCTTTTTTTTTTTTTATATGAAACTCATGAGAAAAATTATTTCTGCTTTTCAGGCTAAGCCAGTCTCTGATCAAGTGCATTACCAGAATAGTGTCAGTGAAAAATTACAGATGAGCAGCTGGAAGGTTAAGAGTATGAAAAGGAAGACAAGTGGTGAATAATAAAGAAGAAAGATAAGAACCAGTTTTCGCTTTGGGTTTTGTTTGTTTTGATTTTTTGGCTATTGTTTTCAGAGGTTAGTGCCCTTATCTCTGAATATATGCTCTATTGATTTTAAAATATTTATCATATTGAAAAGGTCCATACTGAAATGTCAAATAAAATCTTCACATGGTCTAAGCAGATTCAGAAAACAATTATTTTTCCAACTTCTTTTTCCAAAGAGAAATTGTTTCTAGAATTTTCTTTAAAATAGCAAACTCTCCCATGTATAAATGCATGGTTGTGGATGATCGGCATCCACAGAAATCCTCTGAAAAAACTGACAATCTATGAATAACTGCTCACTTTGACACAGTGGTTGAAATGCAGAGGGAGCAGCAGAAACAGAAGACCCAAAGATATTCTCCAAGAATTGCTTCAGCTGGGGAAAAAGTTAAGTAATGTGAATTTACACATTATTTCATGGTATTAGTGGTTTGTCTTTTCCTCTTTTTAACTCCTTGAAATTATTTTCATTAAAGAAAATAAAACTGGTAGGAAGAAAAACACAATCTCTAATCAGCACAGGGGGGCAGCTTCATGGGAAGGTTACTGTCAGAAATTCTGATCTTGGTCTAGAGTTGGGAAGCTACCATCACTGAGGCCATCAGGAGGCTCAGATGTGACCATCTGCTGTGACATGTACTGTAAGTGTAGAATACACTAGATTTTGAAAACTTATTAAAAAATATAAAAATATCTTACTCATAATTTTTACATTATTCAATACTTATACGTTGCAATGGTAATAGTTTGGATACCTTGTATTAAATAAAATATGATATTAAAATTTCACATTTTTCACTTTTTCATTGAGGCTATTAGAAAATTTTAAATTCAGGAGTGTTTTGCATTTGTGCCTTGCACTATATTTATATTGGAAACAGATATATATCCTACATATATATCCTACATTATATTCAGTAGTATATGTGTAATATATCTTTGTTACATATTATTATACATAACATTTATATTAAATATTAATATTATATACATTATTTTGCACAATGGTATTATATGATCTATTTTATAATATGCATTTTACACATATTGTTATATAATAATACATAGTGTATTTGTGATTCATTTTTGGAGCACTGGTTCACAGAATGCCCTTTCATTGCCATTGTTAAACTGGACCAAATCATGTTTTTGTCTTTTTATGAAAGTGTAGAAAATCTTTTAGGAATAGCCAGGATACAAATAATTAAAAATGGTCTTTTGTTATTGGAAAATAAGGCAAAGCCAGAAACGAACCCCACATTTCAACAAGCAAAAGTAGCAGAGGGGGTCTAATAATGCAGAGTGTTCATGCACGCTGAGTGAGCTCTCACAGCTGCCTTTCCCAAACCAAATATAGCACTGCCAAATTAGTTCTACAGAAATTCTGCTCAGTGAGCGGGACATGCTCTGTCTAACAAGCATGTGGCAGTATTTTAATTAACTTGGCTAAACTGTAATGAGGCTGCCTAAGAAACAGGAAGAAAAGGCAAAAAATAAAATAAGAGGCAATGGAAATATTGTAGATTGACACGAAGACAGGACTAGCCTCTGACCCTGGACAGGGCACATGCCCTGAGCTTGTCTCCCCAGCTGTGTACTCCCCCCCCCCCCCCCCCCCCCGTGGTTTATGAGTTTCTAATTCGGGGGAAAAAACAGTGCCTCTGAATTTGAGTAGAAAATATGGGAAGTTTCTACTGTGAACAGAAAGTCAAGGATCCAGAGAGTCCTCTCTTACTCTTTCAATGAATCCCTCTAAAGGGTGTCTGGATTACAGCATCTTGAGCACTTGTCACCACTTGCCTGAGGCAACCAGAGCTGTCCAAAGGACCCACTTACACCATAGGAAAAGAAAGGGACCCTGCCAAGACACAGAATGAGACCGAAGCCCTTCACAATCCAGCCAGTCTCAGGCAGGTTGACTTTCATATAAAGCATTTCTGATAAGCTTTATGCTTTAGAGAACATGGTTTGAACTATTTTTATTTATACCCATGCAACGGAGAGCTGTGTTATAATAGGCTTCTGTTATACCTTGCTCTAGTTATTTTATGAAGTCATGTTACATCATGTACTAAAGGAACAGAAATATTCAGGAAGGTAAGAAAGCAATGAAAAGTCCACACATGCCTCTTTAGGACCTTACTAGGATTTCCTGCTGGTTTTTATTTGATATTGATGAAAATAAATCCAGTTTCACGAGCTCTTACATTAAACTTAGACTACATGGAATGAGATGGACCTTTTGCCTGTGTCTGATTTTAACATCTAATAAAGTTAGTGAGAGAGGAACTTGAGAATAGAGCCTCTAAAAGCTTTATCAAAAGCCCAGAGATGTTAAAATCAGACACAGGCAAAAGGTCCATCTCTTTATCTTCTTCTTTTTCTTTAGACGTGAAAAGTTGGTTGCTCAAGCATTTTGCATGGGAAGGTAAAAAATTGAGGAGAAAAAGAAGTGGGAACTGATTCATTATTCTGTAGTTTAAAGGTATCCTCAGATGGCCAGGCTCCTCTAACAGGGAACACTCTATACTTACTTGACTGGTTTGTGCAACACAATACCTGAGGTCTTCAATGAATACAAGAATATGATGCTATTCATGGTTACTGAATGTGGACAGATGGAACATATTTGTAGTAGTAAACAGGTTCAAAGATACAATGATGTAGAAATATAAATCTAAAGTTGTTTCTGGCTCAATTTGCAGTATCCAATTAGGGATGAATGCAAAGATTCACAAATGGACAGCAGAACAAATGGACTTAAATAGCATATTCATCAAAGAAAAAATTCTAAAACTCTGATGTTGCTCAAGAACTTTTGAAACAACATTTTTGAGTAATGTGCCTTTTATACGGAATCTAGGTTTTTCATCATAGAGCCTGGAGTTCATAGACAAGGTAAAAGATCTAGAAACAATTTCCAATTTATAATCCTAATACTTTGTTAATTTTAAGGAAGTGCTGTGATATGAGATCCAGCTTTAGCAAATCACTATTTAAAAGAACCATCATTTCTAACAAAAATTTCACAGCTAATATTCTTTTGTAAGGTTCAATCTGCTTTTTTAAAATAAGGAGAGTGCTCTAACCTGGAAAATTTGTATTAGGCCTCTACTGAAAAATCATTAACAAAGCATAAGCACTTTCCCACTGGCAAAGTGTCTATCTTGGATGCAAAGCTATGAAGTACATTTCTATTTCTGATGGCCTTTAGGCTGCATGATATCTCTAAAAGCCACAAATACATTTATTCCAGGTAAGCATAAGCATCTCCAAACTTTTCCCTCTCAAAGTATAAAATCCATACAGACTTTATTTCACATGTAGTCACCAATATCTAGATTAGAATATCAGTATGAGAAATAGTATCAGTACTCCCATGACCCCATAGTAGGACAATCTGTCCAGGGAGGGAGAGGCAGAACTCTTGTTCTGAAGTTGGGTATTCAGAATTCCTAAGTGGACCAAATGCCAACTCAAACACACCTTTTCTAATACAGAACATTTCTGCTAAATTCCACTGAGAGAAGACCTGGGCTATTTGAAATTAACCATCATTTTGAAGGCAGCACTTTTTGAGCAAAATATTTGTAATTAAAAATAAAAGCAGATGATGATTTAGCATCATTCATTCAAAGTAACAATATTGTCTAATTGGAGATCTTGGAAAACATACCAATTACTTTTTGGAAAACCATATGGAATTAATCCCATGCTAAGAATATTATTTCTCTAAGCAGCTTTTCCCTTTAATATATAGTCACCAAAATATATTCACCACAGAATAATTTTAATCATAGTATTAGTTATTTCTATGTGTTTTGGTCTCTAGAAACATACCAGTTATATATTAGTAGCCCTTCCTGCCTCCATTTTTTAAATATTTATTTTTCAGATGTAGTTGGAAACAATACCTTTATTTTATTTATTTATTTTTGTGTGGTGCTGAGGATCAAACCCAGGGCCTCACACATGCTAGGTGAGCATTCTGCCACTGAGCCACAACCCCAGCCCCCTGCCTCCTTTTTTTTTTTCTTTACTTGTGCATTAATTTTGCTTTTCAATCAAATGCATCCTCTTAAAATTATCAAATTTTTCATTTTACATAGCTTTAGAAAGTTTAAAAATATTAAAAACTTCTGGAAAATGTTCCTAATGCATAAAATGGAAACAATTACAATAAGTGGTATTTTACATAGGGGAAAGGGAGCACTTTCTAACCAGCAGCAGGGAATAAATAGTAAGAACTGATTATTTTTAAAATAAAACAAAACAACTATAACAATGCATTAAAAATACCAAGAAATTTCCTATTATAAAACCATCACCTCAGGAAGAAAATTAAAATTTTGCTGCTGCCAGAGATCAGATTTTGAACTATATCTAGTTTGATGTATCAACCTTGTATTGCATCTTATAGGAATTACTCAAGAATTTTTAAACTATGAAATGTTTCAGTGTGTTGAAAATTTTAAATAGCTTATATGCCAAGCTGCTTAATTATGACCTTGATCATTTCTTAAATATAAATTATAATTTATTAGTATCTGTAAACATTAATACAATAAAACTCACTCAAATAAATATACTTTGATTCTACTAGAAGTGGAAAAAATAAAATTAAAATAACAAAAACAGAATGGTATTGGCACCAAAATAGACTTATAGACCAATGGTACAGAATAGAGGACACAAAAACTAACCCATGTAATTACAGTTATCTTATGTTAGACAAAGGCACCAAAAATGTACATTGGAGAAAAGACAGCCTCTTCAACAAATAGTGCTGGGAAAACTGGAAATCCATATGCAACAAAACGGAATTAAACCCCTGTATCTCACTATGCACAAAACTCAAAAGTGGATCAAGGATCTAGGAATTAAACAAGAGACACTACACCTAATGGAAGAAAGAGTAAGCTCTAATCTCCAACATGTCAGATTAAGCCCAAGTTCCTTAATAAGACTCCTGCAGTGCAAGAATTAATATCAAGAATCAATAAATGGGATGGATTCAAACTAAAAAGCTTCTTCTCAGCAAAAGAAACAATCAGTGAGGTGAATAGAGAGCCAACTAATTGGGAACAAATTTTTACCACATGCACATCAGATATAGCACTAATCTCTAGAATATATAAAAGAAATCAAAATTTTAACACACACACACACACACATACACACACACACACACAAATAACCCAATCAATAAATGGGCCAAAGAACTGAACAGACGCTTCTCAGAAGAAGATATATTATCAATCAACAAATATATGAAAAAATGTTCAACAAGAATACAAACAACAATAAGTTTTGGTGAGAATGTGGGAAAAAGGCATACTCATACATTGCTGGTGGGACGGCAAATTGGTACAGCCAATATGGAAAGCAGTATGGAGATTCCTTGGAAAACTGGGAATGGAACCACCATTTGACACAGCTAAACCACTCCTCGGTCTATACCCAAAGGACTTAAAATCAGCATACCACAGGGACACAGCCACAACAATGTTTAGAGCTGCACAATTCACAATAGCTAAACTGTGGTACCAACCTGGATGCCCTTCAGTAGATGAATGGATAAAGAAAATGTGGTATATATGTACAATGGAATATTATTCAGCATAAAAGAGAATAAAATCATGGCATTCACAGGAAAATGGATGGAACTGGAGAATATAATGCTAAGTAAAGTTAGTCAATCCCAAAAAACCAAATGCTGAATGAACTCTGATTTAAGGATGCTGATTCATAATATCCTGTGTTGGGGCAGGTGATAGAATTAGATGAACTCTAGATATGGCAAAGGGTAGGGAAGGGAAAGGAGGAGACATGAGGGTAGGAAAACAGTGGAATGCAATGGTCATCATTACCCTAAGTACAAGTATGAAGACACGAAAGATGTGACTCTACTTTGTGTACCACCAGAGATGTGAAAAAATGTGCTCTCTATATATGTGTAATATGAATTATAACGCATTCTGTTGTCATATATAACAAATTAAAATTAAAAAGTGAATACATTTTAAAAAGGTAAAAAAGAAATGTTTTTATTTCTGATTTGATGGAGAGGGAAAACTAGTCCTTCCTCCCCCCCCCCCCCCCCCCCAATGTCAGAGATCATATCCAGGGCTTCACATGTGCTAGACAAATGAGCTACATCTCCAGCCTTAGTCCTTCCATTTTTATCACTGAGGTGGTTAAACATCCTGGCATATTACTGTTCAAAATATGCTAATAGGTTTATCCAGAGCTTTCCAAATTCTGAGCCCTTTCCTCTAAATCCTCTTATCTCTACAGTTGCTCATTCACTCAACTCAACAAGTATTGGAGTGCCCATTATATACCAAGCATCATTTCCTTCCCTTTTGAAGAGTAGGGAAGAGAGGCAGTGAATTATAACACATAATAAAGTTAAAGACATATAAGAAGTTACACAATGGTGAATATGACAAAAATGTAGCAGAAGGCAAGAAGAATCAAGGGTTCTGGGGGTAGAGAGCACAATTTTAAACAGGAGTGCCAAGGTAAATGTTGCTGACAAAATGTAAATGATGGAAAGACTTAACCCTAGCGGGAAGCACCTTCATGACAGGGAGCAGTCTGTGCAAAGTTCCTGCAACAGGAGCCTGTCTGGTGTGCTAGAGAAACAGCAAGGGAGGTGGTAAGGCTGCAGCAGAGTGCACAGGGGAAAAAGAAGATAAGAGAAGTGACCAGAGTAATGGGGGCTGGATCATATAGAACATTTCATGCTACTTTATAGACACTAATTTGTACTTGGAGGACAATGGGAAGCTACTGAAGGCTTTTAAGCAGAGAAGAGACAGGATAAGACTCATGTTTCCATGGATGATTGAAATATCTATGTGGAGAATAGATTTTAGATCAAGGGTAAAAGTAGGGGATCCATTGAGAGGCTGCTGGAATAAAATATGTGAGTTAATGGTGGCACCATAAAGGGTAAAAAGTAAGAAGGGGTTGGATTTTAGATACATTTTTACATCAATGTTACAGGATTGCTTGATAGACTGAATGTAAAATAGGAAAGAAAGAAAGAAGTCAGGGTGCTACCTTCTTTATGCAATTTCCCCTTAATTAGAATTAGCAATTCCCATTTCTGTGTGCCACTGCACACAAAGCACCTTCTTTTACTTCTATTATAGTATCTACCCTATAGGAGATGCTTATATACTCCTACTCAACCATAAATTGCTCCTTGAGGGCAAATCCTATGGTTTGACTTTTAAAATATTTTTACCTAGTCAAATGTCTGAAGCCATGGGTCACCAAAATGTTTGATGAACAAACAAATCAATGACTTTATTCAACACATCCTATGCTATACCCCTTTTGTGGATGGCATAATAGTCCCCAACTTGAATACTGGCAACACTACTCAGTGAAAATTTCATTTATCCTATATCCAAATTTAGATTATCTTGCTTTTTAATGCATTCATACTTATGACAAAACTTCGTGTTGCAGTTCTTGTGGCTTCAAAAATAGCAAAGCAATTGTTCTCCTGCCCTGGTTATACACTCCTGCTGCTTTGCCTAATAATTCAGAAACATGTATTAAACATTTTATAAAACATGTATAAAACATGTATTAATTTAGTACCCATTAAATTGAATAGATAATCAGGTTAAATCTAGCCACACAAGTTCTCAAAGTATGGTATAAATGGCAAGAATAAAGATGAGTGAGTGTGTGTGTGTGTGTGTGTGTGTGTGTGTGTGTGTGTACAACAAGATGACATCAATATACCCTCATTAAAAGAAATCACTTTCTTTCTCACAAATAAGCTCCAGGAAATTGAAGGGAACAGTGACAGATGACAAGCCTTGGCATTTGTGATAAATCCCATTAAAAATACCATTGTCTTCATTCTCCAATTTTGCAAATGAATTCCTTCACACAGTGAGATTCCCCAATGTAATTGATGTTCTACCTAGACTTAGGGTGACATTTCATGCAAAGCATTTTGCTTAGAAGACACCTAAGCGCTTATAGTTGTAGAAAGACTAAAAGATAGCAAATCCAGAGTGGTTTGTATGGGAGGGATAAACAGTTACGAGATGTGAGAAGCTTTTCCACTTTAAATTAAAGGTAAAAGAAGCAGACAATTAGAAGACCACAAGCAGCCTACCACTCTGGTGAGAATGAGAATTTCTCCCTATATCCTTTATGATGAAAGGGATGGCTTTGGTGAGCATCTTTGTTTGAACTTCTGCTTGATTACTCACAGATATGTAAGTCAAATACCTATCCACTACACTGGGGAACAACCTTACCTGAGGAAGCAATGCAAATGCAGTTGCTTCAGAGCAGGGCCTCCAGTATCATGCTTAATAATTGAAAAGGTTCTCCCAATCTAGGGGAGTATATATTTGTACATGTTTCCATTGTGTTGACTGGATCTTTGGCTGGTCTGGCCTTTGCATTCAGAAGAGGGAATATCTAGTTGAATGAATCCTCTGGAGTGATAATCAGACATAGCAACAGGACTGCACTCAGAGGCCTGAGGAGGGAGACAGGCAAGAGTGGAGCTGCTGAGAAGATGCCAAGAGACTCACGGAGCAGCACTGCCTGATTGTCCAGCATAAAGCTGTCCTTTTCTGCATGTCATAAAGTCATACTCAACCCTTCCATAATGTTGCATGCTGTGTCAGCCTTATATTTGCTGAGTTACAAGGAATAAAGTGAGAAATCTGTACCCACGATTGGTGCAGTGGCCCAGAGAAAGCTTCAGCACAGGAAGGCAGCTGTGACATAGCCAGGTGAGCAGTGGAGGGAAAATCTGGAGTCAGTCTGCAGAGAAGGGGACAAGTCCAACAGGGAGAGATGTGTGCAACATGAAGGTACAACCAATTTTTCTGAGTTGAGATAAGATCGTTTACAGGGTGTATATAATCCAAATAGAATTCTGAAAATTTTTAGTCATCTATATATTATAGATGTCTGGTTGGATATGATTTTCCTTAATAAATAGGTCATAATTTAAAGTATATATTCTATTATGAATTTTTACTATTTGCAAATGCAGCTTTTAAATATAGTTCCTTAGAATGGTAGGTTGAATCATATGAAACTTTGATTATTAAGCTCAAAAACAGTTTGATGTCAGCAATATCACACACATTCACCTAATAAATTAAAAAAATAATATTAGATAAATATATCCTATTCTTTTTTTAAAAAAATTATTTATTTACTTTAGTTGTACACAATGCAATGCATTTATGTTTACGTGGTGCTGAGGATCGAACCCGGGCCGTGCACGTACGAGGCGAGCGCTCTGCCGCTGAGCCACAACCCCAGCCCCAAATATATCCTATTCTTATATACCTGATTACTTTGACATTATGTATAAATATTATATTGCCTTCAGTTAGGTATATAATTCCTATGAAAGTTCTTTCTGTAGATTCAGTATCATCAAACCAATCATGAATGAGTATACAAAAGCAAAGACATATACTGGAGGGCTGAGAGCAGGAACTGCCTTTTTATGGAATAGGAATCTTCAGTTTTCATACAACGTAAAGCTCATCTATAATTTCTTTAAAAAGCAGGTTGAGCTGAGTGCAGTGGCACACTCCTGTAATCCCAAGGCTTTGGAGGCTGAGGCAGGAGGATCTCTAGTTCAAAGCTAGCCTCAGCAACAATGAAGCACTAAGCAACTCAGTGAGACCCTATCTCTAAATAAAATAGGGCTGGGGCTGTGGCTCAGTGGTCAGGTGTCCCTGAGTTCAATTC
Source organism: Tamias sibiricus (assembly GCA_025594165.1). Taxonomy (NCBI): domain Eukaryota; kingdom Metazoa; phylum Chordata; class Mammalia; order Rodentia; family Sciuridae; genus Tamias; species Tamias sibiricus. Next base: position 47,525,247 of record CM046669.1, on the reverse strand, counting down.
CTGGCACCCAAAAAAAAAAAAAAACAAACAACAACAACAAAAGAGCAGGTTGATCCATTTTACTTCAACTCTTACCTGATGTTCTGATTTAATAACCTTAAGTAAGGTAAATGCAGATAATCTAGCTAAGCTTGTCAGAGATTTAGGAGCTAATATAAAATTAAATATGAATGTGGCACATAAAGTTTAAGTCTCCCAACTTATGGTTATTACTTTAATCTTTGAGTACATCACATAAAATTTGAATCTCCCAAATTTTTATTATTTTAACTCTTTCCTTGAATAATATTATTCTTATAATATTATTTTTACTTTGTTTAAATTAGACAAATAATGATTATAGTATTTATGAAATTATTTAGAACAAAGTACATTATAATACAGAACAAACAGTCCCCTAATCAAGCAAAGGTTAACTGCTTGCTGATGCTAAATCCCCAGGCCAGCAGGGGCTCTCTGGTTGCAGCTACTCAGGGACCCAGACAGATAGCAGCATGCACTATCTCCTATGGTGACTGGACCAAAGGCAAGCAAAATCTTGAGGCTCAAAGGAGCAATTAAATTTTCTTCCCATTTTCTCCTATGCATTCCACCCACCACTCACGGGCCAGATCTATTCATGTGACTCACCTACCACAAAGAAAAGAGGCGGTGCCACCCTAAGGTATATCTGGAAGGGATGACAAATGAAAATATTTCATGAATAGGACTGATGCCTAACACTTGTTCTGGAAGAAGAACAGGTATTCTTTCTTGTTCTGAAATAAGAGATTGTGTGTGTGTGTGTGTGTGTGTGTGTGTGTGTGTGTTTTCATGCACTTATGAATGTGTGTGTATGTACACACACACACTAGTATGTATTGGAAGCTGTTTTTTGGCTTAAATGAGGTTTGAAGCAGAGAGAGCTAAATTTCCTTGCTACAGTTAGTATGGTCTCCACTGAACACTGAGCAGATCATCACACTTTGGTGCAAAAGATGATCAGATACTTCCAATTAAACTCCAAAAGGTTCTCCCTACTCTCGGGCTCAACCAACCACAAACAAACTAATATTTATTTAGAAAGAGTCTTATATGAAAAGGAGCTAAAATCAAACTTGTCTGCTAATCCATCTTTGAAAACATGTGCTTGTGTTCTCAGCAAACACATTCAATTTTTTTTTTTTTTTTTTTTTTTGGTAAAATGTGATTGCTTTTAGCTCTATGAGTAAGCACAATATTTTAGGTTGAAGAAAAAGTCTAAGAACAATCTCAAGAACAAAGTTCATGATGGCAACTTTTCCTGATATGAAATCTTGGAACAGATGACAGTTCCAAAACAGTCAAAAGAAACAGATAACATTATATCTTGATGCACTAAATCCCTATATGTGATCTCTAACTACAGAAAATGAAATTACTTACAGCTTTGAGGCAAAAGCTATCAACTTATTTTCCTATTATGTACAAATGAATAGAAAAAATCACTCTGAATTTCTATTACCAGATGGTGTCCTCTGAAATACTTGAAACAAAAAGAAGGCACGATTTATAAATAGTGAGATTCAAACTAAAATCTTATAAAAACAAAAGGAATCTTCCTGCATGTTTTTTGTTTGTTTGCTTTTTTGTTTTTGTTTGTTTTGTTTTGTTTTTGTTTTTGTTTTTGGTACTGGGGATTGAACTCAGGGGCACCTGACCACTGAGCCACATCTCCAGCCCTTTTTTTTGTATTTTATTTAGAGACAGGGTCTCACTGAGTTGCAAAGTGCCTCACCATTGCTGAGGCTGGTTTTGAACTCTCTCGATCCTCCTGTCTCAGCCTCCTAAGTGCTGGGGAATTATAGGCATGCTCCACCGCACCCAGCTTCCTGAATGTTTTATATGTGTTTTGTGAGGACTGAACTCAGGGACACTTAACCACTGAGCCACATCCCTAGCCCTATTTTGTATTTTATTTAGAGACAGGGTCTCACTGAGTTGCTTAGCACCTCTCTTTTTGCTGAGGCTGGCTTTGAACTTGTGATCCTCCTGCCTCAGCCTCCCAAACCGCTGGGATTACAGGCGTGCACTATTGCACCCAGCTGTTTTTTATGTTCTTAAGGTAGCAATTGAGCTAATTCTACTTAGTTCAATAAAGGGGTAAATCCATGTGGATTTTACTTCAGTTAGAAAAACAAGACACCAGGAAATCTGTGGGTATGATTCAAGAAAAGAATTAAGACAATAGTATTATGGGTTGATTTAAAGAACATTTCATGCAGTTTTCGAGTCCACAGGACATCTAGCATATTTGAAATTTCTACATGCATTTTTCCCTATGCTTTTCTGCACTTTGGTTTTTGATTAAATTTTAGCAATACATATACCCTCAATGTTTTCTTATTTATTTGTTGTATGATCACTTATTTAATCAGATAAAAAATGTTTAAACATAGAAACAATTATAGTATCTTATGCTTTACATAGAGCAACAATGATAATATATATAAAAAGTCTTAGAACTTTACAGAATTTTGTATTTGAGATAACAATTTAATACCAAGTTCTTGAGTAATGCAGGTGAAAAAGAACAAGCATTTAGTACTCGCACTTAGCCACATGGCACACTCTATCCATAGCATCTTCATATTACATAAAGGAGGCACCATTACTTTTGTTTTTATAAGAAAATCGAGACTCAGAGAAATTAGGTATTATCATGTATTGTGAAGTTTGCAGAGCCTGTAAATAGTTGAGATAGAATTAAATCTCAGCTCTCTGGGCCCCAAAGCTCATAGCACTTTTCAGAAATGATACAAATCATATCCATTCCCTTCAGAGAATGTCAGAACAGCTTTCAAGATGTCATTGATCATACCCAATTAGTGACCACATTAAATTTTTAATGCCCTTCTCTGTAATTACACAGTAATAAATAGGTCAGATTTGGGTACTTGTTCTTAATGAGTCACTATTACCTTACAAAAAGGAGGCAGAGGAGGAAGAAGAGGAGGGGCTTAACAACAACATATAACCAACACCTTGAGCACCTGGGAAGCGGCACAGCAAAGAGGTCAAAAAGTAGGGCCATGGGGTTGAGCCTTCTGGGTTGCTTACTGACTCCACCATTGTAGAAGTTGTACAAGCATAAGCAAGCTACTACACCCTTTATGGTTTTCTCATGAGCCATCATCATTTGACAGCTGTGTACTTTAAGCATGATCTCATTTAGTATTAAAAGATAAATTACTTAAAGTATATTCTCTGAGAAAGGTCTTTCCAAATCCTATTTTCAACATACATTTTGATTTGTAAATATGTTCCTAACACTAGACCCACAGAGGTTCAAAATATGCAACATAAACACCAAAACTACATAGAGACATAATTTGGGGTCTTGGTTCTGCAGAAATTACTAACCATAAAATTCATCGAGAATCTAAATTAGATATGTGATGACTCCTGGCAATTACTGTTGCTTTAAAGAATAATTTAAATCTTATATTGTTATTTGTTCTTTTATTTTTATTCTCCTTCCCTATGGCTTATTTACCAAATAAATAATAACCTGATAAGCTCAAGCTAGGATTGGAAAAAAGAAGAAACTTTCTCTTTAGCACAATTAGGCAGAGCCAAATGTTGACCAGCAGATGAAACTCAAAGTGTGACTTCTCCATCTTTTCCTCACAGCTGAGAGAGAGATACTCCTATTGAGGGATAGGAAAAAAAGGGTTCTTTTATATGCCTTCATTTTAATAGCCTTTACTTATTTTTTCTTACCCTTTGGATGAAGGAGATTTATATGCATTAAAATATAAATCTGAGAAGTTTTATGATCACTGTATTCTATGCCCATAGTCCAACTTAAAATAGTGATTTTTAACTGCTTTAGGATCTCAATAAGAAAACAAAACACCACCACCAAGAAAAAATCTGTACTAATCAGTATTGCACTTCCCTGTAAGCTGCCTGGTACCGTAAACCGGGAGGAAAAACTCTCGGAGGCAGAGTTAAGCTTTTGCTACTTTTACTTCTACTTTCTTAGAGCTTAGAGAGGGAAAGAAAGATTTTTCTTAGAGAGGGAAAGAAAGATTTTTCTTAGTAGCTTAGAGTAGCTTAGAGTAAAGAAAGATAGAGCTTAGCTTTTCTTCTTAGCTTAGAGTAGAGTAAAGAAAGATAGAGCTTAGCTTAGAGAAAGACTAGAGCTTCTTTCTTCTCTCTTCTTTCTTCCTTCTTCTGTCTTCTGTCTTCTGTCTTCTGTCTTCCTCGGGAGCCTCGGCCTTACTCTGACCAGTCCTCTGGAGCCTCGGCCTAACTCTGGCCAGTCATTACTTCTTCTATCTGGTTTCTCTTCTGTAACCGCTCTGCCTACGTTCTGGCCGCTCTGATTCTTCTGACCGACCGAGTGACTGCCCGGCTGACTGAATTCTCCGTTCTCCTAACTCGGACCGCTTTTACCCGGTTATATACCTTCAGGTTTGCGGGTGCCTACAGGTGCGTCACATACATATCAGGTGGAACTTATGGCTTCCAGCTAGCTACAACAGCCCTTCCTAATTAGGGCTCCTTCACTTCCCTGCCATCTGTTACAAATCAAAGTCATTACTAGAAAGTCTGAAACACACTCTTAAGATAAAAGGAAGAAAGGTGGGCAGGAAGAAGCAGGGAGGAGCATATGGCTGGAAGGAAGAAGAAATAGTATAGAAAAAAGCAAAAGCAGGCTATTTTAAGAACTGATCTCTAATCAAAGGCTAAACACCTTCTTATTCCAACTCCAATTTCTATCTCTAAAGGAAGAAAAGTCAAAACAAATGTAGATCAGGAAGGAAACACACCACCTGTGGAGTCCACCCAATAGACAGACTGACCTCACACCACCACAGGCAGAGTATCTCCCAGGACCTAGTACAGCTTCATCAGATCTAAGCACTTTATTGGTATTTTTGGATGAATGAATAAATAATTTATAAGTGAATGAGACATTATACAATTATAATCCCTACCTCCTCTCTATGCTCCGGTTCTTCCCTTTGCTGGCATGTTCCACCATCATCATAGTTCATTCCCACCCCACAGACATCCATATTCACCATGTATGCATTCACTAGAACTCCTAGGATCAAGGCTGCTCCTGTTGCACTCCAGAGGGTACAGGTTTCTCTTAGTTGGGCTGCACAGGCTCCATTTCCATAAAAGCACTACAAATGTTGCCCTTTGGAATTATGCTTGATGTGCCTAGGAACTATCATAAACTATACACACTGCATTGTACAAATTCTACAGCACGATACTTGCACTGTTTTACACAAGAGTGGCAGCCCTGGAACACAGCTTTGTTCATCTATTGTATGTTCTTATGTCAGCCTTTTATCCAATCCCTTTTCTTCAGCACTGTCATTAACAAATCTGATCACTTTCACTACCCTCTCTTCAAAACCTCACCTTCCTTTGCCTTTTCAACAGACTCTACTAGGAATCAATTTATTTAGTCACATAATTTGCTAACCAGTCCTCTGGAGTCTCCACATCAGTGAAGGTGTTATTCTGGAGCTCAGTTTTAGATCTACTGTTGACTTACTTTAAAAATCTTCCTGAGCCAGGCGCCGTGTCGCACGCCTGTAATCCCAGCACTTTGGGAGGCTGAGGCAGGAGGATTGTGAGTTCAAAGCCAGCCTCAGCAATGGTGAGGCACTTAGCAACTCAGTGAGACCATGTCTCTAAATAAAATACAAAAAAGGGCTGGGGATGTGGCCCAGTGGTCGAGTGCCCCTGAGTTCAATCCCTGGTACCAAAAAAAAAAAAAAAAAAAAAAAAAAAAAAAAAAAATCTTTATGAGGTGAATTCATCTATACTCACAACTTCTATTACCATTTATGTAATGAAGACCTAAACTGTCAATTTTATAGACTTGAATTATAATCACCTGGATGTCAAAAACATATCAGTCGATCACAATTATGTCTAAAATGAAACAATCTAATTTCTCCCATCTACTCAAAATTTTGTTTTCTTGTGTTATTTCTGGTGTTGGATAATCCTTCCCAATGTTAGAATCATGAATGTCATCCTCTCTCTATTTCTGCCCACAGCTAATAGGTTACCAAATTCTATTCCCTGGATCGCCAAATGTTTTTAAAACCCACACTTCCACCCCTCTCTCACTGCCACCACAGATTCTGTTCTCTACTACCTGGATTCCTGAAATAATCTCTCCCAACTAAGTTCTCTGCATCCAGTTCTGTTTCCTTCTAACCTTTCTTTCTCACTGCTGCCAAGAGCATCTATTCTGTTTACTTAAAATTCTTCAAGAGTTCCCTAAGGTTTTAAGCTATTTTAAAATGGGATATAAAATCTTTCATATTTAAAGTACATCTCCTATAAGAAATGATGATCACATATATTCTATTGAAAAATTTCCAGGCTCAGACTGCAAGTGTTCTCTAATTGCTAATTTCTACTCAAGATAAAGAGCCCCCAGGTTCAGCTCTTTCACTGAAAGGGTCAGTGTCATGGTGAGTGGAGTTCAGGGGAGACCAATGCTGCTGTCATTGGGTAACTAGCAGAAGAAAACTATGTCCCCTCCACATTCTCAGCTCCCTTCAAAATATTAGGGTCAGAGCAGGAATTGTTTTTCAAGGTTTCTTAGCATTAGAACTCTCCAGAAAAATGGTTTTTCCTTAATATGATATAAAGCCAACTCACTAAAGTGTCTCTGGTTGCATAAACATCTCCATACTAAAGAAGTAATATAGCAAAGAAGTGTTGCTTGGTGCTCCATTCACCATGGCTGGCTCTACTGCCTGAAGGCCTGACAGGCCTGGCAAGCTGTGGTAGGGGCTATGCTGGTGTTTATCTCATATGGACACAGCAACATACCAAACACTGTGGTGTGTGGAAATGGATCCAGGCAGTGCATACACATCACAGCTCTTAAGCACAAGAAATGTCAACCACAAGTAACTTGAGCAAAGCCTCTGTGTAACAAGGACACACTCTTTCCTGCTTGCTTCCTAAGCCAGGGGGGGGGGGTTATCTCCTCAGTGTTGTGGTCACATCTTATTTTCATTACACCTGTCTCAGCAAGCAGTAGTAGTGTGTTATTGAGAATACCTAAATTATCTTGTACACGGAAATATCATTTCCTCAGAGGAGAGTTACATTGGCTCACGGAAAAGATAGCTAGTCACATTAATCTTTACTGTTACACATATGCCTACTTTCTATCAGAGCTTTAAAAATAATGAAACAAACACTTTTCAGAAATGCATGTCTCCAGGGAAAAATTGTTAAGTTTGTTATTGTTTCTTTGAGGAATGCAGATCAACTATGATGATATGTGGCACTTCTGAAACAATATAGTGTTGTTCTGTCTAATCATTTGTCTAATCAGATGACTTAGCTATATTAACATGTTTTATCTCAGCATATTGATGGAAAACAGTATTTTTCCTTACTTTCAAACATCATAATTTTATTAAAAGTATTCTTCATTGAAAATAGCATATGTTTCATTTAAAAATGAAATAAGGCCACATATAATTAGCTCTATATGGTCATATTTTACCAACATGGTTAAAACAGATTTGTTTTTTAAAAAATAGCATATGACTGGGATTTATTATTAGCCTGAATCTTTCCATTCAGGGAATGTATGTGTCTTAGTAATATCACTTGGGAATCTGATTCTTTTTTATATTCTATACTAGTTACATTTGTGTGTGTGTGTGCGCGTGCATGAGTGCATGTGTAGAGGATCCTCAGTTTTAAAATTTTTTAGCATTTTTGTTTCTAAAAACTCAAAACTAGAAACAGCCTTTTTGGGCTGTGACTGCAGCTCAATGGTAGAATGCATGCTTTGCACGTATGAGGCCCGGGGTTTGATTCCCCCAGGCCGAAAAGAAAGAACTTGTTATTTCTGAAAATTGTGAAAATTTTTGAAAGTTAGACTATCTGGAATGTTTGAGGCTCAAAAAGTGAAAAATACATACTGAACAATCACCCGGCACCAGTTCATCCACATAAAGATGACAACTTGGGTATAGCTAGTTGGTTTTAGTTTAATTATACCCTTGATTGAGTTATTTCAAAGTTAAAATTATCAAATAATATTTTTATCCATTGCCATAAAAATCTGAGTAATATATAAAGAATATACTTTATGTACAACCAGAGATATGAAAAATTGTGCTCTATATGTGTAATATAAATTGTAATGCATTCTGTTGTCATATATAAAAAATTAGAATTTTAGAAAATGCTGCTCTTTTCACTATAAAAATATCTGAGTAGCATTTCATTTATACAATTTTTGTCCCCAATAATCTTCAGATAAATTATAAATTGCCTTTCCCTTTCTTTTTTCACACTCTGCTGAATTTGTGGCCCCATTCTGCATTTCCCTAAATTGCACTATAAATCAGAAAATACACATCTGCTCAAATTGAAAATTCTATTTCAACTGTCTCAATCATCCAGAGCAGCTGCAGCTTCAGAGGGTTCACATAAACTTTTGGTCATGCCCTTTACTCATGAGAGCTTTCTACAGATGCAATTACCAGAAAGTACATGTTACTCAAAACACTAGGTAGATGCCAAAAGATTTGTGGTAAGAAAAAAAAAGTTTCCTGCTTTTCCATGTTTAATTGGCATGAAAACACACCCATACTTTAGCTGAAAGTCATAGTGATCCTTCAAAAGTGGGCACACGACCTTGCTTTTCATATATACTAAGCCAGTAATGCAAAAATATAAACCTATTTGAAATGACAGTGTCTTGGCCTGAACTATGTCCTCTTAAAATTTATATGTTGAAGCCACAACCCCCAATGTGACTGCATTTGGAGATAGCGTTTTTCAGAAGGTGGTTAAATGAGGCCCTAAGAGTGAGGCCCTGATCCAATAAAACTGGTATGTTATAAGAGGAAGAGACACTGGAGCTTGCTTTCCACAAATGGGCACAGAGGAAAGGCCATGTGAGGACACAGTGAGAAGGTGCCATCTGCAAGCCAAGGAACTCACAGGAACCAGCCCTGTCAGCACCTTCTTCAACTTAGAGTTTTCAGAACTGAGAAAATAAATGTGTGTTCAAGCCCCCAGTCCATGGTACTTTGTTATAATAGCCCAAGACTATTACAGATGGTCATCTCACTACTCTGGAAAGGTGTGCTAATGATTTGTACCAGCTTGTCCTGTCACAAAAAGCACTAGTTCTTACTAACGCAGATTTAACACTTCAATCAAATATTCTATACCAATTTTATCAAGACTCAATGCTCTGCCCCAACATTACATGTGCCTTAGTGGCTTTCAAACTTTATGACTTTGATCCACAGTGTTAGTGGGTATGTATGTAACACAGAATATATTTATCCTACACATATGTGTGTATCACCAAATAATATTTTTCCTAATTATCGAACTATATTGTATATGTTCTGTTAAAGGCTATTTTACTTAAGAAATAAATGTGTGTGTGTGTGTGTGTGTATGTGTGTGTTAAATTCATTTGAAAGTCAGTTTATGGCTGGATATTTGAGCAGCTCTCATTTCCACTGTTACCCAAAATATTTTCTAGCTACAAGTTCCGTTTATCCCTTAGCATATCAAGATCCTTAAATGTACACATGAAGTTAGAATAACCATATGTCTCTCCCTCTCTCTCTCTCTCACACACACACACACACACACACTGAGCCTGATTAAGGGGAATCCACACTCAGGTCCATTCAAAAGAAGACTTTTCACACTATTTAAGCTAGCATATCTGGCATACTGTCTTGCTGATTTGTTTATAATAAAAAGATTTTGATTTTATGGTATAATTAAGATATAGGTTAATACATACAGACTAAGTAAGTGATTTCCCAGCTGGGAAATATGGTATCCATGAAAGAAAGCATTGGATAAATTACACTCTTGCCAGTTACTATAGGTATTTTGGTATTTATTTAAAACTTGTACAAGTTTAAAATTTGAAAGAAAATGAAGAAAACTTTTGTAGAGAGACATTAATTTCATCATTAATTATCTAATTTTGGTTTTTTGGGGGGATATGTTTAAAGAACCTGTGCTTGTGGCAAAGATTTGATGATGATATCTTGTGGGCTATGAACAGCAGATAAAGAAACAGAGAAGAAAATTAAGAAGACAATGAGTAGTACACGTGCAAATGTTACATATTTGTTATCCTCTCAAAGTTGACTAAGACCCAAACCCAAAAAGTACAGAATTCATTAAAAAAACACTCCCAACTTATAGTTCCTATAGACATGTAAATAAGAAACCCAAGACAGGTGTGATGGCACACACCTATGATCCCAGGACAGGAATATCACAAGTTTGAGGCCAGCCTCAGCAACTTAACAAGACCCTGTCTCAAAATAAAATTTAAAAAGAGGGCTGAGGATATATCTCAGTGTTATAATGCTTACAGGTCCTGGATTAGACCTCCAATACCACATACACACACACACACACACAAATCAAAATTTAATTTCAAAAGAATAAAATTTCAAAACAAGTATTTCAATTTTAAACTTTTCAAAATTTCATGTATCAAAATTCTAGTGTCCATTTCTATATGTATACAAAATAAGCAAAGGGAATCTTTCCAGACCATTGAAATATGTACACAGGGGATATGGCCATAATGCATACCGCTTTGGGATAAATATGTGTGTGAACATATGTGCCCACGTACACATTTATATAGTCATAACAAACATGAACTGAACAGAGCAAAAAACGTCAGCATTATATAAGACATTTACTACTTCTTGCTACAGATACCTTTAAACAAATATTTTCTATCATATTTTTCTTAATGGAATAAAATTCACTTTGTACCCTTGAGAAAAAAAGAAAAAAAAATATATTAAGAAAATATTTCAACTACATCTTTTTCCATTAAAAAATAACTTCAGATCTTAGCATCTGGCACATAAAAGATGTTTAGTAAATATTTTTAAGTGATAATTATAACTCCTATATATTTTCCCATGGCCTCATACATCAAATTAACACCAAATGTAAATATTAAAAGTTTTAAATAATGCTTAGATATTTAAAAATGTACATATTTTAAAAGTTAACCTTTACTGAATGAACCAAATAGAAGTGTTTTTCCACACTTCTTCATTCTCACCTCTTCCTTTGTCTTTTTAGATATCACTCGGAGCCAATCTCCAATCATGCTCAGGACAGCAGCAAAAAGTAAGCAAGCCCTACAAGTATCCAAAACCACACAACAGGCTTGTAGAAGTCTAGATATTCAATATCTGATCCGCCTGCAAGAGAAAAACAAAGTAGAACAAAATAACTTCATATTCCTAAAAGTAAACAATCTAGATATTTGCTAAAATTTATCAACTGAACCTTGGCTTGGGTGACATAGAAATCTAATATTGGTATCAAATTGATCCATATTTTTTCTTCACATTGAACTCTCATCTTCACTCATGTCATCCTTATGTCTTTCAAGATCAGGTTAAATAAGTACTTCTTAGTGAGACCTTTCATTACTTTTCTGGGTTATAATGAATGTTCCTTGTTCCAGGTTTCTTTTTCATTGTAAACAGTCTTAACTAATCCAGCACTTAATTATTGTATGTGTATACTAATGTCTCCTTCTGTTCCTATTGTAACAAATAGAAAGTAGAGCATATACTTTTTCTCGGAATGCAACTAGCTATACATATTTTGCCTTACTGCCAATACATACATGCTACCCACTTACTTATTGCTGAACTGAACAGAAAGTGAGCAACTCTAGTGATGGTTCTTATTTTAAAGTCATCAGCACAATGAATTGATACCCAATGCCAGAGATAACACCTTCATAGATGGAACAAAAACAAACAGCAATTTTCAGGTAATACTGGAATTCATTGTTCTCTGACTTTTCAGAGAAATTCCCATATTTTTCATAAATGTAAATTCCTAGTTCTCAAGGAAGATTTTGGCAAAGGAGCTCTTTTCCTTTACCCTCACCCTTGAGGGACTTCTCCATTTATTTGGTTCAATAACTGCACCTGTGAAAATCTATATACATTTCAACACAATCTTTCATTTTAGAGGGACATTTTAGGTACATTCAAAATTTTTCCTATATTTTCCTAAATCATGTGTGTGTGTGTACATATATATTTGTATACACATACACATATTTTTTTTTTATTAGAGCTTTATAGTTGTATGTAGTAGTTGGGTTCATTCTGATAAATTCAAGTATGCATTCTTTATTCAATACATATTAAAGGTGATACATATTAGATCCCTAATACTAAAATTATTGCTTATTTTAACCAGTGAAGAAAGCCCCTGTCTTTAGAAAATCAGAATTTAGCCTAAGAAAGCCTCACATAGAAAACCACAATGGAATACATCAAGTAATAGCAATAGAGAATTAAAAAGTGCTATGAGAGGACATTTGAGAGATGAATTTTACTTCTGGAAGAGGGAAAGGGAGAGAAGTTGAGTCTTAAGTAATGAGTACCAAAACATGGAATATTCCTGCTATGGTTTAGAGATGAGGTGTCCCCCCAAAAGCTCATGTAGGGGACAAAAAGGTTCAGAAGCAGAATGATTAGATCATGAGAGTTGTAATCCAATCAATGAATCCCCTTATAGGAATTAACTGGGTGGTAACTGTAGGAGGTAGAATGTGGCTGGAGGAGGTAGGTCAGTGGGGGTGTGCCTTTGTGATTTATATTTTGTCCCCTGTATGCTGAGTGAGCTCTCTCTCTCGCTCTTGTTCTCTCTCTCTTTTCTGATTGCCATGTCCTGAGTTGATTTCCTCCTCCACACATTTCTGCCATGATGTTCTGTCTCACTTCTGGCACAGAGCAATGGAGTTAGCTGTAAATGAACTGAGACCTCTGAAATCATGAGACCCAAATAACCTTTTTTCCTCTAAAATTGTTTTCAGGTCTCTTGGTCACAGTGATGAAAAAGTTGACAAAAACAATTTCAGTTTGAAAACATATGGTATAGTCAGAGGATTTTTGTAGTTGATAAAGCTCCAAATGAATGGGGAACAGGGAAGTAGACATGGAGAACCCTGAGAACCCTGTAATTTAGAAAAGTAGGTCATGTCAGATTATAAAGACTTGATGCTAACTCAATGGCAAGTAAGTAAAAGTTTATAGAGAGCTTGATCCTATGCTCCTGTTTGACTCTGAGCAGAAAGATCTTAGTGACAGGGAAAGAAGATTGACAGGAAAGCCCCAAGCGAAACTTTTGTTATAAACTAGCTGGAAAATTATTGTCAGATTTAGGGCAGGCATGGGAAGAAGAGGCATCTTAGAAGCAGTATTGGGAACTGATGACCAATTAGTTGGTGTGATAATTGAAAGGCAGAGTTCTCTGAAGATCAAAGACTCTCACAGGGGAGATAATGCAGTAATTTAAAAGAGGATGGGACAGTGACTAAAACAAAGTGTAAGGAATGAACACTTTTGGATCAACAGCATAGAGCCAAGGGATGCTTAAACAGCAGTCACAGATTTACTCAATTCACAAAAAAATTCATTCAGAAGAACAGCTGATAAATAGCAAGTATACATTAACCACAAATATTCTGAGTGTTACATAATGATAGTTGCCCACAGTGACACTTTCAAATACTAACAGGCAATCATTAAAAAAGGGTAGTAGGAGTTTTTCTATTAGATTAATCATGTGCATGGATATAGGTTCATCTTTCTTTTGGGACAAATAATAACTTTAGGAATACAGTTTTCAAAAGGGATAATATTGCCTTCAAACTAGAGTTAAAAACATTTTACCTTGGGCAGGACTTTATTTTAAAATAATCATTTATGGGAAGGATTAGGGTGGCTAAATGAATTTCAGGATGTTTAAGACTTGGCCCATGGAGAATACAGCTCCACAAATTCACAGAACTGATTAAGAAATGTGTGTGGAAACCTGTTATATGATAGGCTCACCATCAAATTCCATTTTTCAAATGTTTCCATTTCAATGAAACCAAAATGACATTTTTTCCAAGTACTTTCTCTTTCAAAACCAGAGTATCTCTATCCAAATAGTTGTGACTCAACACATAAGTTCACCACGATGTGGATTTTAGGAGAGTTAGTTCATGATCAAGATGACTTTTTTAAATAAGTCTTCTTTCTTATAAACAGGATGTTACTGTTTGAAAAGAGTAAATTAGCTTAATCACTAAAAGGCCTATATTTGGGTAAAATGTTCAACCCACAAATTTTAGTGGCTTCTAAGTCTTGGGAAAAAAATGTTTTTCTTTTCTTAATTGCCACTCTTAAAATAACTAAGTCAGATGATCTAGGAAATAATTATATATAGTTTTATATATATATATATATGTGTGTGTGTGTACATATATATACATATATAAATTGAATACATATATACATATATGTATTAAATTTTTATATATGGAGTATTATTATACAACTCACAAATCTTACTTTCTGATATCTTAAGACTTATAAATGAAAAAAAAAAGACATATAAATGAATTTCCACATTAATCAATTCACTTGATTCAGGACTCTTATCCAGATTTGCATATCTGTAATGTTAGGATAAGTTTCTAAAAAGTGTTATTATATTTTCAAATTAGGGATTGGTTAAAAAAAATTCTTGACTGTCACAAGCATTAATTTCCTAGTTATATTTGGGAAACCTATACATATGCCCTTTGCTTACTAAGAATCTAGAGTAATTTCTCTGTCCTTCCCCACCCCACCACTATCTCCATCACTCTGTTTTTTTCTGAGATGCAGGCCGCAGGATGCTTTGAGCAACTCTCACCTCCTGGGTTCCCCACCAACCTGACAGCAATAGTTGCATCACTGTTATTTTCTTTTTCCTTTGTTGTCATAGAAAATATGCACATAAGTCCCCCCCCCCATAAAAGCTTTCTAGCTGATCATTATAAGAGAATATACAGATAGTTAAAAAAAAAAAATAGAAAGAGGTGGAAGTTTTTCTCATTCTGGCCCTCATAACCCTGTATAATCCAGTCAATATGTTCATTTCAGCTGATTTACAGGACGTTCAAAATCTGATTGGGAGAGAGGAGTGAAAACTAAGACTTACCAATCATCCACACAAATAAAACAATTCCAACCTAAAGCCTTGAGGATAGATACTGAGATGAACTGTATTCCCACAAGTCACAATTTTACAGATCTAGGGCAGGGCCATCAATAAGCCTTATTTCCAATGCCTTTTTCAGTACTAAAGCTTATGATTGAATTAACCTCACTTAGTCTCTGTTTAGAACTCAAGAGTCAAACCTGGGTCTACACTGATCCCCCCCAAATCCTACTTTAATGCTTACTTTAAAATAGAGACGTCATAGTCTCAGTAGAGCAATTAACATGGCAGGTCACACAGGAAAGTGTGCAAAGAAGCAGACCCAGGCCTGCCCAGCTCCAAAACACCTACTCTTTTCATTGGACCCAGTTGTCTGTGCTACCTAGAATCTCAGCTGTTATCCTTCTTAGCCTTTGTTCACTGCTTAGTCCATTTATCCTGCTCTAACAGTATCCTGAAAACCAGTAATTTATCTCTCACAGTTCTAGAAGCTGGAAAGTCCAATATCAAAGCACAGATATCTGGTGAGGGCTTTTGTCCTGCCTCATCTTATGGCAGAAGACATAAGGTTAAGGGAGAGAGCAAGAGGGGCCCCTACTCTCCCTTTTAGGACAGTGTCAATCAATAAGGGTAAAGACCTCATGGCCCAATAGCCTCTCAAAGGTCCCACCTCTTAATACAATTACAGTGCCAATTAAATTGCAATCTGAGTTTGGGAGGAGACTAATATTCAAACTATAATATCCACCAGCCTATTTAACCTATATTGCATAGTAGATACTTAGTTAAGGCTAGAAACAAAAAGTCCAAACTCTTCTGCTTGGGGTTCTTACCTGAAAGTCCTGTGAGTCTGAGGACAAGCACTATTTTACCAGGAGTTTCCTTACCTTTTCCTGTCCTTACTCCAACAATTTCCAACAGTTAGTCTGTAAGGAACTTGAATATGCAATGCCCTTTTCCTCATATTTGATTTTCTTTATCTGTGATTTTTTTCTGAATCACAAAATTTTTATAAAGAAATATCTCCATTTTAGAAAATAATCTAGTCCATCTGGACAATTCTAAGCCCTCCCTCTGGTTTTCTAAAATGGTATATGTATTATAGAATATAGACATGGACATATAACTTCATTCTTTTTTTTTTTCAAATTTTTTATTTAATTTAATTTGTTATACATGCTATTTTTAAAAATATTTTTATTTATTTGTTTTTAGTTGTACACAATGCGTTTTATTTGTACGTGGTGCTGAGGATTGAACCCAGGCCGCGCACGTGCTAGGCAAGTGCTCTACCTCTGAGCCACAATCCCAGCCCTGTTACACATGCTTTTAGAGTGCAATTCCTTTCATATTGCATAAAAAGAGCGGTTTTCCAAGTCATTGGTTTTACACAAAGTATTTTCATGCCATTTGAGTTTTTTATACATGCACTTAGTGTGTGTGTGTATATATATATATACATACATATATATATGTATGTATATATATACACACATATGTATATATTTCAAGTTGCTGGTTTAATATAAGGTATTTTTACAACAATTGTGTCTTCATACATATATTTAGGGTAATCATGGATAACTCAGTCTGCCATTATTCCTATCCCCTTGTCCCCCCCCCTCCCCACTCTTTGTTCTATTTAAAGCTCTTTCATTCCTCTCATTCCCTCTCTCTTGCCTTTATAAGTTAGTATCTTCATATCAAAGAGATCATTCAACCTTTGGTTTTTTGGGATTGGCTAACTTCACTTAGCATTATTTTCTCCAACTCCATCCATTTACCTGCAAATGCCATGATTTTATTCTCTTTTAGTGCTGAGTAGTGTTCCAAAACTTTGGTATATATATACATATAACTTCATTCTAAATAAAATGAGTGTGCTAGCTTCATGTTACTAAAGCAAAATACCTGAGGCAATTAACTTATAAAGAGAAAACGTATATTTAGTTCAAAGATTCTCGAGGTTTCAGACCAAGATCAGATGGCCCCATTGTTTTGGATCTCTGTTGAAGGTGCCAGATGGCAATGTCAGGGGGAATGTGTCAGAGCAAGCTCACATCATGAGCCAGAAAGCAAGACAGATGAGACTGGGTCCTACCCCTTTTGAGGGCATACCCCCAATGACCTAGAAACTTCCCACAAAGCTTCACTTCCCCAGTGACTGGGGACCAAGCTTTTATATATAGACCTTTAGGGGACACTCATCCAACCCATAGTAATGGTGGTTATCCCTTTACTTTTGTCTACAAGTATTTGAGTTTACACACACTGAATATTGATTTCAAATTTTTATTAATTAAAGTTATCTGGCTTTAATATAGTGGGGGACATTATTTCTCTTTTAGTATATTTTGTTAAAGTAACCGAATAAGGTGTTTCTCTTCTCATTGCTTCAAGAACTGAGAGTGTCTTTCAATGATATTGTAAATCCTATGTTCTTTTCTGCAAATGGACATATGGCTTCAGTACTAGATAAAAGCTCACTTACTAAACCAAATTTTTCATGTGTCATTGAGTCAGAAAAAACATAAGGTGGAATAGTAATCAAACACCTCTACCATTTGAACCAGTATGTCAGAATTTTAGATTTTAGCATTCAGAGAGTGGCACATTTTCTTCTAGGCACTTGATCTAAAATTAGGAAAACTGCTATTAGAAAAACAGCAGTCTCCTGATCACAAAAAGAGGTTAAAATATGTTCTTACTCATCCTTTGCAAAGATGAAAATCTTTATGTCAGATTAACGCAATTGTTAATCCCTAGAAATACCTTTAAATCTCAATATAGAGTCCCTTGGAGTCTTCTTCTACTAAACTTTGCATAATTTACTTCCTGCTTCAAGAAGTCATAACTATCAATCACTATTTTCCTCCTCACACTCTTTTCTCCTTGTTTCTACAATGCTTCTATATCTCCATCCTGAATTCTAAAAATTACTAGCTCTGTGGTTTGTCCACAGTCACGAGGCTTTCTCAATTGTTTGGATCCAATTCCATTAATCATGCAGATGGATATCAATTCTCCTGTTATTGGCTGAACAAGAAAAACAACCAGACCCTCCCAGAATTCTCCTGTATTACAAAGCAGAAAGAGAAGGCTCTCCATTTAATTGTTGCTCTTGGATTTCATATATCTGTCCCACAGGAACAGGAACCAGAGCAAACATCACATGGTGCTGAAAGCTGTATTTGACATACAGTGTATGTTCGCTAGATGTCTGAATGAATTAATTAATGAATGAATGGAGAATATAACAATACAACACATCTCCCTGGCAGTCACACAAACCCTCTTTCTGATCAAAGCAATTCTTCTGAGCCCTCCTGTTGTGATGGTGGTAGTGGTGGTGACTATTCTTCAAAACACCTCACTCCTCATCAGGTACTTTTTTTGCTATCTGATGAATTCCTGGCAAATTTTTACTCGGCGATCTACATAATCATAGTATGTTAACAACTGGCCTCTTAACATAGTTGCAAAACTCTTTTGGCAACATCAGGTACTATTTGCTAGTGGATCTCTGCTAAAACCAGTTGGGAAAAATAAAATAAAAACTTGTCATGTCTGGGAAAAATAAAATAAAAACTTGTCATGCTTTTTAAGCAGAGATTTGTATGTTTTCACAATAAAATCCCCTTCAATTAAGTAAGCTCTCATTGAATGAGTCACATATTTACAGAAAAGCAACAGTTTGGTTAGTAAAACCTGCATTTCTAATAATGATTTTAAAGATGTAATTCCAAGAAAACTTAGTTCTTAATATGAGACATACAAATATGCTTTTGCCAAGTCAAAAAAAGTGATGTCAAATGATCATAGAACTGAAAAAAAATTATAAGAATGTAGTACAGGTGAGTGTGCCAGGGAAGAAGAGTTTTAACTGGGGAAGTCCCAAATTATGTTTTCTATAAAGGGAGCACAAGGCATTAAGCATAAAATCTGATTAACCCAGTAAGCACTCAATAACTACATGTGTGATGAAGACAATTTCATCATTTAACCAAATGTACTAAATTTCACTGATCAGAATTCCAAGATGTATTTGGATGGCTGAATAAAACTTTTGTTCAGATGGAAAATGTGTTTTCACAGTATCAACCATGAGGATTTCTTAGAATACCCAAATTTCTTTTGACTAAAATTTTTGGGTTTTGTTAGCAAACTAGGTAATGCAAGGACATTGCTTGATGGACGTGTATATTTGTATCTGGCTTTTCCTCATTCATATTACTGCTTGTGAACTAACATGGTTTGGATGGTGGGCAGGGGGGTTAAGTACTTCATTGGGCAACTTCTAAACAAAGCTGTGAGAATGTTTCTTAGCTTGCACGACCCCCTTTAATCCTACCTGCTGTTATGTTAGAGGAAACACCAGATTCAAAGGGAATTATAAATTGTGTTGAAGTAGGTTATTACTTGACTTTCCTTCAATTTTTAATTATTGTCAACTAATCATTATTACGTTTTTTTACAGTCATATATGGAACAAGAGAGCAAGTTGTGAAAGCAAGCCTAAATAAGCAAAAGACAACTTTTTACACATTTATTATATGATTAATATTACTTCTTAGATCTTAAAGGAGAAAAGCTGATTCAGATCTGTTTATAAGGCAAGCCTGAGGCAAACATGGGTTAACAACATATCATCCCAGATTTCTGGTCAAACAGAAAATAAAACAACTGACGTTAAGAAACAGAATATAGAAACAAACATTAATTCTCAAATATAATTAGCTTATCACTAGAAATTTGACTGTAAATCATAGGCACTCTTAAAATCAATCAAGGGACATTTTGCTAACTCATCTTTCTCAAAGGAATCATTGGGTACTCACTCCTCTTAGCAATGAGGGTATGTTTATTCATGTATTTAAAACCCTGTGACCTCCCAAGTCCTTTTTAGCCCCAGAACACTGGTGAGAGGACAAAAGGGCCATCAAGAAGAATTAGATACCAATCACTAAGGTCATCTGCCAGCCACTACAACATGTCCCCTGCAGAAATAGAAACAGAAATATAAAATTGAAAATCTGCTGGGAGATCTCTTTATGCAGCAAATGTACTCCCAGCTGGGTTCCTATATTCAGTCAGATACACAGAGATCCCTGAACACAGCCTTTTCATCTGCACTGGTGGTTTCTAAATGTTTTTGATTGAACATCACCAGCAGTAGAAAAGTATTACACATGCAAATCTAAATATATATGTATTTAAGAATTAGAAATGTGTTCCACTTTAATATAGTCTGTTTCGGACATGGTGACACATAAAGAATTAAAAATTACAATGTAAGGAATGAGATTTAAAAATACATAGAAAAGAACTGTCCTATTTTCTTGCCATGGGAAAAAATCTACCTGCATGGACTTTCTTGCTCCTTTGCTGAGGAGGAACACTAGTTCAAAGCCCTAATCTACATCTCTTCATCACTTGCTATTCTTGAGACACTCCTAATGATTACTGTCCTATTCAGAAATACAGGTATATTGCAACCTGTCTCCTAAATGTTTATAAATCACTTTCCAAAATTTAATTCTTTCTGTTTAATAACACCTCAGCTTGAAAAATATGTTCTTTAAGATGTCTTCAGAGAAAGTGAATACAGCAATGTAATTGAACCCTAATCCTATTTGAGCAGGTTTTGCAGGCTTTGAGGGCACCAGGTGGTAAGTACACAAGATGGAAGGTAGGACTCTGTTTTCTTTAGAGATTTATAATGCAATAGAAAGATGAGAAGGTTCAGGTGAGAGTAATGTTTCTTGCTATTCCCAGGGGAAAAAAATCTCAAAATTAAGTGAGAACAATGTCTATGTGACCTCTAATAGCAAGAGGGAAGGTTCTTAAAAGTAAATAACCTGATATTTCCCAGATGGAGAACTTGCCTCAGTTCAGTGGATAATTTCTTTATCTATTTAGGTTCCCAGAAGCAAAGGCTAATTTTGCGTCCTCTACTGAACTATATGAGGCAATTCCTTTTCAAGATCCTTTTCAAAAGTCTTACAATTTCAGGGATTTTGTTTCCTTTTGTATTGGTAATTAAACTCAGGGGCATTTAACCACTGAGCCACATCACCAGCCTTTTTTGGGTTTTGTTTGTTTGTTTTGTTTTTAATTTTAGAGACAAGGTTTTGCTAAATAGCTGAGTTGCTTAGGACCTTGCTAAGTTGCTGAGACTGGCATTGAACTCATGATCCTCCTGCCACCCTGGGATTGCAGGTGTGCATCACCACATCCAGCCAATTTCTGTTTGTCCAAAGATTCTTACACAGGGCACATGTTTACCAGCCTTTGCCACATGAGCCCCCTTGTCCACATTTTCTTTCCAAAAATGCTCCCTGGGCACACGAATCTGGCTTGTGATTTCTGTAGTACCTGGAACTGGGTTCTACAGTTTCACAAAGACCAAAAGAGCCACAAAATAGATAAAGAGATGAGTTAACAAATCTGGTGTTCATCAGCCTCCTTACCCAGGATTTGTTGTTTTAATCATCAAATTCCTATGCAATACTGAGCAACAAATATTTCTACCATTTAAAAATTATTTCCTTTGTAAAATTAAAAAGAAATGAAAGCAATGCATTTAATGGGGGTTACAGTATTATAAAATCCTGGTAATGATAACCTTTTTTCTAGATTTCACTTAGCTGTAAGCAACTATCATTTTGCCACCCTGTTCTATGACACTATGCTGTGACTCTGAATTCAAGGTCCCACTGAGACACACAAGATTATTTTTACTGAACTCCTCCTTGAGCAGTTGAGAGTGGCCACTAATAGACCCACATGATCCAACCAGTTCCAGAATGCTGATCTCTTAAGGTGAGCTAAAAACAATTTTTCTTCATCTTCTACAAAACCATAAAGTAAAAACATTTCGTCCCCCCCAAGTCAGTTTATATAGTGGTCACAAATACAATATTATTTTAAGATTCTACCCACATTTTTTTATTTATAATTTTTAGGGTTTTTTTTTTTTTTTAAGAGAGAGTCTCAGACCAAACATACTGGATTGACACAGTCTGTCAGTTGTTTAAAATAACACACACCATATGAGGCTGTTAACCTAAAAATATGAAACTTACCACATAATACCTATATATTCCACAATTGCTATAAGACCTTATAAATTGTATTTATAAAATCACAAGACAGCCCGAGACCAATGAACCTCAAGTATACTTTCTAATACCATCCCTGTGACTCACTTTCTCCTACATTAACATTACTATTTATTTCTTGGGCCACTTATACATCTTCAAGGAGAGAAAGGAAGAATGGGTATTTTAGGACATAAGCTTGTCTTCTTATATGGAGTTAAAAATGTCTGAAATTCCTCTCTCCGTTTTGCTAATTATAAAACTAAAAGTTCTACAGCACAATGCTGCACTCTCCTTTCCCAGCCCCTCCATCCTGTACAAAGAGGGACACATAGTATTTCTGACCAACAGCAAAGCTTTGCTCATGAAAGCATCCCAGTTTTCAAAGACATTACATATTCCCCACAAAAGAGGGGTTTGCCAGGTTAAATACTAGTTAACAAATCAACAGAAACAGAGAACTATCAACCCTTTCTGAGATTTTATAGAACTACAGAACATATTTTCTTTCCTGAAAATATCTATGTAAGACATTTAGGTCAAGAAAAAAGAGTAAATAGCCAGAAAGAAAAAACTCTCTTAAAATTTAAATTATGCTGATGAGCTGACTCTGGAATGTTTAATAACATAGTTCTACTATGTTTACCATGTTTTTCTAATACTTCAAACAGGATTTTTTTTTTTTTTAAAGAATGGTAAACCATTTTTTGAGCTGGTCAAAATGATCCATGAGGAACCATTTTCACAACCAATATTATGATCTACTTAAAATTGGAGTTGCAACAATACTATTGGATAATGTAATTAGGCAAATGAGATTTGAACAGACAAGGAAGTAAGATCTAAGAAGTACCATGATAAAGCAAATGACAGTTCAAATACATATAAAAGGACAAATCAAAGACTGTAAATAGAAAAATATAGACACTACATGACCTGCTTTAAGTAAAGTAAAAAATACTGTCCTAAGAACTGAAAATTAAATGAGTAAAAACTATATAGAAAAGAAGGTTTTCAATAGCCAAATATGTCATCTAAAGTTTGCATCCATGTTTAAAACTAAGGCAAGAGAGGCTTTAAGTAGAAAGGACAAACGATAAGTTGAACTTGAATTCCTGTATTGCTAGGAAAAAAAAAAAAATTAAGAGGCAGATGCATGGTTTCTGGAATTAAGATAGAAACGTAAAATTCGGCACAACCAGCAATTTACACTTCTTTCACAGGATAAAATATACGTTCAACCACATCCTTCGGTTTACCACCAGTGTAACAGAGTCACTTTTTGTCTTTGCCATTATTATGGATTGTGTCCTCAAAAAGATGTGCTGAAGTCCCAATTCCCAGGACCTCAGAAGGTGCCCTAACATGGAAATAAGGTCCTTACAGGTGTCATTAGTTAAGGTAATATAGTGGAATAGAATGTGCCCTTAACCCAATTTAATGGATGTCCTTTTAAGAAGAGTGGAGTTTGGACACAGAGACAGAGACAAAGGAGAAGACTATGTGACAATCAGAGGCAGAGATGGCAGGATTGCAGCTCTAAGACAAGAATCCCCAAGGACTGATAGCCTTCACCAGACACCAGAAAAAGCCAAAGATGAAATCTGCCTAATGCCTCAGGAACCATGGCCCTGCTGACACCTCCATTTCCAGTTTTCATGAGAAGGAATTTCTTTTATTAAAAGCCTCCTTAGCTGGGCGCGGTGGCGCACGCCTGTAATCCCAGCACTTTGGGAGGCTGAGGCAGGAGGATCGCGAGTTCAAAGCCAGCCTCAGCAATGGCGAGGCACTTAGCAGCTCAGTGAAACCCTGTCTCTAATAAAATACAAAAAAAAAAAAAAAAGGGCTGGGGATGTGGCCCAGTGGTCGAGTGCCCCTGAGTTCAATCCCTGGTACCAAAAAAAAAAAAAAAAAAAAAGCCTCCTTGCTTGTGACACTTTGGTATGGCAGCCCCAAGGAACTCATGCAGTCATTATGTTTCATTACAAATCCAGGTGAAAAAATCTAACTAGAGGACATGGGTTAGGAGAGTGTAATGGCAGTGCCAGGATAACCTACCTGCCACGTAGTCACCAAATCCAATCGTTGTTAGGGTGATAACCACAAAATAAATTGCATCCAGGGCACTCCAGCCTTCTATGTGCTTGAATATGATCGCAGGCAGAGCCACAAAGAGGACACAGCCAAACAGTATAAATATGATGGTGGAGATGATGCGGATCTTGGTCTGACTGACATTCCACTTCTAGAGAGAGAGAGAGAGAGAGAGAGAGAGAGATTGATGGATTGATTATTGACATGTCTACAAAGCTAACCTATGCACAGTTCATCAGCAATTGAGCATGTAATTTTGTTCCTTTCTATTCTTAAGTTTCCAATAGCCTTTGCTTATGAAAACTGGGTAAAACATAACCAACTCAAAACAACCAATGCTAATAATTATGCTACTTTACCCTTACATAGTTTTGCAACAGGTTAGATACTTTCAAAAGTATATTACATTAGCTCTGTCTGAGAATATTATTTCAGATTTGCATCATTTTTTAATCTGGACTACTTTTGAAGTATTTCTACTCTAGAAGCATACAACTGATTATGGGCCAAATACAATCTAGAAATATACAATAGAGGAAATAAAAACAATAATTGCATACTTACAATAGTGTATTGGTAAACATTAATCATGAAAGTAATTCAACTGACTAGAGTATGATAACAAAGTTTACAGTTTGATTCTCATATGAGACAGGTGAACCGTCCTCAGTTCTAGGGTTTTAATCTGTGCAACAAAGGGATCTGTAGGCAAGCATGTGTCTTCAATGACCCTGAGACACAGCTGTCCTCAGAACGCCCATATTCTGCCTCCTTCACTTCACTGTAATGTATTAAATGAAGGTTGTGCATATATCATTTAGGTATATGTCTTATGTACAATAAAAATTGTAGGTCATATCCTATACCATAGGAAAATCACTGAATGTTAGAGTGTGAGAATGTTTTAGAGATAAAGATCTATGAGATCAGAGAATGGAAAGAGATCACAGGAGTCTCTCTAGCCCACAATCTTCATCTCATATATGAGGGTTAAATAAATTCAGGTTTAAAAAGTTTTTCAAATAGTGGTTGGTACCAAATGCTGAATCATGACAGCTGGAATAACATCATTATGAAGACATAGATTATTTCTTCAATGCACTGACGTAGATGCTACATGGAAAACATTACTCAGCATGTGACAGGCAGTCAAAAACTTATTGGATGAACAATTCAGCATTACCCAGTTCATGCCACTTGATTAATATAAATACAGGATATGCTTTTAATACTTATATAAGAAAAGTATAATACCAAGGAAATAAGAAAACTACCATATTGGAATACCTGTCTTATTCTACTCTAATAGTAAGAATATTTGAGCTACCTTTGATCTTAATTCTGAAACACAACTAAAGCTAAATTTGGACCAGTACCTTAAAGTGAAGACTAATACTTAAAGGTTTTATTTCACCAACAGAGTTACCAGTAATCATTTTGTTGAACTTTTGAGAAAAAGGTAAAATATTATTGAATAATAATTAAAATGTTTTTGTAATAGGGGTACTGGTAGTAACAAATAATTTGTATACTCTATCACAATCCTCTATAATTTGCTTCAAGAACACAAGCTTATAGGCTGGGGGTGTGGCTCAGTATAGTGCTTGCCTGGCATGTGCAAGGCTGGAGTTTGATCCCCAGCACCAGCAAAAAACAAAAAACAAAAAAACAACAACAACAACAAAAAAAAAACTGTTGTAATCATAGGTGTATTATTATTATTTGCTTAAAACATTGATAAGAGCATTTTATCTTACTGAATTTTTTCTATTTAATATCATACAACCATGAGCATTTTAATGTGTACTACCTTTGGTTCTACTAAATTCTTTAGATAAATTTTATTAATGACATTACTGAATTAAGTGACATGATTTTTTTTGTGTTACTGCTTACTATTACATCCTTCTCAAAGGGGCTATATAAGTTTAGAATACAACCAGGAATACACAAAGATACTGAGGCAAATGTTTAAATAACAAATTATTATCAGTCATTTGCTACCAATGTTAAGGTTTAATTTCTCCTGCTGCCAATGCTGAGAGTAATGTCTTACGGTACTTTTACTCATATTATTAAACTAAAAAAGCAAATGTTAGTGTGAGGGGGAAAATACATTGTTTAAAAGAAAATAGGTAGGAGACAATACATTTGGAATTTGAACTTAGGATTCTTGAATTTCTACTTTTTATTTCCCTGTACATATTTTGGGATTTTTTCCATATAATAATTTATTCATTCAAATAAATGTTAATTTGATTAAAATACAGTGAGTTATATGCTAATAGAGATGCATACAATCTATCATGTAAACACTAATAATCAAATTTTTCTATCTGAGGTGGCAGGAAAGGTATAATATTAAAAAAATATTAAACAATAAGTATATATAGCTCCAAGACTATGGTACTCACAATAAACGTATCTTCCACTTTGGCAATTCCTTTTCCAAATATGGTCCCTAGCTGATCTCCAACTCCAGCCAACAGAAACCCAAAGAGGGGAATTCCCAGTAAGGCATAGATGATACAGAATATTTTTCCACCTTCTGTGCGTGGTGAGATGTTTCCAAATCCTTAAAAGAGAAAAAAATTCAGTTGTTTATAAATGAGTAATTTAAAACATATGACCTCAAGACTGATGATACAGAAGTACCCAAATCGTATAAATACCAATTATCAATTTCAGAGTTAAGAATCTTTTTGTATGATATAAATGTTAACATAATCAATATGCAATACTATATTCTAAACAAATATTTCAATAAAATCCAAAGTATAGCTAATGTTGCAATTGAACTTTGATAAGATGACGAAAACTAAGGTGCTAACACATGCAATGAAGTCCTCATTTTCACCCAGTTTGCCTCCCTCTCATAGGCACTGACAGTCCCGCTGACTCTAAGGTTTTCATTGTCATTGTGAACACACTGAGAAGAGCACATTGCCCTCATTTACAAGCATTCAAATATGCTTAAATTATTTAGATTAAAGCTGAGCAGCACTTTTTAAATCTTTTATTCAAGTACACTCCACGAAGCCATAACTAAAAACTTTCTAAACTTTTTTGAGGTTCTGAAGATTTTGAAGGCATTCCAGTTTTGCGTAAGGATATATCAGCTTGTTGTGATTCAAGCAATTCAACTTTATATTTTTATAATCACAGGACCACTGTCCACACACATACCTGGGGCAGAGAACACCTGCTTTCAGTGCTTAGCATGCTTCTCTTGATAGATATCCTCTTATTGCCCTTCCTATTAAATTAATCTGAAAATGTATTAGTTTTCTCATACTAAAAAAATGTGGATAGAAATTTTAGGTTGGCTTTTTTTGTTGTTATTTTCTACTTTTTTAATATTATGGTCAAAGATGATGGAATGTATGATTTTTACTGCTTAGAATCTATTGAGATTTATCTTTATGATATTATTATGGTAAATGTTCATATTTGTTTCATTGTTATCTGAAAACAGTATGGATTTTTATTTGTTGGATACAAAAAGAACATATATATGTGGGGCTGGGGGGTAAGCTAATATTTGGTCATTTTAACCCATACATTTTTCTCCCCATATCATTTCCATATTTCCCTTCTTCCTCTTCAGTTTGGTGTTTATTGCTAATGAATTCATCTATGGAGGGATTTTATTTTTAAGTATCCCTATTTACGAAGAGATTTGGAGCTGGGGAAATAGCTCAGTTGGTAGAGTGCTTCCTCACATCACAAGGCCCTGGGTTCAATCCCCAGCACCACACACACACACACAAAAAGAGATTTGACTTTTTTTTAGGAATCTGTCATGAAAATACTAATTACTTCCATTTGTTTTGCAGTACTTTGTTATATGTTCAATCAATTCTTTGAGTGCAGTCCTGCACTTCTTTTATGTAGGTGACTTTGTTAAGCTGTTGAGAACTCCTAGTCATATTTGAAAGCACAATACAATGTTAGATTGGTCCACATTTGTAGCTGAAATTTATTTTCCAGCCCCAGTGAGAACTATGGTTCATCTGGTGGCATATGGAAGATTCTGGTTCAGGCAGCTGTAGTGGTTGTCTTGGTCAGGGAGAGGAGATTGATTGATTTCCTGTTCAGCATGTACTTCCCTGACTTCCAAAAGCAGCATCTCCCAATTCTTGATGGCAGCTGCCAGTTGACAGCTGCCCTATTGTGTCTCAGGACCAATGCTCCACTCTGAGAATGTCTGTACATAACTGTCCTTGAAAAGCTTATATTCACAGCTTTATCCTGGAGGTAGAAAGGAAACTGTTTCACTAACAGTTAAGATTAGTGGTTCCACAGAATTTTAACTATTTTACAGGTTGATTGCCCACAGAACCATTTTTTTTTTTTTTTTTTTTTTGGTGCAGGGGGGCACTGGAGATTGAACTCGGGGACACTCGACCACTGAGCCACATCCTCAGCCCTATATTTTATTCAGAGACAAGGTCTCACTGAGTTGTTTAGTGCCTCGCTTTTGCTGAGGCTGGCTTTGAACTTTTGATCCTCCTGCCTCAGCCTCCTGAGCCACTGGGATTACAGGTGTGCACCACCACACCCAGCTACCCAATTCAATTTCTAATATTGTTGACTTTAGAAAATTTTTCTTTTTGGAATCCTGTTTTCGTCTATGGTGACTGTGGGTTCCTTAATGTGAAAAGATTTCACTGTTATTCTGAATTCATGAGCTTCATATCATCCCCCAAATCCATTCCTGTTTTACCTCAAAACACCTTCCCTGCCTTCAAGCAATTTATGGACTTTTTCAAATGTTTTCTGTCATCTCAATGCAATTTTTGATGATGTAAGATAAATGCATGTTTACATCACATAGGGTATTAAATCTGTGAGTGTACTAATGTATTTTAAGATATTAGATAATGATTATCTCATAAAAATTCCACAGAGGTATAGTATGATATGCACATCATGGTTCTTTTTTTTTTTTTCTTGGCTATAATAATTTATTTTTATTCAAAGTTGTTGTATATATAATAGTAGCATGCATTACAATTCATAATACACATATAGAGCACCTTATGACATAACACTGTTTGTATACAAAGTATATTCATACTATTCATGTCCTCAATCATGCATTTAGGATAATGATCTCCATCTCATTCTACCATCTTCTTTTCTTTCCTTTCATACCCCCTTGCTCCCTCCCTTCCCCTTCCTCCCCATTGACCTTTCTAGTGGTCCTCTAATCCTCCTAAGTTTCTTGACCCAACCCCACTGTGAATCAACCTCCTTATATCAGAGAAAACATTCGCCATTTGGATTTTTGAGATTGGCTAACTTCACTTGGCATTATATTCTCCAACTTCATCCATTTACCTGAGAATGCCATTATTTTATTCTCTTTAATTGCTGAGTAATATTCCATTGTGTATATATACCACATTTTCTTTATCCACTCATCTACTGAGGGCCAGCTAGGTTGGTTCTACAACCTAGCTATTGTGA
Organism: Tamias sibiricus; assembly: GCA_025594165.1. Taxonomy (NCBI): domain Eukaryota; kingdom Metazoa; phylum Chordata; class Mammalia; order Rodentia; family Sciuridae; genus Tamias; species Tamias sibiricus. The sequence goes on along the minus strand of CM046669.1, from coordinate 47,495,536 downwards.
ATTGTGCTGCTGTAAACATTGATTTGGCTGTGTCCCTGTAGTATGCTGCTTTTAAGTCCTTTGGTAATAGACCTAGGAGTGGGATGGCTGGGTCATAAGGTGGTTACATTCCCAGTTTTCCAAGGAATCTCCATACTGCTTTCCATAATGGCTGCACCATTTTGCAGTCCCACCAGCAATGCATGAGTGTGCCTTTTTCCCACATCCTCTCCAACATTTATTATTGTGTTCTTAATAGCTGCCATTCTGACTGGAGTGAAATGAAATCTTAGAGTAGTTTTGATTTGCATTTTTCTAATTGCAGGAGATGTTGAACATTTTTTCATGTATTTGTTGATAGATTGTGTATCTTCTTCTGAGAAGTGTCCTTTCAGTTCCTTGGCCCATTTATTGACTGGGTTATTATTATTATTATTATTTTTTTTTTTTTTTGGTGTTAAGATTTTTGAGTTCTTTATATATTCTAAAGATTAGTGCTCTATCTGATGTGCATGTGTAAAAATTTATTCCCAATTAGTTGGTTCTCTATTAACCTCACTGATTGTTTCTTTTGCTGAGGAAAGCATTTTACTTTAAAGTCTAAAATTAACTGATTGAAAGCTATATCAGGGGGAAAAGTTTTTTAAGAGTTTAGTTGTTCCTGGTTCCATCACTCATTAGTTATGTGGCCTTGAGCAAATTATTTCCTCATCAGTTAAAAGAACACATTGTTATTAAGTACTTCCTTGAGTTGTAAGAACTAAGTAAGGTTGCAGTTACTTAATACGAAATTCACTTTATGTAGCTTCCAACATTACTTCTGTTCTCTGCCTTGAAGCATCTGTAAATGATGCTTAGGTGCTGAAGTCCGGCTTCAGCAAAGAGGGGGAGGGGATCTTGATAGGGCTGATGAAGGAGTCGGACAGCTGTGGAGAGACAGCAAACAGACACGAGAGTCAGGCTGCTGAATCTTCTTCTCTTTTCTTTCTTTTTTTGCAAGTCATATAGCATATTTTTTTGGCATCACAATCACAAGATCCAGGGAAGCAGCAACATCTGTTGATTACATTCCAGACATTTCAATCTTTTACCCAACATGTTTCAAGGTCCTGTGTACACATTATCTGAACACCCTGCATCTCTGCCACATTCTATCTGTTAACTAGTCTGGTTCTGAATCATTTCTCACAGAGTCTCTGAAGCCATTCCTCCACACACCTGTTTATCTGCCTGATTGAAGTTAATTTTTTCTGCCTGGTTTCAAAGCACTATTGTGTTTCTATAATAGTTTTGTTTTGAACCTAGGGACAGGGAAAGGAGGCATAGCTGTTTTGCAGAAGTCAAGTTAATAGATTTTGTCTCATAGCCAAATGTTAGCTCTGAAGGACTTCTACCCTAAGGAACTTGTATACATCTATCTTAAACTACTTCAAAAGTAAAAGGAATCCTTATCAATCACAAAAAGACCTTTAAAGCTTTTTCTTGGTGCATATGATTATAATGAGAAGAGGTCAAACAGCGGGCATTTACAAAAGCTGTTTTCTAACTAGAAACCTGCTATATTAGTACAACCTTAAAAAATGTTTTTATGCTTCTAACTCAGATTCTATAAGACTATAATTTACAGAACCAGTCTTTATTAATAATTAATGTATTCACAGCTGGTGGCCACACATATGAGCAGAAAACAGGACAGTAAGAATATACACAGACAGGGTTAACTCTCTCAGCGCCGTATTTGTGTAACATCTGTCCTTATAAGGGAGGCATGCTCTTGCTTCTACTCCCTTATTTTTAGGAAGAGGATGCTCTGCTCAACTCTATCGCAAGGAAGATGCCACACTTAGGAAAGTCTATTATACTATGTGTGCTTAATATAAGTCAGATACAATAAGAATTAAGAAAATTATTACTAGTGATGAGGTCAGGAAAAACAAAAATTAGAGGATCAAGTATTTGGCCCTAACAATATGCACACTAAAGGCCATATAAATAGGGTCATGATCACACATTGTTCTCCATTAGGTTACAAAATATATTCTGTCCACTTGTAGGAGCCATTATTTATAGAAGACATTGGCAAAATCATATGCATAATGTAAAGCAACTTTTCACATATGATGGTTGAATGGATTGAGGGTGTTTGGCTGAAGAAAAGAAGACTAGGAGTAGGAGGAAGCAGACTAACTGATTTCAACTATTTGAATGATGAAAACATGGAAAAGGAATCAGAACTATTCAGACACTTTGGAGCAAAGAACAGAAGTAATGTGTGGAAAATGCACAAAGTGAATTCATATTAAATAGCTGCAGCCCAAAAAGAGTAAATGGCTCTAAAGGTAGGCAGAAGCCAGATAATCACTTCCTGTGCTAAAAATTTTGGACTGAGGTTTATTTTTGGGGTTTCCTAATAATTCAATAGGGACATGTACATGAAATAAGAAGAGGGTTATCTAATATTGGCTTTTGCCATGCGTGTAACTACTTATTCGTGCATTTAAAACATTAACTGAGCATCTACTACTTTCTAAGCAGTATGCTAAACTTTAGGGATGGAACCATGAAGCAGGCAGATTTAATCTCTTAGAGTTTATAATCCAGTGAGGAACCAAGGCAAGGTACTGACACATGTATGTGTGATAAGCACGTACTACAGAAATTACAGGATGTTCGTGGTGAATGTGGATGGAGGAGAATGAGAAGCTGAACATAGGAATGAACAAGGGCAACCATCTGAAACTTGAGTAGAAGTTACCTAGAAGGCAGAAAGAAGCAGAGTTCATGACAAGGCTGAAGAACCACAGATGTAAAATCTTAAGAGGGAAAAAAAGAGAGAGAGAGAGAGAGAGAGAGAGAGAGAGAGAGAGAGTATCTAGCATCTTTGGAAAACTAAAAGCATTTCAGTTTCATGGAAAGCAATGTGAGAGTGGCAGCAGATAAAAAGAAAGGCAACCCAAGGCTGCGTGATGAAGAGTGACATGTGTGCCAAGAAGACTGGGCTCTCGGGTACACTGAAAAATAAACATATTTGGGCAGAGCAAAGGTAAGGTCAAGGAAGATCAGTGATGTGGTTAGGAAAAATGTCCCCCAAAGATCTGTGTGTTACAGACGTGGTGTCCAAGGTGTTACTACTAGGAGGTAACACAACCTTTCAGATGTGGGACCTAGTGTGAAATAGCGAGGACATTTGGAGTGCTTCCTTGAAGAAGACTATGGGACTCTATCCCTTCCAGTCTCTCTTTGGCTCCCTGGCTCATGATATAAGCAGCTTTGCTCTACCACACACTCCTCACTAGGGCCATGTGGCTTCCCACCCCCAAAGCAATGGGTCTACCCAATCTTGAACCAGAATCTCCAAAACTATGAGCCAAAATAAAATTTTTCTCATTATTAGTTTATTATGTCAGGTATTTCATCATGGTAACATTACACACTGACTAACGCAGCAAGGAACATAAAGATTTGGAATAGGTTGATTTTGATGTGCCAGGTGGAATAACCAAAGAAATCCAGTGCGTATTGTTTATATGAGTCTGAAACCCAATAGAGACCTGAGCTGGACAGAAAAAATGTGTAGATTCAGGAGAGAGTGTAGAGTAGAACTCGAAGGAAACCACCAACATTTAAAATGCAGAGAATGCAAGGAGGACCTATAAAGAGACTGGTAAGAAAACAAACTGTGTTTTCAGGAAAGTTATAGGAAGAGCCAATTTGAAAAGAAGGAATGGTAAATGTTTTCAAATATGTCTTAAAAGTCAAAGAGATAATAACTATTGGAGAACATCCAAGGATCAGCAACAAATTGCTTATCAACAAAATGGTCATTCCCATGGAGCAGTGGGAAGAGGAACATACAATAAATCTCTTTCTTGGAATCTGCTTTTCTTTTTTCTTTCTTCTTCCCTCTTTCTCTTTCTCTCTTTTTCTCCTCGTCTTTGTGTTTCTCCTCCTCTTTCTCTTCCCTCCCTTTCTTTCCTTTTTCCTTTCAATTTTGAAATAATTAAACTCACAGAAAAATTGCAGGGATTGTCCACAGAATTCCTTTATGTGTTAACATTCCCCAACTCTGCCTTTTCCCTCTCTCTGCATAAGTACATTCTTTTTTTCCTGATTGTAGATATCAGGCCATTTCATCACATCATTCTTTCCTGTGTATATCATTCTCTTAAAGATCTAGAGTATAATTAGCAAACCCAGGGAGTTAACATGGATTCATGATTATCATCTAATTTACAATCCACATTCAAATTTTGAAGCCCTATTAATGTCTTTTGTAACACATTTTCCCTGTTCCAGGATCCAATTCAAGATCTTACACTGCATTGACTGGTATATCTCCTTACTCTTTTTAATCTCCTGGAACAGTTCCTAAATCTTCTTTCATTTTTTTAAGCCTTTCATGTTTTTCAAAGAATAGAGACCATTATTTTACAAAAACGTTCCTCAGTTTGAATCCATCCGATTCTTCCTCACAAGTAGATTCAAGTCATGCATTTTGGGCAGGAATACATCTTTCCCAGTACATCGCATCTGGAAGCACATGACAACGGTTTGTCCTATTAATAGTGACATTAACTTTGAGTACTTGGCTAAAGTACATCCACTAGGTTTCTCCACTGAGAAATTACTATTCTTTCCCTTTGCAATTAATAAGTCATTTACAGGGTGATTCTTGGAGAAAATGCAAATATTCTGTTCCTTAAATTTTTTCTCACTAGTTATAGTACGAAGAATAAACAAAATGCAAATAGTGCTAAGGGGGAAAAAACTGTGAAGGGAAATAAATAGCACAGTAAATGAGATAATAATCATTTAAAACATCAACAAGCATATTATGTATAGAACAGAGATATTCTTTTAAAAAATATATTAATGTAATTTTCTACTTTACGTAGAACAAAAAAGCCCAGAAGCACCCCCTACCTATTTGAAAAAATCCTAATGAGAAAGAAGAAATCAGAGAAAGAACAAGTAAAGTTCTTGTCCAACCAGTAACAACTCAGTGGGATGCAGATAACCTGGACATTTTTTAAAAAATCTACTTTGTTCTGAAGATAAGGGAGTTGAGAGGCCTGGAGTGCAGGAGAAACACTGGAGTCAAGACAAAGAGCCTGCCATGGATGGCATCCCAGCTCTAGGAAATTTGACAGGACCGTGGACTCTGATATAACAAATCTATGTATTTCATCTGTCTGTCTCCTGTCTGCTTTTGCTTACTAATGCCACGGAATACTCTACAATAGAGGAATATGAGCAAAGAACTCATCCCCAGCAAGTGTGATGAAGACCCAGAAAGCATGTATCAAGATAATCTGAGGCAGAATAAGGTCATTTTGATGACAAAAAAAAAAAAAAAAAAAAAATTCATGGAATGTTTAAATTTACTTATTTGAGACAATGCACTATTTCTGTATACTAGGCCAGAGTGGAACTCGCCAACTTCAAATCCATCCCCTGTTCTAACATCAGTAAGCAGAACACCAAGAAGATAAAGGCCTTCCCAAGTCAGCAATATGTACTGTTTTGACATGGGTCCTCGGAGAGTCCTGAAAAGATCCAACACTCTCCTTCATTACCTTCTCCAGATGAACAGCCCTGGGAGGTGGGTAGGGAAAGCATCTGGAATCTTATTCCACCCCATTCCCTTATTTTGAATGAAGAAACAAATGTCTTTAGAGTCATAATAGTAAGAAATAACTAGTCTTTAGGAAGTATCAGGAGAGAAAAATAAATGATATGGCTTTTACTATTTTATTTTTTATCCTAACTGGTGCATCACTACAAAAAGGCTTTCCTCTTTAGTAATAAATGCTAAGCTGTCGAGGGAACTCAATTTGATTTACTGCCATCCAAGTTAAAATGGCATAAGGAATGATAGCTCCAGGTCATCATTAATTGGAGATTTAGATTTAGCCTAGAGGCTACCAGGGAACATCTTCAGAAAAGCTGACAGAGGATTTCTTCAGGAAGCCTGTTTACATCACCAAGGAAACAGCCCCTCATCCAAAGAGAATTCTAGGTGTAAGAAAAGCCAATTTACCCTTCTCAGATCACTAAATGGAGACAAGTCTCCTGTGGTGTATCTGCACTTCATTTTCATTGTGTTTATGACCAAGTTAACAGAAGGGAGACCTAAGGGAATAGGAATGAGGAATCCTGACAGAATCCTTCTCTGAATGTTCCCTGTTTCACTTTCCAAATATTTCTCTACCTGCCATTATGCTACGCTCCAAGGTTGAATCAGTACCTCAGAGGAGGCATGCCTCACAGAGCTCATACAACTCCTTAGTGCACGCACACAAAAAACAGTGACCTAACAGTTTTCTGACATAAAGGGCATGTCTAGACCGCCTGTGTGACAAAATCCAGGGGCTGTCTAGAGGATGCCTCTTGTTTTCTTCCCTCCACAGATTTACCAAGCTCAAACCAATGAGTATGGACCTGGGTGAAGCACTGGCCACCATGAATAGTTGTATGAGCTCCAGATGAAAGATCACCTTTGACTATTAAGTGGGACAGTAGACTAAGCTAATAAATTGCTAATATTTGTGATTGTCTGGATTCCTGACCCTTTCCCTGGTCAGTCAGCAATATCTACACTACCTCAAGGTAAAATAATACTGTTGTAGCAAGAAAATAAAAATGAAAAAAAAATAACAATATTAAGTTTGGTTTTGTTTAACTTCTAAACTAAGGTGCTTATCCTCAAAATGTTTCCCTTGAGGAAAACAAGGTTTTCGGTTTATGGTCTAACATGTGCATAACAAGAAAATAGAGGAAATGACAGTCAATCCAGCTTCCAAAAAGCTTGAGGGAACAGAAAAGATGCACACAGTCTTGCAGGAGGTGAGCTTGGCTTGGCCTGCACCCAGAGAGGACAGGACCCTGGAAGGGATCAAAGGAGGAATTCAGTGGTATGCTGGAGTTCATTTGTGAAAGGAATTTTTAAATTTTCAGGAACTTTCCAATTTAGCTGACTTCATATTAATATACTGAAACCAGGTATAGTAATAGTCACACCACAGAAATTGGCAAGCACTGTAACTCAGGTCTTTCTTTCCTCCCTTCCACAGCTAATGTTTACCAATACATTATCAAACATAGTAGAGTCAAATTTCAGGAACTGTAGGTAGTCTGTGCCAGAGAGCCAAATGGAAGCCGACCTAGTGCATAGAGGTCAACCTTTCACATTTGAATAAGAGGGATATTGCGGGGGGGCACCCCCCGGCAGGATATACAGAACTGCTGTCATCTATCCACATTAATCTCAGGTAGGGGCTTTCCATGTTCAGCCACTGTGTTCACGGTAATTAGATCATTGGCCAAAAGCCTGTAGATGCCTTTTTCTGACTAGTCCAAAATAGGCTCTGTTTCTGATTAGAATTTATTAGTACCAAAAATAAATAAAGTCCTCTTCAAGCACTGTGTATAACTGTGATTATATAATTATTCCCATGACCCATCTTTTGTCTATCTTCTCCATTTGAATATGAGTTCCATGAGTATGGAGACTGAATTATTACATAGATAGATGAGATGAGATAGATAGGTAGATAGATAAAATGATTATAACTCTGGAACCTTGCCTAAGTACTGGCTTAACTATTGCTTAATTGACAAACAATAACTATCTCTTGACTGACTGATTTACAGATAAATACAAATACCCAAAACTTTAGAAAGGAGATAAAGAAAAAGAAAAATGTATAGGTCAATACAATGTTTCTCTATGAGAGGTGATTAAAAAACAAATCTTTCCCTAAACATCAATAAATTTACTATCTTTGCAACTGAAATTACAGTTTTTTAAAAAGTTTTATAACTTAATGATATATCCTAAAATTGGAAGAATGTAAATAATCTATACACATTTTAAAATTAGAGAGCTGAAGTTTATTTCCAAATTTAAAAGTTGTTATCCATGATTTTAATAGTTAAAACCATGTGTCAAATTAATGAATGAAAACAATAGAAAGATAGGAAAGGACTCTAGTATTAGTATCTGATAAATACACTTCAAATGAATTTCAAAGGAGTTGATTACTCACTAAATAGTGATGGGGTAAGCACTAAGTTACTTAAAAATAAATTAGACTTTATTTCACATTATACCCTAAATATCAGGTGGATTAAATCATCAAATATTTTAAAAATATGTCCATGAAATACTATGAAGAAAAGACAGTAGAATAATTCTTTCCATATAACTACTAGGGCAGAAACATAAAGAAAGTGAGCAATAAATATGACAACACAAAAATATAATAATGCTGTTGGTATGACCTCATTTAAAAGAAGAGTATAAATACTATGCAAAAGCCACTGAAGAAGGACCCCAGTGCCTCTGTTACTGGTCTTACCAGGCCTCCTCTTGATCAAAGAGCTAAGCTTTCATTTCACTTTCAGTGCTAAAGGTGTCCAAGAGCCATCATGTCTGCACTTTTGATTTGAGATGTTCTCCCAATTAATCTTTCTATCATAGATATTTAAACCTTGAATCAGTAATTTCCTAGTTACTAGGAAATTTCAAGTACCCATCATGATAAATCAATAAGCCTGCAATGCTTTATTAGTGATGTGTACTCAAGATATTTAATGAAAGCCTCTGAAATAGTCAAATTTGCAAAGGAGTTTATCTCCATTGAAAGAGGTCAGGTTTAATTTGTAATAAGCAACACTTTGGGATAAAAATAGCCTTTTGAGCCTCTGTGTATGACTTGATGAACTTAATTGAACTGTTTATACTTTTTGGGTGAAGTTTGTGTACTCTAGTAGTTTCATAGTTCTACCTGACAGTAGGCACTTCATGAAAATCTTGACTCTCTTAGCCATCTTGCAAAGTGTTGGAAGTAGTTAATATTTATTGACAACAACAGTAATTATAAAAGCAACCATAAATTGAGATTGCATTCACATAGAACTTTCTAGACTTAAACACATTTTTTAAAAAATCACCTAAGTTATTCTAACCAAAAAGTTAGGAGGGAGCACTGTATTATTCTAATCATACAGAGAAAAGCTGTAGATAAGAAAAAAAAATGTATACCATTATTTTACTCTGATCAATTCTATATGTAAAGTACCAAATTCTCCATAGAAAAGAAGAAATCAAATACCACCAACACAACCAGTATGATTTAATTCTGTTCAATGAAAAAGTTTTCAGTGAATACCATCACTATGCTAGATTCTGAGGTCACAAAGATGAAGAAAACACTATTTCAAAACTTTCCAAATTATCAATAAAACCTACCAAATGTGTTACTCACACTTAAATATATATAGGTATAAAATCTTGCCACATTAATGAAGGCAAACAAATAGACAAAGACTTGCTACATCAACAACAAAGGATGACAGTATATGTATAAGAAACATTCCTATGAAAACACTCCACTTTAAAAAGCTAGGACAGCAAAATTCGGGGAACATATTTACTGTGATCTCTGAAATGCAAAAGCAAGTTAATTTGGAAGTAGAGAATAAAACATTTTTCTACAGTCAGTCATGGCACAAGAGTTCTGCATTCTCTAGTAATATCACATATCTCATCTCATCTCTGCCACCACTATAACCATCGACTGTTAAGTTAGGTCTAGTCACACACTGCATCTACTCAGCAACCACAATTACTCTCAATGTGAAGCATATAAACACTGACAGAACAGATTCACACAGCCTTGAAATAACTCCACACCAGGACAACATTAAGGCACTCTATCAGGAAATTCTGCAAGGACCCAAGGATAAATGAGGAGTGGGGAGTAAAATGGAGGGTGAAAAAGAGAGTGGAACAAAAGCCTTCCTTCTCAGTATAAGCCTCTAAACACAAAGTCCACAAAGAAATCAAATAAGAAAGACAGTTACATACAACCAACAGTTAAATGGGACAGTCTGAACTAATTAGGGCAGTCAGAACTAACAGGGTAACAATTACAAGGTGGAGATGTTTAATAAGTTAATGGAGCATTGTTCAGCTAAAATGACTGAATTCTGGCTCTCGCAGCCCAATTTCTATACTCCTCAAAAGAGCCAATTTGTAAGTTGTAATTCAAAACAAAAATTCCAATGACAAGAGCAATAAAAATCTCTAAGAATAAATATAACACATAAGTACTTCATGGATAAAATTACAGACTTTAAAATGATACAAAAGAAGACCTAAAGAAATTAACAGATGTATAATTATAAAAGTTTGCCACATTCATGTATAAATATAGTTGCAATTAATATTTTGAAAGGATTTTCAGTGGACATTGATGAACTTATATGAAAATCATACTAAAAAGTAAAACACCAACCGTAGGTAAGAAATACTAGGGGAAAAAAGTATGAAGTTGAAGGACATGTCCTATATGATATCAAGACATACATTAGCTATTAAAATACATTATGATTTATGCAATGTGGTATTAAACAGGATCTTGAACAGGGAGATGAAGAGCAATCAAGTATAACAGAGCTCAGAAACAGACCCAAACACGTTTGGAAACTTCAGCAGCTGCCAAAAGTGGGAAGAAGATCAACTAATCAATGAGTGGATTGCACAGGTGACTGCAATGAGATTGGGAAGGGCCTTCAACTCTGCATTCAGTTTTACTTAACAACAATAACAACAAAAAATAGCATGAAGCAATGTTAAAATGGGATAAAGATGGACATGCAGCATTATTCTCTTCGGACACTTCAACATATTTGAAATATTGCATGACAATAAAAAGAAAAAATACTAGAAATATTTATAGATCAAGAAGGCAATAGACAATCCCAACAATCCCCAAAAAAAACAAAGGCCAAATGTTCTCTCTGATATGTGGATGCAAACTCAACATTAAGCAGGGGAAGGGAAGAATAGAAGTTCACTGGATTAGACAAAGGGGAATGAAGGGAAGGGCGGGGGATAGGAATAAGAAAGACAGTAGAATGAATCAGACATAACTTTCCTATGTTCATATATAAACATGTGACATGTGTAACTCCACATCATGTACAACCTCAAGAATGGGAAGTTATACTCCATGCCCATTTCTTATGATTATTTTGAAGCTAGAAATAGAAAACTATTGTCTTGTCATGACAAACAATATCTATCCCAAAACACTTAATATCATGCTTAATATTAATGTACAACAGGAAGAATGCCCTTAAAATCAGGAAAAAAATTATATCCATTTTACAACAATCATTTATTATTATTGTGAGATTTGTAACAGGTGTAATGACAGTATAATTATTACAAAGAGACAAGTATATTAGTTGTGGGTGGAATTAAATATCTAGTAAATACAGAAGAATATTGAAATTTTTAAATAAAAAAACTTGGTATAATAGATGAATGCTTGATAAATATGCAGAAACCAAAAGCATTATGTTTTAGCATTATCTCAGATATGTTAAATGAAGTGGAAAATATTTATTTATTTATAATATTAAGGGAAACAAAAAAAGACACTTAGAAGTAATCTTAAGAAATCTGCAAAAACCTTACAGAGCAGCTTGGTCTGGTATAGAACGGGATAGAGCAAAACAGAAGAGAGTAATGTCATTAATTTTTAAATGTATCAATAAAAGAAGCAAGATGGATAATCTGGAAATTGAACAATTATTCAATTAGCAATACCAAGGAAATTGGTTACTATTTTGACGGAAAAAAACATCATTGTGAAATAAGTATCAGGCAAAATAGAGGAGGAAATAAATTAATCAAACCAAACTCCTTCCCTTATAGATTCCCTATTTCTTGCCTTACTTAAATGCACACCCTCCCATTCCCACTGCTCTTCATCTGGCTCATGCCTAAAAATCATTCCTTACTTAGGTTAGATAACAATTTCTCATTGAAGCCATAGTTGCACCCTCACTACCCACCCACTCCCAGAGTAGATTTGCCCCCTCTTGCATATTTCCCTCTTCTGAGACCTATATCATCAGATTTTGATGATTAGATTTATAATGAAAAGTTCTAAGGTCAGGGACCATGTCTTAGGCATCATCATCCCCTGGTACATTTCCATTGGATATCTAAATAAACACATGCTCCCTGAAGCTACCTTTCTAGTCTGTGCCTTCCTGAAGTCCTCTCTCCATTCTACTCTGGCAGCTTCTCTTCATAAGTGTTGAAATTTTCAACAGTGCCTGATTAAGTTTTTGAACTTGGACCCAAAAAGTTCTCAAACAGCTGTTCAGTGATGGCTTTCACAGAAATGTTGGGCTTAGAAAAACAGGTCACAGGAAGATATCCCTATACTCTTGTGACAGTTCTAAATATGTTCTGCACATAACTTTTGTTTGAAATTCCTATTCATTAATGGAACTTCTGATTCGTACTTTCCCTCTAAAAATAATTATACTCTTATTTCATCTTTTTTCCTATAGTAATTCAGGATTTTATCCTTGGTGAATGGCTAACTGTAACACTTCATCTTGCTATTCTCTTTTAATGACTTTATTAAATTTCCCATGGATTGCACTAAAAACATTTTTTTTTTATGGAGCATCTTTTCATAGAGACTGACCCTTCTCTGGTATCTAAACTCCAGTTGACAATTATGTTGAGGAGGCCCAGAACTCTGTGTGCTCTGGACAATACCCTAAGTCTTTCCTCCTCCCCAACACTCATATCCTCAACAACACTATTGTGTTATGTTTAAATCAGTCACCACTGGCTGGAGTTCTCAAGTCTCCCTTGTCCTCACATCCCAAAGCCACATGACTTTGAAAGCAGCAAGGCAGACACCCTTCCACTCTTCTCCTTTCTTCTTAGTATTTCCACCTCTTCTAGCTCGAGGCATTGAAACAGCCTGACTGTGTTCTTCTCTCACCCGAATCCACCTCATAATAGCTACCTCTCCCTGATATTCAGGGAGCATAGCCTTGATATTCTGTCGTTTTAAGCCCAGAACTATTCCAAGATCTTTAAGTGCAAATCACCACTCTTTATGTCCCCAATACTTACTGATGTGCAATTACCGTACATTCTAGTAACACCCAAGTCATCATGACTCACTGAAGAAAAATAAGCTGAACTTTTCTATTTTCCTCCTCCATCTTTTATGTTGCTGACTCCTTCCAGCTGGCATAGCTGGCCCTCCAGCTGTCATACTGAAGTCCTGTCTGTCCTTTCTATCCACACACCACTGCTTCTAATACACAGGCATTCCTTACCCTGTCCATCAGCTGGGGTCTTGCCTTTTCTCAACACGCATGATGCTGTCTAATCCTTTTAGAGGAACTATGCATGGCTCCAGCATGAATTCTTGCCACTTGGCTACAGGCTTTTGTCCCTATTCTAGATCATAAAGTCCTTGGGAGCAGCAACTCTATTGTAATCACTTTGATTTCCTTTCCATGTCTTGTGTGGAGATTTGCTTCTAGTAGATGTTCTAGAAAAGATGTTGAAATGAATTGCATATAGATTTGTATTAATGCCAATATTTTAATTACATGGACATACTCAGATATAGGTAGTTCTAAGGCCCTAATTATTTCTACTGCTTTTAATTTGACTCAGGATGACAAGGAAAACCAAAGTTATTAATCCATACAAATTATAAAAACCTCCCTTAAAAGTGATAATTAAGATGCTAAACAATATATGTTATATGTTACATTCAGAAATGTAGCATAAATAATATACAACAAAAGAGTAAAATATAGGTGTTGGGGTGAGAAAAAGAATAGCAGATATTCAGGAAATGCTCAATTAGCATATGAGAAGAGCAAGACTTTCAAAAATCCAAGTGAACAGCAATCACATCTGTTTAAGAAAGCTAGTCAAGGCCATAGTTATGCTGAGAAAAAAGCTAACCAAACACTGAAGAAGAAATATAGTTCCATGTAATTAAGAATTTAACTAAATAATTATATGATAAAAATAATGCTTTCATTTCAGAACTTCCACACTTTGTACCTTCACAGGTTTTAAAACAAGGATGCACATCAGAATCACATTTGAAACTTAACAACTGTCCACCCACTAACAAACAAATTACTGCTTTCCACTGGGAAAGGACAGAAATGTACATATGTATTTTAAAGTAGCTACAGAAGTGATTCATACTTACACTGCTGTAACAGATGCAGTCTATGGATCTAAAGCTATGTTATATATAATAAACATGTATATATAAATATGTTATATGTAAATATAAATGTTATATATAATATTTATTATGTTATATACAATAAATTTATATATAAATATGTTACATATAACATATTTCCCTCTTCTGAGACCCATATCACAAGATTGTGATGATTAGATTTATAATTAAAAGTTCCAAGGTCAGGGACTATATCTTAGGCATCATTGTTCCCTGGTACATTTCCATTGGATATCTAAATAAACACATGCTCCCTGAAGCTACCTTTCTAGGCTGTGCCTTCCTGCAATCCTCTCTCCATTCTACTCTGGCAGCTTCTCTTCATAAGTGTTGAAATTTTCAACAGTGTCTGATTAATATTTATTGGGGGGCGAGGGGCATCAGGGATTGAACCCAGGGGCACTTAACCACTGAGCCACATCCCTATCCTTTTTTTTTTTTTTTGAGACAGAGCATTACTAAGTTGTAGGGTCTCTTGTAGGGTCTCGCTAAATTGCTGAGGCTGGCTTTGAACCTGAAATCCTCCTGCCTCAGCCTCCTGAGTTCTGGGATCATAGGCGTGCTCCACCATGCTGGGCTTAAAGCTTTATAATCTTAAGGGAGAGGCTCCTTAGGGAACACAGAGGAAAAATTAAGCAGCAGCCCCACACAAATGAGTAGTCCTATGCTTAATTTAGTTTAGCCTCAAGGTAATCTGACTCTACCATTTGGTTGTTTGAATGACTTTAATTAGCATCTCTCTTCTAAACTGGCTATGGCATAACTATATTCCTGTATTTTCATTACCAATAATAAAATATTTATAAAATAATCTTAATTACCAAAAAGAAAGATAAAGGCAAACATCATTATTAAACATTCATTCTCTCAATGCATGCCAGATAAAGTACTAATTCCTTATATATTATACTTAATTATACTTAATTTAGCTTCCAAAACAATCCTGTGGGGTTTAAGTACAACTAATTATCCTCAGTCCCTGAATGTGAAAACTAAGGTTTATTAAAGTAAAGTCATGTGCTGAAGGTTAAACAATTACTAAATGTCAAGGCTGATATAAACTATTAATTGCTTAGAGCAAGCTTTGGGGATCAAGGCTATAGCTACTGCTTCTCAAACTCAACAGTTTTTCCTCACTTATATAACCAACACTTATATATCCACACCTAGACCTGTTTTCCTGCAAACATTAGTTTTTTTACATAGTCACACTGGAAAAGAATTAAAAGGTGGATGAAAAATCATGTATCAATAAAAAATACTAAGTCAAAAGGTTATTTTGACATTTTGTGTTAACTTTAACATCACCAAACTTCCTCTTGGCCCAGAAATCAGGAGCCTGCAGTTCAAACAGTATTTCACAAGATGGCTCCCTTGCTATTTTTAGGTGCAACTTACATAATAAAATCCAACATTACAGCTGTCAATTTGCAAATGTATAGGAAGCTGCACATTTCCTAAGTTACTTTTAGAATGAGCTTTTACCAAACATTTTTTACTAACAAGATGAATTTATATAACCTACAACTGCAGCTTAATGTTGAGGGGAAATTCCCTCACAAAGGAATTTTGCCAAAAAATAGTAATGATATATCTGCATATTATTGCCTAACTTCCCTAGTTTATTCCTTAATATTCTGGAACTGAATGAAGATCTCAAAGACCTTTTCAGTCCCCACATGGCTTTCACAGTGAGAGCATCTAACTGTACTACCAAAGATTCTAAGTATTTAAGGAGATGCACTTTTGATAAAACATGAGCACCAAATGTTGGCAAAACTACTTTTTATGAACTTTAGGCTGATGAATAGAGCTCTATTCAAGGTATAATGAAATTCTACAAATGGCTTTAAATTCATCTGCTATTTAAATGCCTCTTATCCCAAAAGGAGAGGAAAATGATCCAACAGTGTCAAAGAAACAGGCAACTATTTCTTATTAAAAAATGTTAGTAATTTATATTTTTCCATGTGTTGAGAGAAATTACAAATCAGGAATCTGAACACAATGCATTTCCTGAAAATCACTTTAAAGATTGTTGTTGAAAGATTTTTCTATAGGAACTTCATTATAATTTGATTTTATATTTCCGAGCATGGCATCAAACCATAAACTATAAAACCAATAAGCAAAGCTATAAGACTTATAACCATTAAAATGTTAAACTAGCCAGGTACAGTGGCACATGCCTGTAATCCTAGTGACTCAGGAGGCTGAAGAAGGAGGATCAAAAATTCGAAGCCAGCCTCAACATCTTATAGAGACCCTGTTTCAAAATAAAAAACAAAATAACCTGAAGATGTGGCTCAGTGGTTAAGTTACCCTGGTTCAATCCCCCTACCAAACAAAAGTTAAAACTACAATTTCTCTCTCAACTTGCTCTGCAAGTAATATATTAGACATAGTAAATGCAAATTTTATGCTTTTTTCATTTCAGAAACTTGAAGATTTTTGCGCAAAAGAATCAGAATTGCCAAGAAAACTATGCTATCTTTCATTTATAATAATGTTCCTCAATTGCAAACATTTACACAAATTTATTTTCAAATATACTGAAAACAATGTAGCAATGGTTAAAACTACAGGCTACAGAGCCCAAAAATATCTAACTGAATCCTAAATCAGTCACCCTGTCACTGATAAGGTGACTAAATCTCCCTGTGCCTCAGTTTTCCCAGCTGTAAAACAGCATTGAGGATTCTAAAATATGCATAAAGGACTTAGCACATGGGAAACAGTCAATGAGTACTAGCGAGCTAAGGTCACTTTCTCTACCACAAAGCTTGAGTCAGGTACTACCACTGATGAATAAGTGTGTGTTGGTGATTAAAAAAAAAACAACTATGAAAGGATGAGAATGTTAATGATGATGGTGCTTTTTCTCCTGAAGTATGTTTAAATTAAGGAGGAACTAAGCCAACATTATCTTTGCATATTCAAATTAAGTTTTCATTTATTATATCTAGTATATCACATTTGGGGAAAGTTGACAGAGAAACTATTGTCTTAACATTTTAACGCTCATAGGTAGTTCAGCTTGTTTATTGGCTTTATGGTATATTGTTTGATGCCAAGTTCAGAGATATAATAACAAATTATACCAGCATTCCAACAGAAAAGTCTTTCAACAAAAATCTTTAAAGTGTGATTTTTCAGTATGCAAAGGTAAGAGAATAGCTACTTGATATCTAATAAAATAATGGATGGAGTCAAGTACTGCATTTCACCTGTCATTCTCTCGGCCAAGGAGGCATTAGCAACAAACAGTAATTCTTTACCTGTTCTTTTGATCGAGCTACTTCAATCTCTCTCATAGGATTGCCAGACAGTTTCTTGTTTGAGATGTCCTATTGTACTTCTGTATTCACGATATAAAGTACTGTGAATTGAGGGGGAGGAAAGGCTGCTGAATTTATTTAAAGAAAATTATGAAACATAAGAGTTGGAATGGCCAATAAAATTCCAACCACATCACTACACAAATATAGAAAATCAATACTGAGAAAAATTGAAGTATTGATAATAATTAGGATCATAGCTTAGAGAGACAAAATGCAAAGTTTTCAAATATCTACTGCTGATATGTCATAAAATTTCACATGAAATTAGGGTGTGAGAAACTGTCCTTGCCATAGTTGTTACCTTGGGGCAGTAATTCAAAACTTATCAACTACTGTCAGTCTCAGACAAGAGGAAAGATATGTAACTAAACAAATACTGAATTTGAATGATGACAGTTGAAACTGGGTCATTCAGATGAAAGGATATGTCACCAAAACCACCAAGGAGTATCCATTCAACTCAGTTTAAAGGTAACATCCACTGTCATCCTTATGATGCATCTCTAGTATGGGATTAGACACCCATGGGTTCTTTTATTTTGGATATTAAATATCTTCAAACTAAATTGTTTGTGTATCTTACATTTTAAAAGATACACTATCGATAAACCACGTTTTACATACACTTATATATTTGCACACTTAAACATTACACCTTCAACATCAACAAAAGTCATGCCATCTAGCTTTTCAATATCACACATGCCATTTAGCTTTTCAATATCCCACATGTGGTAAACATAGATCCATATCGCTGAATTCAGTATTTAAAAATTCAGTAAAAAGAGTCTTGGAAGGTGCTTCAGAGATATAATCCTGTGCTTTTCAATTATTTGTAGAAAGTAATTTTCCAAAATAACAACTTTTACTCACAGAGACTCTTTCCCAAAGAGAATGTTCACACAATTCTTCTACTTAAAAAGGTGGACCTTAGAAGCAAGTCTCCAAACCATTAAAAGGAAGAGACATATATCATCTGATCTTGCAAAATATTGGTAAAACATATATATACACTCGTTTTTCAACATATGATGCGAAACAGGTCTATCGCACCTGGCCACTAGAGAGGTCAGAGGTCAGAGGTTTTAGTGCCAGCACTGCAGCCAGGACCTACAGGTTTAAAACCACAATGTTGTGTATTTGTGTATGACTTAGCCACATTTTCTAACCTCTCAATGATTTACCCCCAAATGAGAATAATGGCAGCAACTGCTTTATAGAGTTGTTGCAATGATGATTTGTTTTTATAAAGTAGTTTGCTCATCCAAAGGGAATATATGAGACCTCTAATAGTACTGAACACTATATGATCAGTTTTTTCCTATACACACTCCCTGTGATTAAGTTTAATTTATAAATATGGCATAGTAAGAGATTAACAACAATAAATACTAATATGATAATAACAATGTGCTCCAGTAATTTATACTTAAAAATATGAATTATTTCTGGAATTTTCCATTTGATTTCAGTCCATGGTTGACTGCATATAACTGAAATCACAGGGAGTAAAACCACAGAGAAGGAGGGGACTACCGTATACATAAAGCACTTAAAACAGGTAGCACAAACTATTCGCTAAGAGACCATAAAAGAAAAATCATTCAGTCTGTTGCTATAATCTTCCTGAGCACTCAAAGTCTCTTGGATTTTATAGGTTTTACCAATCTACACATCTGATTTATTGGTATCAAGCAAACAGCCATCTAAAAGGACAAATGATCCACCCCATAACTGTTGGTGACTGTCAGTGATCACAGGATATTAGTCTTTTCATTGGTTCTATCCTACCTAAGGAAATTCAGGCTTTATGTGAGGAATTCCCTTTTGCTGTCTAGAGTTGATTTGCCACAATTCCCCAGTGAGAGCAGAGTGGGTACCATGAGTCTTGGACTTGGGGGAAGATGGTGGGAAGATCCATCCCTCACTCTCTGGCTGAGAAAATGTGACCTAAAAGAGTATAGAAGGAACTCAGCGCTGATAGAGAATCTCTTATGAGCAAAGCACCATGGTATGCTTGGCACTCTAGACATTTTTTTCTCAGTTAATTCCCAAAGTAATACTCTAGGAAATGTATTTTAAAATGTATCTATACCAAGGCTTGGGCTGTTTAAAGGCAAAGTGAAAGTAGGACCACCAGTGTTTAAAGGCAGCTCTGTCTGAGCTTGAACTCCTGCCTATAGAAACAGGTGGCTTTCCTTACACACAGACCACCCCACCATCCAGACCAACCATACACATATGTACACACACACAGCACACACTAACATATCCACTTATCTGTGTTTACGCATGTCAGAAATTCATAAGCTTTAAAGAAAGGATGCTAGGAAGGTGGGAAGCTACAAGGTAGTACAAAAACCACCATTCCACACTTGCATCCTTATGCCTTGATTCTTTATGTGTTTTTTCATTTAGCCTTGAAGGGAAGTACAAGCACCAAAAACAAGATGATTATGAAAAGTTTTGTCTCTGTCCTATGTGTGGATTTTTAGTGCATTTTCCCCTTCCTATAATCTGTTCACAGTGAAAGTATTTCTCAAATTATATCGTTTACAATAAATTTAGTCTGCTCAAAAACTTCATCCCAGAACTGAGACATAAATAAGAGGTCAGCAAGAGAAGCCCCAGGATAACTCAGAACCACAGCTAGGAAACTGCTATGGCCTTGTTTCTACAACCACTCAGAGCCTAAAGAGAGGACATGGGAGGATTCTCTACTTAGTGGAAGACTGGAGTGAAATGCACTAACCAGGAACTGTGCAAGTACACCAATGAGCCTGTTCAGATGGCCTTAAACAGAAGTACTTCCATGGTCCCTAATCCCATTCCTTGTCCACAGGTTTGAAACGCAAATCCAAAGTGAAAACAAAGATATGTTGAAAACTTGAAAAGAAATATCCTCTTTTGTGCTCCATTAAAATTGTTCCTTCCACTTCCAGTCTGTTCCTGGTCTGGTTTTTTCCCAAAGTTTTAAAACTAACACATCATACACTATATTATTTACTTCCTTATTAAGTTCCTCTCTAGATTTTATCTGTTAATTTGATGTCCTCTAACCACCCAGAAATTGCTTCATGGAAGCTAGGTAAATATTTGCTGACTGAATGAATGAAAATTGGTAGATTGCAGGACACTTGACAATAGGAGAGAATATAATGATATCTACAAAGCTGGAGCTTCAAGTCAACTAAAGAAATGAATTCACTGGAACTTAAAGACAAAGTAAAGAAAATGAGACAGGTAAGAATATAAATTGGAAAAGAAACAGTGTAAAATGTAAAATTATAGTCTGTGTTCCAGATAATTAAAGAGTAGAATAGAAATGATAGAAATTCTAATCAGTGCTGCAGCTTATAGAACACAAAAGGTTTCCCAGAATAATAGAACAAATAAAGGTGAAAACAATTTTAGGACTGAAATGATAGAACTGAGAATCAAATAGAACCTAGAAATTGTTGGTGGACTTGAATGTGGAAAAATATAATTATCAGGATAGACTAAAGTATAATTTTTTAAAAACTTTTTCTAAAAATAAATAAATTAAGTGAAACAAGTGAAAGATTAAAGGAAATCTCTAACAAACAACAGAAAAATGAAAAAAGTCAGTCATTTTGAAAACTAGTCATCAGTAAAGTAAGAAAAAATCAGAGTGTATCACAGCTTCTGGGCACCAACAAATGCCAAAAAGACCATAGAAATACCCACAGAGTTGTGATGAGAAAAGTTATGATCCCAATATCTTGTTTCCAAATTATCTTTCATGTACAAAGCAAGAGAAAGTCATTTGCAAATATGCAAATATTTATCAGACCCTTGTGCCTTTGAAAAAGTATCAGAGGATAATATAAGCCAATTGTGAGACAAATCTTCAAAATGCCAAGATATTTATATGGCACGTACTTCATTTTTGCACAGTTTAAGTGACACATTTTGGATCTTACATGGATGATGCAACTCTTGAGATAAATGGATCACCTTGTCTGGAAAATAAGTCAACAAAATTTTGTCTTCCCTTTACAAAAGTAAAGTAGGAGAGTGAACCTAGAAAGAATTGTACGAACAAGTAGATTAAATGATGACTTTCTATACTTTTGAAGTTCATATTAAACAGAGCTGAGTCATTGCTTTATTTTTATTGTTTAATTTAAAATTCTAATAAGTCATGCATGGAAAATAGAAAATCCATGAATATCATGTATACTGGCATGTTAAGTATCTCTAAAACCAGTGATTATATATGATATCAACAATGTCAAGCAGATACATAGAATCATTAAGGAAATATGGTCTGATTGAGTGATTTTCCTTTTTTATACATTTTGGTATACTTATACTTTAATATTATCACATATTACCATATGAGAGAAAAGATATATCTATGTGTGTAGTTTGATTTTTTTTAAAGTCTCATAATCATGATTTTAAAAAAACAAAAGCACAGTAAAATCACTGTTAAAAAGTGGCACCAGAGCCAGGCGTGGTGGTACATGCCCAAAATCTCAGTAGCTCGGGAGGATAAGGCAGAAGGATCACAAGTTCAAAGCCAGCTCAGCAATTTATGGAGGCCCTAAGCAACTTAGTGAGACCCTGTCTCAAAATAAAATATAAAACGGGTGGGAGATAACTCAGTGTTTAAGCGCCTCTGAGTTCAATAACAACAACAACAACAAAAGTGGTACCAGATAAAGGAAAATGGAATTGTATGTATAATTTAAATATCCAGTGCAGTTCTGTTTGTAGTGGCAAACAAGAAACAATCATCAATAGGGGATTAAAGAAATTATGAAAGATCCTTAAAATGAAATGCTAAGTAGTTGCTCCAATAATAAACCAAATCTTCAGGAAATGACAAGAAAAATTTTCAAGGTTTCTTATTATGTGGAGGTAACAAGGTACAAAGCAAATTTATCTCGTATAATGAAGAAGCAAGTCTGTATCAATTACAGACACATAAACTGTGTCACACATGCATATGTAGGCACAAATGATTTCTAGGTCGATAACAAGAAATGGTATTAGCATCGATGGCTCAGTCTATAAAAGATGAGAGACAGGGCAGGGGGGTCAGACTGAGGGGAAAGACTCACGGGTCATGCCATATTCTTTATAGAGCTTGCTTGATTCTTATCTGTTTAATTCATGTGCATGTTCTTCCTATTAATTTTTAAGTGAAAGTATACAGCATTTGACTTCAAGTGAGCTTCCATTAATTCCTCACTATTTTCTTACCCAACATTGCCATGTAAATTGATTTCCTTTCTGCATTGACATAAGCAAAACATCTATCTTGAGTTGTCTCTATTTATAGATCTTTCCTGGAGTTGCCATGAATTTTAAAAGGCAATTAGCACTATACATTTTCAAATTCTCAGCCAACATTTGTAAAAGTCAACCAGGACACATTGCTTAAAGACAAGAGTTTAGAAAATGTGGTTTATAATCAGACCCATACTACTTTTTTCCATCATTATCCATATTAAACGTGTCTTTATCATAACAACTCCTACTTATTGTCATGAACTACAATTTCAATCCCTTAACTTCACCCCTAAACAACTTATTGACTTATTTTCCCAGCACTTAGCTTTCATTTCCTTCAATTTTTTCCTCAAAGTCTGATTTTTTTATAACCCAGAATGTCATAGATTGAAATCAGTAGTGCTCCAGTTTTCTAAAATACAACATATTTCACTATGCTTACAGAAAACAACTCAGAATCTGCAGGAATTGGAGCGAACTGAAAATATCTGACACTATGATATCACTCAGATCTAAACATCACAAATAAGGCTTTCCAATTCTTAAACACGCATTTTCATGGGGTCTCCTGAGCATTGGACTCAGCTCTCAAAGCAGTCTTGTAGTTGCTAGCATCTACCTTAGCTTAGCACATGACTACTATGTTTCCAATACAGTGTTTTCTCTCAGTTTTTAAAGATCCAAAAAATAACATATATTTTTCAAGTTCCATCCATTTCTTTATTTTTTATTTTTAAATTAATTAATTAATTCTAATTAGGCATATGTGACAGCAGAATGCATTTTGATTCATTGAACACAACTGCAGCACAATTTTTCATTTCTCTGGTTGCACATGATACAGCGTTGCACCATATGTGCAGTCACATATGTGCTTAGGGTAATGATGTCCATCTCATTCCACCATCTTTTCTGACCCCATCCCCTTCCCCTTTTCCCAAAGTTCCTCCATTTTTCCCATGCCCTCCCCCCATTATGGATCAGCATCCACATATTAGAGAGAACATTCAGCTTTTGATTTGGGGGGATTGGCTTACTTCGCTTAGCATGATGTTTTACATTCTGAAATTTTAAGTAGAAATTATTCAAGTAAATAATTCTAAACCTGGCCTTTTTGAGTATCTGTCATACATTGTGGACTCTCCAGAAAACATAATTACAAACCCTGGAAGCTTATCTAGGTATCTTTCAGAGGTTCATAGAAATTAAGTCACAAGTCTGATTTAAAACTTTATTAAAGAATGAAGTGCAGTTTGTTCTTCAAAATGATCCATTTTATTTGCATTCTAAGTTATGAAGAATTGTTAAATACATTATCTTTGGAGTTTGCATAAAATTCCATGAGACTGCACATGCAATTATGGTTAAGCATCTGTTAGAAAGTCATTTAGGCTATCCACATGAAGAAAACAACTCAGAAAAGTTCAGCAATCTGGTCAAAATCAAACAAATGAATAAATATTAGGACTAGGATTCAAATCCACACCTTCTGTTTACAAATCTTACTCTTTCCCCTTCCCTTACATTTTTTCCTTTAGTCCATTAACTGGCAAACTGCTTCTGCAAAAGGCCAGATAGTAAATACTTTCTGCTCTGGAAGCCCTCCGGTCTCTGTTATAGCTATTTGATTCTGCCATTATAGCATGAAAGCAGCCAAAGTCAATATGAAAACAAATGGGTGTGGCTGTGTTCTATTAATTACATAAAAGAGGTGGCAAGCTTGATTTTGCCCACAGGCCACAGTTTGCTGATCCCTGCATGATTTTGCTTCTACACAGTAAATGAACTAAGCCCTTCATTTATTTTTCTAAATATTCGGAATGTTTCAACATCATGATTTTGAACTTAAGTGATCCTTGCCATAAAACCCTAAATGCTTATGAAGTCCCTACATAAAATCACCAATAACGATAAAATCTTTGCCAAAAAAGCTATTAGAAGGACTTTACATATTCTTCTTCTTTTTTCTTTTTCTTTTTTTTTTTTTTTTTTTTAGAAGTTTTCTCTGGTAAAACCACTGTCTAGGAAGGTCCCTTTGGAACATCATCTCCTTCAATGCAATAGGAGTCAACATTATGTGGGAAAAATAAAACTTTTGCAGTGATAGTCAATGGGACATATTCTGGAAAAGCAAATTAATACCTAAACTATATTTTCCTATTAAATATTGTTGAGTTTAAATATTGAATAACATTACAGGAAGGCAATCAACTAGTAGATGAGCTTTAAAAGAGATTATAACAGTCATCTGGGCTGTCACCATATATTCTGTTTTGTCTGAGCACACAGTAGGATTGTGTTTCCACACATATGCTCCTAAAGTTGGTCTGGTCAGTGTCAAATGAGTCAAAATATTATGTGCACCTGTATGAAGCATGATTAGCCAGTATGCACGTGCTCTGCAACGTCCCTACTCCCACTGATCAGGACAGAAGCCAGAGAGAGGCAGCATCATCGGAAGAACAAGCACAATGAGCAGAGACCTCTTGTCTATCACACTAGACATTCAGTGTGAACAAGAAGTAAACTCTCATTTTGTAAAGTCACTAAGAGGTGAGATATTGTCACAGAAGATAACTTAGCATATCCTTCCTAACATATTAACTGATAGGGACTTTCAAAAATTATATAGAAAACAGGTTTGTACTAATATCGATTTTTAGTATATCAACACTTCAAGATGACATTGCATGTTATTTTGATAATCGTATTTTGGATTATCTACATATCATTAAAATAATCAGTTGGTACATTTCATTAAACCAAAAATAGAAATTAACTAGGTGAAAAAAATAGTCAAGTCTTAAACAGCATTGAAAAAAATAACTGGTTTGAGAATGAATCTTGTTACATTTCAAATATATTAAACACAAATGGTTTTGTGAAAACTGCCTATCCATATGTAGAATAATGAAACTAGATCTCTATTGCTCACACTGTGCAAAAGTCAAATAAAAGTGCATCAAAGACTTAGGAATTAGAACAGAAAGATTGCACTGTTAGAGGAAAATATTAGGTCAACACTCCATCATATTGGTGCAGCTACCAACTTCCTTAACAAGATCCCTAAACTCAAGAAATAAAAGCAAGAATCAACAAGCAGGATGCCATCAATTAAACAAACAAAACAAAAACACTTGTGCACAACAAAGGAAACAATTAATACCATGAAGAAATAGTCCACAGAATGGGAAAAATACCTTTGCCAACGACTTCTCTGACAGGGAGTAGTATCCATAAATAAAAAGAACTCAAAAAGCTTAACACTAAAAAAACCAAATAACCCGATAAATAAATGGGCAAAAGAACTCAACAGACATCTCTCAAGAGAAGAAACACAATTGGCCAATAAATATATGAAAATATTTCTCACATCACTGGCAATCATGAAATGCAAATCAAAACTACAATAAGATTTCATCTCACTCCAGTCAGAATTGCACTGATCAAGAATACAAATAATTATAATAATAATAAGTGCTGGTGAGGAAAGGGTACACTTGTACACTGTTAGTGGAACTGAAAATTGGTACAACCATCGTGGAAAACAGTAGGCAGATTCCTCAAAAAAACTAGGAATGGAACCTCCATATGACCCAGGTATCCCACTCCAAAATAACAAAAATCAGTATACTATAGCGATATAGCCATACCAATGTTTATAGCAGCACAATTCATGATAGACAAGTTATAGAAACAAGCCCAATGTCCATCAATAGATGAACAAATCAAGAAAATGTGGCATGTATACACAAAGTATTTTCTCTCATATGTGGAAGCTACAGCAAAATAAGGGGAAAGAGGGAGGGGGATCAAATAGCCTAAAGATATAGGAATGACCAGTGGAATAGAAAAAGTTTTGAAATCAAGAGGGAGGGAGAAGAGACAGAAAATGGTAGGAAATGTGGAATGAATTTAACCAAATCACACTATGTAAATGTACAAAAATACACAGTGAATTCCACCTTTCTGTATATTATAATGCACCAATCAAAAACAAATAAATACACAAGTGAAAGGAAGATCAATAGAGTAGAGGAAGAAGAAGGGGAGAAAAGAGGGTAGGGAAAGGGGGAACACTTGGGGACTGAAATGGGAGTAAATCAAATTTCATGCATGTATGAGTTTGTCAAAATGAACTTATTACTAACTAATGCTCTAATAAAAAATATATTACATAAAATATTAAGTTATGTGAAGGAAAGAATTGAAAGAATGTAAGAATTAATATGTATTGATCATAGCTTTAAGAAATGTTGTATTTTCTAGCTATTAATGAAATAAATATGTACAAAAATACTTCTGGCTTACTCTAATATAAATATTTTCATATAGTTAATCTTATTCAAGCTTCACAACAGTTCTGATTGTGAGAAATACTGGCACAAGTTGACAAATGAAAAAATTAAGGATGAAAGAATTGTGATTTGCTTAAAAATACAACCTGTGCGAGTGAAAAATCTAAAATCCAAATTAAGGTTTCCTGAAATGAAATCTAAAGTCTTCTATATCACTCATTTTAAAAATTCTGGAGAAAAACTTTTATTCTAAGCTTTGTAATTGAAACGGTCTCTATGAATATGTACAGCACATTATTTAGTTGTAGTATAATATTAATTTGGTCATGTTTACAATCCCTTTTGGTATCAAATAAAATTAAAACATAGTTTCATTAGGTTGCCCACAAGTACCACTGAAATTATCTACTAAAACGTAAATTCTCTAAATGGTAGGTACTTAGTACTTATTTCACACGCCTCATAATATTGTGATTTATAAGAAGAAATACAGAGTTAGGTATTCATCCCTCCCCAGTTCCTGCCCAGAGATCCTAACACCCTGATAATTCTTGAGAAATAGGAGTGCTAGGAGAATCTTTTGTTCTATTGATTGGTCTTTGACTCTGGTTTTGGACACAGAGCTGCTAATCTCTTGTCATTTCCTGGGAGACAGAATTCTTTGTTTCTAATAAAATAGCTCTTCATGGGCTCCTGGATGGGGACTGGTCACCACAAAGGCAAAACCATGATTTGAAGCTTGGAAACTTCAGTTGCATGCCATCCTCTAAGGAGAGAAGAGGACCTGGAGATTTAGTTTACTATCAATCATGCCCGCATGAGGAAGACTCCATAAAAATCACCACACTACAGGGTCTGGGAGCTTATTGGTTGCTTCTACTCCCCATGCAGATGGCTGCAGGGTGGTTCTCTCGGAGAGGACAAGGGCACTCCAATGTCCCTCCCCACATAACTTGCCCTGTGTATCCCTTTATCTGTCATCTGGATCATTTGTAATCTATTTATAATAAACTGATAAATGTAAGTAAACTGTTTCCCTGAGTTCTTCAAGTGGCTCCTAGAAAGGTCAAACCCAAGGAGGAGTTCACGGGAACCCCCAGTTTACAGACTATAGGTCAAAAGCAGAGGAGGCTGGGACTTGTGTCTGGGCCTGAAGTGGGTGCAGTCTTGTGGGTCTGAATCCTTAATCCGTGTAATCATATGCTAACTCCAGGTAGAACTGGACTAAATTAGAGAACGTCTGTTGGTATCTGTTGGAGAATAGCTTGTCTGTGTCAGTGGAGTGAGGGGTGCTGCATATCTGCTGTCAGAAGTGCTCTGAGGTAAGTGGTTAGAGTCCAGGGGTTGAAAACAGTCAGTTCACTTTTTTTTTTTTTTCCTTCACACCCCTTCTTTCTTTTTTCTTTGCCTGCTGCTTGCCTTGGATAATTGCATTCTTTGTTAGCATCTTCAATAAGGGAAATCTAAGCCTACAGGAGAGGTAGGCACGTCAATTAAACCTGGACACTTGTTTTGCTGTTTTTAAAATAAACTTCAAAGGGGAAGAAGTTCAAAATTAGTAATTAATGTGCATCTTTTGGATGACTGGGATTTTCAGTTGTTCATATTGTCACTATTCTCCCCAGTGATGTTAGAGCCAAAAGCTGGCTGCATGGAACTCCTTTCCCTTTAGAATTAGTCCTATCTGCATTATGCTTTATGTGCACATGAACCACAATACTTAAAAATAAACCTCATTTACTGCAGGAACTTCTTTGGTAAACATTATGCAGTATTTACAGTACTATATAACAATGCCAATTTTCCGAGAGTAAGATTGCACAAGTCTAAAAAAATTCAAGGATTAAAAAAAAAAAGAAATGAGGAAAAATGAATATGTACATAATTACTAGCTAAAAGTAGACAAGCCTAGACAAATGTCATCACATTCCTTCGTTATCAAGTGGAACACTTGAAACACTCACCAAACATAATTTTCTGATAATCACCTCACCTAGTTTTGGCCACATTCAGAACAAAACCTGAAAATGTGGTGGTTGGTCCGATGCTCTATAAAATCTTTAATCTAGGACAAACAGCACTGCATTTCAGTGGTTAGGGAGAGGGAGAGACAAGAAAAAAAATAGATTTTGCATTTATTCAGGGCATGACAATTACTTGCTTCCAATGTTTTGGGTAATTTCAAGATCACGACAGTTGACAGTGACTTCTTTCCAGAAAATTAAAATATGTTACTGCAAGCTTTTCAAAAATATGCAGAAATACAGGAAAATGTGTTTTGTTCCAGAATACAAGCAATTCATAACTTGAAAACACCCTAGATAATGATGATGATAACGCTAATACCCAATGGCCAGTTCTCCTCTTCCTAAAATTTCTATTGGATCTATATTTTACTGTTCTGAATTCTCCTATTAAAAAAAGAAAGAAAAAACTACCTAATTCCTGGGAAGGTTATGTCCCTAATGTTTCCAAACCTTTTTTCAACCAGTGCAGGACTGAATACTAGGTCCTCTGATTTGAACCACCTTTTGCCTGATATAACATACATTTGCAATGAGAAGAGGACTAATCTATGTCATTATTGCTTAGGCATCTACAATACAATTTATGCAATAATTCAGCTGCATTGCCCATCCAATATAATTTTGTGCTCAGCAAACTTAACTACCATTCATAGGGCATTTTCTCTGGCAAACACATTTTAACTTAGAAAATAAATAAGTCTGCATGCAGATTTTGAATGGCAGGAACATATGTTAACATCTTGAGATGTGTTTTATTTTTATAAATTGAAGGGCACAGGAAGAGTAACAGAGAATCAAATACCCAAAACAATTTAATTTCAACTTCTGTATTTCAATTACACAATACCAGAAATATACATTTTTTAAAAAAATAATCATCTTCTCTAACAAACTGGTACAAAGGGAAATGTAATAACAGAGTCAGAGCAGGAAGTCACCTTGCAAAATTATTTGCCTTTTGAGTTGCCTGAAAGAGCCCTTAACTTTCATTTAAAAT
The DNA here is from genome assembly GCA_025594165.1 of Tamias sibiricus. NCBI lineage: Eukaryota > Metazoa > Chordata > Mammalia > Rodentia > Sciuridae > Tamias > Tamias sibiricus. The sequence goes on along the minus strand of CM046669.1, from coordinate 47,465,530 downwards.
GGGCTTCCAAAACCCAATACACAGTTCTCTAAGTGACTAGTGAAATGCCATGGAGTTATGAGCGTATTAAATTAACAAATTTGCACTCAACACCCAGTGCTGCAGGGCATCTTCCCCTGGAGAAATGGTGACTGTCAAATTCTACATCATTGCTTCAACACCATTCATTTCCAAGTTCAGGTAGTGACTTTTGTGGTCACACAGCTGGCCTGAAAACACTTGAAATTTTTTATTCACTTTCAAGTTATAGTCTCCTACTAAATCCAACAGAAAATAAAATTGAAGTTTCATAGTGTTCAACATACTCTCTGTCTTTCCAAAACACACTGCCTTCTTATCTGGAATTGCTTGTTAAAATTACTCCAAACCTTTTATTTTTTTTCCTCTTTTTTTTTTTTCTTTTTTTCTATTCCATTACACATTATGTCATACTTGCAAAATATAAGTTTGCAATAACTCTGCGATCATTATCATAATAGCTTTAGCAATTCAATCTAGGTAAAAGCAAATTGAAAACCCCAGTGGCTGGCTCAAAATATAGGAACAAAAATTTAAAAAATAAATAAAAACACAGAAGCTGCATAGCTGAATTCAATCTCAACACTCAAGTGGTAGAAAATAAGAGTTCTTTGTAAACATGAGAAATATTACGCCAAGGGGATGTTTTCCATTTGGACTTCACAGGAATGCTTTGGGATCTTACAGTCACTGCAGACCACAGTGGTGTCCTTGTTACTTGCATCCTGACACGCAGAGGTCAGGACAATTAAGTAAGATACTTGAACAGATTCTGAACCTGCATTCCAGTTCATTTTCCACTGTGGAAAATTTTATTATTTTAATTATAATTACATAAATTATATTAATTATAAGTATATGCTAGTATAATTACACATTAACAGAATATATAATTTTATTAATTATAATTTTAACACCCTCAGGTAGTAAAATTATCTTCATTTTTTTCCTAATCCTTAAACTGTCCTTAAAAATCAAATACTGTTGTCTATTCCATTCTTCCAATGGCAAATCCCAGAGTTTTTCTCAAAAGAACTGATTTCTTATGAGATATAACTTGAAATTTAAAACATTAACCTCCACAAACAACTTAATATTTAAACACTAGTCCCCCAAGGCACTATTCCAAGAAAGAAATAGAACTTCATCTGCAAATATTTTCAAAAAATCATCTCTCTATCCACTATTTCCCCTTCTCACTGCTATCTTCTTAATGTTAGCATCTTCTTTACATGGATTAATGAAATAACATCCTTACTAGGCTTTTTCTCCACCCAATTCTCTGACACCAAATGGGTGCCCAACAACAAATTAAATCTGGGGGAGGAGAGCTTTTCTTTTTGGGTATTAGGTATTTCCCAAAAGCTCATTCAACAATGTAAGAATGTTTAGAAATTGAATGACGGGGTTATGAGAACCTTAACCCCATCACTGAATAATCCCCTAGTAGGGATTATCTGAGTGGTAACTGGAGGTAGTTAGGGTATGGCTGGAAGAGGTGGGTCACTGGGGTATATATTTTCTCCCTCTCTCTCTGCTTTCCTGATCATTGTGTCCTGAGCTACTTTCCTCCACCACATACTTTTGCTATAATGTTCTGTCTCATCTCAGTCCCTGAGGAATGGAGTTGGCCATCTATGCACTGAGACCTCTGAAACTGAGCACCAAAATAAACTTTTCCTCCTTTAATTGTTCTTGTCTGGTCTTTAGGTCACAGCAGCAAGAAAAAAAAAAAACTGACTAAAACAGGCCACAACCTACAGGCTGAGAACTCAGTTGCATGGGACTACCCCACGTCAGACACCAGCTGCAAATGGCAAGCCCAGGCTGCCCACACTTCTGCCCAGCCAACTGTTCAAGATTTCTCACAACCCCTCTTCAGGTTGGATAATTCCCTCAACAGACTCACAGAACTCAAGAAAGCACTGCACTTGCTAACTCTGGTTTACTATAAAGGTTATACCTCAGGAATAGTCCAATGGAAGAGACGAGTAGGGTAGGCACAGAAGTGAGGAGGAAGTGGGTAGAGGTTTTCCGTTTTCCATGCCTTTCCCTAGCATACCACTATCCTACCACCTCGATGTATTCACTGACACCCATGATAATGATATTGATGCAAAGTTGAGAGACTTTTAAGAGGTAGGTGATTAAGTCATGAAGTCTCTGCTCCCATGAATGGATCAATATCGTTATCATGGGAGTGGGTTCCTGATAAAAGGATAAGTTCAGCTCATTTCTCTCCTTTCTCTCTTCCCTCTCTCTCTCTCTCTCTCACACACACACACACACACACACACAAATACACACACACACACACACACACACACATCTGTTGTCTTTCTACTTTCTGCCATGGGATGATACAGCAAGAAGGCCCTCGATAGATTCAGCTTCTCAATCTTGGACTTCCCAGCCTTCAGAACCATAAGTCAAATAACCTTCTATTGTTTATAAATTATCCAATCTGTGGTATTCTATCAGAACAGAAACACACACACACACACACACACAAAGACAGTTTTTTCTGGCTACTGGCCCCATTCTAAAACCATCTAGGGGCTCATGAGGAGTTTCCTCATTAGCACAAACTCAGGTATGGTTGAAAGGGGCTCATCATGAATAACAGAGGGCAGTCTCATCACTCAGAAAATTCTGAGTATTTAGTATTTTAAGAATTCTGTTCCAGGGACCTAGAACAAAGAAATATATATATATATTTGTATTATATGTCTTAGTTTGTTTTGTATGCTATAACAGAACACCACTGATAGAGTGATTTATAAAGAAAAGAGATCTAGTTGACTCAGAAGAGACCATGCAAGAGAGAGTTAGGGGAGGGAAGCCAAACTCAGCTTTTGATCAAGAATCCACCTCTGATTAGGAAGCCACTTTCACAATAATGGCATAAATCAATTCATGAGGGCAGAACCCTCTGAATCAATCACTTCTTCAAAGTCCCACCTCTTGACATTGTTGCATTTGGGATGAAGTTTCCAACATGTGAACTTTGGGGGACATATGGTTTGGATATGAGGTATCCCTCAAAAGCTCCTGTATTAATGCTTGAATATTCAAAGATGAAATGATTAGATTTTGTAATCTAAACCTAATTGGTCCATCCTAGTTTGAATGGACTAACTGGGTGGTAACTGTAGGCAGGTGGGGTGTGACTGGACAAGGTTGGTCTCTGGGGCCTTGCCCTAGAAGGGTGTATGGGCAGTGTTCCTCCTTTGTGACCTTCAGCCACAATGCTCTGCCTCATCTTGGGCCCAGAGCAATGGAACCAGCGGAATGTGATCTGAACCTTGGAAACCATGAGGCTCAAATAAAATTTTCCTCCTCTAAGTTGGTCAGTTTGACTTTTTGGTCACAGCAACAAAAAGCTGACTTACATGCATAGATAGTATGCCGTACTCCCTATTGGTCTTCCTGTTTCAGCTTTTGCTTTCTGAATGGCAGCTGAAGTCACATCACAGTTCTCTCTTCTGCTTAAATCTTGCAGTAGCTTCCTACCAAATGCAGAAAGCTACCATAACATACTGAGTCCTATGTGCTCCTGCTCATCTTGCTACCCTCACTTCTTCCTCTTGCTCCCCTCCCTCCAGGCCTCCAGGGTCCACCAGATGACATTGCCCGTGTTCCTTGAACATGCCAACATCCACCCTGTGCCCTCTGACTGAACTCATCCTTCCTTTCTCTGTACATAGCTAATTTCTTTTCATCCTTCAGGTTTCAGATTAAATGTCACCTCCTCAGAGAGTTCTTGCATCAGCCCCTTCAGAACAACTCCCACTCCCTGCTCTGGTTTCTCTCTATTACTGCACATGAGTTTCTTTTGTAGCATATACTGCAATCATTCATGGTCTTGTTTATTGATGTTCCCATTGATCATTGATCTTTTTGACCCCAATGCAAGCTCCAGGAGGGAGCATAACCACTGTGCATTTCTAGTCTGGCTGAATGAAAGAATAAACAAAATTGGAGGGAGCAAAAAAAAAAAAAAAAAAAAAAAAAAAAAAAAACAGCTAAAATAAAGTTTCCTAAAATAACACAACACATAAAATCTTGGCTGTTTTTCTTAATGCCTTTCTCTTAATAGGAACGACTAGTACTCTCTATGAATTACAAGTGTGCCACCTCAATATTCATTTCACTTTCAACATTTTGACTCCTCTCTCCTCATTCTATTAGTCACCAAGACCGGTTGATCCCTGCATCTAATTCTTTCAATGTTTTGCCTTCAACACCAGCTCCAGTCCTCCCAGCTGACACTCTCATCCCCCTCCTGTAGGTCACAGCAAAGGCCTCCTCTTTCTTCTCTCAGCTCAACCATCAGTTCAACTTCTCCTCTTCCTGACACATACATCTTCTAATGTCACTGTGAACCTTTCACTTCACTTTCCCAGAAGATCCATGTTCTATCTCATTATAGTAGGTACAAAGATCCTCCAAAATTAAATTATATATTCACCCACCTTTTTTCCTTTCTCAAGCAGTTGATAATATTTCCTACTACGTCTTTAAATAATTCCTTTGGTCTACTCAAATGCTTACCTTTCTATCCCCCAAATATATTATGTTTCATTACTCACTCTGGATTTTTGCTTCATCATGACACAGATTGGGGGGGGGGGCTTTTCTCCCCGCTTCATCAGCTGAAATCAAACGTTTTCTTCGGAGTACAATTCAGTTCCAACATATTCACTTCAGCCTCCCCTCTCAGTTCCACCCACATGTTCTTGCCTTCTTTCCCAGTTCTTATCACACTTAAACAATTGTTCCAGGCAACATTTGATTGGCCCGTGTAAAGTTTGATTATACAAGACTTATATTTGGTTCTCCAGTTATTTCACATGTGTAATAGTTTCATATGAGACTGCAAGCAAGGAGTGTATCCTTACTTCCTTATACTCCCAGCAATGGCAAAAGTGTGCTGATCCAACAAGAGCCTCTTACATTGATATTGGTTTGCATGAACCTGAGGATGAATGCCTTCAACTACAACTGTTCCAGGTAATCTGAAGTACCCGAGCAGATCACACTAACCCAGTGTCTCCTGCACGACCCTCAATGCCTGAAATGTTCCCTTTCTACCTTCATTTACCTGGCAAATCCCTAATTCTCTTTCCATTCTCAATTAAGACAACATCTACTAAGGAAAGGCAAGTACCCTTTGTCCATTCCTTACACACTCACCTACCCTGATATCTTTGGAAAGCGTCACCCTATATAATCCATTAAATGTTCTTGATTCATAGCACTTGGCACACTATATTATAAATGTCTATTAACCTCTGGCTTCCTTGACTGATTCATGTGCTACTTAGGGTAAAAGAATTTATCTTTTTCTTTCTTTCTTTCTTTCTTTTTTTTATAGCAGCATAGTGTTTTATTGATTTTTTAATAAATAAATGAACAAATAAATTGATAACAAAATCTGTTTAAAACGCTAAAAATTTAGTGCATAAGTATACCTTGAGTGTTAAAAAATGCCCAATATATCACATTCATACCACTTAGATGGCTATTTGTTTTTAATTCCAAAAATAATCCTTAAGCACCCAATATGTATCAGCACTGGGGAAACAGAAAAGACCCAAACAGCTACAAATCCCTAACCTCACAGACTTTCATTCTTCTAGTAGAGTCAGGCAAGGGATGATGGGCTTTTGCTCTCTGACAGCTGGAAACCACAGACAAGTTCCAAGCAGGTTTCTGCAATGATGCTAACGTGAATGCCAAAATAGTGGCAGTTTGAAAGATGAGCAGTAGTTAAAATTGGATCTACTTTAAAGGCAGAGCCAGCATGGTTGGCTGATGGACTGGAAGTGAGGTAGGACAAAAAAACAACAGTCAAAGATGGATCATATTCTGTGGGTATATGGAACAGAATTTGTTAAAGGTTTGGAAAGGATATGTAGATATATGAAAAGTTTCTGTAAAATGATGTTTTAAATTTTAATGTGTAACAACTAAACTTCCTTTGGGCATATTTTTAAAGAATAGCAAGGGTCATATCTGCTTCTTAGACAAATTGATAAAATGGGAAAGACCCTGGACAACTGTTAACAGTCTAGCTCCATGAAGCACTGTCTGTACTAAGTACCTTATAAAAGCCACTGAAATTTGTTTTCTATAAGCCTCCCAAATTCTATTTTTAAAATGACCAATTCCATGTAGCTAGTACAATAGGTTACAATCTCTATGACTGCTAATAGACACTTCAAAGCTCAAAGCTCACATGATCATTATCATTAGCAATATTAATAATTATACCTTGAATTATGTTGAACCATAATTTAGACATCAAATGGACACATGATAGAGGCCAAAATTTATGCCTGTCCTAAGTCAATCTAATACAAGGTGATGCAAGATGGCTTTGACCTAGGAGTAAAAGCTTATGGACTAAAAAGTCCCCATACGAGTGACTCAGAATGACTTAAACCACCTAAGACTAAATACTGAGAGGAACAGTAGGAGATCAGGCTGTCAGGCAGCTACTTAAATAACCCAAATAATCAGCTACTGTGCTTAATGGCTATAATTTGGGGTAAAGCTGGTAATAATGGTTTATTTTTTTTTCATGCATTGAAGTATATGTCTGAAAAACTTACTGAATCTGGGGATTTAAACAACGAGACTGTTTATAAACATGATGCAACAGTAAGTCTGTATAATGACTAAGTCTCTTGCAAAATAATTCAGTGGAGGTCATGATGAGTTATAACTTGGACTCTAGAGTTTTCATTGGGCAGAAAAAAGCTATTCTCACTCAGTCTGTGAGCTCTCATTTTTTTCCCTCACAGACTCTAAGTAGTTTACACAATAAATAGTTATTTCCATGGTAGAAATGGCCAACATGTCTAAGCCTCAAACTTAACCCTATTATTATGGTTAGAAATCAAGGTTGCCCTTCTTCCAGATTTTCACAGCCACACAACTTTTGACCTAACTGATGGAAACGTAAGAGTGCACCGTTTCCTGACCTCCTAACACAGGCAAAAAATCAACACGCTAAGGTATTTGTTTTGCTGACTAGTGATACAATGCGCAGAGGCACCACAGTGGATTCACACAATGGCGAACACTACAGACTCCTGCCAAAGGAAGAATTTTAAGCCAGAGTTCACCGATAACGTGTTCCATGTTCTCTTGTTGAGGACTTTGATATAAAACACGGATTTAAAAATTTCACATACTTCATAATTTATGGATGACATTACAGAATACAACTGAAACTTTCAGAATCTCAATGTACCCCATAACCAGAGATCAGTCCTGTGACAGAAAATCTCATTGTTAATGCATGCAGAAGGGAAGAACTTCCTTTTGCACATAGATTTTCTCCCACCTAAACATCATTCATAACTGTGACAAGTCAATTTCTTTCCCCCTCCTTAAAAGTTATGTTTTAAACTCACCCCTTCCCTGAGCAGGAAAGCTATAATCCTTGCCAAACCCCACAGGATGGCAAACATGGCTTCCACCGTGGGGTCTGCATTTGGTCTGTTCTTGGACACTGACTGATTCACAGAGAGAAGACATCTACATGTACCCATTCTGCTGAGTGGAAGGTGCTGAATGCATGCATGATCAAGCTCAAGGACAAGGCCATGATCCCTCTGTGACCCTTTTCAACATTAAACAAATGGAGGGATTAGGTGGAACCTCAGGGGCCTAAATGACCTTGTTTTTGTAATCCTTGCATTTCAGTGTGAACCTTTTGTATGTTGGTGCCATTGACAAAATATAACATATTAAAAACCAAATCATAAAAGAATCATACACATGAGCATGTAACAATGCTCAGTCTCTTGAAATGAAGAGTTAAGATATGCAAATTGAAAAAGTTGATATCAAAAACTTCATGAAAAGAATATGGAAACTAGTCAAATCCTTTCTTGCAGCACTAAAGAAATAAAGACAGAAAGTAAAAACTACTTGTCCTAAGAAATCATTGTTTCAAGCCAGTCTTGACATTACTATGCATTTGTTAAATGTCTCTACTGTGTTGCTCCAGAGTTTCAGATATATTTTAAATATAACTCAGTGTTCTGAAACAATGACTAATTCATTTCTATCACTCCCCTGTTCAAAATTTCAAGACTCCTTTTCAGAACCAATTTATCACAATCTAGTTTTCTAGCTCAGGAAGACCTTTTTGCTCAACTATATAAATAAATTCAAACAAATGAATTTTAGGTCACAAACTATACCAAAGTAAAACACAAAATAAGTTGTCTCCTACCTATGGTTGTAATAACAGTGCCAGCAAAGAAGAAGGAACTTCCCAAATCCCAGTGACTGATTTGATTGGAGGTGTTTCCTAAGGGTATAATCCCTGCATTTATTGCTGCCACTATTTGCTGCAAGTTTAAAAAGAAATTTATCAGTGCACATCAATCACAGAGAAGCATCAAACAGTATCAATCCCATCCCAGAAATGACAAATTATACTAAGAGAATCAATTTTAAGGTTTTAATTTTCTATTTAAAATGAAAATTGATATTAAAACTTCATAGTAAAGAATTTCATAGCAGTTAAATAATAAAAAATTTACATTTGATATCAAGTGAATGGATCTGCATGAAGCTTCTAATATGCATTGGGTAGAACTAATGTGCATTCATATCATCAGTTAACATAGTGACATGTTGAATTAAACAACTAAATATAACAATGTTCTCTAGTAAGCACCACAAATTTGTTAAAGGTTAAAAAATCAGATTGCGAATTATAATTTAAATAACATGTAATAGTTTCATTAATAAAGAGTATTTCCAAAGTGCTAATAATTTCAAATGTTAAACACATGCATCCAAGCCTGAGTTGTCTATAATTGAAGAGAGCATATATAAAAAAGTTCCAACAAAAAGGCTAAGAGGTAAAAAAGAAGAAGAAGAAAAAAGCAATTCACTGTCAAGCTTGTCAATTCAGTTAGATTTAGATTCCTCGAATTTCTATACATTCTTACCAATTTTATAACAATGAAAATCACCAAAGATTGACATCTTGCACTATTCACATAGGGACCATTAGGATCTAGATTCTCCTCCAACTAGTAAGGAGGGGTAGACAGAAAAATGACATTATAATCCCTTCTTCAATCATCAGATGTTGGAGAAGGAAAAGAGAAGATACATAGGAACAAATAATAAGAAAACATGTGAGAAGAAAGTTTACAGAAGAGAAATATACAGATTATATGAGAGGATATTTCTGTTGTAAATAGAGTTTTAGGGGTCTTTATCACTTAATTTTCAGATTTTTAATCTGAAAGAGTTTTATTTAATCAGAAAATTAAAGATCAAGAAAAGAGTGACTAGTTTAGTTATAGTGTGTACTGGAAAATGGTCATTAAGTACATCCAGAAAATGGAGGTAGTTCCCAAAGAAGTGACTAGAAAAAGGCAGATGGAAAAAAAACAGGAAACCAAGAGGTGAAATGGAATTTCAAATTTCATTTCAAGCTGACTCTTACAATATCTGATTTGCATAAATCTATGAATTAAAACTTCTATACTTGTGTGTAAAACAATTGAATTGTATTGAATTGACAGTGATATATGTTCACTGTAAAAAGAAATTAGGACAATATGAAAATGTGTTGAAAAGATAATGAAAACTAAACATAATCCTGAATCCTGAGATAACCACTGCTACTGTTAAAACAGTATAATTATATACTCAAGGTAGTTTGATATGCTTTCTACATAGTTGGATCTATGAATTATAGTTGGATGATTGGATTTGTGAATAACATAAAATGTTGCATTCTCTAATCTTAACACGATTCCACTGCAGGTTTTCTTTGTCATTAGCACATTTACATAATCATGGTCCAATATATAGATGCATATATTGTTCTAAAATTTGTCTCATTATAAAAAGCATGCTGTTTTGAATATATTTGTGTATACATGCTTTCTATTTCTGAACACTCCCTCAGGAGATTTTGTTAAAAATAAATGTGCCATACTAAAGATGATGAAGGCACTTGAGGTATAGCAGCAAATAGTTATCCAAGGAGGTTTTCACAACTGACCTCCTACAATTTATGAACACTTAGCAATTACCTCTAATACTAATAACATGTTATCTTTACTGGACTAATGAAAATGTTTACATTTATATGTCACTTATTGAAAATCATATTGCTTAAATATGCTTCCTTTATTCTATGTTAAATGGACACAAATGGACACACATAGACACCCAGATTCACAGCACACAATGAAGCGAGTTTTGAGAGAGTTCATTCTGTTTACCTCTCTATGGTAAGTTTAATACCAGATAAGGCAGTTCTCACTTCATTATCCTTCTTTCAAAACATGTTCTTTGCAGTTATTGCCTTTTCATTCTTGCATAAACTTTAAAATCATTTAGTTAAATTTTATAGAAATTTTCATTTCCATGGGTTTAATATATTTTCATTGGAACATGTCACATTTTTTAAAATTGGAAATATGTAAAACCTATAAATTAATTAAGGAAAACTAACATTATTATAATAGCTGAACTCCTTACCAATGAACATGGCATGTATCTCTATTTATTGAGTCCCTTATAATATACCCATAGCGTTTTAACATATTCCATATAGATCTGTACATTTTTCATAGATATTTTCTTTTTCCATTTTAAATTACAATTTTTTATTACTATTGAATACATAGATACATGTCATTCATCCTTTTCACCAGCAGGTCTCAAATGTGATATCTCAAAACCACTTTATTGTCCCAAATTTATTGAAGACTTTGTTTATTTGGATAATAAATATTAATATTTACTATATGTTAGAGTTTCTAATTTTTAAATGTTTTGGTTAATTCATATAAAAGTAAAATGAAACTCACGTAAGTAATCTACTTTTATGAAAAAGATTATGTTTTCCAAACCAAAAACAAAATATGTAGTAAAAAGACAAGCAGTTTTATAATTTTATAAATGTCTGTAATGTCTGGCTCATTATAAAACAATTCTATTTTAATAATGTTTCCACATTCAATATGTCAAGATAGCATATCACATAGTCTCTGGAAAACTCCAGTGAACCTTCATAAAACAAAAGGCAGAGCACTTGCCTACTATGCACAAGAAAAAACATAAATACCTTAATATTACTAAGAAAATAAGGTTTGACCTTGTTAAACCTGTGACAGTGTCTTGGGGACCACATTTTGAGAACAACTGCTTAATACTAAACTCATTATTCCCTTTTTTTGTGTGCTTGATTTCGATTCTCCCTGGAAAACTAAAACTAAACAAGTTATTACTTACAACTCACAACATTTAATCCCATCTTTCAATAGCTGCATTTTATTACTTTTCATTTCTTACTGCATTGTCCAGTTTTTCCAGAGCCAATTCTAAATAAGAACATTAAAAGCAGATTCTTTGTTTTTAATCATATAAAATCCTCAATGAATGTTTTATCATTAAATATTTTGACTATTGGGAAGAAAATGATGTTTAAATACATTATGAGTGCAGGCATTAAAAAGATAAAACTTTATAAAAATAAAAATGCCTTTGAAAAATAATTTAAGATAGCAATAACCATATAAAGGATGTAATAGGTAAAAAAAATAAAAATTATTCTACTTAGGCATAAATCAAATGAAAATTATAGGTTCATGTACTCCAACTCTAGTGAAAGCATAGCTTATGTAGCTAAATAAATAAATCAAGGCATCACAAATCTGAAAGGACTGCTTATGATAAGCCTGCTATTAGCTGGTTACTCTGGAAGGAAGAGCTTCACAGCTAATAAACATGGGGATGCCACACCTTTGCAAGTGCTGGCAAACACTGTAGGCATAAGCCTCAGGAACACCAGGGTGTCACTCCTAGGAAAAACTAACACTTCAAGTAAACATCAGGAAAGAGGAAGGTTTAGACAGATTGTAAATGCATACATAGTATATTTTTATATTTTACAGACATTTCTTCAACACGTTCATTTATTTAAAAAAAAAAAAAAAAAAAGAGTATTAGTCTATGGTGACAGGCAACTGCAAAGCAACAGCCAAGTAAAAACATGAATGATAGAAATATAAATGAGAAAAGGGGAGGCAAGTCTTCAGACTTCACCTGATCGATTAAATAGAAGTGATTATCTTATTGGCTAGAGCAAGCTATTTTCTCCAACAATTAATTTAATACAGCCTTCATGGCCAACACCTTTATTTTATTATATCCCCTCCCAAGGTTTGGGGGTGTAGCTCAGTGGTAGAGTACTTGCCTAGCATGCAGGAGGTCCTGGGTTCAGTCCCTAGCACTACAATAAAAACAATGGCTTTTATTTTATTTTTTCCTTTTGTCAATGGTGAGGTGCAATGTTGCTCAGTCAGATACTTGAATAAAGTCCACAAATTATTTAAATTCAAAAGACGCAAATCCAGAGCTGTAACCAGAAATGGCAGTGTCTGGCAATGTGTGTGTTGTAAATAGGCATAGCAGAGCTGTGATTATTGAAACAGAGGCTTGAGATCAAACTAAAAATACATCCAGTCACTCTGAGAATGAATCTATCATAAGATCTTCTCTCTAGTTCTCATAAATTTGTTTTATATTTTTGTCAAAATCTCTTGGTCAACATCCACAGGAAACTAGATGCCCTTTCCTACACAGACAGATGTAGGACTCTTCAATTTCATCCTTGATTCAGATTATCAGAGCACTTAGCAAATGTCTTCGTGAGAACTGTTTCCAGTTGTGTCATACGTATCACATGACTAAAGTAACATGATCACTTAGTAGATAATAAAATTCACTTTTCCATTAAAAGCAACTTTTGTGAACAATCATGTAAATGTTGACAACTGATGAATAGGTTGATCTCTTTGGGTTATGATAAAGAAAATGTGCATTCCTATGCATTTAATGCTAATATAGCATTACTTCAAATGTTGATTAAGGAAGGGCTTAGCCCCAAAAATAGTACAAGATAATGTTGATTGAATTCACACTTAATTTTGGTCTTCAGTGTGCACTAAGGAAAAGAAGTTGAATACACGGTTTTGGTTAATAGAGACTTTAACTTAAGAGAAGTCTTAGAGGCTTACCAGCACTCAGATGATAAAAACAATTATGCATAAAGGAAATTACAGAAAATCTTGGTTTCCATGACAATAATGGCTTCAGCTTCAAGGTACAGAGAACTCTGCTGTGAATTTGTGCATTCTTGAATTATAAAAAGTTGAGCTCTCTGTGTCCTCTAACCTATTGGAACTATATTCAGCTTTAACAGCAAATGTTGATAAGACACACTTCTTTGAATTATATACTAGCACAAATGAAATTCCAGGAAATAATGGACAATCATAAAAATCTTTCCCTGAGTCCAATGCCAAGGAACAACTTTACATGTGTTATGTGGTATTAGAACGGCTACTTTTTTCATTAAAGGAAAAAATATTGGAAATTGAGCAACCTTCAGAAGGCTGAAGCATGTATTATTTCAGAGGAATCTTATTGTGGATCTGAACATACAAGTGACACCAACAAACTCTAATTCCACTACTTTTTCAAATATTCAGTTGCCTGTGTTCCTCAAAACAATACAGAATGTTCCAAATGTTTTCTACAAAATGTTCCTATTAATATCATGTTCAAGATTTCATTAAAATATACTACCACACCTATAATCCTAAAAGTTGGGTCACAATAATTTGAACATATTAAGTGATATTCTGAATTGCAGGTATAAGTTGTCAACAACCAATTATGTTACACCAATGATGTGTGTATAACTGATTTAAATGACAAATTCTTTTAGTTGGACATTTAAGATGTCCTTATTTTTCTCCTTTTGAAAAAGGGCATTATTTCCAATAGATTGGTAATTACTGGCCAATCCATTTACAATTATACTGACATCTGTCTAATTATACAGTTCCTCAAAGACTAATATAGGTATTCTCTTGACAAATGTATGTTAGGTATGACTATAGATCTTTATTTGCCACAATTTCCTTGTAGGGTACCAGTTCCACCTTGAGAAGCAGCGAGTCTTTAGAAATCCAATCACACATCTATACACAACTTCTGATCATTTCAACCATGTAGGCAAGGTTATTTTGAAAAAGTAGAAGAATGCCTAATGAGAAAGGTGAAATAATAAATGATGCTCTTGTCAAATAACTCAGTGAGAAGATAATTACAGATGTCATTACGATTCATGTTTACAACACAAAAATAATCATCACCCATCAACAACAGACTCGTATAAGTTGTTGCTAGAGGCTGCAGGATCCTCATGCATCTCATTTTTTACCTCTGTCTATGTGTCAATGTTATGATTACTTACTCCCAGAGGACATGACTACTTTGAAAGGTCCTGCTAATAAAACCAGTGAATATCTCAAGATGGGCCTTACTCTTCACAGGCTCAGAATCCACACACAGCACTGATGGAATCTAGGCAACCTTAACTGGCATGTTTGAATTGATGAAGATCCATTGGATTATCCATTTCCTAAGCTTTTTTTTTTTTTTTTTTTTAATTACTGGACATATTTATCCAGAATGTTATTTATTGGCATAATTTACACAAGAAGCATCTTCTCTATTATCGATGACAGGTAGAAGTCTTAGTTACTGGGGCTACTTCTTAGGCCATTATATGTATCAAATTAGGTTCCATTAATGGGCATCGGCATATGGCTTGACAGTGAATTTACACAGAAAACCATCCCATGACACATCCTTTGCACCACTAAGGTATAAACCCCAGAAACCAGACCTATCTTCTGCTTTGGTTCTTTCTCCTTTCATAATATTCTGGAAATTAAAACAATGCCATAGGCTTCCTTGAATGAGATGATATTTCTATTAGAGTGCCACTTAGGACATGGATAATCCACAGGGAGAGCACAACTTCTTGAAAACCACATTATATCAGCATATTGCTTTCTAAGAATATTTCATGAGCAGTCCTTAGCTAATACATATAGTACATTCAACCATGTAAAATTGCTAAACTCTGAGTATTTGGGGTCTATAAAATGGCATTATAATATCAGCATACAAAAGGACGGTACTTGTATTTTGATGACTAGCATGCAATAACATACTAGATTTCATTGCACTGTGGTATTTATTATTACAGAATTAAAGTGAATTCCCATAACCAGAAAATTGTTAATGGATCAATCTGTTAGGACTTTGCTAACAATTCTACAATGAAGAATATGTACTTACTGGTTTAAGTTAAATCTTATGTTGCTGAAAATGTTACTTTCTGAAAACATAAACCATCTGTTAATTCCTTAGTGAAGACTCAAATTCTGTTCAATTTTTGCATATTTCTAAGAAATCCAGAGATACTAGATAATTAAGATGATTATATTTTGTAGAAGTAAAATTTTACATTCATGACTTGACATCAAACATTCATATTAATTAGTATACATTCTGACCTAATTGAAAAAAAAATGAACTTATGACAGGAAAAATAGAGATAGCTACATAAATCCAAATAGCAAACAACATCCCCAAATTACATTTCACAATTAAATAATTGTTACAAGCATTGATAAATATTATGCTTTCTAAATCTTATATCAATAATCTTTCTTTTATAAAAAGCATAGTTCTGATTTCACACAGAGAAAACAAAAGGAGTAATACTTTTGCATTTTTTATACAACACATACGTGTCAGCTGGCACTATATTTAGAAATTGGTAAAGAAGCACATTTTCAAGGTTCCCCCAAAGTATAATCTGTAAGTAAGAAAGGTAACATATAGTAATTTTTTTAATCTATTGTTTTTATTGGAAACAATTTGAGTCAAAATGTATTTCATGTTTTTTTTTAAAAAAAAGGTTTTCAAAGTCCCATAGTGTATTTACAAGTAAAAAGAGTACTAAATTTAACCACACATTAATTAGAAACTTCTTTTGAGAAACCTAATTTTTACAACTTAGCAAAGAGAGTATTTCCTACAGGGGAGTTGCTTTTTTTTTTTTTTTTTTTTTTTTTTTTTTGTGCCAGACTAAAATCTGCTGCCTTACCTTCTCATGGTGTCCCTTCTATTTAAAGATTATGCAATTGCATATCAAAGCTATTTTTACAGGCTAATGAAGTGTACAGCTTTTTTCTTGTTCTTTTGAAAGTGTAAATTTACTTCCTATTAGTAGAAACAAAACTTTAAAACCTAAAGGAGGGAACAACAGAGTTGGGGGTGGATGACATCAAAGGGTCAGAAAGCAAAAGGCATACTGCTGGGTATTAGAGCTATCTTTCTGGTCATATCCAATTGGGAAGGCTTTTTAATCATAAAATAATGTCCATGTAATTGGGTATTTGGGAAAACAATACTAAAAGGACAAAACAGTCCCTCAAACAGTTTTTTTGGAAGCATTCATATGTTTAATCTTGTTTTTTATAGTTATGATAATTAAATGTCTTCAACAATTTTCATATAATGTAAGCATGTTCTGTGGCATCTGGAAGTTTTCAGAGCTTCAAATGACCACAGTATGTCACTGAGTATCTACTGGATATATATTTGACATAATCATTGCTCTATCATTGAATAAGTCTGTATAATGTTATCCCAGGGCAAGTGACCATTTGCAGAGTTGTTACAGAAAAGATTTCATACATCAGACAAGGAATGAACTTGAAACACCGAAATCCTTTCATTCTTTGAGCCTGAATAAAATGAGCACAGTGTGAATAGTAAAGGGTAAACTATGGTAAAGAAACTGAGTCCTTGCAAATCTAAAAAAGCCAGAAAAATACATGTGAAACAATCATACTAAAACCTACATTTCCCCAGCTGTGCATTTTTCCTTGAGTCTTTCAGGATTCCCTATTAGGGTATGAAATAATATTTTATGAAAATGTTAATTTTTGCTACGTTTCTGGCCACCTTCTACCCCCTCTGAATGGTGGGACAAAAGATTAATAAGGGAAAAGGAAATCATGGAGAGAAGAGATAGAGAAAGAGATCATGCAAAACAAAAAGGGCAAGTAGAAAGAAAGAAGATAAAGCTTATTTAAATAGTAAAAAAAAAAAAAAAAAAGAGTTCTAGAAGAACAAGATAGGAACTTAGTTCAAGTTACAGTCACTTTATTATTCTAGGAATGTCCTTTAAATTATCTTCAAAGAAGAATTTGAATAGGCAGGAGACCAAAATCAGATATACAACATCTAAGAAAACATTTTTATACTATTTTGCCTAAGGCCTGCTACAATAACCAATATATAGTCACACAGAATGTTTTTAAGACCTGAATTTCTAAACTGATGAGCTAAAGTGTGACAAAGGGAGTTTACTCTGTCAACTACCTGCATCCATAGTTTCCAAACTTGAAATATTCTGTTGGTTTGTTCCAACAGAAGGTCACTGATCCTACTCATTTGCTTTTCCAATATACTTAAGCCTTTATTTTCATATCAGATACAATTTTAACCTCCCCAAAAGTGTTTTATATCTATATAAAAGTAAATATAGTGGAAATGGTTAAGGAGATTATTCAAATTTCCATAGGAAGATAATCTTTTATAATTATAAACCTTAAAGACAAATGGAGGGGCCAGGGCTGCAGCTCAGTGGGCTCAATCCTCAGCACCACATAAAGATAGATAAATAGAGTTTGCCTGGCCTGCAGGGCCCAGAGTGGCAGCTCCCTGCTGCTGCATGCAGAGCCAGACCTGGGGAAGGACCTCCTCCAATCCCCGGGAGGAGTGCGACCCGCCCAGCTGCGACCAGAGCAAGAGGTAGGCATCCGCCCGCCAGCCAGAAGGAGAGATCCAGCCGCCAGTTTGCCTGGCCTATAAGGCCCACAGTGGCAGCTCCCTGCTGCTGCACGCAGGGCCCATCCTGAGGATAAGCCCCCTCCCATTCTTCCACTGTGCCATTCTGCAAAGGGCCAAAGGTGCAGCCTTGACTCCACTAACAGGATTGCTGACTGGACATGATCCAGGTCAATTGGCTTAATCTGGAAGGGAAATAAGAAGGGCTTCCAAGGGTCCATTTGGCTTGAGACTTATTCCTGGTTTCAACATTTTTGTTTGTTTGTTTGTTTGTTTTGTTGTTTCTTGGGGGCGGTTGTTTGTTAGTTTTTGGTTTTTTGTTGTTTTGTTTTGTTTTGATTGACAGTGTGTTTGTTTGCTTCTGCTCCTCTTTGCTTTCTTTCTTTTCTTCCTTCTCACTTTAGTATTTTTTCTCCTTCCTGCATCTTCCCTATTTACACCCTGCCATTGCATAATCAACAAAGGCAAAAACAAGTTATACACAAAAATTGGGATTTTTTGAACGAGTACAATTGAAATATATAGCAAAGTGGTGTTATATATAGTGTATTCTCTATTTTCTAGACTCACTCTCACACTAATTTCTACTCCTTGGTCACTTTTTTTTTCTTTTTCTTCTTTTTTTTTTTTCTTTTTCTTCTTTTCCATCTTTCTTTATTTCTTCTCTCAACCACTGCATAAATTAGGTTTATATATAAATTGGTCTTTCCACCTAATCATTCACTCTTTCCTCTCTCATCTGCTGATACTAAACCACTTCCATAGAACTCGCTTTTCATACTTTCTAAGAAAGAACAGGTCAATACACTCACTTCCCTCTTACTAAACATATCACCTCTGTGTCCATTACTTGAATCTATAAAACCCCATTAGAAGCATACAGACTAAATTGGAAACAATATCTGGGTTAACTAAATCTGTACATTGTGATCAAACTGGGATTCTCTGAATAGAAAGTGTCTGATTTTAAAGTGTAAAGGAAATATAAGGGGATCTGATAGTATTGTACTACAGGAGCAACATAAGGTTCTAAGGTAAAATCAAAATAGTCAAGGTCCCATAGTGCAGGAAGAATAGATGCACAAGCAAGATGAAGAAACAAGGGAACAAGGGAGGAAAGTGACACAAACAAATCAATATACCTCCTCAGTAGATTCCATGGCATGCAGAGTTGGTGAAATGCCAGAGATGGAATTTAGAAATTACATTTGCCAAATGCTTGCAGAACTTAAGAATGAACTCAAAAATGAGATGAGAGAGCAAGTACAGATGGCGAAAGATCATTTTGACAAAGAACTCCATAAACAAATACAGGAAGTAAAAGATTACTTCAATAGGGAGATAGAGGTTCTAAAGAGAAAACCAAACAGAAATTCCGGAAATGAAAGAAGCAATAAACCAAAATAAAAGCTCAATCGAAAGTATCACCAACAGAGTAGATCACTTGGAAGAAAGAACCTCAGACAATGAAGACAAAATATATAGCCTAGAGAAAAATCTAGATTACACAGCAAAAATGGTAAGAAACCAAGAACAGAACATTCAAGAATTATGGGACAACATAAAAAGACCAAACTTAAGAGTGATTGGGGCAGAAGAGGGGGCAGAGCTTCAAGCCAAAGGAATGAGTAATTTATTTAATGAAATAATTACAGAAAATTTTCCAAACTTGAGGAATGATTGGGAAAACCAAGTTCAAGAGGCTTACCGAACACCAAACATACAAAATCACAACAGATCCACACCAAGACACATTATAATGAAAATGCCTAATATACTGAGCAAGGAGAGAATATTAAAAGCCACAAGAGAAAGGAAGCAGATTACATATAGGGGGAAACCAATCAGACTATGTTCAGACTTTTCTACCCAGACCGTAAAAGCAAGAAGATCCTGGAATAGCATATTTCAAGTTCTGAAAGAAAAGGGATGTCAACGAAGAATCTTATATCCAGCAAAATTGAGCTTTAGATTTGAAGATGAAATAAAAACCTACCATGACAAGCAAAAGTTAAAAGATTTTGCATCTCGAAAGCCAGAACTTCTGAACATCCTGGGCAAAATTTTTCATGAAGAAGAAGAGAAAAATGACAATGAAAATCAACAAAGGGAGATATTAAACTAAGGGAAATACCAACCAGAAGAGAAACCAAATCAAGCTAAAGATCATAATACAAATAAAAATGGATGGGAATAAAAATCACATCTCAATAATAACCCTGAATGTTAATGGCCTAAACTAGCATTCAAAAGACACAGATTATCCGAATGGATTAAAAGAAATGACCCAACAATGTGCTGTCTCCAAGAAACACACCTCATAGAAAAAGACATCAATAGACTGAAGGTGAAAGGCTGGGAAAAGTCTTATCACTCATATGGCCTGCGGAAGCAAGCAGGGGTTTCCATTCTCATTTCAAATAAGGTAGACTTCAAGCCAAAGCTAATCAAAAGGGACAAAGATGGATATTTCTTACTACTTAAGGGAACCATTCATCAACAGGATATAACAATCATAAATCTATATGCCCCAAATAATGGAGCACCTACATTCATCAAACAAACTCTTCTCAAGTTCAAGAGTAAAATTGACCACAACACAGTTATTCTAGGGGATTTCAACACACCTCTCTCACCAATAGATAGATCATCAAAACAAAAGCTAAACAAAGAAAACTTAGGCCTCCTCAAAACAATTAATAACTTAGACCTAACGGACATATATAGAATATTTCATCCCGCAGTAAAAGAATACACTTTTTTCTCAGCAGCACATGGCTCCTTCTCCAAAATAGACCATATACTATGTCACAAGGCAACTCTCAGCAAATATAAAAAAATAGAGATACTACCTTGCATGCTATCGGACCATAAAGGGATGAAATTGGAAATCAACAACAAAACAAGGAATAAGAAAAACTACTCCATCAACTGGAAGCTAAACAACATGCTACTGAATGAACAAGGGGTTGAAGAAGACATCAAAGAGGAGATAAAAAAATTCCTAGAGGTAAATGAGAACACAGATACATCATATAGAAATCTCTGGGACACTATGAAGGCAGTAGTAAGAGGAAAATTCATTGCACTGAGTTCATTCCTTAGAAGGAAAAAAAAAAAAAAAAAAACAAATAAAAAATGACTTAACATCACACCTCAAAGCACTAGAAAAAGAAGAACAGATCAACACCAAGAGCAGCAGAAGACAGGAAATAATTAAAATCAGAGCAAAAATTAATGAAATTGAGACTAAGGAAACAATTCAAAGAATTGACAAAACTAAAAGTTGGTTCTTTGAAAAAATAAACAAAATTGACAGACCTTTAGTGATGCTAATGAAAAGAAGAAGAAAAAACACTCAAATTACTAACATTCATGATGAAAAAGGAAATATCACAACAAACACCTCAGATATACAGAAGATAATTAGAAATTACTTTGAAAACAAGTACTCTAATAAAATAGAAAATACTGAATGCATTGACAGATTTCTAGAGTCATATGATTTGCCTAAACTGGATCTGGAGGCTATACACAATTTAAACAGATCGATTACAAGCGAAGAAATAGAAGATGTCATCAAAAAGCTACCAACAAGGAAAAGTCCAGGACCTGATGGGTTTACAGCAAGTTCTACAAGACTTTCAAAGAAGAACTAATACCAGTGCTCTTCAAACTATTTCAAGAAATAGAAAAAGAGGGAGCTCTTCCAGACTCTTTCTATGAGGACAATATTACATTAATTCCAAAGCCAGGCAAAGATGCATCCAAAAAAGAAAACTTCAGGCTAATATCTTTAATGAACATAAATGCAAAAATCCTCAACAAAATCTGGCAAATCGGATACAAAAACATATCAAAAAGATAGTGCACCATGATCAAGTGGGTTTTATTCCAGGGATGCAAGGCTGGTTCAATATTCAGAAATCAATAAACATAATACATCACATCAATAGACTTAAAGATAAAAATCATATGATTATCTCAATAGATGCAGAAAAAGCATTTGACAAAATACAGCACCCCTTTATGTTCAAAACACTAGAAAAACTAGGAATATCAGGAACATATCTCAACATTATAAAAGCTATTTATGCAAGGCCCAGAGCTAACATTATCTTAAATGGAGAAAAATTGAAAGCATTCCCTCTAAAAACTGGAACAAGACAGGGATGCCCCCTTTCACCACTGCTATTTAACATAGTATTGGAAACTCTGGCCAGAGCAATTAGACAGACGAAAGACATTAAAGGGATCCAGATAGGAAAAGAAGAGCTCAAATTAGCACTATTTGCTGATGACATGATAATATACCTAGAAGACCCAAAAAACTCTACCAGAAAACTTTTACAACTAGTAAATAAATTCGGCAAAGTAGCAGGATACAAAATCAATACCCATAAGTCAAAGGCATTTTTGTACATCAGTGACAAAGCCTCTGAAAGGGAAATGATGAAAACTACCCCATTTACAATAGCATCAATAAAATAAAATAAAATAAAATACCTGGGAATCAATTTAACAAAAGAGGTGAAATACCTCTATAAAGAAAATTATAGAACACTAAAGAAAGAAACAATAGAAGAACTCAGAAGATGGAAAGACCTACCTTGCTCTTAGATAGGTAAAGTCAATATTGTCAAATGTCCATACTACCAAAGGCATTATACAGATTTAATGCAATTCCAATCAAAATTCCAATGTCATTTTTCAAAGAAATAGAAAAAGCAGTCATGAAATTCATCTGAAAAAATGAGAGACCCAGAATAGCCAAAACAATCCTGAGCAAGAAAAGTGAAGCAGGGGGCATCACCATACCGGACTTTAAATTATACTATAGAGCAATAGTAACTAAAACAGCATGGTATTGGCACCAAAACAGACAGGTGGACCAATGTTACAGAATTGAGGATACAGAGACTAATACATATAATTTCAGTTATCTTATATTAGACAAAGGTGCCAAAAATGTACAGTGGAGAAAGGATAGCCTCTTCAACAAATAGTGCTGGGAAAACTGGAAAGCCATATGCAACAAAATGAAATTAAACTTGTATCTCTCACCATGCACAAAACTAAATTCAAAATGGATCAAGGACCTAGGAATTAGATCAGAGACAATACGCCTAATAGAAAAAGTAAGCTCCAATTTCCAACATGTCGGATTAAGCCCCAAGTTCCTTAATAAGAATCCTGTAGCGCAAGAACTATTACCACGAATTAATGAATGGGATAGATTTAAGCTAAAAAGCTTCTTCTCAGCAAAAGAAACAATCAGTGAGGTGAATAGAGAGCCAACTAAGTGGGAACAAATATTTAATACATGCACATCAGATAGAGCACTAATTTCTAGAACATATAAAGAACTCAAAAAACTTAACACCAAAAAAGCAAATATCCCAATCAATAAATGGGCTAAGGAACTGAAAGGACACTTCTCAGAAGAAGATATACAATCAATCAACAAATACATGAAAAAATGCTCAACCTCTCTGGCAATTAGAGAAATGCAAATAAAAACTACTCTAAGATTTCATTTCACTCCAGTCAGAATGGCAGCTATCAAGAACACAAACAACAATAAATGTTGGAGAGGATGTGGGGAAAAAGGCACACTCATACATTGCTGGTGGGACTGCAAAATGGTGCAACCGCTATGGAAAGTAGTATGGAGATTTCTTGGGAAAAATGGGAATGGAACCACCCTATGACCCAGCCATGGGTCTGTTCCCAAAAGACTTAAAAACAGCATATTACAGTGACACAGCCACTTCAATGTTTATAGCAGCACAATTCACAATAGCTAGGTTGTGGAACCAACCTAGATGTCCCTCAGTAGATGAGTGGATAAAGAAAATGTGGTATATATACAAAATGGAATTTTACTCAGCAATAAGAGAGAATAAAATAATGGCATTTGCAGGTAAATGGATGAAGTTGGAGAATATAATGCTAAGTGAAATTAGTCAATCTCAAAAATCCAAATACCGAATGTTTTCTCTGATATAAGGAGGTTAGTTCACAGTGTGATTGGATGGGGGTACATAGGATTAGAGGAACACTAGAATGGTCAAAGGAAAGGGAGGGCAAAGGAGGGAGCACGGGGGGGGGGGGGAAAAAAAATGGTGGTTGAATGAGATGGATATCACTATCCTAAATGCATGATTAAAGATCTGAATGGTACTTATATACTTTGTATACAAGCAGTTGTATGTAAAAAGATGCTATACTTGTGCATTATGAATAAGTAAATAAATAATTAAAGAAAAGATAGATAAATAAAGATATTGTGTCCATCTACAACTAAAAACATAATGAAAAACGACAAATGGAATTTTTTTACCTATCCATCTCAAATATATAACTAAAGAACAACAGCAAAGATTAAAACTTTCATGCTGTAGATACATACACACACACATACACACACACACTCACACACACACATACAACAAAGCGATCAGTTAACAAAATTGGTATTTGAATCAACAAACTTCCTACAACCCAAATTAGTCATCAATAAAAGCCAAACACCACCCTACTGAAACATTCCTGTAAGAGCATGATAGACAGATCCTGTTTGAGGCCACATAAAATTTATGTATTTCTCACTTCAATTGAGTTGACTCATTGCCATTAATAATCCCACCAGAAATTTCTCTGCTTTCAGATTTAAGGTAAAATTTCTTAATATCCCAAAGAGGAAGTTTACTAATGACTTGCTAACATTATGCAGAGAAAAGGAAGTCTTGCAGAAACTGTTTTAATATGTTTATATTTCTTGGCTCAGCGTTGCAAAAAATCAAGACAGCAAAAATAATATATGAGTAACTTCCCAAAACATAGTAATTCATACCCACCCTGTCAGTCTCTTTGCTTTTCTTCAAATTTCCCCTTTTTCTCAATTCCATACTCATACACTCACTATAGATGGTAGATATTGAAGTGATTGAAATCCATTTTGTTGAAAAACAGGAACCTTAAAGAATTTCTTTCAATTTTTCAAGCCAACAGGAACAGCAGAGGTACCTCTTGACACCTGTCCAGGAATTATTTCACAAAAATGCAATTAAATGCTTCCCTCAGGCGCCTCTCAGGCTGACATGAGAGTGTCACACTATAGCCCTCAGCGCTGCAAACAAGCTTGGCACCTTTCCTGGTGTTTTCCACAATAGTCACATAGGCTGTATTGTTCATCCTCCTTCACACCAGGATGCCAGTCTCAAGAGCATTTCAGAGCACAAAACCCATGAAAAAAAGAAAATGCCCTAAAATTCATATGACAGACATGAAAGTGGTTGGCCTTCTTTGCTGAGAGGTCCAATGAAGATGTCTGCCAGGGAAGTCTCTAGTGGAGGACCAGTCCAACACCTCGAAGAACCCCAAGCTGGGCCAAACGTCCTCAATAGACTTCCTGTCCCCTAATTCCCACAACCTAAGAATGTGCTTATGCTAATGAAACAAATAGGAAACATTTAAACTGCAGGGAGCAAGAGAAGAATAAAAAGAAAAATCTCAATAAAGTAATGCATAGTCTCTTGAAAACCCAGAGGAGGCATGGAAGGAGAAGAGTACTAGCATTTGGAGATAACCAAATATACCTGAACCTCACTGAAGTTTTCATTTTAAGCCACCTGCTATGCATCTGTTGGGTAAGCTTTAGACAGCTCCCTCTTCTTACATTAATTATTTGGACGCAGCAGTGCAATTCCTGAGGGGTTTCATCAATAACCGGTTGAGAATTATCTATATAGTGTTACTTAACAGAAATCAGATGCAAGTTATTTCTTTCACAAAAGATAAAACAGAGACTACGAGGACTATTAAGTCAAAATAAGCAAAAACAATAATAAAAATAACTTGGCAGACTAGTGTCAGGGCTTGGAGTTATAATTTTGACACTATTAATCTCTCCCACCTCAGAACATACCTCTGGGCCTCTTCCCTTAGCTCACAGAAAACCACACATTCTAGTTGTCCTCCCTGATTCCTGATTGCTTTCTATCACATGTGAGCCTACACTTCTTCTCCATCCATCCTCACTTGGAAGATTTCATTTACATACAAAGCTTTAAATATCCTCAATAGGTTGATAACTCCCAAATGTATTCAGCGTGTACTGCTCCCCCAGCTGGATGTCTGAAAGGCAACTCAAACTAATCATGTACCAAATTGAACCCTTGAGCTCCTCCTTGAATCTTGCTTCATCTGGATTTTTCCCATCTCTTTTAACTGCCAACTGTGTTTTTTTTTTTTTTTTTCCCCAGTTCTTTAAGAAGAAATCTATGAATCATCTTTGATTTTTTTTTTTTTTTTTTTTTTTTTTTTTTTGGCATACAACTCACATCAATTCCTACTGCCTTTCCCTTCAAAATATCCCCAATTCCCATCACATCTATTGATTCCATCATTATACAGGCCATCAACATCTCCTTGCTGGGTTCTTGCAGCAGACTCTCATTTTTATCCCACTATATTCTGTTCTTCACAGGACATCCACAGTGATTCCAAGTCATGTGCCTGACTCCTTTTCAAGTTCTTTCATGGTCTTTCAACTCATCCCAGATGAAATCCAAGATCTCTTACAAAAGATGTACAAGGCCCCACAGTAACTGGGCCACTATTGCCTCTCTGGTCTTTTTTCATACAAACCCTCCTTTCAATGATTCCCCTCTAACCATGTGGCCTCTGCCAATAATGTGCCTGCCTCTGAGCTTTTATACTCACTCTTCCTTCTACTTAGAATGCCTTTCCCCAGTTATTCACTTGTGTGTGGATATAGCTTTTTATTGTCTTTCGGAACTCTGTTAAAATATATAATTCCCTTATCAGCCAATTTCATTAGCTCAGGTATTGACTCATTATCATGCACCCATACTATTTTTTTCGGGACATTTAATATTACTTGAAATTACATTGTGTACTTATTAGTTTATTCACTGTCTTTACAATAAGAAAATGACCTGAGTTGCTCATGACATATATCTCAAAGTCTCAAAGAGGAGCATTCATTCAGCAAGATGGTAGAATAGGAAGTCCCAGACTCTCTCCTGCCCCTTGGAGATATAGATTCTACAATACACAGAACAATTCCCTTTGTGAGAAATCAAAAGCCAGTTAAGAGCCTCCTGCCCCCAGGGACACATGAAATCGGCCAAATCAAAGTCAGCATAAAAAGGTGTGGTGTTGGTGCTCACTTGCTGTAGCCATCCCCCCACACAGCCCTAGGTCAATGTAATATAAGAAAAAAAAAATCCTCCAGTGTCCAAATACTCCACAGGGAAATAAAAAAGGACTGAAATGTATTTCCAACATGCAGACTTTTCAGAAGGCAACCTAAGGAACTGGTTTCTGTCTCACCCAATTCAGACTCAGAGCACTGGGTGAATCTGACATACTCCAAAAGGTCAGGGGCCACTAAGAAGAATGAAGAGACAGGCAAGATGTGGTAGGTCCAAAGAACCTGTACCATCTATCACATGTATACACCAGAGGAAGCAAGAGATTACAAGCTCCTAGGGGAAAAAATGAATACATTTTTCTAATTAGTAACTTAAATAAACCAGTGCAGAGTATACATACCCTCTAAAAAGGTTTAAGAAGACTCAGAATCTTAAACCAGACTTTTCTAAGATTTCTTTTCCTGTAAAATTAAGCCCTCATATATTGAGAGAGGTAACTTTTTTCAAATGTGCAGGAACCATCATGAACGTTACAAAGTATATAAATAAGCAGGGAAACATGATCCAATCAAAGAAAAATAATAAATTTCCAGAAACTGACCTTAAAGAAACAGATGCATATAAATTACCTGAAAAAGATTCAAAGTTGTCAGCATAAAGATACTCAATGACCTCAGAAAAATAATCCATTTATGAAGTGAGAATATAACAGAAAAATAAATATATAAATATGAAAAGAACAGAAATGTTGTAGTTGAGGAATAGAATAACTGTGCTGAAAATTTTACTAGTTTCTATAGAAGACTTGACCAATCACAAAAAGAATCAGTGAACATAAACACAGACCAAATAATATCCTATCAACAGAAGTCAAGAGAAAAAAAGGAAGAGAAGGGAAAAAAAGGATATGAAAGGAAAAGAAAAGAGGGAGTAAAGAAAGCTTCATGACTTATGAGATATTATCAACTGGATGGATAAATGCAAAATACTAAGGGTCATTTTTAAAAGCTGATGGCAAGCAGTATATTCAACAGTGAAAAAGTGAAATCTTTTCCTCTAAGGTCAGGAATAAGGCAAGGCAGTCCATTCTCACAACCTCTATTCAAATAGTACAAGAAGTACTAGCTATAGCAATTAGGGAAGGAAAAGAAATAAAATATATTCAAATCATAAGGGAAAGAGAAATTACCTCTGCTCTTAGATGACATGATCTCATATACAGAAAACTCTAAAGACCTTTAAAAATACTATTAGAATCAATAAGTGAAAATATTAATTTTAGGACACAAAATTAACAAAAAAAAATCTGTTGTATGACCATACACTGACAATGAACTACCTAAAAAAGGACATTAAGAAAATAATCCTGTTTACCATATCACTGGAAAGAATAAAATGTATAAGAATAAACTTAACCAAGGAGGCAAAAAAATACTTATACAATTAAAATACAAACATTGCTAAGAAAAATTAAAAGTAACACAAAATAAATGGAAAGATTTCTTATATTCATGAGTTGAAAGACTTAATTTTGTTAAAATGTCCATACTACCTAGAGTGATCTACAGCATCAATATAATCCCTACAAATATCCCAATGACAATGACATTTTTTACAGAAATAGAAAAAAATATCCTAACATTCATATGGAACCACAAAAGCCCATAAATAACCAAAATAGTCTTCAGAAAGAACAAAGCCAGATACTCACACTCCTTGATTTCAGAATGTATTACAAAGGTACAAGAACGAAACGGGGTAAATAAGCATATGGTAAGATGCTTCAGAGAAATTCATGGCATCAGGGAAATTCAAATTGTAACAATGACATACCACTGCACACCTATTAGATGGGCCAAAATCCAAAACACTTGTAACACTAAATGCTGGTGAGGACAGGAAAGAACAGACACTTTCATTCAATGCTCATGGAAACACAAACTGGTATATTCACTTTGAAAACAATTTGCTATTTCTTATAATAGTAACTCAGCTACCCAATTCTCAGTTTATACCCAAAGGACTTAAAATCAGCATATTACAGTGGTGCAGCCACATCAATGTTTATAGCAGCTCAATTCACAACAGCTGAATGACAGAACCAACCTAGGTGCCCTTCAACTGATGAATGGATAAAGAAATTGTGTGTGTGTGTGTGTGTGTGTGTGTGTGCGTGCATGTATGATGGAATATCACTCAGCGTTAACGAATGAAATTATGGCATTTGCCTATAAATGGATGAAGCTGGAGAATACCATGCTAAGCAAAATAAGCCAATCCCCAAATATAAAGGCCGAATGTTTTCTCTGACATGCGTATGCTAATTCAAAATGGGGGTAGGGGGAGTTGGAAAGAATAGAGTTACTTTAAGTTAGGTAGAGAGGAGTGAAGGGAGGGGAGGGGGTATGGGGGGAGGAAGGATAGTAGAATGAATCAGACATTATTACCCTATGTACATATATAACTATATGACTGGCTGGATTCTACATTGTGTATAACCAGAATGAGAAATTATACTCCATTGTATATGATGTTAAAAAAATTAAGCCTAGTTTTACTATATGATCCAATGATCATGCTCCTTGATATTTACCTAAAAAAGTGAAAATGTACTTCCACCCAAAAATCTGCACACAGATATTTATAGCACCTTTATTCATAATTGCTAAGACTTGAAAGCAACCATGATGTACTTCGATGAATTAACAGGCAATAAACTGTAGGACATCGGACAATGCAACATTATTCAGTGCTACAAAGAAATGAGCTATCGAGGCCATGAAAAGACACAGAGGAAACTTAAATGGATATTAGCAAGTCAAAAGAGACCGATCTGAAAAGGCCACATGTGATTCCAACTGTATGACATTATAGAAAAGGTGAAACTGTTGAGACAGTAAAAAGGCCATTTTTTTTCCAGGAGTTAAGGAGTAGTGAAGTGTACTACTCAGCTTTTCATCACTGTGACAAATACCTATGAAAAATGACTTGGAGCAGGGAAGATTTATTTTGGCTCAGGGTTTCAGAGGTTTCAGTAAACAGTCAGCTGGCTCCATTGCTTTGGGTCTGATGTGAGGCAGAACATCATGGCAGAAAAGTATGGAAGAGAAAAACTGCTTGGCTCATGGCAGTGAGGAAACAGAGAAAGAGAGGAAGGGGCCAGGGACAAGATATAGTCCCCAAGTAACCTACATCCTCTGACGATGCCCCACTTATCCACAGTTTCTACCACCTCCCAGTAGTCAATTAAACTATCAGTGGATTAGTCCACTGTTAAGATCAGTGTCTACGTGATACAATCATTTTTTTCAAAGCATTGGGGACTGGGCCTTCAATGCATGGGGTTTGGGGAGATATTCCAGATCCAAACCATAATATGAGGGATAAATAGTCAATGCACAAAAATTTTTAGGGCAGTGAACCTACTCTGTATGATACTGTAATGGTAGGAACATGCTATTCCACATTTGTTCAAACCCATGGAATGCACAACACCAAAAGTGAACTTAAACAATGAACTTTTGGTAGATCCATCAATTATAACAACAACATGCTCAGGTGGAGCATGTTGATGATGGAGGAGGCTATAAATGTGTGCAGATGGGGTAGAGAAGGAAAATCTTTGTACCTTCTGCTCAGTTTTGCTGTCAACCTAAAAATGCTCTAAAAATAAAGTCTATTAACAAGTTAAAAAGTAAAAGAATTTGGGGGATAAGAAAGTTAAAACTATTTCTGAAACAAAAGACACCATATGGTAATGGAATACAGACAGACATATGGACCAACTGAACAGAATAAAGAGCCCTAAAATTAAACCCACACATATAGACTCAAATGATCTTTGATAAGGTTGTCAAGACCACATAACAGCAAAAGGACCATCTCTTCAACAAATGATGCTGAAAAAACTGAATATCCACATACAAAAGAATGAAATTGGACCCTTATCTTACACTAGACACAAAAATCAACCCAAAATGGATTAAAGATTTAAACATGAAGACCTGAAACTACTAAAATTCTGGGGAAAAAAAAATAGGGGAAAACCTTTATAACATTGGTCTTGACAAGGTTTTCTTGGCTATGGCCCCAAAATTTCAGGCAACAAAAGCAAAACTAGACTAGCAGAACTACATCAAACTAAAAAGTTTCTGTGCAGCAAAGAAAAGTTCAACAGAATGGAAGGAGAGATTGGGAGAAAATATTTGCAAATCATATATCTGATGAGGTATTAATATTGAACTTATACAAATCAATAACAAGTAACCTGTTTTTTTTAATGTGCAAAGGAGTTATGTAGATATTTTTGCAGAAAAAAAGACATATAAATGGACAACAGGGATATGAAAAGATGCTCAGCATCACTGATTATCAGGAAAATACAAATCAAAGACACAATGAGATATTACTTCACATATACTCCTTAGGAAGGCGCTCATCAAAACAATGGAAAATTATAAGTATTATTGAGGATATGAAGAAATGGGAGCCCTTGTGTAGTGTTGGCAGGAAAGCAAATGGTGTGCCTTCTATTGAAAAGACATGAAGGTCCTCCCAAAATTTACAAAAAGAGCTACCATATGACAGAGCAACCCCACTTCTGTATTCAGAAGAATTCCAAACAGAATCTCGAAGAAATATACTGGACTCTCATGTTCATTGCAGCACTCTGCACAATTATCAAGAGGCAGAAATAACCTAAATGCCCACTAGGAGATAAATGGATTCAGAAATATCCACCCACTCCTATAAAAGAAGCAAACCCATATGCTACATATGGATGACCTTTAAGGACCTAAGTTAAGTGAACCAGACACGTAAGGACAAACACCACATGTTTCTCCTTGTGTGAGATATCTAAAATGGTCAAACTCATACAAGCAGAAAGAAGAACGGTGGTTATCAAGGGCTGCTCAGAGGGAGTGTTAGTATCTGGAAGTGCCCCTTGTGTGCTAAAGGCTTGGTCTCCAGCTGGGGGCGCTATTGTGAGGTGGTGGACACTTCAGAAGGTGGAGGAAGTAGGTCACTGGGAGCATACCCTTGAAAGATCTGTTGGGATCCTGGCTTCTTTCTCCTCCTTTCTTCGGTTCCCGTCCACCATGAAGGAAGCAGCCTCCTCTACTACATGCTCCTGTCACCATGATGTCCTTCCTTATCACAGGCCCAAAAGCCCCTGAGCCAAAATGGACTGAAACCTCTGAAACTTGGAGCCAAAATAAATATTTTCCCCTTTTATGCTGATTTACATTAGGTAGTTTATCACAGTGATGGAAAGCTGACTAACACAAATAAAAATGGAGAAACTTTTGTTCAGAAGGTATAGTTTCAATCATGCAAGATGAAAAATTTCTAGAAATCTGCTATAAAACAATGTTCCAGTCAATTGTACTATATACATAAAAGTTTGCTGACAGGATAGATCTCTTATTATACACACACACACATATATTTACTACAATTTAAGACCAAATTAAGTGCCTAACATAGGACAAAATTTTTTTTTAAATCAGTAGATCAAAAATTGGCATACTATACAGCCATTAAAAAGAACTCTATAAATCTATAGCTAAAGATATGGATGTATATCATGACATATTATAAATTAAGTCAATCATATTATGAAATAATATGTATAGTAAAATATAATTTGGAAAAGGAAAAAACTCATAGTTCTACACTGTGCTAGGCATGCAGTAGGCACTCAATAAATATTTAATAAATATTTTTAATTAATGAGATTTTTCACTATACAATTTTTTTTAGAATTCTAAGGTGCCTCACTTCTCTTTACTAATGCATGTTGCATTTATTACCCTTAATCTGTGAACTTCAAAAAAGTCTATTTGTGACTTCATTTAGCAACTTTAGGTATAGGGAGCTTCATGAAGACACTACCCACTTTCATTTTCTTCAAGATTCAAAAGGATTCCCAAAATCCTAAAATTCTGAGATTTTCACTCACTTATTCAGCAATACACAGAAGGCAGCCAGCTACCATGGCAAGAAAACTGAGATAATACATGCAAAACAATGAGTCACGATTGTGTGGCATTTAGGGCAGACTGCCACTCTATAGGACAAAGAACTAAACATATGGATTACATACTTCAAAGAAATAAAAAGTGTTAGACTAGCTAGCTTTGATCCTTGAAAGATAATGTTATGTATAAAGGACAGAAGAGAAAGGGAAAAAATAAGAGAGAACAGCGGAGCAGTAGGAGAGTTTGGGAAGCTAGAACTCATAGATCTAGTATTTATTCTGCCACTAACAAGTAGTATGCTCTCAGGAAAATGATCAAACTGTTTATTTTCTTAGTCATAAAATGACAGGTCTGACTGAACAATATTTACTGTAGATCTCAAGTTCCAAATTCAATCCCAAGTTTCAAGTTCATTCCTTAGAATATTGTATTCTATGCATTCAAAATACATCATGATGGATTTTGCTAATGCCATCTTATAATTCTCTGCCTTTCAGATGCAGTTGCTATGTTTGCTTGTTTTATTGGTTTTTTGTTTGTATTCCTTTTAAACTCAATTGCACACATCTCAGTTTGGTTTATATATAAGGCTAACTCATTTTCTTTTTCTTCTTCTTCAAGAATAAAGGAATCTCATTAGGTCCCTACCAAAAGAAAAAAAGCTTATCTGAATCAAGTTAATCCTGCATCAAGGAAGAATTACAGTGAATAAGACAGACGCACACAAACACACATACCAGCTGTCTATGGATCAGGAAATTATATGTAGTGAAATAGTGAGTAATGGAGAATACAGCAGGAGTTCTTGTCCTGTCAAAAAATACTGATTTGCATAATAGCACAGTACAGCTGTCCAAGAAAAATGTGCCTCAGGAATGATATCATTATTATAAAATAACATCATTTACAATTTTAATTAAACCAAATTATTTAAAATTACCCTCACGATATAGATTTTTAGGTCTGCTCAAGTCAAGAGCCAAATGTCATTGTCTGATAAAACATCTTCCAGAAACAATAACTAGTGTGAAGCTTTGGAACTTGCTAAACAGAGTGAAAAAATAAAACAATTATACAATCATTTTTAGTGGCACAGAAGCTGTAACATGCCCAGAAGCATCAATCATGTAAAGGGTTTTTAATAAAAAAAATGATTTTAAACAGTGAAATATACATCCTTCATCCTAAAACAGATATTAGGAGTTTTATGTTGAGAAAATAAAAAGAAAAGAAAGGGCTTTACCACACAGAGCCCATGCACAAAAACCATCCAATAATTATGTGTGCTCATAAAGTTTATCTTGTTCATAAGGAATCTCAGGCACAGTGACTTTGCCACCTAGCATCAGTTTTGAATCCTTAACCAGACATATTACTGTCTCCCTATATCTTTCCCAGAAGTACACACATGACTTCTAACACCTCTTCTGGAAAGTTTTCTCCTCTCCTGTTATCCCAAAGTTCGTCTGCCCTGCTCAGTCCTCCTTATTTAAAATTCTTTACAAAACCAACATTCATTAAAATTTCTCCAACAAATCTAATTTTATCCTTCTAATCCCCCAACAAGGCCGTCGTCTTATTTACCTGCACAATCACAATGTAATTTTCTGCTTCTTGTAAGGTTTCCTAAGTGTTGACTGCCTATTGTACTTCATACCTTGACCACTTATCAAGGTCTACAAGTCTGTGGCCTGCCTCCTTCAACTTATCTCCTATGGCTGTCCTGTCTATAGGACAGGTGGCCCAACTACATCAGCATTGATACAGTCCCAGAATACGGCAGGAAATCTCTAACCTAGACATGTGCTATCTTCTCTGCCTGAAGTACTTCCTCCCCAAGATCTTCATATGGCTGACTCTCCCTTATCTAAACCTCATCTCAAATGTTACTTCCTTGGAGAAAACTTTTCAGAATGTGGCCCATCTGGGGAATCCCAACCCCCACCATTCTACTTCGTTAGGCTACTGTTTAGTCTTCAGAACATGAAAACTTCCCAAAATAATCCTGACTGAGTGCTTATTTGTAGTAGTTTCCCACTAGCATCGCAGCTTCCTGAGAACAGGACTTCTGTTTAATTTTCTGTGATGCCCCATGCTTAGAACAAGGCCTTTCAAAAACATAGAACTGAAGAATGAATAAATAAATGGACTTTACTCTTTGCTTTGAGATGAGTAGCTCTTCCCTGCCCAATGTGGTGGCACACACCTATAATCCCAGGGGCTCAGGAGGCTGAGGCAAGAGGATCTCAAGTTCAAGGCCACCCTCAGAACTTTAGCAAGGCCCTAAGAAACTTAGCAAGACTCTGTCTCAAAATAATAAACAAAAAGGGCTGGTGATGTGGCCAGTGGTGAAACACCCCTGGGTTCAATCCCCAGTATCAAAAAAAGAAAAGAAAAAAACATGAGTGGCTCTTCACACCAAGTATCTTACCTCAGATCTCTATAATAGCTAACTTGCTATCTGAACATCATAGATAAATGCAAAAATGTTTCTGATAAAGGGTACAGAAGACAAACTCACAATGTTCTATTTATATCCAAATGTCCAAAAATTCAGATTCATAAAATTATGCTACAAATGAACACATTTTTTTCTTGTATGAATAAGTTACTTTTCCCAATGATTAAAACTGGGAATAATTATCTCCATTTTTGTTAATATATTTGATGGAAAACAGCAGCCACCAGCCTCACCTTCTGAGAGGCATGAATAAAACAGGTATTCTAAAATAACCATCGCCAACCTCTAATATGACCTGTGTCATGTTCACTGGCTTCTTTGTTCAAGAAACACCTAGGAAAGGTATGTCTGATTCATTCTGTTATGTATATCTAAAAAGAACAAATTTAAAAAGGAAGGAAGGAAGGGAGGGAGGGAGGGAGGGAGGGAGGAAGGAAGGAAGGGAGGGAGGGAGGGAGGGAGGGAGGAGGGAGGGGATGGGGAGGGGGAGGGAGGAAGGGGTACCTAGGTTCTACTTTTCTGAGATGCTGCTATATAAAACAAAGTTGTCCATTAAAGAACATCATTTGTAAACCTCTCCATGGCAATTTTAAGGAATATAGGACCTTCCTTTTATTGCCAATGAACAAATAAAATATAATAATTCTAGATCCATCTAATAAATATACTTCTCCTTTCTTGTCCATTGAGGCTTGCCAGATTTGGAAATCTGTTTGGGTGTCCATCCCGACCACACTGTCACCCTGCTGAGAAGAACAGAACACTACAGACCCCTGGCGTGGCGATTCCTGAGTTAACTGGACAGAACCTCCCTAAGGTCTTATCTCTGAATCTGGTTGAGAGTGAGGCGGATTATCACCAAAATGTGTAAATGGATACAAACCAGTACCTCTGTACTCTCACGAGTCCCTGGTACTGTTAGTATCACGCTGGTACACCCAAGGAAAGAAAGTTCATTTATTTTATCTGTCAGTGAAACCAAATGTTTTCAAATAACCTTTTAAAGCATACGAAAAGAGTAACCGGAAAGAAGAATTTTTCATTTGCCCAAAAGGAATATGACCTGTTTTAGCAATTACGAGTTCCTGATGAAGCCCCTTCTTCCTCCAAGAGAATTTTAGTAAAATAATAAGAACAGATGCATAATTGTAGAAGAGGAACTTTACAATAGCCAAGAAAGTATGTTGGGACCTTAAAATGGAAAATTTAAGATTAAAAGATGTTTTTAGGGAAAATGAGCTTCGATGCAATCCATGTGGTCATGTGAGGGTGTCTATTGAGATTCCCCTCCCTTTCCTCCATCCTGCCAAGTCACCAGAAAACACATTGTATGCATTATACTTGCACAAAGTTCTGATAAATTCTGATTCCTTAGGTACCTCTCAAGAAAATATAAACATTTTCACTCAGTGGGCCATAAATACTAGCACTTTCACTCATTACTATAGACTGAGGGTACACTATCTAGAGCTTTCCCACATATAACAATCAATTCTAAGGAAATCCAAATTTCATGAGAAAAACGTAAAAGCCAAACAAAGCAAAATCACATCAAGAACAGTTTTTTTAACACGTACACAAGTCTAACTAATCATAGGGAGAAATAAGACAGTTCTGCATAGAGAA
Organism: Tamias sibiricus; assembly: GCA_025594165.1. Lineage (NCBI taxonomy): Eukaryota > Metazoa > Chordata > Mammalia > Rodentia > Sciuridae > Tamias > Tamias sibiricus. Next base: position 47,428,487 of record CM046669.1, on the reverse strand, counting down.
GGGCTGTTCCACCAAATAGCTCATGCTAAAGCCAAAGCTAGAACAGAGGACAATCAATTTGCAAAATGTAAGTGGTCATAAAAAATTATCTGTCAAAACCTGATAAAAATTGATTTCTTGTACACATGAGTATGGCTATTCACAGATCTATAAGAAAGGGTTTAATGTTTTACATAAGGTACATATATGTATATATGAATGAGGAGTGTAAATCTAGTTATCTGTTCTGCAATGTTTTTGTTTAAAATTGAGAAAGGAAACATTAAAGCCTAGAAATACCACTGTGATCTTTAAGACTGTGATGTGCCCAATGACCAGTTAAAATTTTTAAATCTCATAAGCCAGGGGAAAGAGACACAAAAATGACAGCAGAGGTTCATCCCGAGCATGTGAAAGCAAACAGATTTGAGAGAAAGCAAGTCACACCACACTTCTCAAATTGTGGTCTCAGTAACCTGGAAGGAGGCTTAAGAGTTGCCATGACTGTCTGAGGTCACTATTCAACACCACCAATACACAAAACCATAGGCATCACTGAAAAGATAATAGGAAATCAAGCAAGCCATCCAGCCACTCTTGTGCTAAATTTTGATTCCTCTTTTGGAACACTGCCCACAGTTCTAACTGACACTTACCAAAGTTTTAACTGAGCAGAATGTAGTTCTGAAAAGGACAACTAAAATAATCAAGGGACACTATCACTGCCAAGAAAGAGATTTAAAAACAAAATGACTAGAAAGGCAAATACCCAAAACACATATGACCATGGACTATAAAAACAAAGAGTAGAAAGGGAATGAATTTAGATAGAGATAAAAAGGCAAGGTCCCCATCTTTAGAAGGGAATTAGATGACCTCGGTCACAAAACTCATTAGGAAAAAAAATGGCTTAACACTTAGAGGATGCAATGTTCAAAAGATCAAATCAAGTTAAAAACTTTATTAATGGAGTGTGAACCACTTATATCAAGAGAAAGTATAGGCTGAAATGAGGTTAAATTCAAAAACATTTAAATAAATTAAGCTTATAAATGTCAGATCCATGAGAGATTTTCCATAATATCATGATCTTCAGAAGTACAGACCTCTATTTTAAAGCTATGGCACTGTTTTTAAATATCCTTTGGTACCTTTGTTAAGAATTAAAATACCAAGCTAAATGAATTACTGTTGACAGAGCCATGGTGTTCAAAAGCTCCCAAAAACGAAAGGCAGAGAAACAGCTGAAAGTGATGCAAAACATCATCTCACTCCTTTACGGATAAGGCTATGACCTAACCTATGTGAATATTCAATTAATAAGGAAATAGGAGTGAATGGGCCTGTGTCAGTCAGCTTCATACTGCTATTTAAAAAAAAAACAAAACAAAAAATCAAAAATAAAATACCTGAGATCATCAACTTACAAAGAGAAAATGTTTATTCTGGCTCAGGCATGGGAGGTTCTAGTTGATGGTCAGTTGGCCCCCTTGGTTTTGGACCTGTGGTGAGACAGCACATCATGGCAGGAGCTAGTGGAGAAGCAAAACCACTCACCTCATTGCCAGGAAGCAGAAGATAAAGAGACCAGGGTTCCATAATCCTCCTCAAGAACAGGACCCCAATGACCTAAAGATCCCCACCTGCCACACCATCATAGATTCCACCAGCTCCTGATAGGGCTACCCTGGGGATCACATTTTTAATACATGGGCCTTTGGGGGACATTTAAGATCCAAACTCTAGCAAGACCCTAGGCCATGTCAATGAGATCAGAGCAGAAAACTCCAATGAAACAGCTGAAAGCAACCGCCATTCATTGCAACAGTGACATGATTCCACAAGTCCTCTTGTGCAATGCCTCAGATTCCGTACCTCCATGTATGACTTATTATGAGAATGAGCCATTTGGACCCAAGGAGAACATGAGGAGATGTAAACTTATTTTACCATTCCTCAAATTCCAAATGTCCCTTTAAAAGAATCACGTAATAACCTTCAGAATTCTAGCCAACTATCCCAAAGAAATTGATATCTTCTACAGAACTTTCATGAAAGTTCCGCAGAAGACAGCATCATCACAAATTAAAATGAGTGCAATATTGGGCTTATATCCAGCCAGTATAGAAACCACAAGAATGAATTCAATGAGGCAGCAGAAAAAAAAAAGAAAATCAGATGATTTGGATGCTGCCCCCCCCCCAAAAATACTTTTCTTGATTAACATTCACCCTCAAAAGGAGAGAGACAGCCAATAACAAAATAGTTGTTAAATTTGTTTTAAGAAGAGGAAAGGAAGGGTGGGAGGAAAAGAAGGAAGAAGGAAGGAAGAGGAAGAGGAGAAAAGGAAGAATAAAGAAGGGAAGAGAAAGAAGGGAGGGGGGAAGAAGGGAGAAAGAACACGGCTGTAAGTCTTCCACTGGGAAGAAAGCCACGGTTATTAGTTTAAGAACATTTACTTCTCCACCACCCAACTGGTTGAGATTGTCTTTACATGTCTTTCCAAAGCATTTCCCTTAGTGTAATCATAATTTAGTCTATACATGAGTATATAATTGGTCAAATTTTAATCATTATCCACAGATTAAGATAACTACTCTTAATAATTACAGATAAAGATTTTTGTAAACACATTGTTAGGTGAAAGCCCTTTCCTTCTCAGCTGATCTATTAATCACGCTGTTTGCTTTTCATGTGGAAGCAAAGCTCAAAGACAGATCTCACTCAGACACTGACTTATCCTGGGCTCCACCCTCGGACAACACAAAGTGAGGCACTCCCTCTGTGGATGAAATTTGAAAGGTTAAAAGCACTAAGACAAGGAAAGATCACGACCCAGGATGGTTCCAACATGCTCCACCCAGGCAGCACTGAACATGATGAACTCAGAGTATCTCAAACGCATCATGTATCTGCTGGGGAAGCCGCCCGTTGAAGGAACTCTACAATCCATACTTTGGTTTGGCTTTATGCCAAAACATTTTCTTAAAATGTGGATGCCAGCTTGTGACTGTGTTGCCTATCAGAACATTTGAATTCAGAAAGGCCCATGTTGTGAGGATCCTTAGTCTCTCTCCTAAGGCTGTGTGAGGTTCTCACAGACAGCCCTACCTTTTCTGCCCAGCACAAGGGGACTTAGGAGTTGGTAGCCCTCTCTTTTAGGCCCCCTCAGCTAAAACCTTCAAAGATCTTATCTAAAAATGAGACTTAGGGTGCAGGGGGAGCTCAGTGGTAGAGCTTGTGCTTAGCATGCATGAAGTTTCAAACCCCAGCACCTAAATAAATAAATATATAACTTAGAATATGCCTATGTCATCCCTTTGTAATAGTGAGCAAGAACTAGAGACTACAAGAAACTTCTCAACAGAAGAAACACAAATGGCCAAGAAATATATGAAAAAAATGTTTACCATCTCTAGCAATTAGGGAAATGCAAATCAAAAATACTAAGATTTCACCTCACTTCAGTCAGAACAGCAGTGATCAAGAAGTATGTGGAAGCAAAAGTACATTTGTACATTGTTGGTGGGGCTAAAAATTAGTACAACTATTCTAGAAGTTGTAGTTGTAGTTGCATTGTGTAGATTCCTCAACAAAACTAGAAATGCAACCACCATATGACCCAGCAATCCCACTTCTTCGTTTTTATACAAAAGATCTAAAATCAGCATACTGTAGCAATATGCCCACTTCATTGTTTACAGCAGCATAACTCATAATAGCCAAATTAGGAATTAACCCAGATGCCCATCAATAGATGAATGGAATAAGAAAATGTGATATATGTGTGTGTGTGTGTGTATGTGTGTGTGTACACACAATGGAGTTCTACTCAGCCATAAAGAAGAAAGAAATAATGGCATTTTCCAGTAAATGGATGGAAATGCAGAAAATCGTACAAGTGAAATAAGCCAGATTCCAAATATCAAGGGTCAAATATTTTTCTCTCATGTATGAAAGCCAAAGCAAAATAAGGGAAGGGGGGGGTGAATAACATAAAGATATAGGGAAGATCAGTGGAGAAGAAGGAGATTAAGAGGGAAGAAGGAGAGATGGGAAAGGGGAAGATAAATGGAATGAATTTAACAAAATCATGTTATATTCATATATAAAGATACCAAAGGGAGCCAGGCATGATGGCGCACACCTGTAATCCCAGTGGCTCAGGAGGCTGAGGCAGGAGGATCGCAAGTTCAAAGCCAGCCTCAGAAATGGCAAGATCCTCAGCAGCACAGTGAGACCCTGTCTCTAAATAAAATAAAAAAATAGGGCTGGGAATGTGGCTCAGTGGTTGAGTGGCCAAGAGTTTAATCCCTAATACCAAATACACACACACACACACACACACACACACACACATATCCCAAAGGGAATTCCACTTTTATATATATGTAAGAAGAAGGAAGTTTAATGGATTAGAGGAAGAATAGGGAGAGGGAGGAGAAGGGAAAAGGGGAAGAGGATGAGGTTGAAATCAAATTCCTTGCATGTATGATTTTGTTAAAATGAACATAGTTACTATGTGTAATCTTAATGCTCTAATTTAAAAATAAAACAGAAAAAAAAAAACCCTAGAGGCTGCAAAATGGCTTGCATATATGATCTCCTCTGTGTTAAGATTATATATAGAAATATGTATGTATACATACACACAGACTCCTTGGTATTCCCATATATGTTCATATGCATAAAGAAAGGTGATAGTCAACTCTGGGAGAATTTCTTTTAATCTTCTTATATTGTTTGAATTCTGTACAAGAAACTCTTACTACTTTGTAAATGTTAAAAAGGTTGTGTTATGCTCCTACAGATAAAATGTTCACCTAGTATATCCTTGCAACTATTTCCCTCTGCCACTTTCTGCCTCCTCTTTCTTTCAGGTAAGATTCTTCCAGCTTTTCAACACTTCCCCTGATTCACCTCACCTGGTCATGCTGCAGCACACCTAGTGCCGAGTTAACATGGTAGTTTGGTTGCCCTGCCCTGACCTTGTTAGTGCTCCAGTGTCCTCTGGCAATATGCTCTGCCTTCACATCTGTAGACCTGCTGTATCTTCCTCTGATGATCCTTGAGCGACAACTGGAGCATGCAGTTGCCTTACATGGTGTTTACTGGGTTTCCAATCCACCTGCAGCTTAAAACTAAGACAGGATGTCCTACAGGCAAAGCTCACAAATCTGACTTGGTTTATAGAGTTAGATAAACGAGGATTCCAGAGTGAGAAAATACAACAAAATAGTGTACAGTAACTTCTGAAGAGGCCATTTGGGTACCATGGAAACAGGCACTGGAGACACCTGAATGACAATTCTACAGGGCGGATGCTTGCTCTGCCGCTTTCAACATTTCAGGTGGAACAAGCCTGAATGGTCTTGGGTTAAACAAACCATGCCTCCATTTACTCATATGTAAAAGGGGAGAATGGAGAAAAGACTTTCTGTTTCCTAACCAAGCCAGAGAGAATGTTATTCTCTCTTCTACAAACACGCAGACTTAAATAATTATTGGGTATTGTAATGTTTGGACTTGGTTTGTCCTTAGAGGGTTGGTCCTTAGTGTTGAGATGATGGGCCTTTCAGAGTCAGGCCTAGTGGGAGGTCCCTAGGTCACTGGGAGTACTGCCCTTGAAAGGGGTGGAGGTACTTCACATGGGACCCTTGGTAGTTCTCAAGAGAGGGTTATTAGAGAAATGCAAATCAAAACTACTCTAAGATTTCATCTCACTCCAGTCAGAATGGCAGCTATCAAAAACACAAACAACAATAAATGCTGGCGGGGGTGTGGGGAAAAGGGCACACTCATACATTGCTGGTGGAACTGCAAATTGGTGCAGCCAATGTGGAAAGTAGTATGGAGATTCCTAGGAAAACCTGGAATGGAACCACCACTATCCCACTCCTTGGTCTATACCCAAAAGACTTAAAAACAGCTTACTACAGGGACACAGCCACATCAATGTTTATAGCAGCACAATTCACAATAGCTAGATTGCGGAAACAACCCTGATGCCCATCAGTAGATGAATGGATAGGGAAAATTTGGTATATATACACAATGGAACACTATTTAGCACTAAAAGAGAATAAAATCATGGCATTTGCAGGCAAATGGATGGAGTTGGAGAAAACAATGCTAAGTGAAGTTAGCCAATCCCCAAAAAACCAAAGGTTGAATGATTCCTTTGCTATGATGATACTGACTTATAATGGCAAGGGAGGGGGGATGACAGGAATGAAGGAATGTTAAATAGAACAAAGGGGAGGCAGTGGAGGGGAGGAGTCAAGGGGATAGGAATAATGGCAGAATGAGTTAGACATCAATACCTTAATAACATGTATGAAAACACAAATGGTGTAAAATACTTTATGTAAAACCAGTGAATTGAAAAATTGTACTCTTTATATGTAACACAAAATGAATTGCACTCTGCAAGCATGTGTAACAAATTAGAACGATAAATCAATAAATATGTTTAAAAAAAAAAGAAAGAAAGAAAGAAAGAAAGAGAGGGTTATTGTAAAAGCCCAAGCCTGACCTCACTCACCCCATCTCTCTGGCTTCCTGTTCAAAATGTGATCCCTTCCTTGCATACACATTCCTACCTCTGTGATCTGCTACAATATCATGGAGCCAAGAGGGCCTCAGCAGAACTGAAAAGATTCCAGTACCATGCCCTCAAACCTCCAAAGCTGTGAGCTAAATCAACCTTTTTACTTATTAAGTGGCCTGCCTCAGGGATTCCATTATAGCAACAAAAATCTAATACAGGAGCTATTATCGCTAGAAATTATGTGGCACACATTCATGCTTTATTGTCTGTTGGTCAGCTTTTCATCACTGGGGTAAATTATCTGAGAAAATCAATTTAGAGGAGGAAAGATTTATTTTGGGTCACAGTGTCAGGGGTTTTAGTCCATGATCAGACCTTCTCAGTCACAAGGAAGAGTCTAATCCAGGAGCCATTTTGCTTCTTTCTGACCTAGAAGGCACTTCTGTTGCTTCATTTTCCAAATGTGAATTACAATATGCATGTCTAAGGATGCAGGAATCAAGTGATGTATCTTCAAGTACAAAACAGTATATAAATATGTGAAGAAATGCAAACACAGAAGGTACAATTCTAAGAGCCTATAGAGCCATTATCATAATTACTATTAACAGATCTACACGGGGCAAACTTCATTCTAATAGTGTCTATTTGATCATGCTTTACATTTAAGTCTGACTTTTACATTCAACTAAATAAATGGTTAGTCAAATATATATATATATGTATGTATACATGTGTGTGCAGAATAATTTCCCTCATTCTTAAATAACTATTCCATCCAAATAATTATTTATTATTTGATATTATTTTTGTCAAATATTATCAAAATATCTGATATTATTTTTAAAATATTCCATTCAATCACATCAGTCTGAGATATTTTATTAATACAAAATATTCATACAACACTTTTCTAATGTTCAACCTGTTAAACAAGTTAATCTAGTGAACTTTCATATATTCCATATATTCCTTGAAACTAAAATCCTTTTCTGACAACTTCCATGCTTTAAAACAAAAACCTAAATAATATGAGGAAACAGTACATAAAAATATCTCAATTGTTTCTTGATGTGCAAGAAAAACCATATTGCTTTTAATCCTTTCATTCTGAAAATCTAGAGAGCAAGAACATATGGGTAGGGAGTGGAAACAGGAATGATTTATTCCACTTAGAAAGAAGAATGTGGGGGAATCCTAGAAAAATTCTGGAAACTGCTAAAGCCTTTCTTTAAGACCTGCATATCTCCATTTAGCAGCCCAATCCTCTCCTGAAACTCTCACCTTTGAAGCACAGACAGTTTCGTGGCACCCAGTTAATGGAGCCAATCAACCCACACCACGAGGTTATTAATATACATCCAAGAAGGTTACCCATGGCACCACTCACGGGTACTTTTTCCAGAAATTAACCCAAAGGGCATAAAGTATTTGTAGGATGTTTAGACACTTTGCAGATTATGTTTTATGTCTCCCCAAATTTATATTTTTAACCAAAGAGTTAAACAAAAAGAAAAGCAAGCTTTTTCATACTGGAGATTGGACCCAGGGGTGCTTTACAACTTAGCCACATCCCTAGCCCTTTTCAATTTTTTATTGTGAGACACAATCTCTCTAAATTGCTGAGGCTGGCCTCAACCTTGTAATCTTGCTATCTCAACCTCCCAAGATGCTGGGATTTCAGGCGTGTGCCACCATGACCAGCAAGAAAGTATTTTCTAGATAACACATTATTGTGCCCACGATAAACTAATAAAAATGATTATACTCTGCTTAAGACTGAGGCCAAATACTTCATATACTAGGTGCTCATACAAACTGGACTGACAGTCACCAAACCATTGTATACGTAATCATTCAGTATCACTCACTACTACCTGCAGTCAGCTCTCTGCCTGCTCTTCATACATCAACCCATACCCCGGACCCCTGGGAAAGCCACAACCCAAAGCATAAACGGGCTCCTCTACTCACACACCTTCAATAGCACCCATGCTTGGGTATTTCTCAAATATCTCTTTTAAAGGATCCTTAAGAGCAAAGAAAAATGAAATTTTGGGAGATCTGGGTGCATAGTGTAATGCAGCTCCCTAAAATAAGAGAAATGTCCTTGAAATTTTAGGTTTTAAATCAATTATCCACTTGCATTTTGAGTTCTATTTCCAGCACCTTCTACATGTGGAGTAATCTTGGGATATCACTAGAATCCCTCCCTACTCATCTCAACCTACACTGATTCTTCAGGGGACTTCAGCCAGTATTTGGGCTTGAAATGCCTCCTAAATTGTGGTGACCTCCAAATATACATTGCTGGAATGGCCCCTCCCACCCCCGCCTCCAAGCTCCTAGGTGCAGCTTCCTACTCAGCATCTCTCCTTGGATGTCCTAATAAGCATCTCAAATTTAACATGGCTGTGCTGGCCTGGAATCAGCCCGAGCTATTTTGCTAAAGTACCATCACAGCACTGTCCTCTGGCAAGGGCCCCAGATGTCCTCATCAAGAGTGTTGCTTTAAAACCATGGCTTAAGGGGTTTCAGGAGGTTGGTATCACCTCGCCGCACTCTTTATTGATAACAGTGTGATGGGATGATTTGCACCTGGTCTCACGGAGACTCCCAGAGAGCTCTATCACTAGGACTGCTTATGTAAAAGAATACACGTATACGATCAGCTGGGTATAAAAACCCTGACCAACAAAAGCGTTCATGCACGCATTAGTGGTTCCTGATCTGAGAGAGAAGCATGTCCTGGTGTGGCAGGGCAAAGGGAGGACCCAGGAGCTGTCCCTGGCTTCTCCAGACCTCTTGTTGTCTGGCAGCCTTTGCCTGTGATATATCAACTTATTTGGGTGCTGAACTGTAGTACATCATTCTCATGCAGTAAACTGTGAATCTGTAAGCGCTTTGATTTGGTATTTCATAAATCTTCAATAACTGCAACCTGTCTGACACTCTGAGTGTGATAACTAAAATGGAGCTTCTGACATTATCCCCCAGGCCAGCTCTTCCTACACTCTTCACCATGTCTGGAAAATAAGACACCTCAACTTTTAAGTCCTTAGGACAAAAATGGGGGCATTATCCTTGATTCCCATCTCTTGGATTCACATCTGGTCCATCAGTAAGCCCCACTGACTTTCCTCCCCAAATATACTCAAAATCTGATTGCATCTCACCATCCCCACTGCTATCGCCTTAGTTCAAGGGCCTTCTTCTCTCACCAGGATTATTATAACAGCTTCCTAACTGCCTGCCTTGCTAACACCCCCACATTTGTGCGATCTATTCTAAACACAGTAGTCAGAGCAATCTGTTGATATGTAGTCAGAGCAGGATACTTACATGCACCAAAAATCCAAAGCGCTTATTTTAACTTACAAGACCCCTACGTGAACTGGTCCCATTACCTGACTGATGTCATCTTCCATCACTCCCTCCCATTATCCTGGCAGTTCTGCTACATGCCAGGAATTCACACCTCAATAAGGGACTTTGTCCAAGTTCATGCTCCACTGTCCAGACGTCCACTTGGTTTGTTTCCTCTCTTTACAAAGACACCCTATCAGTAACACTTCTCTAGCAATCTGATTGAAAATTAATCACCAACACCATTCAACGTTTCCTATCCCCCTCCAATGCTTTATTTATTCTCCTGAAACTTGCCACTATCTAACATACCATCTTCCCACAACAGAATATAAGTCACCAACGACAAGAATTTTCATCTGTTTTATTCTCTACAGTATTTTAGTGCTTAGACAATCTATATAGCAGGCATTCAATAAATGTTCTTGGATGAATGAATGATTATAGAATTACATTAAATGATTTTTTTTAAGTCTAGTATCATTGGCATTCTAGGAAAGCCAGGTTGATATATTTATCCTGTAGTTCCAAGTATCCTCTGATACACAACTAACTGTCCACGAGGGCACAACTATTCCAAGTAGAGAACAGGCCTAGGAGGAAGCAAATCTCCCTGGTACAGAACAAGAAGCCAGGGTTTACCTGCTAATGTCCCTCCTCCTCACACCCGGGTCACTCCATGCCTGCACTGCCTAGACTGTCCCCTGCTCTTATCTTCCCCAGTACACTCTGATGCACCCTTAGAATCTAATCTCCTTTCACCTCTCCTTAGACTTCCCGCCTGTTATGAAGTGGTTAATTTCCCCCTCGGTGTTCCAATCTGTAGCACCCCAGCTCCAATCTTAATGCTCTTCTATAATAACTACTTTTATAGCTGTCTCTTCTGGTTGTCTGTGAGAGTGGATACCTTAAGAGGAAACCAGGGTTTTTTTCCATCATTTTATTTGGCTCAGTACCCAGCAAAGAGGTCAACACCTTGGAGGTCCTGAATAAAAGCCAGTGAATGAACCATAATGGGAAGGACTGGTACAGAGAGAATGTAATCCCCTCGTCGGGAAGACTCCAAAGATCTAGACCTAAGTCCAATGGATGCCCTTGTACAAACATATCTTTTTCTTCACCCAAAAACAGAGAAAATATCTTCTAGACCTAGGTCACAGGAGTGGGGCTCAAATTATAAAACAAAAGACAAATATCCCATTAGGTATTTTTATTATAATGCATAGATCATAGATTGTGTGCTATATTTTAAATCTCAAAATTGATGCAGCAAATATAGAAATAACTATATTGAAGACTGGGTGTGTCTCACATGACCAGAACTCAACTGGTTCACCATATTCAAACAGAATGCTGATGATAATCCTGCTATCCAGGAAGAACATTAGAACCCAGGTTATATAATCTCCATGTTGGAAACAGATAGCATACTTCACTATGAAAAGAAGACTATAACTTAATGCTCATTACAGCCTAATACATGGGATAACATGGAACTTTTTTTAGAGGCAATAAGTAAGAGCTAAGTGTTTAAGCTCTAGAGTCTGTTCACTTAGGTTTGAATAACAGTTGTACCACTTTGCACCGTGGAATATTAAGTTCCCCTGCCTCAGTCTCCACATTAAGCTAAATACAAATAACAAGGAACTTGCCTCATAAGGTTGTTAAAGAGAAATAATGTATGTAAATGCTTAGGGGAGGGGCTGGGGCTGTAGCTCAGTGGTTGAGGGCTTGCCTCGCATGCATGATGCACTGGGTTCGATCCTCAGCACCACATAAAAACAAATAAATAAAATAAAGATATTTAAAAAATAATGGGTTAGGGGACTGCCTCACACATAATAAGTGCTCAATAAAATTTGACTACTAATAATAGCTATTTATGAGTCTTAAAAATGTTTTCATATATGTTTTTATACTGATATCACATTAATTTAAATGTAGTGGGAGTTGAGATTTATACTGCTCAAAATATCTTAGGCCAGAAAAGATATTTGTGTCTTATTTCTGCCCTTCCTTGACCTTGTCTTGAAGGGCTAATGGGAGCACGTGAGGGGCAGCACATAGAATATACACACAAGCTCCTATCACAGGACAGGCAGTTGCTCTCACCTGCCTTCGTACACGGATCTCTGTCACCCCACCCTGTGATAGCCAAAGCATGGAATCAGGTTTCTATAGTCTGTCCAGAGGTGTACTTAATAACCCAGGGGCCTGGGACCAGGCTAGGCTAACTGCACTTGATGTTGGACTGCTCTCTGACTACTCAACCTCCTCCTTTTCCACTCTGTGTGACAGGAAGCCAGAATTCCTTCTCCACCAACACTGGGATTGAATGGCTAACCACTCTAACTATATCCCTTTCTAGAACCAAAAGAAACTAAGCTGGAAAGCAGCAGAGACTCCTAGGACAGATGCCAGATGGGAACGCTCATCCTGTTAATGCTACAGGGGGTAAATCACTTGGACTTCCTGCAACTTAGATTCCTAATCCTTAATGCTGTGATACCACGATCCAATATAGACACTCATGAGGTTTTAAGGGATGATTAAATGGGAAAATAAATATGATAAAAACACTTGGAAATTTATGAGAATCATATGAACAAAATGTAATTCTAATAAATGAGTCTGGATGTCCTTTCTCCCTACTTACATACCGTCCTTGTTCCTTAAAGCCATGACATTATAAAGATTTCCTTTACCAAAAGAAATTATATACAAGGAGGAAAAAAAAAATAATGCTTTAAAGTCATTGGGTTTTAAAGATGAGTGACATGACAATAAAGAATAGCTTCTGCATTGAAAATGACTGAATAAGCACCAAAAAAAGTAGTAATACTTAATCAGTAGTAACTATGATTAAAGCTAAAATGGATTGCCCATTCAGAACAGAAAGAAAAAAATCAGGTCATGTTTTTACCCACTGTTCATGCCCATTTCAAAAGCAAGTTAACAAAAAAAAAAAAAATTGGTATTCACCACTAGATTGCTGCTCCTTGCAATGGCCTTCAAGTTATTTTCAAAGTTCTGAATAAATCTGGTTCATACTTGACAGTGAGATCGTTTTCAAATTCACATAATTTCTTCCAGCACTATCCTGAAATTCTATCCTTATTTTTTTTTCTGACCAAGACCAATCACTTCCCTTCACATGCCAAGGATGCAACTACCTGAATCAAACTGCTACAACCCAGCAACCCAGTAAAGGGGTAAAGGAGACAAGGGAATAGTATCAACAAACGAACTTAACACTCTTGAGTACCATGATACTCTCCATAGATCATCTCTTACCTTTGGAACAAGCCTACTTGGTAGGTATTCTATCCCCACTCTAGATAGATCATTAATGGCTTAAAGCAAAAAGTCACTGCTCCAGGTGACACCTCTAGTAAGCTCTCGAACAGAGTTTAAAACACATCCTGTCAAATCCCAGTGTTTAGGCTTCCCCTGCTCCATGCCATCAAGACAACCAAGAGCTCTTCTAAAATGGGGATTCTGTAGAGGTATCTATTCTATCCTAGGATTATGTAGCACAAAGAAAGAGGGAAATAAAAATGATCTTACAAAGGACCAAGGAAGAGGACAGCTGAGACAATAATGTAATATTAGTTGGTTTTCGTTGTCAAAACTGAAAATGTCACTACCATCTAAAAATAGTAAAGAATTTGGTATATAAGTATGTAAAGAACCTTTTCAAAATGTAAGCCAATGTGTAAGTTTAAAAAATAAAATATTAAAAATTTTAAAAATTAAGTCAAATGTAGAAATGTCTAAATGGGGCAGGAGCTCAATAAGGGTCAGATGATATTAGCTCTAACAGTTTTCAATAAAACTTACATTAAAAAACTGGTGCATATAGAGTAGACATAGAAAGGGCTATGGAGGGCCGAGGTAGTGTTAGGGGAACCACTTTACCAAAATTAGAGTAAAGGTCCTAGGAACAAATAAATAAAAGAGGATGAAAATAAAAAATACATTCCTTAGTATACAATTCCCACTCATTCATAAAACAAACATAAAATGAGGAAGTAAATGTTCAGATGGTGTCTCATAGATCATTTCAATCCAATTTGAATTAAACCAGGTAAAAAAAGTAAGCTCTATAGGAAAATATGTGTGTGTACAATTAAAATGTCCTTAATAACCAGTCACTTCTCTCTTTTACAGTGCTTTGTTCCAGACTACAATTCTTGCTTTGACCAATGAATTGTTTTATGCAAAAGAAATCTACAACAAAAATATAGTCATCTCCAAGAAGCCTAACTGAAACTTTAGATCATTTTGAGATTAACTTTTAAAATGTTTTCTTCATAACCTTATTGTTCTGCTATTATCAATTAAAACTGAATTAGTTGCAATTCAAAAACTATTTTTCTGTGTAGCAGTAAACTGCTTTTAGTTGGGATTTAGAGAAGCAATAATTAACCACTTCTCCCTAAACACTTAACGCAGGCAGTTAACAGTTATACCTTGGCTAGATGAAAGAAGCGAGTAACAACTTGTTAATCACAAGGGATGCCCATCTCAAGAGGGTCACACCAAGAACTCATCTTTTGGATCTTAAGCTGGCCCATGCCAGGGTGAAAGCTCTTTTGTTTACTTTTCATTTACCACGGCAATGCTTTTCAATGGGCAATGATGGACCTAACCACAAGGACCTCCAGCAGTGTAACCCCATGTCCACAGGTGCCCACTGGCAGTTCTGAAACAGGGAAAAGAGAACGAAAAAAGGGGGTGGGGGAGGAGAAATAAATACAGAAGAGCAGGAGGAACAGAGAGAATGAGAAGGAACAGTGGGAGAAGAAATAAAAGAGGAAGAGAAGATAAGCAGATGAAAGAGAGGAAAAGAAGGACAAAGAGTGGGGAAAAGGTCTATGCTAAGAAGCAAAGGTGGATTAGGGCTCCTACCATCAGGCCTGCAGGTGCACACTGGCAGTCTCCCCTACCCTTTACTCCTTCAAGGGGAATGCAGGAGCAATTACTCTGGTGCCATTACCTGAATAAGTTCGTCCAGCTCGGTGGAATTGACACACGAGTGTTGGGATATGAAGGTCTGCTTCTGGATCACAATGGTGGTCCTCTGAGAAATCTCCTGAGGCTGCTCCAATGCTTTGAACACGGTGGCTCCGATGATCAGATAGAGGACAACCACCAGGAAAATCGTGGAGACCGTCTTCCATTTCATAACATTAATGGCCGTGTCACTCTCCACCCGCGAAGCAAGCACTGTGGGTTTCGTGGAGAATGAGAGCCTCGGTTTGGAGTTCTGAGCGGCAGATTTAGGATCCAGCAAGTCAGGTGCCGCCACTGACAACAACAGAGAAGGAGGGTTAGGCTGGAGGAGATCAAAGGGAAATGGGGTTGTTGAAGGGATCAGCAAGGGTTGGCTCAACAGCTTGCACTCCTGGAAGCTCTGGAACCTAACCCTGGAGCACTCTTATTGGATCTCCTGCAGGACCTTATAAATGGGTTCAAGGAAAGGGGGCTGGGTCTTGGTTCCTTGCTGCTATTGGTGATCCAGGTGGAAAGGAAGAAAACAGGAGTCAGACCCAGGAACCTAGGAAAATAAGAGGATGCCTGAGGGCTTCCTAATTAATTTCTAAATTTATATCTGCCCACTATATGAGTCAGCGAAGACACACTAAACTTCTATAAATTCATGGTATTAAATGAGATGCTCGTGAAGAAAGCTAATGGCTTATTCTTGTTCTCAAGAACTTTATAGTGCAAGTGATGGATATAAAGAACATTTAATTTTTGTTATAAATTTTTATTATAATAAAGGAATTGTGTTGTAATTGCATTAAAAAACTTTTACAATCGAAACAGTGTTGCTAAAAAGAAATCATTCTTAATTTTCTCATAAAACAGGTATGAGTAAACCACACAGTCCAATTTCTTTCTTCTTCCTTCCTCCCTCCCTTTCTTTCCTTCTTTCACCACCTTCCAAAATGGGTTCAGTATGAAGCATCACTATTTATTTTCTGACATGTTTAAAAAATAAAAGTTATT
Organism: Tamias sibiricus; assembly: GCA_025594165.1. NCBI lineage: Eukaryota > Metazoa > Chordata > Mammalia > Rodentia > Sciuridae > Tamias > Tamias sibiricus. Next base: position 47,412,577 of record CM046669.1, on the reverse strand, counting down.
GCTGACTCTTATGGCACAATGTTAGGTAGAAGAAAAGACAAGTTTCTTCCATTTCAACAGTGAACAACATCAAGAAAAGAGGAATTTAAACCTTTGCTCACACCTGAGACCCTACATGCTCTGTACAAAACTAATTGCTCCATTAGAGTGTGTTTACATGCTCTCTTACAAATTTCCGTATACACTGAGGTGACTCTAAATCCATTTATTATTTATCTCAGCTGTTCAAAAATATCATTAATGGATTTCTTTTTAGAAAATACGAGAGCTGCTAGACTTCCACTTGCTAAGGGAAAAATAAGCCATCCATTACAGAACATTTGCTTAGAAAAGCAGCATTGAACTAAAAAGGGTTAACAGAATGGCTAAAATATATGGAACTTAAAAACAAAATACCAACTCAAATAGAATAGTCAACTTAAAGTCTATAAATATTGTTCTAAGTAATACTGCTGTCATGTATATAATGTAGGTTTTATTAAACAATTACTTAACCTAAAACACACTTCTAGGTAACTATACAAGAAATCTCATGGAAATGCACACAAATATTCTAGAGCCACCTGAAATAATCTGAGGATAAGATGCTCATAAAGAGTGTCAATTGTAATACAGCTCCCTACTCTGCTCTCTTGCCTACCATTGTGAGCTAAATGTAGGCTACCATAGTGTGAGTTCATAAAATACATCTTCAGTTGCCCATCAAAAAGAAGCTTTCCAAACAAAGCCGTTTGAAGCATTAGACCTAAGTAATATTTTAAAATGATGGCAGATGACAGAGGCTTCTCAACCAGCAAAGTTCAAGAATAGTTTTGACATTGGAATGATGAAATTAGAGCTGTGATGAAGACACCCTACCCCTGGCTCCAAGTGGAGATTCCACATGCATAGAGCTCATCATAGCAAGGGTTCAACCTTCTGCACACAAGTATGTACGTGTTTCTCTCCCAATACATCTACCTGTTCTGAAAAACCACAAACTAGGAGACACCTTTACATTTAAAATTAGTACTGGGCATGTGTTTAATGTTTTAAAACACACACACACAAAACACACTTTTCTAACAGAAGTGCTCATAATAGCTAAATTCACTGTTGTCTGCAGTCTCAGCAGCACCTTCCCCTAGCTGCTTAGTAAGTCTGAGAGGGAAAAAAAAAAGTCATAATCTAAAATTTAGCCAATTTTGGAATAAAAATAATAGAAAATTACAGACGCTCCACATTATTTCCAAGCTTTCCAAGCCTCTCCTCCCCACATCTCTGTGCTCTTGCCTTTCTGATTTTTCACATCAGTGGTTTGCTAGTCTGTAGAACTGGAAAACACCAGGACTGTTTACCTTGAGGCTATCAAATCCCAACTCAAAATCCCACTAAGACATTGTTATTATGTGTTTTGAGAAAAAGAGGGTAGATTTTAAAAACATATATATGTATGTGTGCCAGTGTGTTTCTGAAGGATTTTAATCCTTTTAAGCTGCTGCTTTATTTTTTTAATTAGCATTATATATATTGCACATTTGGCAGACAGAATGGGCAGAAACCGGTGTGATACCATATATATATATATATATATATATATATACACACACACACACACACACACACACACATATTATATATGTAATCAGCATTTTCTCTGGATCTAATATGGGAAATCTCTGGGTTTCCATCTACCCCTTTTGATGTATAATCAGGGAGAAGAGCTGACCCTTCCACACACTCTCAGTTCCATTACTACCCCTGCCCCCAGCACAGCACACTCTCCTGTTCGTCCTGGTCTCCCTTCCTCGCGCTGATATGTCTTCGTTCCCGTCGCAAATGACCACAGATCAGCAGGAGAAATTAGCTTTTTTCAGCACCACTGCGTGTCCCACCATGCAATGGGCAACAAGTGTGACGAGGGTCACCATGCAACCTGCCTGTCGGCTACTCTCAAGGGTTGACCCTCCTCCTCCATGAGAAACTCTCCTAACGTGTTCCAAACCCATACCCAGGCAGATGCAAAGACCCCAGGCGCCAGCGGGAGGTGGAGGGAGAGAAGCGGCCAGGAGAAGATCCGGGGATGGATTTGCCTCCAAATCCAGATAATGATCCAACACTTTGGACGGAAAATGAAGATTAGAAACGTCCGCTTGCTGCGAGGGGACCTCTGCAGCCCTCTTAGGGCTGGCTGGGGCCGGAAAGCGCGAGGCTGGGGGAAGCGGGGGGAGCGTACCCGGGGGTCTCACCTCCTGCTCTATAGCCAGGTCTCTCCCGCGAGGTGCTGGGAAGCATGAGGCATGCAGCATTCAAAATGTTTTTTGAAAAAGACGGACTTGAAGCTTTTTTACAAACACGCCATTGTACTCACTTCTTATTCAGAGACGGGCTGCTGCGCGCTCCGAGCTGCATGGGCAGGCATTTTCCCCGGCTTTGTTTTACAAGGTGGGGAGAGCGGGGCTGGACGCGGGAGGGGGTGTGGGGGGAGCGTGAGAAGAAACGAAATCGCGGGAAGGAGGGGACACCGGCGGGCTGGGCAGAGGGCGAGGCTGAGGCCAAGTTGGGCTCGGGCTCAGCCGCCCCCGCGCGTGCCTGCGGCCGGGCCCGGGTCACCCGGAGAGCGCGGGCGACCCGGGTCCCGCGCCGGCCAGCCGCCGCCGCCGCGGCGCGCTCAGCCCGGGGCTCCGCGCTGGCCCAGCCTCCGCGCGGCGCGGCGCGGGGGCGGTCGGTGCAGCCCAAGTGGCCGTGCGCCCCGGCGTCTTTGTGCGCGAGCCTCGCTCAGTCCCTCTTCGCATGTCTTTGTGTCTCCCCGGGCAAAACCCTCCGTGCCCCGCGGTGGGGGTGTGGCACGGTCTTGGCGCCCGTGGCTCGCCGCCCTCCGCCGCTCGCCCTTCGCGGCTGGCTGCTTCGCCCCTCGCCGGCTCCTTTCCCTCCTTTCAGAACTCCCTCCCCCTCGCCTCCACCTCCCTCGTTGCCTCCCCGCCTGAGCTCGCCTCTCCGCACCCCCTCCTGGCCCAGTCCTCGCCCGCCTCGCCCCTGCTGGTGCTCCCTTCCAGAGCCAGGCTCAGTCCGCCTCCCGGCCTGGGGGTACAGCCCCTTGACTCACCTGCTGCCTCTCCTGGTGTCAGCCCTTTCCACTACTGATCCCCTCCCCACCACACACACACACACACACACACACGCCATCTCCTCATTCTATCTGGCATTCACATCCCCCAGAGTCTTCTTCCAGGTCGGGCGCAGCACGTGGAACCTAATCACTGGATCGCGGATACCCAGACCCTTGCAGGTGGGCATCTTTCTCATCTTCCTGCGCTCCCTCACCTGGCCAGGGTGGTATAGGGATATGCCCGGCATTAGCTCCCCGGGACACCTGGAGTTGGGGCTGTTTCAAGTCCTACCCTCTTACAGTCTACACCTGGGCAAAGGTATTAACTAGTCACCTGTAACCCCCACTGCACCTCCAGGGGTGATTGAGATGAGTCCGGAAGGCCGATGGGCAGAATATCCCAGGCCAGAAATGACAGGGACTACAACCGGAGTCAGGGTGAAGACATCTAGGGATGCAGAGGGGAAAGAAAGAACACCCTTTTTCCCAGGACACAGGTTGCAAAAAGCTGTCGTTGGGAGCCTCGGAGTGGGGAACCTCCGATCTCAGCGGGAACTACAAGTTCTCAGTCCCCTTATCCCTTCGAGGTGCCAGTTAGACAGGTACAGACCACGCCCAGACAAGAAGGCGGCAGCTCATGGACAGGTGAACTTGTGGCAACAGGGAACGGAACCCCCAGAAGAAGAGAATAAAAGATATTAGATGCTGCCCTTTTGATAGATGAATCCTCTCACAACACACATGTCATGGAACTTCAATCCGTTTGTAAACTTTCTTTTCCTACTTTCGCTGCAGGAATCCCCTGCTGACCTCCATCCTCCCACCCCACTGCTATGTATGAGTTCATCTTCCATAACTGCTGCTCAGCCAGTTTGGATTATTTTCCCAGTTAACAAGGAGAACTTCCTAGTGAAAGCTATAGAGTGACTGCAAAAAGAAGCTTATGAACCTTTTGCAAGACTGTCCCACCATCAATAATAAAAACACCACGTTATTATGTTAGATTCTAGACTAGATTCAGCACCTTCTTCCCTATTAAAATATATATTATCCATCCTGCTATAATTGAAGCAAGTTTTCTCAACTTCTGCTCTCCATAGTAACACAAATCCTTTCCAAAACGTGAATCTAATCTTTCCATTCCCAGAAACTTAAAACCCTTCCAAAGTCTCTAGGTCACAAATAATGTGCTTCATGATCCAGCCTTTCATTCCAGGCCTTTCTAGATACCATCACCTTGCCTTGCACTTTTCCCCACCACACACACACCTTACATGACTAAGGTATTTGCCCAAGAGAAACAGGAAACGTGTTCACATACACAGAGGCATGATAAAAGATTTATTTTAAAGAATTGCCTCACATGATTATGGATGCTGGCAGGTCACTCTCAGATCTGTAGGGCAGCTCTGTCAGACTGGAAACTCAGGCAAGACTTGATGCTTCTGGAGGCAGAATTTCCACTTTTCTAGAAAGTCTACCTTTTGCTCCTAAGTGAGGCCCACCTGCATTATCTAGACTAATCCCCTTTCCTTAAAATCAACTGGTTGAAAACATTAGCTACATCTACAAAATATCTTCACTGAAACACTTATATCCTAGATTAGAGTTTGATTAAATGACTGGGTATTAGAGCCTAGCCAAACTGACATAAAACTAACTAACTCAGGTATTTATCCTTCAGATCCTCCATGCTATCAGAAGTTGTCCCAGAACCCTGGCAAATAAGGTGTCTTACCAGCTATTTCCCAATTCAACTTGTTTTTGTTTTGGTACCAGGAATTGAACACAGAGGCATTGAACCATTGAGCCACATCCTCAGCCCTTTTTATTTTTATCTTTTATTTTGAGACAGGGTCTTGCTAAGTGGCTTAGGGCCTCACCAAGTTGCAGAGGCTGACTTTGAACTTGCGATATTCCTGCCTCAACTTGTACTTCTATCTTTGCACTGCCACACTGTGTTGTGCTTTGTTAACTAGAGTGTAAGCTCAGTGGGGGTCATAAACAATGTTTCTCTGTTCATAATGATATATGTAATAACTAGTGACTGATGCTAAATAATTGTACAGTAAACATCCAAATGAAAGTATGATTACTAGTAAAAAGCTGGCATTATCATTCACCTAGTCTTCCTCCAAGGATTTGGAACCAGGATATGATACACACACACACACACACATGGATCCCTTGTCAAATGGTCTAATGTTTACTACAGTGGGAGATTGATGAACAGTTTAAAGATGCCTGTATGTTATTTATGTAGGTCTGTATAGTGCTTCCATTTTTCCATACTCACAGCATTTAGGTCTCACCCCCAATCTCAACTGCTGAATTGTCACTTTCCCTATCACTTCATATGTAAGAGTTGCCTTTCTTCATGCATCACATGAATGTAGGATGCATGAAGGGGGATGGTGGCGAATATGCCTTACAGAGAGGTTTACATGGAAAAGAAGGGAAAGGGGAGGGAGACTCCAAACTGTAACAGCAGGAATCACTCCAACAAGCCAGAAAGCAAAGATGCAGCCTCAAAAATAGTTTGAAAACCAAGAAACCAACCAATCACACTGACTGCAGTCCTGCTTTCCATTGCAACCCTATACAGTCCCCATCCTTCAATACTCCTGCTCATTTAAGATCCCTCTTGTGCCCATACATACTTATGGTGTTTGAAATAAGAGGGGAAAAAAGGAAGTAGACTACTTTGTCTATCACTGAAATTGGAGCAACAAGGAAGTGGGATGGATTATCTTGTTTAAATTTATGCCTGCAATGCATACAAATCCCATCAAAAGTTCAATAGAAAGGGTAAATGTATTCTATTTCTTCCATGCTGCAGGATTACTGAATATCCCTTAACTTCATTTTAATAGATAGGAAAATCTGAAATATATAATAAAGAGCTTAGTGTAAGCTCAGTGGGGGTCATAAACAATGTTTCTCTGTTCATAATGATATATGTAATAACTAGTGACTGATGCTAAATAATTGTACAGTAAACATCCAAATGAAAGTATGATTACTAGTAAAAAGCTGGCATTATCATTCACCTAGTCTTCCTCCAAGGATTTGGAACCAGGATATGATACACACACACACACACACACACACACACACACACACACACACACATGGATCCCTTGTCAAATGGTCTAATGTTTACTACAGTGGGAGATTGATGAACAGTTTAAAGATGCCTGTATGTTATTTATGTAGGTCTGTATAGTGCTTCCATTTTTCCATACTCACAGCATTTAGGTCTCACCCCCAATCTCAACTGCTGAATTGTCACTTTCCCTATCACTTCATATGTAAGAGTTGCCTTTCTTCATGCATCACATGAATGTAGGATGCATGAAGGGGGGATGGTGGCGAATATGCCTTACAGAGAGGTTTACATGGAAAAGAAGGGAAAGGGGAGGGAGACTCCAAACTGTAACAGCAGGAATCACTCCAACAAGCCAGAAAGCAAAGATGCAGCCTCAAAAATAGTTTGAAAACCAAGAAACCAACCAATCACACTGACTGCAGTCCTGCTTTCCATTGCAACCCTATACAGTCCCCATCCTTCAATACTCCTGCTCATTTAAGATCCCTCTTGTGCCCGTACATACTTATGGTGTTTGAAATAAGAGGGGAAAAAAGGAAGTAGACTACTTTGTCTATCACTGAAATTGGAGCAACAAGGAAGTGGGATGGATTATCTTGTTTAAATTTATGCCTGCAATGCATACAAATCCCATCAAAAGTTCAATAGAAAGGGTAAATGTATTCTATTTCTTCCATGCTGCAGGATTATTGAATATCCCTTAACTTCATTTTAATAGATAGGAAAATCTGAAATATATAATAAAGAGCTTTAGCTCCCCAAAGTCTATACTCCCTTATTCTAGTGCTTTCAGATTCAACTAAGCACTGTGAAATCAACAAAAATTCACTTTTATGTTTATTTTGCTTTTTTGACCTTGGCCTATTCAAAATGCCATAGTGAAAAAAAATAAAAATAAAAAAATGAGCATACTACTGTTTTTTTTTTTTCATATTCCCAAACATATCTTGGATTCTGGAGTCAAAGATTTCTATGGGTAACCTATCCCCCCAACTTCTGGACCATGTGCATTGGAGGAAGTCACTTTATCTTTCTGACCATCAGATTCCTAATCTATAAAATAAGGATAGCTCACTGAATTCACAAAGATTATTGCAAAGATCAAAGTGAGATCTTTGCTCAGTGGGGGTCATAAACAATGTTTATGTATTTTTCAGTTTCATATTACTATATTGAAATGTCAGAGAAAATTAGCTTATGAAAAGAAAAGATTCATTTTGGTTTGTAGTTCCAGGGGTTCCAATCCCAAATCATATGGTCACATTCTTCAGGTTTCTATGGGATGTGCCAGGATCTCACAGTTCCTTTTCTCTGGGAGGGGGCAGACATACCTCCAATGATCTAAGGAGTTACCCAAAGACCCTCACCTCTTACAGGTGCACCACGCTTTCAAATACTGCCACCCTGAGCAACAAACCTTTCATGCACAGGACTTTGGGCGACAGTCAATATCTGATCTATAGCAGCATTTATGTATTCAATATTATAGATTCCCAAAGGAATTTTATTCTCTCCTTTGCCTGTCCTAACCCCATTAATCAGAGAGTTCCTGAACAAGTAAGACCACCAAGAAATTCCAACTCTGTAATGAATTTTGCAATTAATTTAATCTTCTGGGTAATATAATCACACAGATATAAGAAAAGGAAGAATAAATCACCTCCATCCAATATTTTCTGAGTGACTACTGCATAAGGAAAACTATGTCTTCAGAAACTGTCTGACCTAGACAGAGTAGGTACTGGACAAGTATAAAATTCAAATTCTGATTAAGTGTCCTAAAAAGTTACTGGGTACTATGAGAGTATTTAGTGTTAGAAGTTCAGAGAAAACCTGTCTAAAGAAGTGGCACTGAAGTTGGTCCCTGAAAATGAACATACGGTTGAGTGTTATGCCTAAGAAGCATAATGTATGCAAAGAGGCTTCTCAACAACAAGCTTGTAAAACAAACTGGTAGAAAGCAGCTGGGAGAACCTGGAGAACTCAGAGAGCAAGGATTGCTGGTGGGCAGTGATCAAGCCAGGGATGCAGGGAGAGACCAGGTCTGACAGCTTCTGGACTTAATGAATGGGGTGTTGACGAACATTCATCACAAAAAAAATCTCATCAGACATATTTTTTTTAATTCTTCTGCTTGCTATAGGGAGAACAGAAAGAAGGGAAACAAAAAGTGTAAGCATATGAGCCAGGCGCGGTGGCGCACGCCTGTAATCCCAGCACTTGGGAGGTTGAGGCAGGAGGATTGCGAGTTCAAAGCCAGCCTCAGCAATGGTGAGGCACTTAGCAACTCAGTGAGACCCTGTCCCTAATAAAATACAAAAAAGGGCTGGGGATGTGGCCCAGTGGTCGAGTGCCCCTGAGTTCAATCCCCAGTACCACACACACACACACACACACACACACACACACACACACAAAGTGTAAGCATATGAATTTAAGCATTATTACTCCAGTCTAGGTGAGAGAATCATGGTGATTTGGACGGTGGTAGCAAAGACACAGAGGTGGAAGGAGAATAGGACCCGTGGTCCATGGAGCATGGAGAGTGGGCATGATGGAGAGGGGTCATTTTCCTAGAGGTTCTAATTGACTGCAAACTCAGTCAAGAGGAAAATAATGGGAGCATTTGGTGAGATGCCTGTATGACATGGCCTCTTCCAAGCACCTACCTTCTGCTTTCATAGCTGTTAGAATTATTGTGAGACTCATCCCTGATTGCAGGTAGAGTATGCACCCTAGGTTTCAGCCAATACAGTCATGATTCCCCAGCCTCTTGACTGGTTCAGGCATGGGCCTGTGACCCACTCAGCCAAAGGGACTTGTGCCAAGATTTCTCTCTCCACCACTGGAGACTTCTATTCTCCTCCACTAGCTTTGAATCTGAATGTCTTAGAGGCTTCCATTTGAACAGGAAAGGAGAAGACACTTGAGAACGGAGCCAACAGAGAGCAAACAGAACCAAGATCACCAAGTACAGGTGACAACATTAAATCAGACACCTACATCATGCCACACCTCAAGATACACACATTTTATTTTTATGTGAACCTGGTGGATTGAGATTTCTGACACTTGAAATCAAGAGCCCTAATTGAAGTGCTACAATGCAAGGAAGAAGAAAAAGTGAAAATAATTCAGTTTTGTGGAGGTCTTTAAATTGAGTCTCAATGATTCCTACCAGCTAATATTCATGCTCTTATGCTATCCCCTCTCCTTGTGTGTGGACTATATATACTGACTTAATTCTCTTTTTATTTTTTTATTTGTTCTAATTAGTTATACATGACAGTAGAATGCATTTTGATACATCATACAAAAATGAAATATAACTTCTCATTCTTCTGGTTGTACCTGACATAGAGTTACACAGGCATGTAATCATATATGCACATAGGGTAATAATATCCAATTCATCATACTATCATTCCTACCCTCATATCCCCTGCCTTCCCTTTACTCTCCTGTGCCTAATCCAAAGTACCTCTATTCTCCCCAACCTTTCTTGTGAATTAGCATCGGCCTTTGGTTCTTTGGGGTCGGCTTATTTCGCTTAGCATAACATTCTCCAGTTCAATTCATTGACTAGCAAATGCCATAATTTCATCTTCTTTAAGGCTGTGTAATATTCCGTTGAGTATATATACCACATTTTCCTTATCCTTTCATCTGTTGAAGGACACCTAGATTGGTTCCAGCCAAAGTTTAGCTATTGTGAATTGAGCTGATATAAACATTGATGTGGCTGCATCACTGTAGTATGCTGATTTTAAGTCCTTTGAATATAAACCAAGGAGTGGGATAACTGGGTCAAATGGTGGTTCCATTCCAAGGTTTCTGAGGAATCTCCATATACTGCTTTCCATAGTGGTTGTACCAATTTGTAGTCTTATATACTGACAATAATTATACTGACTTAATTCTAATGAATAGAATTTAGCACAAAGAATGCTCCTTCCAAGATTAGGATATAAAAAGACTGTGGCTTCCCTTTTGTGTGCTCTCTTTTAGCTCTCTCCTGGGTGGAATATAGTTGCCTTATTGTAAGTCAATCCTGTGGAATGCCCTGCATGAATAATCCTGGGAGATCTCCTGAAGTCTTCCAGTAGCCACTTAGGGGAACTTCAAAGCAGACCCTTCCTCAGTCAAGCCTTGAGATGTCTATTGCCCCCATGCAATACCTTGAATAGAAACTCTTGAGAGACCCTGACCCAATGTCACCCATATAAGGTGCTTGCAGATTCATGAGCCTCAAAAACTTTGAGATCATAAATATTTCTTGTTTTCAGCTACTTAGTTTGTGGGTAACTTATGATGCAGCAATAGATAACTAATATAGCCTCTAAGAGTCAAATTCTGAGCAATCCTATAAAATGTCAGAGCCAACCTATCAAATTAGTATAAAACAGCAATTCCTCAAAGATCAACATTTGTTCATTTTAAAGAATTAATATCTTTTAAATTAGAATGTGTCAATCAGAAGAGAAGTCAAAAATCACTGTAAGAATGGAAAAAGGAATTATGAGGTAGAGCCCCTATAAGTATGAATACAGCAGAGGATCTCAAATTTGAGCAGGCATCAAAAATATCTGGATGGCTGGTTGGAACACAAATTGCTGAGCCTACCTCCAGGGTTTCTGACTATTATGTCTAGGGTGGGGTTTGAAAATTGGTATGAATAATAAGTCCCTATATGATGCTGGTGCTACTAATCCAGGGACCACACCTTGAGAACCATTAGACAAGAGGTAGGATCCAGGCTCGCTCTGCTCAATAGCTTACAGTCAATGAAGTAGTTTCAACAATGGTGAGAACTGGGCTAGATGGCAACAGAGTTGGCAATGGCATATATCAACATTCACTCTCAACCATGAAGTGTGAAGTTCAAAAACTTTTCCATTTGCAATGCCACTTACATGTCATATGCTATTGATGGTATAACAAATATATTTATTCACTAACTCAACTGGTATTTAATTAAACATTTACTCTGTATCAGAAAGATATTTTTACAGCATTTGGGACTTACAGACCAGTGGAAAATCACCAAATCCTATCACAGTGGAGCTAATAGTGAAACTATGTTCATATCTATTCAGCAAAACATCACTGAGTTACCAAGAGGGTTTCAGGTTCAAGTGCCTCACCATGAAAGAAGGAACAAATGTCATTTTACCAGGATTGCAAAATTCATCAAAACTAGCTGGTTCATTTTATAAAAAGAAAAATTGCCCTAAAATATACAATACTCAGAAATATCTTTGTAGTGGCTTTGTATACTTACTTACTTTGAAACAAATATACATAAACATATGAAGGTAAGTTTTAAGTTGAAATAAGTTTTTTTTAATGATTATAGTACTTAGTCCAATATGATCTCATTTTAGTGTTGAAAATTCATTTAAGTCAAAGCACCTATTTTCCACATAGAAAGATCAGTGTTTTAATTAATGTATACACAATAATTATAAACTATTAAAAATAAGCTAATATTAATATGCATTTTTCCCTGGGAGGGAATAAGAGCATTATGAAGGGATAGAACCCTTATAAGATGATACTCTGTTAGAATAAATTCAGAAAACATTCTCATTCACCTCATACACAAAGAATTTAGGGACTGAATTTCCTTACACCTGTCAAAGCTGAGAGGTGTAATAAACTATCACCAGGAAATGGACATTCAGCTGGTACATATCTAGACATGAGTATTTTCTACCTCTGATATCTAAGGTCAATCCTCCACTGACAGTGAATTCATTAGATAATTTTTAAGTCTATGTTAAGCAAGCCAATTATATAAAAATGTGATGCATTTTTAAATCAACCATAAATCCAGAGAGAACTAGAGCATTTTCAATGTTTCTTGAAGGCTTTCATTACCTAATGAATTTTTGGCACATCCAGTCCTTTATTTGAAACTTGTACTTGTTGTAAACATTGCTCAGTACAGCATACCGCCTTCACCTGAGACCGCAGATTCTGACAGTACTGACTGTGGCTTTGTGAAGAACAAATCAATCCAATTTCCCTTCTAAAATGAAGTCACACAGCTTAAAGGCAATAAAGAAGCAAACGGAGAATGTGAGTATTTGGAATCTCCTAAAGACATTTTTTAATGTGTTCAGTAATCAAAGATGTTGACTTCACCGTACATATAGAATCTACTTGCCCCTTATCCCTTTGTGTGTCTATGATTGAATGAGCACGTAGGGTTGCCTAAGGCTCCTTGCTGAATTTATGGAAGAACTGAGATTGAAAAATTCATGTATCACCCCAGGATGTATTTGTTCTATAAGAAAACTCTAAAGTAGAGAAGAAAATGGATTTTTATTTGAATTCTAAAATATGTGAAGGTGGTCATGGGATTTCCCCAAACCCTACAAAGTGACCAAGACAGAATTGCCACTATCACTTTTGCCTCCTGGACCATCTCTTCCTGGGGTCTTTTGCCCCTGACCCCTTCACTGATCTCCAATCCATTTATCACACTGCAACCACATGGAACTTAAAAAAAAAAATCTAGTTGTATTGAAGCCCTGAATAAAATCATGCACTACCAGTTTTCCATTCCCTTCAGGAAACACCTTACAATGTCATTGATAACCCAAGGCCCCAAGTATCCTTGCTTTGTCAGTAAGAACAACAAGAATTACAACATTAGGTAATATCTGTCAAGGAATTACTATGAGCCAGGCATTCATTTAAGACCACTTCATTACTATTGAATTTAATTCTCGTTAAGAACTGCCTAAACTACATACTGCTATTATGTCCAGAGATGCTAAGGGACTTTTCCAAAATAACATAGTTAAGTAAGTCAATACACCCTGCTACATAGGGCCCATCTCGCCAGGCTCTATGTAGTTTTCCCTCTGTGGTTCAGCAATTGTTTGAATTCCAGTTTCTTAAATGCACCCTGCTCCCCACATTGTTCCCCTAGAGCCTTTGCACATACCAGTTCTTCCAGCTTAGACCGTGCCTTTCTCCTTCATTGCCAGCGTACAACTTCTACTCATCTTTCAGACTTCAGGAAAAACACACCTTCCCAGAAAAACACACCCCTCCCAGCTCCAGGTGAGATCAATCCTCATGCCTCAGCACACTCCTGCAGCGCCCACTAGCCTCCCTTCACTACCCCATTAGCAGCAACACTTAGGTACTCACTCAAGATGTTATTTGAGTGTTATTTGCCTGTCTTAGTTTCCTGGGAATGCTGCAATGACGTTAACAAAAGCTTGGCTGGCTAAAAACAACAGAAATGTAGGGTCCAGGTTTTGGAGGCCAGAAGCTGGAAATCAAGATGGGAGTAGGGCCTAGCTTTCTCTTACAGTTATTAGGGCAAATCCTTCCTTGATTCTTCTGGCTTCTGGAGTTTGCTGGTAATCCCTGATGTTCCTGGGTTTGTAGATGCATCACTCCAGTGGCCTGACTGTCTTCTTATGTCATTTTTCCCTCTGAGTGGTCTCTCTGTCCAATTTTCCCCCTATTTAAATGATACTGGTCCTATTGAATTAGGGTCCATCCTAAGGAAAAAAACCCTCATTTTAATTACCTCTGTAAAACGCCATTTCCTAAAAGGGTCACATTCCGAAGTACTAAGATTAGGACTTGAATTTAAAATTTATTACAGGGGGATACAATTCAACCAATAATAGTCTATAAGACTAGAATAAATTCCAAGAGGAAATGGACATTGTCATCTTATTCCTTAGCCCAGGACCTTACACACAAAAGGTACAAAATCCAGTGTTCATTAAATGAATCAAATTCTATTTTTAAGAGGTATTATTGAAAAAAAAATGCAGCAGTTAATCAGGCCTCAGGATCTCAATTCCTACAGTACCAACCAGGTAACATACATATATGATGTGGATACAGGTATTGGAGAAAATATTCCAGCTAGCTTACTGCCATGAGAGAATGTTGGTTCAGTATGTTAGACCTTCCAATTTCAAGAGAAATCCTATATTTAAATTGTTTTTAGAATAAATTAGAGTTTCCAATTTTCAAACGGGAACTACTCTATCAATTTTTTTTTTTTTTTTTTTTTTTTTTTTTTTTTTGTATTTTATTAGAGACAGGGTCTCACTGAGTTGCTAAGTGCCTCGCCATTGATTGCTAAGGCTGGCTTTGAACTCGCGATCCTCCTGCCTCAGCCTCCCAAGTGCTGGGATTACAGGTGTGCGCCACCACACCTGGCTTCAATTTTTGAATTGAACAATGGCAAAAGAATTTAAAATGCATTTTAAAACTGAACATGGTCTTGAAGCCACTTGGTAGAGCCTCTGTGTCGAGATAACAACTTCTCTCTTTTTTTTTTTTTTTTTTTTTTTTTTTTTTTTGGGGGGAGTTCTGGAGGTTTAATCCAGTGGAACTTTACCACTGAACTATATCCCCAGCCACACCCCTTCCTTTTTTTTTTTTTTTTTTTTTTTTTTTGAGACAGGGTCTCACTAAGTTGCTTAGGGCCTGGCTAAATTGCTGAGGCTGGCTTTGAAATTACAATCCTCCTGTCTCCACCTCTGGAGCTGCTGAGATTATAGGTAAGTACCACCACAGCCAGCTTCCAACATCTCATTTTAATTGCAGTCATGCAGGGCTAGCATTGAGGCTAGCTCAAAAACTAAAGAGTGGCTCAAAAACTAAGGAGTGTCAAAAACCAAAATAATCAAAATAAATAATATTTTAATATAATATTTTTGAAAAGTCAACACTAATGCTGAAAATTCATGATAAAGATAGGATCTGATCCTGCCCTGACCTTAGTTCTAGCCCTGCCTGCCTGTTTCACTGATATTTACCCTCCCTGCTGGGTTACTTTGTTAATGAACTTTCCCCATTGTTACAAATGCCCAAGACAAATCAACTTATAAAGAGAAAAGGTTTATTCTGGCTCACAGTTTTGGAGGTATCAGTCAATTATTTAGTGATCCTGTGGCTTTGGGTCTGTGGCAGCACATCACAGCAGGAGCACGTGGCAGAGCAAAGCTGCTCATCTCATGGCCAGGATGCAAAAGAGACATAGGAAAGGGCTGGAGTCCCACAATGCCTTTAAGTACATGCCCTCAATGACATTAGACTGGTCGCTAAGTCCTCCATCTTAAAGGTTTCACCACCCCCAATAGCACCAAGCTGATGACCAAGCCTTTAACACAGGGGCCTTTGAGGGATATTCCATATCCAAACTATAGCCATCACTATCTATGGAATCAACAATCTATTGTATCAGTTTTCCCTTGAAGTTCCAGGTAATTTGATGCATAATGGATGAAGCAACCCCTCACCCAGCCAAACTTCTGTACCCAAATGTGCATTGTGCTGCAATTTTTATGAAGTGTAAGTCACTTCATGACTTTTCTATGTCATCTCTTTCCTCTGAGTCAATGATTTCTTCTCCTACAGATGGTGTCTCTCACTTATGATGTAATCATCTTAGTTATATTTTTCTCTCAAACTTCTGCTTGATACCGATTCACTTTTGCCATACTGCTAGAGGCTTCTGACAGGACCCCGTTGCTAGCCCTGTGACAGCCTATTCCAACCCAACCGACACAAGTTAGTTACCACGGAATGCTCTTATGTTGATTCAGCAATCAGTTTGAAAATCACATCTGAAGTGTTTTGAGGCTTGATCATACAGAGAGCACTTCCGACCTTTCCTAAGCAGCCACTCAAAATATAGACATTCTCATCCATCTTTACCACAACCTGTCTCTAGGAGACATTGCGTGTGATTTGGTAATATTCCAGGGCAAGATGTTGATTCAGGGTTGTCACAAGCCTCTGTTAGACGTGGAGAATCACAAGAAATGTCAACATCACACCAGAACTAACAGCCAATTATGCAAAAATATTTCCAGAGTGTCAAAGTGGCCATCAAGAAAACAATCAGAACCAGCACAGAACCTTCACTACTACAAAATCCTGGAAACCATTATTTAAATAAGAAAATGAAATGATCAAGAAAGTTTAGTTGGATCCCATGTTTCTGTGGAATCTGTTCTTCATACAATAGAAGAAGAAAGGACTGTAATTGGGATGTTTTATTATATTAATGATTGATGAGATTGATTTATTCAGGACAGTTGTAAAATCTTCCCTGTTATTTACTTTTGATAAACTTGATCATAACTTATTATGTGCTGTACACATACATGCCATCTTTTATTCTAGTGTGCTTTTCTGTATATCTGGCTTTCTCTACTAGACTAGGCATCTCATCTGAATTCTCTTTGATTTCTTAACACACACAGTTAGTATTTAAATATTAGTTGAATTGATTTGAAAACAAAAAATGACCACCATTACTCCCCCACACACAAAGTCAGTTCTTATGACCTCCAAAGGATTTCATTGTAACAATACTATTTAGCATAAAAAAGCATTTAATTCACATGAAGGTACTGTTGGTACATTGAAAGTTATGATATTTCCTCCATGCCCTTCATTATTCCAGCAATTCTATTAATATAGATTTACATGAAAGTCAGCATAAGTATGGGTGAAACAGTGAAATACCTAGATTTCAATTCAGGTTCAGCCAATTATTAGCTGTATCTTGATTTTCTCTTCTGTAAAATAGTGATGAAAATGCTATCAAATTTAACTTGTAGCCGGGCGCGGGTGGCGCACGCCCGCCTGTAATCCCAGCACTTTGGGAGGCTGAGGCAGGAGGATTGCGAGTTCAAAGCCAGCCTCAGCAATGGCGAGGCACTTAGCAACTCAGTGAGGCCCTGTCTCTAAATAAAATACAAAAAAGGGCTGGGGATGTGGCCCAGTGGTCGTGTGCCCCTGAGTTCAATCCCTGGTACCAAAAAAATAAAAAAATTAAAAAATTTAACTTGTAAATGAGACTTAAAAGAGTTAATACTTGAAAGGTGCTTATGATAGTGCTGACATATAGTCAAGAACCCAACAAACATTAGTACACTATAAATATCACCATCACCACTGACAGAACTGAACCATGGATGGAGGCAGGAGATGGGTCTGAGATAAGAAATGAAAACAAAAATGAAGAGGCCAATTATGTTCTGGAACTTGGTTCAGCAAACACTTGGAAGATGACTTTTAGGAACCAAGTGAGCAACTGCAATTCAGGACATAATCAGATAATTCAGGTTATAAAAGAGGAAGTCAAAGTCCAGCTTCTTTGTTCTAGAAAGAAGAGGACTCCCTTTTTCATATGCTCTGGTGTGGGGGTAGTACCCTCTAGGAACTACCCTATAAGGATGAGTAGGTGTGTGCCAATTTGGTTAGAAAGGAAGACGTAGGGGTTTTACAAGGCTACACTAGCCAGCCAAAAACAGACACAAGGGTCTATCTTTATTGTTCTCCATGCTATGATACTACAAATCCCACCTTCTTCACCAAGTACATACTGATTTCCCTTTGACGGTAGCCCAAAGTTTTGAACTGCTACTGTCTGAAACTGTGCCTTAAATTGTGTTACTTTCTAGTTCCTTAGCAATCTGGACTCCAGGTGGCTTTCTTCATGTTCCTGGCCCAGAATATTGAGTTTGGGGTTTAAAAAAATAAATAAAAAAAAACTTTACTGTACTCCCACAGCACATAGTAGGCCTTTTTAACATTTCACTGTTATCAATAGTTTTCTGAACACAGATAAAAATTTTCTTTTCCACAAACAGGTTTTTGGTTAAAGTAACACTTTTATAACCCCAAGTTATTGGTTTCTAAGAGGACAATGCATGCAAATAACATAAACTCAATAAGGGCCCCAGAAAGGGTGTGTACTATTAAGCTAACAGGTGTAATATGTATTTACTTCTGTGACTCATATTGTACCTGTTCCCTGTTTGCAGTTTTATCAAGGAGCTCTCTTATCCCTATCACCCCACTCTCACATTATGCTTGTTTTAATTAAAGCTGAGATGTCAAATATTTACTGTTCTATTTTTAACAATTGTTGGTGAAAATCTGTTTGCCACCAAGTGTAGCTATTAATAGAACAGATGATCTTTTTTTTTTTCTTTTTTTTTCCCCTGTTGTATCTATCCCAACACAGTGGAATGCTGAATTTTGTGGTGTTTTTTTTTTTTTTTTTTTTTTTTTTTTTTTTTTGGATAAAAGTTAGCTGGAAAAATATTGTTAAGTGTTTTCCATTGATATTTTCTCAGAAAGGAGAGCCAATAGGGCATTATTAGGATTCCAAAATCCCTTGCTGGCCTTCTTGGTAACTAATTGTAATGTTTTTTGGTCTGTTTATTTATTTATTTTTGTTGTTACTGTTCCCCCCACCCTCCTGAAGTGATGGATGACATGTGCACCATTTTAGTATGTGGCATTAAAGTTTTCAGATATTGTATCAGGAGATTTCTGACAATGTTGATCTGAACTCCAGGTGGCTTTCTTCATGTCCCTGGCTCTGAATATTGAGTTTGGGGTTGGGGGGGAAAAAAGTTACTATATTCCCATAGCACACAGTAGGCCTTCGATAAAAATTTAACCATTGCTATTATTTGTATATGACTATACCAAAAACTCCAGAGAATGTTTGATACATACATGAAAACCAGAAAGCCATCTCTATAGAGTTGATTTTCTAGCTGGGAAGACAATGTTTCCATGAAAAAAAATAATAATAAAACATAAAGATCGACTTGGAAGGAGCGATTTAGGGAGTATCTACTAAGGTACATAATAAATATTTATTCAAATGGATTCTAAGGAAGCATTTTCTAGGTGTATTTTGATGGCCTCTCATTGAGAATGCTTTGTTTGCACCTATTGGAAACATGAAAGTAGATTATTTTTTAATTCAACAAATATGACTCTCCTTTGCCATTAATTTGGCTTAAATTTCCTAAATTTTACTGGGAAAGAGGCATCATAGAGTCAACCATTCTATTTAGAAAACATTGCATATATGAATGTGATTACCAATACTGCATTGAGGGTGTCTGTTACATCCCTCTCTCCCTCTGGACAGTGACTTGCTTGGGGTAGGGACCTTGTCACCCTCTTGCTTGTACATTCAATGTTCAACACACAGTAGACTTTCCATAAATATTTGTTAAAATGAGCTCAACTACTTCAATAGCCCCAGAGGCTTAATTATCAATGAACAGATGAAGGAAATGTATAGACACCATGGAATATGACTCAGCCATTAAAAGAATGAAATTCTGTCCTTTGCAGCAACATGGATGGAGTTAAAGAATATTATGTTTAATTTACAAATTTATAATTAGGAAATATTTCATAAGTACAGAAAAGAAGTGCAACAAGCATAAACCTGGATTTTAAAATTACTAACATTTGCCAGATTTGCTCTGAATAAATTCATTTTCAAGGAAGGAGAGATACAGTTACAGTCCCAGTTCAACACAGTCCACCTCTATTCCTTTCTTCTTTCTCTCTCCCCACAAATTAGCACTTGCTTGGAGTTCATCTTCCTTGTGAATATAAATGTGTTTTTTGATGGATGTGTGTAGGTATAAAAATATATTTTCAAATTTATAAATTGTATCATAAGAATTCTTTTCAACTTGCTATTTTCATTCAAAGTTCATGTTGTCAAGATTTATCCATGTTGAAAAAAGCATTTCAGCTTTCTCTGAATAATACACTTTCCCTGGTAGAATTCAGAGTAAAGATATTTATCTTCTAAAATCTACTACTTGGCCTGTAGTTATAAAAACAAAATAAAGAAAGAAAAGAAAAGAAAAAAAAAGATTCCATCAATGCAAGGTAAAGAGAGAGGGGTAAAGAATCTCTTTCATAGAGCCAGGGATCAGAAATGACAGGTGAGGCCTGAATTGTGTACTCTGGGCCAAAGATCCATAGCAAAAACGTCCAGCAACCACCAAATTCACACTCAGTTTTGAGCATTGGCAAGGAAAAAGAGGTGGGAACTTCTTTTTTAAAATTTCAGTAGAGATAGCCTTCCTTCCATTCCTCCCAACTTTTCTTCCAAAAATATATAACTTGTTAATAGCAAACCAACTCAGTGCACAACTGATATAAGATGTCCATATTTTGCTCCCTAATAAGATGTATAGGATTTATAAAAACCAATCAGTCACGTAGAAAGACTTGCTAGTCAATCATATGAATAAGTGCCTCAAATAATTTGCTTAGACAAATTCACTTTAACCATTTGGCTCCTGGGCACCTAGTTCTCATTGAATGTAGAATGAAAACATTAAAGTCACAATTTACCTATAGTCAGTAGACAGATGCTCACTATTTAGGAAAGATCTTTAGTTTTGAGGCCCTGCCTGTTTTAATAAATACATTTCATATTTCTCAATTCACGAATTTGATACTTATGTCCATTTTTTTTGTTTGTTTGTTTTGTTTTGTTTTTGCTTTTATTTTTCTGAAAATTTAGCTAAGGCTAAGGACTAATGAAACATTACTTGCAGAAATTTAAAGAGCACGTGAATTTCTCTGCAATTTTTGTTTCGTGGGTGTATGTACCTGATGACAACCATGTATAAAATCCAAACCTCGAAAACAGATCAAAAAGATGGCAACCACTGGCTGACAACAATTTGTTTGACAAAAGGCATCTAATATATAACAACTTCACCAAAATACTGCAACATTCCAACAAAACAAGAAATAATGGGAGTGTTATGCAAGAAAATATTGACAAGAAAAGGAAATCAAACTCTGAAACTGCAAAGGAATTTAAGTACAAACAATATAACTGCCAGAGATAGATTTCCACCTGGACACTTGAACAATAGAAAAGCACCCTCAGTGAGATATGGTATTAATGTTTGAGAAAAACAGACTGGCCTCTATCTCTGACTTCTACTGGTCTAACCAGCTATTAATTTGGGTTTTCCTTTAAAAATATTATGAAGGAAAAATTTTTACCTGGCTCTGTTCTTTCACGTTTTTTTCCCATGTTCATTTGGCATCCTGTCTCTTAGGTTCTAATGCATCCCAGGACCCTCAGTTGTGACACTTTACTAAGGAAAAGAAGGCATTATTTCTTCTGTTCTATTCCCAATGAAAAGTGGCCTGTTCTGTATACTACTGTTTCAGAGGATCCTGGGTAAGAGACGACTGGCTAACACAGTATGTGACCTGATGATGGATGCTTCTTTCAGACAACATATGCACATTTAATTGGGGCCTCATTCCCAGAATTTAATGGTATCATTATTAGTACAGTTACTCTCTGAAGAGGCAGACATATCAAGTAGCAAATCAAAAATGTGAGCACATATGTAGGATGGGGACTGATCAGGCAAGATGACTTGTGACTTTTTACCATTTTTCACCTGGATTACTGCAAGAGTCTCCAAGTGGCCCTGTCTCTGCCACTCTAACCTTTTATCCCTGCTGTGATCAGACCACAGATCTGATGAAGAGTACAACCCTGAGAATGTGACCGTAGCTTCCCACAGCCTTCACTGACAAAATTCAAGCCACTGGCAAGAAATAAAAAGCTCTTAGATTACATGTATGTCCAGCTTCATGTTCTACCTTGCTATTGCAAGACCCTTGTTCCCAGCTTTGTTATCACTCACTGATACCCCAAACTGGACATGCTTCACCAGGTTTCAATCCCTCTGCATAAGTTCCAAATGCATCTGGTCAACATTTACTCGAACGTTTAAAACTACTTCCACAATTGAGCATCACCTTCCTTTATTTCTTCTCTCACAGGAATCTTTCTGGACTCCTTCTAGCTCCAAGTTCATTTTTATTCTTATTCCACTGTTGTACATACATGTTGTACATTGGGTTTGTTGTACATACATGTTGTACATTGGGTTTCTATTATGTTTGCTCTCCTTAAAATCGGGATCTATATCTTTCACTTCTTGAATCTCAAAATTTCTGGCCAGCACCCAACATATAATGGGCATTGTAACAACTGTTTAAAAAGTGAATAGATGAATTAGGAATCAAACTGTTTTTTTACAAAAACACCAAAAGCTGGCCTTCAATCCATGATCTTATGTGTACAATGGCCTAACCAACTTGCTTTTAATAGCAATCTAATAAACTTAGCCCATCTCATATCTAATTGTCATGACTACAAGTTTAATGTTTTCATAATAGAGTTCTTATTTTTTTCAAAATTTTAAAAGTATGTTCTAACTAGTTATAGACTCTATGCTTGTCCTACCTTCCCCTAGAAGTCCCTTTTGGAAGACTGACGCCACTGTCATTTTCCCAGTGTGCTCCATCTACCTGTCAGTACCCAAGCCGAAGAATGGCTAAGGTAGTAGCCACCAGAATCATCAGGTTTGCCTCACAGGTTGGCCCTGGGCCTTGCTCTACCTGGAGGGGTTTAAATTGATCCAAAGTGGTACACTCTAAAAAACTGAGGGGGAAAAAAACGATTTGTAGCTATTCAAACCAATACCAACTGTCTTTGTTTGCTGCCCAGCACCCATCTCTTCTCTTTAAATTAAAGCCCAGACTCTTATCTGTGCCTTTGGTTTCCAGCATAATGTTTTTTATTCCCTGAGAGTAATTTCTGGCCTTTTGAACAGGCTTAGAAAATTAACTCTGTCAGAGACCTGTGTAGTATTTAATGAAAGCCATGTATTGGTTAGAACAGAAAGGGAAAGTGTTACCATTATAATCATAATATTGTGTTGAAGATTGTCATAGCTATTATTATAGTGTAAAATTCCATCAAACTGTTATAATTTATTAATAATTTTTGGAGTTTTAACTCGGTGATGAATTAAAACATCCACAATGCCAAGATGATTTTCTTTTAAAAATAAGACTGATGAAATTCACTAATAATTCCTTTTTTAATCCCACCTACCCCTTAACTATATCCTAAAAATCTGTTCCAGGAGAAACAGCCTGAGTCACAGCATTCCAGGCTTACTCTCAGTTATTGAAACTAATTCCAATGACAGTCATTTTTTATTAGAAAGAAATAATACCTTTGGATATTAATTAGAATTTACTTCCTTTCTTAAAATTCATTCCGTTATCCAAACTAATTCTTTAAATATTTTTATATGAAACATTTAAGCAATAGTGCTAGTGAACTGATTAATTTTAAATCCAGAAGACTAGTTGCATATTGAATAGACCATCATCAGTCTTTTTAAAATCTATAAATATGTGATGGTCTTCTTTCTGAACAACAACAAAAAAAGAAAAAACTAAAGCCAAAGAACAAAACTTTTTGACAGGTGCATTGAAACTCTTTTTGGAAAAATTAGCTATATAAATACTAGGAATCTTCACATGTATAACTAATATTAAAATTTAAAGGTTTCCACATTCATTCTTTCTACATGAAAGCTGAAAGCAAATATTTCAAAACATTTCATGAAAAATAAACAAAGGATGTATCATTTGAAGGTGATAATAGGTGTTAATGACAAATCTATAATACTAAACTTTTATTCTTATATAAGATAGTTAGCATCTTAGTATTTCTTAATGGACTTGGTGATACACACAAGGTTTTGTGTATAAATAGAAGTATTTCTATCAGAAAAATGTTCTGGTAAGTTTATTTCCATCATTAGAGCTATTGTAAAAAAGCAATATATATTCATTGTCATATTATATATATGCACATTAAAACTATTTTTGAAAGTACCTGTTCTCATTATTATATAGTGAATGGCTAAAATTTTCCTAATATTCATGTCTTTAATAACATAAAACCTATTTAGAAATTATATATATGTATAGTTTTCTAGTTGTATAATCATATATTTCTAAATTTAATATAACCACACATACACTGATAAACAAAAGAACTCAGATTCTGTGCTAATATTACTAATCTCATATTTTCTAGAGAAGGTGATTTGTATTCAATATGCACACAAGTCTTCAGAATAAGAAATGAGTCTAGGTTCAGCATTGCAGAACAGGTCACAAAAGTAAACCATACCATACTCAGGTACATAAGTAAGTACAGATTCATAATTTTGTCTAAAACTACTCTGATCTTCCTCAAAGCTCTTACCTCTACTTGGCATAGGGAATTTTTACTTTTAAAAAAAGGAAAATGGGTCTGATTAAGTTTAAAAGTCCATTTGAAAACATTATGTATACCAGGTACCTAGGTGTTACCCAGTGCTTTGGGAATATTTGCATTGATTTTTACACTCTCCTTAACCTTTCAAAGATGGTGCCTAGGATATGGGAGAAATGTTCGCATCATATCTTGGCACCTACTACTGTGTTACGCAATAACTAATACCCTGAAACATCACCAGCCTGGTCTCTCCTGGAACGATCTGCTAGCACCAACTCTTCACCCATCTGGCCAATATATCTGGAGTCTTTTTTCTCTGTGAATTGTGGGTCAGACGCTGCCTGTTCACTCAGCCTCCTCTCAGCTCTGCTAGCTGGCACTAAAAACTCTTGGAGTCTCTGCTCAGTCTGCAGGTCTGCTGGCTGTCACTCAAACCCACACCCTAAGGAAACTGAAGAAGGCATCCTACTGCAATAAGGACACCTAAATGCCTGACCATGCTGGTTTACCCTGTCATCTGTGCTGGGGCCCTTAGCCATCCCCTTTGTCACCTTAGCTCTTCACTAAAAGGGAGCAGATACCAGAGGATGTCTGCCATCATGTCCCCAGGCTTGGGTAACACATGTCAGTGGGCCTGGTTTGCAGACCAAAAGAGGGAAGAAATGCATTTCTGACTTTTTACCTCCCCCATCTCCTTTCTCATTCTTCTTCCTCTTGTCTAGGACTAAAACATATGGAGTTTTCTTACTTTTTTTATCTGTCACAGATTGCTCATAAATAAAATTCTGTGATGTGGGTTGGCCAGACCTGATGTTTTGAACTGTTCAATGAGAATTATATTTTGAAAATCCTTTCTCTTTCCACAGTCTTTCTGACTTTTACAGCTATTAATTTGCTGTACAATTCTGGTTTGGAAGTCATAATATAAATTATATGTTTTTTCTTTCCCTAAAAATCTTAATCTCAACTTCACCAACTTATAACTGTTTTTACATTGACTTCTTAAAAGTTATTTTTTAGTTGTAGACAGACACAATACCTTTATTTTATTTGTTTTTATGTGGTGCTGAGGATGGAAACCCAGTCCCTCACACATGCTAGGCAACTGCTCAACCACTGAGCTACAACCCCAGCCCTACATTGACTTTTTAAAAAGTGTTTATTTCCTTTGAAATTTCAAATTTTCTGAATTTCATGTTGTTTTTATTAGTGTGGACTTAGCAGAGTTTGCTTATTAAATTTCCAAATTAGGGGAGCATTGGGAAGACTTTCTAGTGGGAAAAAGAAATTCAAGTTCTGGGAAGGATTCTGTACACAGAGGTTGAATCATTAATTCAGCAGCATTCATCGAAATATGCATGAAGTTTTCTGGACACATCTCTTGCCATTGGGGAAACATTTTCTGAATAAGAGAGGCAAGACCTCTGCTGTTTCCAGGTTGAAATTCCAGGATAGGGAGATATGCAGAACCAAATGCCCCCAGACACCAGAAAACAGGAGACAAAATGCTTGTAAAGAAACAAAAAAGGATACTATGACCAAAGAAACTGGGTAACTTTTATAAGGACTAGTGATCCAAAGCCCCTCACAGAATGATTTTAAGCTAATGTTGTTCAAGAAAAGACTAGAGACAAAAAGGAGCCTGGTATAGAAAGATAAGAAAGAAAAGAAACAACCATTCAAAGTACCCTAAAGGCGGGGGGGGGACAACTTGGCAATTCAAGAAACATGGAGAAAAACAAATATCTTCAGTTGTGGCTGGAGGGTAGATTGCGGGAGAAAAGTAGAATGAAATTGGAAAGATCAATGGGGGCAATTATGTAAGGCTGTGTGAACAAGGAGAACGGGATTGGGTTTTACCCATAGTACAAAGGGGAGGCGCTGGAGGGGCTTAATGGAGGAACCAGGATGATTATATCTTTGGAGAATGATTGAAGGAGGTAAAAATGGAAGCAAAGGTTATTACAGAAATGTGAGCAAAAGTGAGATAATAGAAATAGAAAGTAATTTAGTGCATGTCTTGGAGGTAGAATTAACAGGACTTATTGATGGGTGATGGAAAGAAGAATCAGGAATTTTTTTTTTTCTTTTGGCCTGTCTGCAAAGATGCAGAGAGTAGGATAACAGCTTGTGCTACCAAAAGATAAAAGTATAAGAGACAATTCTGTTTCTCCTAAAAGGAGAAGAGGGGAAATGTCACAAATTTGAGTGAGCAGTATGTACTTTGGCTAACTAATGATCAGGTAAATGGCAAACATTTATCTAGTGGGGTGAGGTACGGGGAAGAGAAAGAGATAGTATCCAGGGAAGAGGGTTGAGACAAAGCTTCTGTTAGGTCCATCTGGCATTCAAAATTGGACCTGTGTCTCATGGTTCCATTTTCTGTTTTTTTTTTTTTTTTTTTTTTTTTTTTTTATTCCCACTCCATTTTCCCACTCCGTGTTCCTGAGGTTTCTTCTCCATCCCTTTGTCTTATTCCTTAAATCCTTTTAGTTTCACCCTCATGCTTACCATCCTGTCCTCAGCACCCCCATCATCATCACCCTCATTGACAATATTAATGATTGACTGCTAAACCAGCACACACTCACAGACTGAAAATTTTCTTGCAACCATCCCGTGAGGAAGCTTTGAGTTTTGTGAGATGAAGCACCAACCCAGGAAGGATCAGGTTACCAGACCAGGAAGGATCAGAGCCCAGATGTGAAAACACATCTGTCCAACTCTGAAGCCAGTGTTTTCATGCCCACATCATCTCCTTCCCTCCCTTTGCTCTCTTCCCCTTGTCTTCCTCCAACTTCCTTTTGCCTACCTTTCTCCAGCTTCTCATCTCCGCTATTGTTTCCTTCTACTTTAGTCAGAGGAACCTCCTGCCTGGTCCATCTCCCCCATCCTGCCATGACTAATCTGAAATTTGGTATTATTACAAATAGGGAACTGAAGTCATCAACTATCAGAGCTGAAAGGACTGCAGTGGTAGAGCTGAGACATAAAATCAGGTCAGTATGGCTTCCACTGCACAAAATCACTAATGGACCAACGCAGACTGAGGCAGGAGCCGTATTTTTCGTGGTCACCCCTGTGGGTCTTGCCTCCACTCTCTCAAGGGAGTTGTGCTATGTGCAGAGATGGCTCTTTCTGCCCAGACCTCCAGCCCAGTCTCTCTGTACTTGTGGGACTTTTATCACATGTCAACTAGGGTTATATGCATTTAAAAGATTGTTTTCCCTCTCCCTTTATCACCCACCAGGTATAATTCAAAATTAAGATATGCTTAAATATGCATATCTTAACTTCATTCCCCAAAATTATTTGTACCTATGCTTCACTATTGCTTCAAGCACAGGCTTAAGTTGACTGTTGGGTAATTCATCTGTGTAATGAATATAGCTGGGAAATGACTAGGGGCAGGTTAGGAAACCAGTAGCAATGTAGAAATTTAAAAAGGAGTGATATAGTTAAGTAGTGAACTAGACAGTGTTAAGGCATTGACATGTTATCCTTGCAACAAATATTTTAGATAATAACTAGTATTATTCCTATTCTACTGGTGAGTCAGTTAAGTTTGCAGGATAGTAAAGAATTTCCAGGAATTGGACCTGGTTCTGTTGTCTCCACAGTGCCATTGAGCTTCTACCCTCAGCACATCCTGCCTTTAAAATGTTGTATGGAGATTACTTCCTTGCAAACATTTTATACTTAAAGACATTTAGATACCTATGATGTGATCATCTTTCCCATTTCTCCTTTTCTATACTAACTTTCAGATCATCATTGCATTAGAACTTGGTTATAATTCAGCACTTCAGAGAACACTAGTAATACAGTTGCCATAAAACCAGCTATTGATATCCTGATGTCTTTGGCTTTCTCTGATATTTTAGTATCTTTATAAGCCACTCCTTCAAGAACTATGACTATGACACATCTTTAAATTAAACATGGAGTAATTTATCTTTGAGATGGTGTTTGGCTTTAAATGTATGCTTCAGGATTTGCAACCCACAAGCCATTACACAGAAAAGAGAAACCTAGTCATTTGTGGGGATCTCAGACAGGAATCCTCAAGGGCAATGCACTGTATGATTACTGGATTTAGATTTCCATGTTCATTCCTTATGCCTGTTTCTCAGGCAGATTCAAAGATACATGGCAGGTGGCCCAACAAATATTTTCACCAGATACAAAAATCCAACCAAGAGGGAAAGGGCTTAAACTGCAATGAGTGGAGACCAGGAAAGAAAGTGTGGAAAGAAGGTGTAGAGAGTCATCTGTGTCTATTCAGTGGGAAGAAGTGAGACCCAAAACAATAGGGACCTCTAAAGGGCATTCTCAAGGCTCATTTCACTTTGTCATAATAAATGGAAAGGACTCCAACCAGGAACTAGAAGAGTATGTCCCTTTCCTTTGGACCTGATTAAGATTCTGAGAATTTATGTAACATGATGCAAGCAGTTCTTTGAGAATGCTTTGTTGTATTTTGCCTAAAACCATTGAGCAGGGAGATGTTCCTTTGCTGGTTCTTTTTTTTTTTTAACAATATGGTTCATTCTCATAAGGAACTGATACACGTGTTACCATCTCTGAAATGGAAACACTCTGAGCCTTTCTAAATCATACACAGTGACTGAGAACTATCTGGCACTGTGTGTCCATCTGTACACTGATAAATGTTAGGTCTTAGTCCGCTATGCACTCATACAAAGTATCATAGATATGAACTAATTATTCAAGGTCAGATTTTCAGAATTATCATGTACTTTAGATTTCATGATAAATTCTGATGTTCAAGGTATATGCTTAAACAAGCAATTCATCTGATCCAATTGCCACAGAATTTTAAGTCCATGTTCGTTATCCAAATTAGTGCTCTAATGCTTGAACTGTGTGTTTCACAATCAAATTAGTGGCTCAAAGATATGGTTTCATGGACATTTTACTTCCTTATAATATTTGGTATCTGGTTAAGACAAGTAGGAACAAACCTTCTGGGAAGAACACATTAGAAAAAAAAATGAAAAGCAACTTAAAAGTACACATGTACTGAGAATAGTCCTTCTGAACAAGCCTTGATTGGTTCGTGTGGAAAAAGGGCCAAAAAGCCCTCTATATGACTGGAAAAATGTCCCCAGTCAGGTAATATTTTCTTTGTCTCCACATAGTTTTATGGTTTGCATTATCACTTTCTATTTATAGAAAGACACACTAGCTACCTTGACAGAGAACTTGCAGACTTTTCCTTCTGCAAAATAACTCATAGTTCATGCCTTCCTGTCCCCAGCAGAGCTCAGGACATGGGTGGGTGTGCATTGCAGCCCATAGAAGAATCCACCATTTCAAACTTGCCTTTGGTATTTGTCTGGGGAAGCTAAGTTACACTGAACAGAATATAGCACCTTTTGTACTCCTGTGATGAATTATGTGTTCCTGGTGTGGGGATGGTGCAGAAAACAAAGCAGCCTTTGAGACTTCTCAACAGTTTTTCCCATTGGCCTGGGGGCTTCTGCAGTCAGAGCTCACATTTAAAAGGAGCTGTATATAACCCTGTCTGACCTGGGGAGAAAGACTTGAAACTTCCTTTGACAGTCTCCCAATTATCCCATCCTTCTTCCCCAAGGCTCATGACATGGACAACTCCAAATTAAGGAAAATTTCAGAAACCATAGATTTCTTCAGTCATGTAATTAACACTCATGGAAACAGCCAAGTTCAAAAATTGTAGATTTGTATCCTATGGTGTCTATGCTATGATGATAGCATATCCTATGGTGTCTATGCTATGATGATATGCTATGATGATTTAAGGTGGAAGCTCATTGTGAGAAAAGACAGCTTCGAAAATTCACAACACATAAAATCAATATACAATAGCCAGGCCTCTACCAAGATGAAAAATATCTGTCTGGTAGAAAAGTGGTCCCCAGAGCCTGGGGAGATCAGAGGTGAGAGAGAGGGGTGGCGAGAAGAGGGATAAGAAGTATAGGAGTGTAGGTGGATGGGAAGAGTAACTTAATATTCAATAGCACAGTAAGAAAATGAGGGACTAAAGAGGTTAACTGCATATTCCAATATAGCTAGTAGAGAAGATTTTAAATGTTCCCAGTACAAACAAATGATATGTGTTTGACATAACAGATATGTCATTTACCTGATCTGGTCATACATATTGTCTACTTATATTGAAATATCACACTGTTCACACTGTATCCATGAATATGTTCAATTATTCTGTGCCAGTTAAAATTTTAAAAATGTCTTTCTAATGTTTTCATTCTACCTCTGTAAGCTAGGAACACAATGCAAAAGAGAAAAAGCCTTCATTCATTTTTTTCATTTTCTAGAATTTCCTGGATATAATTGTGATTTGATTTTAAACTTAGAAATATCACTTTTTAAGATGGATTCAAAAAAATCTTTCAAACATCTTTTAACACTCTATACATTTAACATCTTCCATGTTTCAATTTGCCTGCCTATTTTATCTCTACCCTCCTTCTTCATTCATTCATTCCTGGCTCATTCAGCATTATTTTTCAATGTCTACACTAGGCCCTTGTCCAAATTGGCCCTCAGACATTTATCAACTGATAAATTTGATCTCTGGTACTGTTCTACCTACCACCCAGAATACCTAGATAATGTCTGTGTCTTTCAAAATTGATGTAATATACTTATATTCAGGAAGGCATCATTTTTATTAATATTGTCCCAATCCCATTATCATTAAGGGAATTGGTGCTGATATATCTGTTCATTCACTGTGAAAAACTGTTTTCAAGAACATATTTACAACATATTTAATTTTTCTGCAAGTTATATCTAGGCAATATTTTCCTGTCATGATACTGAAATTTCCCCCTTCCAAATCTAATAAGGAACCATATTCTTAATAGTCTTCAATCTTTTTCAGGTTCTATCTAAGAAGTTTTGAAATCATGTTTGACTTTATCATCTTAGATAATTTCCAGATAATTTAATCCCTGAAACAAAGGGTCTATATGTCATTATTCCATTTTCATAGATGTTAGTTTCCCTTTTACAATAAGCTTGACCTGAAAGTGACCTACACTCTGCTTAAACCTGTGTACCTTCTTGGATCCACAGCTCGTGACAAGTCAGCAAAGTCGACGCTCAGATACATAGAATATGGTAAGTCAAAATTTATATCTTTTGATGTAAAATATTTACATTCCCCCATTACCTTAATTGTAAGTCATTTATTTATTTATAAATTTTATAATATAAAATGACATAACATTTTATTTTTATAAAATGATTCAGGTTTTAAAAGACTGAGAAATCTGATCTGAACCTACGAATATGGCCAAACTTCAACAAAACCTATGTCTGTTTATTCTAAGGACAGCCTTCTCCTAACGAAGCTGCTCATGGTATTTGCCTATAAGTTCTCAGAGTTGAAAGCACATGCATCAGATGACTATTTTATAGCAGAAAATTTCCCGCCCTCATTTCATATTTTTTTATTTTAAATTTATTTATTTGTTCTAATTTGTTATACATACCAGCAGAATGCATTTCAATTCATAGTACACATATAGAGCAAAATTTTTCATGTCTCTGGTTGTACACAAAGTAGACTCACACTATTCATGTCTTCATACATATACTTAGGGTAATAATGTCCATCTCATTCCACCATCTTTCCTACCCACACACCCCTTCCTTTCTCTCCCTCCCCTTTGCCCTATCTAAAGTTCCTCCATTCCTACCATGCTGTCCACCCTCATCCCCATCAGCATCCATACATCAGAGAAAACATTTGGCCTTTGGTTTTGTGGATTGGCTTACTTCATTTAGCATAGTATTCTTCAACTCCATCCATTTACCTGCAAATGCCATGATTTTATTCTCTTTTAATGCTGAGTAATATTCAAATGTGTATATATACCACAGTTTCTTTATCCATTCATCTACTGAAGGGCATCTAGGTTGGTTCCACAATTGATCAAATTTGACCTTAGTCAAATATAGTCCACAACACCTGAAAATACTAAACTAATACAGCATTAAAAACTAAAATCCATAAACATACTATATATATTTTTCATCCTTTAAGGATTTTTTTTTCAGATACATACTTTTTTATGCCAAAGGCCATCTCTGTAAAATGCAAAGCTGTTTTATTTCTCAAATGATATTTTCCAAATCAAAACCATTTGTTGACAGAGATTTCTATTCAGCCCAGGGGATAATTCCATTAGGCTCTATTTTCCTGGCTATGACCTAGAATTTACAAATCTGAGTATAGCTTAATATTTGTGAATCACCCCTGTATTATAACCAATTCTTGGTATCCCAGATTTTTCCATGATTACTTGAACTATTAACGTGTATTTCCATTCCAGAGAAAGCTTTAAATTCCACTTGTTATATTCTGGAGTTGTTTTTACAATATAATGGATGTCTATGCTTTGCCAGTGGTGAGTCCTTCAGCAAGTAATTACTACAAATTGACTGTACCAATATCAGCATCAAGAGACACATTGACAGAACACACACCAGCACTCTTGCAGAAGTCATGCATTTGTGAGTATGGCAAAATCAGAGGCAACAAAATGGAAAATTTTATTTCTAGGTGAGAGTTTGAAAAATAAGTAAATAAATAAATAAAATCTTATTGTGAACACTGACCACATTGGATAACTATTGACGGGCTGCACTGTTTTATTTTTAAAAAGTATTCAAGTCCAAAGCATACATAAATTGAAGAAAAGAGCTTCCAGATAATAATTCAAGGACAGAAGTTTTGGATGCTGTCTCAAAAACCAAGCAAAGATTATATGCATATTTGGAATTATTTATTATGCATTTAGGAAAAACCCAAGATATGCATAATCCTTTAAAAATCCTTATCTCACTATTACTCACAAGGTCATCTTTTGATGAACAACAACAAGCAAGGTTACAGTTCTCTTTGAATTTTACTTTGCAAAAGAAAATTGTCACATTTAGAAAGGAGATTAGATCCCTTCAGCAGCTCCCATAGGGACGTAATTAATGGTATAAAGACCTGAACAAATTACTCCTCAGTCTATAATTTGGTTTCATATGAGGCCAGTAATGGTTATTTTACAAAAAGTTACTGCCTCATAGTTTAGCTAATCTCAAATTTGATTTTAACTTTGTTTGTTGTGCCAACTCACAAATTGATGTACGTACAACACACACACGCACGCACGCACGCACGCACATGAACACACACACACACAAACTTACCCCAGATATCAAGTTATAGAACATCACTGTGGCCAATCAGAATCTCCAATTATTGCTCAATTTTCACAACTTCCCATCAAATTTTATTCATGTGTAGACTCACTCTGTCAGAATCCTACTTTTTACTTCATGATTTTAACAATACTTGGTTAATCCTTTAATTAAATCAATTAATGGGTTACTTTGCGAAGCAACCCTAACTTCTAATGTTCAACCTAATAGGCAGTATCTACCTGATAAGTAGATTTTATTCTCTCCATCTTGTAACAGAAAATTGAGAAATTCAGAGAACGAGTAATTTACCCCAGGTCTTCTGATTGGAAAATCCCATGTATTTTCAATTATATAGTCTCAGTGAAGCTATGACCTCCTACAGAGTAAAGACCATTTGTTTATGCCTTCTTTTATGTCCTCCAAAGGCCTGCAGGCTAAAGACTTGGTCTGCAACCTAGCTAAAGACTTGGTCTGCAACCTATCAAGTATCAGGAGGTGGTGGAATCTTGAGGAGACAAAGCCTAATGGGAGGAAGTTAGGTCATATTTGGTGCATGCTCTTGAAGGGGAGATTGGTACCAACATCTTCCTCTCTCTTTTTGCTTTCCTGTCACCATGAAGTAAACACACTTTCTCCACCACATGTGCCCACCACAAGAGGCAGCCATAGGCCCCAAGCGATGGGGTCAAGTAACTATGCTGAAAGCTCTGAAACCATGAACCAAAATAAGCGTTTCCTCCTGTTAAGTTGATTTTCTGAGGTATTTTTTGTCACATCAATGGAAAGCTCACTAACATCATCCTACAACCACCTATATAATGCTCTATGACTAAACAATGCTTAAGAGGGTGTGCTTTTCCTTATTTTACATATTTCAAGGTGTAAGTTCTAAACTCCTTGATCCATCTGAAAATCAACAATGAGAATAATGTCTTAATTTTATGTGTCTCCCCAGGCACATATATATTAAATAATGCAGCCATGTGTTAGGGACAAATATCTAAGTCTAAAACCCAGTATTTTCAACAAAATATTATCAGTATCTAACTGCATGTGATTTTCTTGAGTGTTCACATTAATGATAGACATAGGAATTTTCCAAATCCCATTTTTAGGAAAAAATAAAGTTGTATTTTTATCATTATCTTGGATCAGAATTATTAAAAAAAAACACTTGATTTTCATCTCATTTCATATCTTTATGCTCTTGATTTTCACCTCATTTCATATCTTTATGCTCTTGATTTTTATCTCATTTCATATCTTTATGCTTTTCTTGCCAGCTAATACTGCTTAGTACATTTTGTGAATTAGGAACTCTTTTAAGCCCTATGTGTGCTATCATACTTTAATTCTTATTGCAACTTCTGGAAGTAGCTTTTATTATTCTCAGTTTATAGGCAAGAAAACCAAAGCTTACTCAAAATAAACCGCTAAGGGGCTGGGGCTATGGCTCAGCAGCAGAGTGTTTGTCTCATGTGTGTTGAGGCCCTGGGTTCTATCCTCAGCACCACATAAATAAAATAAAGATATTGTGCCCACCTACAACTAAAAAAAAAAAAAATTAAAAAAAAACAAGTCTCAAACAAAACAAAATAGAAAGGTAGAATGAGGCAACAACTTCTGAGTATCTAGTTTCTGAAACCTTGAGCCCTGATGCTGAACATCTAGTGGTTTTCCTGACTCCAGCTGGAATTGAGGTGGTAGATAAGAAAGAGCATCAGGATGCAAATGTTTAAAAGGAAGTCAAGCCATGGATCCACACTGTGGCCCATGTTGACTAGTTCTGATTCTTGCAGCAACTACAGAGCAGACTGCACAGAACATGACCCTTCACCTCTGTAGAACACAGATGTTGGGCAATGAACTGTTCCATATCAAATGTTTTATCTGATCTCCAAACAGCTTTAGAGGTTGACATGTCTGGTAGATATTGTTACCTGGTGTAATGCTGTTGGGTACTGAAAATTGTTAGCTAGCTGAGTCCCAATTAAAGATGAAAAAAAAAAAATGGTTTTCCCAAGACCT
This sequence comes from Tamias sibiricus, assembly GCA_025594165.1. Taxonomy (NCBI): domain Eukaryota; kingdom Metazoa; phylum Chordata; class Mammalia; order Rodentia; family Sciuridae; genus Tamias; species Tamias sibiricus. Next base: position 47,377,174 of record CM046669.1, on the reverse strand, counting down.
CATATCCAGCAAGAGGACACAGTATCTCTAAAACCCCCTAAATACCTCCAACTACAAGCATCATGCTGGTTCAGAGATAGTCTAGTCATCACTTTTAGTGACAACAACTTCCCTACATCATAAGTGGAGGCCTTCGTTAGGTGAGCTGGTCTCTCTGTTTACATGAAGTTCCAGATTCCCATTGGTCACACAGTTGTGTAAATTGAAACTCTGAGAAGTAACTATCTTTCCCCATATCAGATAATTAATCAGAAGCAGGGTCACATCTGGTATAATCCCATAGAATATGTCTTTAAAGTCAAACAGGACTAAGTTCAGATTCCCTTTTTCCCTTGAATTAGGAGGGTGCTTTGGGCAAGCTATATAATCTCTTTAATCATCTGTTTTGCTATCTGTAAAATGGAAATAACTAGAGAATTTTCTTTATGGGTTATTTTAAGAATTAAAGATAATAGAAAATATTATATAGGACTACTGATATGTCTTACAACAAGCCTCTGAGGTTAGTGTATTATTATTTTCTTAATAGGTGAGGACATGTCTCAGAGAAACATTAAATAACTTGCCCAATGCCCCATACAGTGAGTGGGGAATTCAGATAAACCCAGCTCAAAAATCTCTGACCACTACAGTACTGTAGTACAAAGGATTTAGCACAGGAACTGGAATATTAGACCCTCAATCCAGAAACCAGGCAGGGCTTCATCTATTTTGCCATGATTATTTTTTCCCATTTCTAAAAATACCCAAAGAAGGGCATCCCATACTGCTCTACCAAGTGCATGGCCAAATTGCTCAGTCCCTAGTTCATTGGGAATAACTAGAAAATCCACTCTCCTAGAAGGCAACAGAGTATCATAGAAAAAGCCCTCATTCATTCATCCTCTGCCCAAAGCAACCAGATCTCAGATTGCTCAGAGCAGATGAGTTCTACAGAAGGTAAATAAAAAATGATTAAAAAGCAAATTGAATGTGTTGTCAGAGATCCAGGTACTGAACAATTCACAGTGTGTGTGTGTGTGTGTGTGTGAGAGAGAGAGAGAGAGAGAGAGAGAGAGAGAGAGAGAGAAAAGAAACACTTGTAGAAAGAAAACTTAAAGAGAGAAAAAAAATACTTTATTAAATAGGACTGTATTTGCTGTCAATGATTTTTAAATATTCTGATGTCCTAAGTATTCTTACTTTGCCTCTTTTCCAGCTTAAATTTAAATTTTGTGATTACTTTTACATTTAAACCGAATTCCCCTATCAATTTACACAATAGCTTATCTTCAAATTGTTTCTCTTCAGTATCCAATAACATATTATTTGACAAGGATCCCTTTCTTGTTTGGAAGGTAATGGAAACAATCATAACAACTATGTTGGGGTTTATTGGAAAACTGGGAAACAATGTCCCAAGTGAAAGCTGAAGAATTACTATATAACGTAGGGGCTTCTGTGGTAAATGGCTCATCAAGCTGCCTTTCATCTTTCAAGATGAAGGTGGGAAGTTTTATTAACAGATAGAAGACCCTACCTTGCTGGGAGAACTATAGTCTAATTTATGAGTTACCTTCTTGTAACAGGGGCTTATTCAGGTTTGAGTTTTGATTTTAAAGCCTCACAGATATTCTTAAAACAAAGCGACTACTAATTTATGTCTTGTTTTCCTTCAGGTACAAATGGTTGGACTTTTTTCATTTCTTCAACATTATCTACCCAACCTAATTTCTACCCTTACTGAAATCTTAATTCTCTTCTTTTGATAGCATAATTGTTTCCATGGCAACAACAAAATATATGAGTGTATTCTTTGCTGCAGGTGAACATAATCATAGCATATTGATAAGCCATCTTGAGATACTATTTTCATGTAAACGACTTCATGAAAGGAGACACAGAGAGGGAAGAGACATAGAAAAAAAGTGACACTCAAAAGCAGAAGTGTTTGAAACAAAATGTTTTGGAGTGGTTTCAGTGATGTTAAAGAAGGGTCACACTCAGGGAAAACTTCAAATAATCATACCTCTTGAGTATTAATAGTTCACAAAGAACACTTCTTTAAAATTACTGGGGGAAAAAAAGCAAGAAAAGAAGATTCCTCATTTTAAGAGTACAATTGAATCAGTTTCTATTTCCCTTTACAAATTAATTGGGAACAAAATCAGATATACAGAGATAAAAATTAAAACATGATATTATAATAAATAAAATAATAGTATTTGTGATACTATAAATGTATGAATCTTTATACAGAGTTTTCCAGACAATGTTCACAAATTTAAATCTAAAGAATAAAGTTTGGAAATAGCCCAATCAATAAGTGGGCAAAGGAACTGAATAGACACTTCAAAGAAGAAACATGAATGACCAACAAATATATGAAAAATAGTTCAACATCTCTAGCAATTAGAGAAATGTAAATTAAAACTACAAGGAGAGTCCATCTCATGCCATTCAGAATGGCTTATCAAGAATACAAGTAATGATGGGTATGGTATCACAAGCCTGTAATTCCAGCACTTGGGAGGCTGAGGCAGGAGGATCACAAGTTCAAAGCCAGCCTCAACAATGACGAGGCACTTGGCAACTCAGTGAGACCCTGTCTTAATAAAATACAAAAAAGGGCTGTGGATGTGGCCTAGTGGTCAAGTGCCCCTGAGTTCAATTTCTGGTACAAAAAAAAAAAAAAAAAAAAAAAAAGAATACAAGTAATAATAAATGTTGGTGAGGATGTGGGGAAAAGCATACGCTCATATATTGCTGGTAGAACTGCAAATTGCTACAACCACTTTGGAAAGCAGTATGGAGATTCCTCAGAAAACTTGGAATGAAACCACCCTTTGACCTAGTTATCCCACTCTTGGGTTTATACCCAAAGGACTTAAAATCAGCATACTACAGTGACACAGCCACATCAATGTTTATAGTAGCTCAATTCACAATAGCTAAACTATGGAACCAACCTAGGTGCCTTTAACAGATGAATGGATAAAGAATATGTGCTTATATATACACAATGGAATATTACGCAGCTTTAAAGAACAATGAAAATATGACATTTACTGGTAAATGGATGGAGCTGGACACTATCATGCTAAGTGAAATAAGCCAATCCCAAAAAACCAAAGGCTGAATGTTCTCTTTGATATGTGAAAGGGGTGGGGAGAGAAGAAGAGAAGTTCATCAGATTCCACAAAGGGAAATGAAGGGAGGGAAGGGTGGGAATAGGAAAGACAGTAGAATGAATCAGACATAAATTTCCTACATTCATATATGAATACACAACCAGTAAAACCCCACATAATGTACAACCACAAGAATGGGATCCTATAGGAATAATGGTAGAATGAGTTATTCATCATTACCCTAAATATATGTATGAAGACACAATTGTTGTAAAAATTCTTTATATAAAACCAGCAACTTGAAAAATTGTGCTCTTTATATGTAATATGAAATTAAATGTACTCAGCAAACATGTATAACAAATTTGAATAATAAAAAATTTAAAAAAATAAAGTGAAAAAAAGAATGGGATCCTAATTAGAACAAATTATACTCCATATATGTATGATATGCCAAAATAACACTTTACTGCCAGACATGGTGCTGCATGCCTATAATCCCAACAGCTCGGGAGGTTGAGGCAGGATGATAAAGAGTTCAAAGCCAACCTCAGCAAAAGCAAGGCACTAAGCAACTCAGTGAGACCCTGTCTCTAAATAAAATACAAAATAGGGCTGGGGATGTGGCTCAGTGGTCGAGTGCCCCTGAGTTCCATCCCAGGTACCCCCTCCCAAAAAATACACTCTACTGTCATGCATATACAAAAATAACAAATTTTTAAAAGAGTCTTCTGGGGAAAAAAAAGAATTAAGTTTAGACCGTAAAATAGAAGATGCTATCTCCTTAACACATCCCATCTCCATTCATACTCAACTCTTATTAAAATCATCCATTTCCTAATACCTGCTCTACCCATACAACTGCAGGAACTGCCAGGCAAAATGCATCTAGAGATATCAGCAAGGATTAGAGGAACACTAGAATGGTCAAGGGAAGGGAAGGTAAGGGAGGGAGCAAGAGGGGAGGGAGGGGGAGAAAAGAAAAAAAAAAAGGTGGTTGAATGAGACGGATATCATTTTCCTTAATGCATGATTGAAGACCTGAATTGTACGAATATACTTTGTATACAAACAGTTGTATGTAAAAAGATACTAAATATATGCACTATGAGTTGTACATATTAAAAATTATAAAAATAAAATAAAAAAAAAGAGTTGTGAACCTCCCCCATTTGGGACCTAATTAACAAGTTTGAATACAAGGAATTAAATGAAGAGGATTCCAGGGAAGGCTTGCCTTCAAAGATCCTTTAACCACTGAAGGTGGTCAATGCCTGGTGAGATACAGGGGCCCTAGTCTCTGAAGATTCAAGAAGAGATAAACAGGTGGACTGAATTCTCTCCCTCACTACCAAGATTAGGAGACTTCAAAAACTATAGCTACAAGATTATTCCTCACATCTTGGAAGAGGAATAGCAATCTGTATGATTAAACACATATAACTCTACCTTCTACTACCTTGAGTACCTTTCAAGAAAAATAAATAGAAATTATCATTATTAGGAATGCTATTGATCACTATAGATCTACAAACATTAAAAATAAAATAAGGTTATATTTTAAGTGAAGTGATATCAATAAGTTTGATAACTTAGGTGAAACCATCTAATTACCTGAAATACACAAATTACCAAAACTAACAGAGAAAAATAGGCTTTTTTCATGTCAAATATATTAGTATCATAATATTAACTATTAACTATTAAATAGTCAAATTCATAATTTAAAACTTTACCACCAAAAAAAATTGAAATTGCAGAAAATGATGAAAAAAATTATTTTATCTCATTTCATGAGGTCAGTCTAACCCTTACCTCAAAATCTGGCAATAACGTTAAAAAATTTAAAGAAGAAGAAATCTGCAAACCAATATATGTAATAAACTTAGACCTAGAAATCTTTAACAAATTACTAATAATTCAAATGCATAAATAGATAAAAATGTCAATTTATCACAACCAATTAGAGCTTATCTCAAGAACATGAAATTGACTAAACATATTAAAATGACTCAGCATAATTCGCCCTATTAATATAATGAAGGATAAAATTAAAACATGTTATTGCAATAGATGCAGAAAAATCATTTAACAAAATTCCATACTCATGATTAAAAAGGAAAATCTTAGGAATTTTGTGGACCCTATAATAGTTGGCTACCAAAAACAAAAGTAAGAAACATCAAAATCTTATGGTTAATTGTATATATAATGATCAATCAGGGAACATTGACTGCTTTACCCTTCTAAAATCAGGATATCCATTTTCACCACTTCATTATTGAACTAGACTCCTAGCAAATGCAATAAGGCAAGAAAAATAAAAAGAAGAATTCAGCATGAAAAGAAACAAAGCCAGTCTCTATTATAGATGCTATCTTAGTGAATCCTAAGTTATGTAGAAAGCAAATGTTAGAGAGAAGAATTGAATTCATCAAGGCTGCTGGATACAGGGTCTATACTCAAAATCAGTTGAGTTTTTATATATTAGCAACAAACAACTGGTAAATGAAATTAAGGAAACTATACCATATCCAATACTCAAAATAAATAAATAAATAAATAACATGAAATGCTAAGAGATACAAAATATTTGCAAAACCTTTATTTTGAAAACTACAAAATATTATTGATGGATAAGAAATAAGATTTAAGTTTATGTAGAGTTGTAGCATGCTTAAGGTTTAGAAGATTCAATACTGTTAAAATAAAATTCTCCCCACATTGATCTGTAGATTTAAGATAATCCAGTTCAAAATCTAAGTAGGTATTTCAAGGAAATAGTCAAATGGATTCTAAAAGTTATTTGAAAAGAGAAAATTTAAAGACTAGCTAAAACAAAGTTAAGAAAGAACAAAGTTGGAAGACTTACACTATCGAGGATATTGATATAAAGATAGAAAAATAGATCAATGGAACTAAATAGAAAGTCCATGTGTGAATTTACATATATATGGACAATAAATTTTCCACCAAGTCAAAAAAAGCATTTCTATGGGGGAAAGAAATGTCTTTTCAAAAAAGGACATTTAGAATAACTGAATATCCAAACCAACAAACCAACCATGATGTTTACCTCATCATATACAAAAATCTATTTGAGGTGGATAACAGACTTAAAAGTGAAAGCTAAATTTACCAATTTTTCTAGGGGGGAAAAGAAAACAGAAATTTGTCATTATAAACATGAAGTAGCAAAGATATCTTACATTATGCATACCACTAACTATGAAAAATTAACCAATAGGAATTCATAAAAATTCACATCTTCTGCTTACCAAAAGGACACTACTAAGGAAATGAATAGATAAGCAGTGGTCTAGGAAAACATATTTGCTCTACACATATCTAACAAAGAACAAGCATCTGGCACATATAAAGAACTTCCCAAAACCAATAAAGAACCAAAATACCAATGAAAAAGATACAAAGCAATAGTAAATCTTATTTGCTGCTACTAGAATGAAGAATGCACAACCACATAAAAAGAGGTCTGGAATCTATTTGTATTGTGCTGGGAATTGAACCCAGGGCCTTGCACATGCTAGACAAGTGTTCTAGCACTGAGCTACATCCCCAGGCTCTGACATTTTTATTATTTTGTTTGTTTGTATGTTTGTTTTATACCAGGTATTGAACCCAAGGGCGTTTAACCACTGAGCCACATCCCCAGTACCCCCTTATAAAATTGTATTTAGAGACAAGGTCTAGCTAGGTTGCTTAGGTTCTCGCTAAATTGCTGAGGTTAGCTTTGGACTCACAATCCTCCTTCCTCGGCCTCCTGAGACACTGGGATTACAGGTATGCACCACTGCTCCCAAATGAATATTTTTTGTAATAAAGTTAAGCACATACTTCCCATAGGAATCAACAATACCAGTTTTTCTTTTTAAGTATTTATGAGGTAAATTAAAAACTTATGTTCATACAAAAACTTGTGCACTAATGTTTTGTGGTAGCCTTATTCATTGGTTCTCAAAACTAGAAATGACCAGGAAGTCATTTGAAAGGTAAATGGATAAGCAAACTATGGTCCCATCTATACATGGATTGCTACCCAGGTGATATAACAACATGGATGAATCTTAAGTGTATTTTGCTGGGTGAAAGAAACCAGACCAAACCAGACTATATGTGTAAAATTTCAATCATATGATGAAGGAGCCTATAATCAAGGAGATAGCTAAAGATTGCGGTCGCTGCAAGCATCCCTGCTGCTCAAGCATCAACAACCTAACCAGCAGTGTGGCCTCTGCTCTGTATGCATGGGGCCTCCTGAATCTATGTGTTATAACTTATGGACATTTTGATTTTCCATTATTTTGGGACATTACGGGACAATGCCTTGCGGGTATTTGTCTAAGAGAACTCAGTGTGTTACTTGATGAAACTAAGGGCAGCTGATTCGCTTAAAGAACTTGATACAATATGGAAACTTGGCTCATCAGCAGTAGGCTTACCGCCTTAAAGCCGCAGCATCTCCTAAAAATTGGACGGCTGTTAGTCAACACACAGTCGATCCTGAAGGGCTCTATTGGATGGCTGGTTAGCCTATGACGGGTAAGATCCCCAGAAGGGGACAACCTAAGACACGGCACAGTCGCACGGGACAGTCTAATGTGGCCGGCATGTCAACCTAAGCCAGGAGTCAGGACAGCCTAGACTCCCATGACGGGTAAGAATGTCGGTTGCACATGGACGTCCTAGAACATCCCCTCTTTTAAAACTAAAAGGGGGAAATGAAGGAGCCTATAATCAAGGAGATAGCTAAAGATTGCGGTTAGCTGAGAGCCATAAAAGATGTTCTAGTTTCCACCTGATATTAATACATTATTCAAAGAATCTTTGTATGCCCGTGAACACTGCGTGACACACCTGTAAGCTCAAGCTGTAAGCACGTGTCCTTGTTAAAGCTATATGTATATAACTGGGTGAGGTTCGTTAGTGTGTGTGGGGAAGAAGAAGGTGGTGGTTGGAGTTAGAGCATTTGGAGTGATTGCTGGAGCTGGAGAGAGAAGAAGAATAAAAGACCTTTTTTCATTTTCATCCTGCCTCCGAATTTTCCTGTGGCGTTCGCTGCTCCAAGCGACTTCCGCTTCAGGCAGCGACAATATGAAATTGTAGAGAAAGTAAATCTACAGTAAGAGAATACATATTAGAGATTTCCATTAATTAATTTAGAAAGTCTAGTGAAAACAATGAGATAAAGAAATTAAATATTTGACATAACTATTGGAAATGAAGAAGTAAAACCATCTCTATTTTGCTGATATGATTGTGTACTGAAAACTCAAGAAAATTGGAGAGAAACAATTACCATTGATAAGAATATTTGGTGGAATATCCAGATACAAAGAAAGTCCACTAAAATTGGTAGGTTTTCTTTTTTTAATATGTCCTTAAAAAAAGAGGGAAATCAGTTCCTTTAAAAATAATAATGTTTGTTAATATAAGAAACAATGGCATCTGTGAATCTTACTAAAGGGAATAAAAGGAAATCTAAAAAATAGAATTATATACTCTGCTGTCAGGTGGAATGAATTCATATAAAAATTCAAAGATAAGAATATATGTGTATTTATTTATTTATTCCTACACACACACACACACACACACACACACACACACACAGTGACATCCCTAGTATAATGAGAAGATTCTGTTGTTTTATTTTGTGCAACAATAGTATTATTAGTATATATTATATTAATATGTTATGCTTTTAATTTTGTGAAACCTTAAAGTTCCTATGAAATGAAAATGCTCATGACTAACCTAAAACAAAAATTAAGGGGATACTTACCTAACCAGGTATGTAGCAGAATATATCCTAAGGCTACTAAAAGCAAAACATTATCTGATGGCACAAGTTTAAAAAAGTAGATCAGAGGAACACAGAGAAAATCCAGAAAGAGAGTGCACAAAATGAGAATTCAATATTTCACCAGGGTAGCATTCAATTTGAGAGAGGGGAAAAAAAACATGATATTTGACAATATTTCCTTTCAAACTGAGTATAAAATCTGAAACAGTTAAAATAATAAACCTATTTCATGTGAGACACACAAAAAAAAAAACAGATGGGGCTGGGGTTATGGCTCAATTGTAGAGTGCTTGCCTAGCAAGGGTAAAGCACTGGGTTCGATCCTCAGCACCACATTAAAAAAAGAAATAAAGTAAAATAAATAAACATTAAAGGTTAAATTTTTTAAAACACAGATGGATTAAAGTCTTAAATATAGATATAATACTGCTACTTTACTAGGATTTCTTCTGGACAGAAGCTAATAAATAACTGTTGTGTGATAGAAGATACTATAAAGACATTAAAAACAAATTGTAGATTTAGAAAACATGTTTGCAATGCAGATGAGAGAAAAGGGTTTAAAAACTATAATTACATGAAGAGAGCTTTACAAATTGACAAGAAACATACAACAAACCTAATGGGAAAATGAGCAATGAATATAAATAGGAAATTCACAGACAGACAAAGCCAAATGGCTAGCAAACTTGTGTAAATATTTTTAAGTGGAAACTGAAGTAACAATAAACTATCACTTTAAATCTATTAGATGGGCAAAAATGTTTAATAGTGACAATAACAGCAGAACATGAAGGAAATTTATTTTAAACATCACTGGTGGAAGTAAATGGGTACAGCTTCTTTAGAAAGCAACCTGGCAACATTTATTAAACTTAAGAAATACATAAGCCTTTTAACACAGCAATTGTCTCCTGGGTATATACTCCATAGGAAAACCACCACCCGTAAGTAAGGACATATAAATCCAGGTGTTTATTGCAGCACTCTTTGTTGTGGCAGAACTGTGTATACAAAGGGATAAATTACAGCAATAAACAGGACACAATATTATTCAGCCATACATGTAGACCTGGAATGATTCCAAAAACTATTACCAAGTAAGAAAACAGAAAAATACAAAAGAAAATTGGCGTAACATAGTTTGATTTCTATAGTACGATGACAAGAACATACCTGTAGATGTGCGAATATATGGATATATATGCATAGGGTGTGTATATGTATTCATATAAGTATATTATATGCTATGTGTGAGATATGGGTAGGTAATCATTGGGAACATTACAAAAGAATACACATAAGATCACATTGATTAAGGGGGGTTACACTTACAATGTCACTTAAAGTGCTTGGTGCAGGAGAAGTAAATACAGGAGAGAGAAGACAAGGAGTAAGGAACAAAGGAGAGAAGAACAAAGGTAAGAAACTATCACAACAAAAATAAAACATGATAATCTCATATAAAAGTATAACAGTTTGTGTGTGTCTGCTTATCTTCCAAACTGTATGGGCAGTGAATAGCTATATTTATTATCTAGGGTGCTGGTCAGGCACTTTATCTGTGCTCATTTATTTAACCTTCATGGCATCCCATGAGGTTTCAAACTCCATGCCATTTCAATTGAACACATGAAAAAACTGAGAGGTGAAGTGCTTTCCCAAAGTTATGCTGTTACTGAGCTCCAGGGCTTACATTTGAACCCAGACAGTTTAACTCTGAAATATTGGCCCATAACCAATATACACATTGATTTTTAACAAATTTGTGTCCAAAACATACCATTAAGTTAAATATACAAGTTGCATTGCAATAGGATTTTATTTCAGGGAAAAATAAAAACTTCCATAGACATGTATGGTTGCTTGAGCAAGAAGAAAGAAGTTTTATTCTCTAGGCTATTAAATTTGTTAGCTTTGGAGAGTGGGATGAATATGAAGACAGTGGTAGGGCAATTTGTTTTGTTTTTATGTATCACTGAAACATGGATGCTAAAATTGTCTCTCACATAGTATACAAAAATCAGTGAGTCACTGAGTTTTATGGTTTTTGTCTTTCTCAGGGCTCTCTGATATTTAAGCAACATTTGTTTGGTGGGAATTTGAGGCATGAGACTCTTTATGAAGGAGGTGGCATTTAGAACATGGGTAAACCTTTGAGAAGTCAGAGGAATGACATGAGAGAAAGCTTAGGACAGAAAATTGCAAGACATCTTTAAACATATTGCTTCAGTAGCCTACTGCCATTGCATGAAAGCAGTGTTCTACAGTTGGAAGACTGCATGCCTTTCTCTAGCCTTCCATGCCAGAATTGGAAACATATTATTCACTATGCAATTAGACTGGGCTTTTGCAACACTGGGCCTCTTTAAATTGTACAAAAACTTGAGGCAGAGGATAGAAAGTTCAAGGCCAATCTCAGCAATTTAGGGAGATTCTGTTTTAAAATAAAATATAAATAAGTGCTGGGGATGTAGCTCAGTGGTAAAGCAGCCCAGGGTTCAATCCCCAGTACTGAAAAAATTAAAAAGTGCCCTAACACAACGAGAAGGTGCCATGGTGGCAGCAAAGACACCTAACACTGCCGTCTTCTAGGTTCCACTAGTCTCAATCAAACAAACTCCATCCAGACATTGCTTTAATCCAAGTGGCTCTTGCCACCTCTGTTCCATGTATGCCTGGAAGTTCCAGTGAGTCCGCAGGGTGTCAGGGCAGGGCTGGGCCTGCAAAAAGCTCATGTCCCACTCAGGTCCCTATTGCCTCAGGATGCTCATGCCACCTCTACTCTTCCAGAATCAAAATAAATGTTCCCATCCATCACAGGGCCATGCTTCCTTTCTGCTGCCCATTTCTTGGCAGCAGCTTTATGTTGGCACCTAGCTACATTTTCCTAGTACTGGTTAGGAAAATCCCCAGAGCCACAGTATGCAGATTTTGGCCCTCCTTCTTGTTCCTGTCCTAATGACAAGAACATCAAAATCAGCAGAGTGTAGAGGAGGGAAGAAAAACAAAACAAAGGAAATAGAATATAAGACTGAATCTGGGGTGAACACATCTAAGATGATAGCCACATCACATCTAAATTAGCATAGCATTAGGCCACCTCTCCTTCAAATTTCTTTTTATTTCTTTCTTTTTTTCTCTTGGAAAACAAACTGCTTTGCTAAGAAAAACTTACTTTTAAAAAATTGACAGTTGTTCTGTATCATGCCCAATGTTGGTGAAAATAGATGTCATTGCAAATTTAAGAACCTGGTGCTCATTAAAAGATATTCGCTGGCTGATGGACTTGAGTTGTGACTGTTGATGGCATGGCCAGCCTCCCTAACTGAGGCACTCAGCTATTGACCATGATTGTTGTGGAGTCATTTAATATAAAATGCTCTCATCGTTTCCTGTTGTCTAACCACTTCAATGTAGTTCAATTCAATTCAAACTATAAAATAATATTGAAGTGACATATGTATAGCCAGGGGACAGATTTTAAAAGGTGATTCATTAAAGGGCCACTGGAGTGGCACATTCAGTTATGCACAGCTGGATATGCAGCGGGGCTCTCTTTGTCAAGAGGGGAGCAGGAGAAGGTGTCTGCAGGAAAGTGCTGGATGGAGCCCAAAGAGCTTTATGTATTTCCTAGAATAAATTTCCTTTCCTGTCTACCCATACGGGGTGGGAGGGAATGCTACCAAAAAGCCAACTAAGCCTTAGAGAAAGTTCCTAGAATAGATTTTTTTGGGGGGGTGCAGATTTACACAGCTGTTTCACAGTAGCAATAGTTCCATTAAAATGGAAAGCTCACATGTTTTAGGGCCACCCCCTTCAGTTTCAAAATCTGTAGGCTGTGGAAATCCATGTGTTCACAGCCGTTCTGTTCACTCTGGGATATTGCATAACTTGGCTATTTCTCTTTTCATGTCTACTAATCTCTTTTTACTCATGTGACTCTCCACCACTGACAAAGTCACTTACAGACTCACAGCCCCCAGGGAGGAAAGAAGAAAGAAGTAAATCACAGACTTCAGAGTTTTAAAAGCCAAAGTCCTTATGTAGATATTAAGATTGAAGGAATAGTGAAGTATAGAATCTAGAATTATTTTTTTCTTTTCTTTTCCACTTCAGATAAAATCAAGATCATCTGGGCTAGAAAAAGAGAAAGGCCTAGTGCTTGGGAAGGCCCAGTGCTTTCCCCCAACCCTAGGACATCTCAGGCAGTGAGAAGACTACATAGCCCCATACAGGTCTGAGGTTTTGAGAAGAGCCTCTGACTGGAACTTACTGTAGCAGATTTCAATAAGGGGGTGCATTTATTAAAAACCTGACCAGCGAGGTTGTAGCTGAATAATGATGGCTGCATGTGTGGTCCAATAGTATCAGAAAATGCCCTGTGAACCCAGGATACCACAGAGCATTACACATTTCCCTTGTCCCTGGAAAGGGGCTCAAGTATTGACAATAAAACTTGAAGAAATCTGATGTGTAGTTACAGCTTATAAGGACTCCAGGACCAAAGATGTCACAGCAAATACTACCAAGGCAGATGTTTGGAAAGTCCAAGACCCTAGAGGCGAACTGGAATTTGTGAAAATCCTGCATTGACTTGGAAAAGACCATGAAGTCATGAAAGACACCCCAGTTGTCAGTATTAGTCAGGGTCCTGCCAATAAACAGAACAATAGATCTATCACAGGAATCAGCTCATAAGATCATGGAGGCCAAGAAGTCCCACAATATGCCATCTGCAATCTGGAGAACCAACAACATCACTGGATTCATTCAATCTGAGTCCATTGGTGTGAGAACCAGAAGAGCCAATTGCTATGACTCTCAATCCATGCTCAAGGCCTGAGAAGCTGGTTGCTGCTATAAGTTTCCAAGTCTAAAAGGCTGAGATCCTAGAGTTCTGATGTTTAAGGGCAGGAGGAGACAGTTGTCCCAACTCCAGAAGAAAGAACAAATTCACCTTTCCTATGCCCTTTTGTTCTATCCCAGGTCTTAACGGATTCAATGAAAGTGAAGGTGGACATTCCTCACTCTGTCCACTGATTCAAATGCCACTTTCTTCCTGAAATACTCTCATATGCACAATCAGAAATAATGTGTTACCAGTCAATTTGGACCAGGATTAAATTTTTACCAGGTGAAAAGGGGAACATGAAATTAAAAAGAAGTTCACTTTTAGGAAAAATCAAATCATATTTCTTAAACCTTTGAGTTTTAAGAATGAGAATCAGAGGCATGATGATGATGACCTCAAGCAAGATTTTACTTCCAATGATAGATGAAAATTACTGTGAAGTTAAAAATTATGTTCTTAATATCCAACATTCAACTATCATTCATCAATGAAAATACATGCTCTGTGATTTTTTTTTAATTGGATCATTTAAAATTATTGAAATAATTAAGTTTCCCTGACAATATTGAAAAGTGTTTGATCATACTAGAAGATTAGACTTAGGCAGACTAGGAGAATTATAAAATGAAATTAAGAGGTTATATTCTAAGTATGACATTTTAATTGGTGATTTTTTAATACCAATGATTTGTCTGAGAATACATGGCAGGAACATAGCATGAAGAAATCTTTCTAGAATTTACACATCCAAATTAGCACCATTTTTCAATAATCACACTGAAGAACCACTGAGTTCTAAAGGTACTGGTGTTAAAATATTTTTGGAATCCCTCTTTTAAAATTAGCTTCTGAAACAGCAGATAAGCCCCACAAGAAAGTAAGTGCCTCCATTAGGTTTTAACCAATCTACAAGCCATTCAAGAAAAGCAGATTAAAAGGTCTTATATAGTCAGACTTTTATCTTTGATTATTATTAATATTTCTGAACTTGATACATTTATTCAATAGGTATGATCCCAAACATTATTTACAGTGTTTACAGCACAAATCTATCCTTAACGAATACTCTCATTGAAAATATCTGGAACATCACACTTATGAATAGTAACTAGCAAGCTACCAAGTAGCTGGCAAAACAAAACAAAACAAAACAAAAAAAACAAAAAAACATTCATATGCCATTCAAACAAGGGAGAAAATGACAGTTTATACCACGAACATGAGTCAACAGAGCTATGATAACTCGTGGTGAACTAAATTCTTTTGGATATTTTTTCTAAATACAGTTTGGTAAAAATTGTGACTATCTTGTAAAAACAAAACAAAACTAGGATTTGTGTCAAAGAAAAGCACACCAGAAGCAATGCATGGAGTGTTCTGCACAGAGAACAATCAAACATTGAACAATAGAGAAGGCAAAAGACAACCTACAGTGGATCTACTGATCTCTTCCCTTGCCCCTCCAAAAAGCGTAGTGGACTGTGGTACACCCTCAGACTCTGATTCCAGCCACATAGAAAGCGAATTCACCAAAATGTGTTCCAAATGAGAATAGGAAATGTGACTTTGATATTCATGAGCAGAATGAGTTTTAAATATTTACCAATATTAGCATATAGGTACTGATCAATTGGAACAGATACAGCAATTAATGGGCAGGTATCACGAACAACTGACATTACCCTGGGCATCTACATTAAATATAAATCCTCTTGTTAGGGGGAAAATAACACCTTCTTACATAAAGTAGTTTTTTGCTTTTTGGTTTTTACACATGGAACTCGGTAAGAAACAATCTCTATTGCAACCCATTTTTTGAAGACTTATACATTGCTTCAGAAAAGATAAAAACAAGGTAGACTAAAAAGACTAAAAGCCAAATTACATCACTACATTAGGCAGAATTTCTATGAAAAAGGTTTCCCAAGCCAGGTACTGTGTATGCTCATGCCTATATTCCCAGCCACTGGGGAGACTAAAGCAGGAGATTCAGAGTTTAGGATTTCAAGGTCAGCCTAGGCAACATAGCAGGAATCTGTTTCTAAATAAATAAATAGCCTTATAATTTCATTATAGATATAAAAACTACATGGAGTCTTGGGTCTATTGCCAAAAACGATGCCACATCCAGTTACTCATAATGATGGAGTAAGGGCAAGAGGGCTCATTTTATCAGATAATTAGGACACTGCAAATTTTAATGTTATTCCAGAGAGCAAAATCCTAGATGATTTGTTTTTTTTTCCCATCAAGAGAGAATTGTATTCAATAAGTACTTCCTAGACCTAGCTAGTTCCCTCTTTTACTTGCAATGGTCCCTAACCTTTTTCCTCTTTCTGTGTCTCTTTTTAACTCCTCTAATCCATTGGCCATGTTCCAGCCAGACTTAAAATACAAGTCTGAGTATGTCCCTTCCTGCATAAAACATTTTAAGAAGATACCATTGTATTTAGAATTTAACTACTAATTCATTCGCATAGAAACACTGTCTTGAATGATTGGCCCTACATAATCCCCAACCTCAGCAGGAACCTCTCTCCTTTCTACTTTCCCACCGTCTTCCAGTAACACCGGACTGAGCTCTTCCATCTTCTGGCTGTGCATAATACACTCTCCCTTTCATATTCTCTGGATCTTTCCTACATATTCTTCACTTCTAGTTTAGCTGTCACTGTTAAAGAGGACTTCCCTGGATCTCCAGTGAATTTATTCCAAAACTCCAAAGCATTTTCAGTCTCAAGGATTTAGGATAAGGAGTGCTCAACCTATATTAGACAGTTAAGAAACTCCAGGACTGATACTAGGTCATATCATTAATTCAGGGCCTTGAAACCACTTTAAAAACGTTCCTGTTATCTAAAAATGGGACAATTTGATCAGGATAATAGTTGCAGTGAACTGAAATCCATCTAATATTTAAATCCACAAGTTCATGTGATAAGGAAAAAAATAACTAGAGGTTCACAGAAGGCCTTTAAGAGACATAGTTAAACTAAATTGAAGAATGAATAGCAAAGAGTCAGTAAAAATGATAGGGAGTGTATACATGTATAGCCGGAAGAGCTCAGTCCTGCGTGGCTAGAAGACAGTGGGTAAGATAGGTTTGTGATGAGGTTGGGAATTATGGAGGGCCATTCAAAATGATATTTTCATTATTGGATTTTGTAATTCTTCAAATTTTGGAATATTTGCATATACATAATAAGATATCTTGAGAAGATACACACAAAAGAAGTCTACACACAAAAATCATTTATTTTTCATATACAGTTTATTCACATAGCCTGAAGGTAACTGTATACAATATGTCAGTGTACCTGTATTTTGACTGTGATTCATCACATGAGATCAGGTGTGCCCACTATGATATCCTGTAGGCTCACAAAAACTCAGGTTTTTGTAGCATATTGGATTGTGGATTTTCAGATTGGAAATGCTCAACTTGTATAAGGTGTTCTGTTTATCTTCTGCGTTTCTTGACCCACATTTGAACTAATGCATTTCTCAAAGTGTCTTGGCTTTTCTTAGTGGGACCATGACAAAAGCCATAATTTGGGTGTTGAAGATTTTCGTTGTTACAGGGTGGTTCACAATTTTCCCAGAACTTTCCAGGGAACATTTAAGAGAAATACATCTATATCTATATTTATATCATACATATTCTATTTCATATGTACTCTATTCTACAAGTTCTCAATTGTGCATGTGCAATTTATATATTACTTGTGTATATAAAATACCTCATTAGTTAATGCTGTTATTTGCCATTCAAATTCTGAACTAAACAGTTTTTTAGTTAACTTTTATATTTCACTTGTATCTACTTTTTTCCATATCTGGTTCTCAAAGTCAGGGGGAATGATAAAATATGATTGTTCATTCTTGTATCTGTGGTACCCACAAAAAAGTCTTTAAAAAAACATTAACATTGCCAACAATATGATTACTGAGGACATTCTCAATTTTTGTTTGGAAGGTACTATCTCTAATATTCTCCCATTTTTAATAATTATACTATATATTATCTATACAGAGCACATGCCTATAGCATATTCTATTCTTTTCAATCCTTTTTAAATTTCACTTCTAAAAGTAACAATATATTTGAGGATCACCATGGGTAGTCATTAAATAAATAAATGAAATGCTTCATGTTCAGCAAGAAGTGAGTAAAAGTATGAACTTAGGAATCATCCAGTTCTAGAAAGGAGCCCTGTTTCATTGATTTTAAGGGCTCACCACTGAGTCTTGACTGCTCTTGCCCATTTAAATCTCAGCATGAGCGAGCCCCTTGTACTTCCTGCTGTTGAACTGGACACACCCCTCCCAATTTCATCTAATGCTCTCCAATTGGCCTGCCATGCTTTTCAGTAATTACCATGAACTATTTTGGCTTTTGCTGAATTGCAGAAACATCAGATGACTGTTATTTTCTGCTTTTTCTCATGTAGACCTTTGAACATTTGCACCCGTATAACTAAAATCTAACAAAGACAAATCCCATACATAAAATTATATAATTATCATGTGTGCTATAAAGGAAAGTATAAGTGCACTATGAAAGCAAGTAGACATGCTTCTTACAATAGAATTATGTTCTGGTAAATCCATCATAAGTTGAAAACATCCTAAGTCAAAAATGCCTCTAATATACTGTGTTATCTTTCTACTACTGTAACAAATACCTCAGATAATCAATTTATAAAGAAAAAAAAAAGGTTTGTTTTGGCATTTCATTGTATTTTCCATTGATCCATGGTTTGGGGGGCTTGTGGTAAGGCAGTACATCATGGCAAAAGTGCGTGGCAGTGCAAAGCTGCTCACCTCATGACCGGAAAGTGAAAGAGTGAGGAAGAGGCTGGCACCTCACTCTCCCCTTTGAGGGCACAGTTTCAATAACCTACATCCTCCCATTAGGCCCTCCCTCTTAAAGGTTCTACCAGCTCCTTGTAACACCATACTGGGGAACGAGTTTTAACTCATGAGCTTTTGGGGAACATTCCAAATCCAAACTGAGCATCCAACCCATGAACATCATACCTAGACTAGCTTGCCTTGAACATGCGCTCAACACTTATATTAGCAAAAATCATCTGGAAAAAACTATGTTTCATAGCAAAGTGTTGATTATCTCCTGTAACTTAATGCATACTGCGCAGGACACTGTAGAGCATTAGTTGGTTATTCTTGGATTTTGTGGCGGACTGATAGCTGTAGCTCTCACTACTGCCCAGAATTGTAAGAAAGGATAACACCACATGTTGCTAGCCTGGGAAAAGGTCAAGATTCAAAATTTTAAGTACAATTTTTACTAATTTTATATTACTTACATAGCACAGTAAAGTAAAAAAAAAAAAAATCTTAAATTGAAGAACCATTATAGGTAGAGGACCATCTGTATTCTCAATATTTTTTCTTTTTGTGCTATTTACCCTGTCTAAAATGTCCTTCCCTTCCGCTCCAACCATTCAAAAGATTAGAAATTTATACCAGATAGTCAAACCCACTTCTTCTTTTTTCTGAGATCCCAGGCTCATTTATTTTCTGAGAAGGAGTAGAGGTATGCTTGAGTAAGCATCCAAGATCAGGAAGACCCACCATCCCCAGCATTTCTAAAAAGACAGTGGAAAACAAAAACTAAATTACTTTCATAACTGTGTTTCATGAGTCCTAAGTGTTCAATTTACCATTTATACATGTTATTCCAGGAACTGGAACACCATCCCCAATGTACCCATGTCTTGTCCCACTGGGAATTCTACAGCTCTCTACTGGCCAGTGCTTTATGAAGCCATTTGTTTCAGAAAGCTAGCCTCTATTGTCTCTGGGTCTCTACATGCTCAATCCACCCATTATCTTTTCTTCTTTTATATGAATGTAGCCTCTCACACTTTATGGGTCTCCACCATCAACATAAAAGTTGAGCTAAATTTTCTTTCAACTAAAACTTTCCTATCAGCCAGATATTGCACTTGTTTCTCTCTCTCTCTCTCTCTCCCTCCCTCCCCCATCTCTCTTTCTCCTTCCTCTCTGTTTTATCATAGTCAAATATTAAAATGCTAGTTCTCTTTCCATTTTTTCACCCTCCTTTTGCTTCACCCCTCAACTTCCTACCACCACCTCACTTCTCATTTTTACAACACCCCAACCATACTTCTCCTGCCAACACCCCAGTAAAACCATTCTCTTCCTACCAAATACAAAGGATACTTTTTAGACCTTTTCAGACCTTATCTGTACATGATGATGGATTTTACAGTTGATCATTTTTACATGTCCCTCTTTTAACTCCAAAAACCATTTCTTTCTAGAGTATCAACCATGGCTCTGCTCATTCTTAGCTTCCTAGTTGACTCTCTTTTTCCTTCTGCCCATTACAAGTTGTTGGTAATGATTAATAATCCCTTAGTCCTCTTCTCAACATGCCTCCCCACATCTGTCTCAGCTACAACTATAGTTAGCTAATAATTGTGAATTTTACCTCCAATTCTAGAGTCCTATTTCCAGTGACCTAATAAACATCAGACATCTTCCACCTCTGATCCATCTGACACCTGGGGTTGGGGATTTTGCTCAGTGGCAGAGCACTCACCTAGCATTCATAAGGCCCTGAGTTCTGTCCCTGGCCCTGAATTTAAAAAAAAAAATATTTAAAAAGCAAACGAAAAAAGAAGACAACAATAAGGTAAAACCACCTGACACTTTTAACAATACACTGTGCTTCCTTCCTCTCAGTGTATGCATTAAATTCACTTAGTATGCATTGAGTCTGCTATGTACCAAGCATTTTTCTTGGTACAAAGGAGAACTGAATAGAAAAAAAAAAAATACCTGTGCCTTTGGTGCATTCAATCTTGTTAAGGTTGAATACCAATGAGGAGTGTACATTGTGGTTTCTTCAGGGTATTCTTTAGGAGCTCATACTGAGTTGCTACAAAACAACACATGCACCACTGTTTTCACCAGGCCCACTTATCCATCTGCATATCTATAGAATCAACTAGAAGTAGAATTGTTAGACTGTTTTTATCTATAATATTTATTGACTTTCAAAGTTATTTTCCATAAAGGTGGTACCAATTTTAACTGTATGAGTAATTTATGAGAACATCTGTTTCCCCACACCTTTGATAAGATAGGTCTCAAAGTGTTTTTTCATCTGATTTCCCAAATATTTGCATAGAAATTAGCTCTTGGTCTAATTAAAATTCTTTGGGAGGTAATCTGTTTCCCCCTCTGGCTAATTTTAAGCTCTTCTCTTTGTCTTTGATGTTTTATAGTTTTCCTATAAAATTTGAAGGTGTGGTTCTCTTTTTATTAGCCTGCTTAATGTTTTATGTATCTGTGGTTGCATGACATTCATTATTTCTGGAAAATTCTCAGTCAGTACTTATTTGAATAATGCCTTTTCCTGTCATTCTCTCGAACTGAAACTCCAATTGAACTGTTAGTATGTGTTCTTTTTTATTTATTTTTTCATCATCCATCACTTTTCTGTGGAGTATTTCACAGGTTCCTTTTTTTCATTTCATGTTGCATCTATTGGACAGTATTTATTTATTTAAGTTGACACGTAAAACAGTGTATAGTGTATATTTATGGTGAGCAACATGATGTTTTGGTGTATGTATACATTGTGAAATGATGGAAGCAAGCTAGTTAACATATGCATTATCTCATATTTTTTTTGTAATGAGACCATTTAAATCTACTCTTTCAGCAATTTGTTGATAACCATAGTCATCATGACGCACAATACATCTCTTAAACTTACTTATTCTAACTGAAATTTTATATCCTTTGGCCAACATCTCCTCAATCCTCCCAACCCTGACCCCCTGGTAACCACCATTCTACTTCTGCTTCTATGAGTTTGATTTTTTTTTTAGATGTCACATATAACTGAAAGCATTCAGTGTTTGCCTTTCTGAGTCTGCCTGGCTTATTTCACTGAATGTAATGTCTTTCAGCCTTACCTACATTATCACAAATAACAGAATTATCTACCTGTATGTATCTCACATTTTCTTCATCTATTCATCCATTGATGAATTCTTGGGTCAATTTCACATTTTATCTCTTATGAATAATGCTGAAACAACATGTGAATACAGATGTGTTCAACACACTGATTTCAAAACCTTTAGATTTATACCCAGTAGTGGCATTGCTGGATCATGTGGTAGCACTTTTTTTTTTTTTTTTTTTAATTTTTGAAGAACGCTTATACCATTTTCTTAGCAGCTTTACTAATTTACATTTCAGCAGCAATAAGCCAAGGTTCCCTTTTCTTCACATTATCATCAGCACTACTTACCACTTGTCTTTTTCATAATAATTTGGACAGGTATGCTGTACAATCTCAGTGTGGTTTTGATTTGCATTTTTTTAATGATTGATGCACACCCTGATGGTGAACATTTATTTATATACCAGTTGTCCGTTTCTGTGTTTTCTCTTACCAATGTCTGGGCATTTTGCATTTTTTAATTGGGTTATTTCTTTTCTTGTTTTGAATTGTTTGTTGGATATTAACACCTTATTGGATGAACAGTTTGCAAATATTTTCTCACATTCCTTACATTGTCACTTCATTGCATTGTTTCCTTTGCTGTGCAAAAGCTGTTTGGTTGGATGTAGTTATATTCTGTTTATTTTTTATTTTGTTACCAGTACTTTTGGGTTCTTATAAAAATAAATAAATAATTGTCCAAGCCATCCATGGTCCTGAGCTTTTTCCCGATGCTTTTTTCCAAGGGTTTTACTACTCCAGGCCTTACCTTAAATCTCGAATCCATTTTGAATTGACTTTTATATGGTGTGAGATGAGAATTTCATTGAATTCTCCTACAGGTTTCCTAGCCCCAATTACTGAGATTGGCCCTTTTGCCGCTGTGACTATAAAAGGGTGAATTTTTTTACTGGGTTCTCTGCTCTGTTAGTCTACCATCTGTATTTATGCCTGTACCATATTGCTTTGATTACTATAGCTTTGAAGCACATTTTGAACTCAGGCAGTGTTAGGCTCCAGTTTCCCTCTTTTGTTCAAAATTACTTATGTGTTCTTACTGTGTGCTTTTCAATCTTGTATTTTTCACCTCTTCAATTCCCTGTGCTCCATGCTCTGAATAATTCCTTCAGACTTACTTTCAATACATGCATCCTTTCTTCATCTTGATTATTTTAACTGAATTTTATGTTTTAATGATCATATTTTTATTGCTAAATGTCCGATTCATTATTGTGACATTGACTGTCAGTTATGTGACCTGTTTCCTTGAGTATTTGGTAAATTTTGGTTGCACATTTATATTTGGTCTCACCAGATCCTGGAGGCTCAGGAATAACTGATCTAAAAATCACTTATTTCCAAGATCTCCACTTAATGGGGAAGTTTCCAATTGAGATGCAGACCAAACCAGTGATCACAGCCCTGGTACTGACATTCACCTCCAAGGCAATCTTTACTTTTATACTTATTCAATATTCTGGTTTCAGCTCATAGTTATTTTTCTTTGCTTTTATTTTATTCCTCCTTGAATCTCATCTAGTTTCTACTAATCCATAAGTACATCACATAACTTGCAGTAACATTTCAGGTCTACCCCAACAAAGACAAATCTCCAAGGATTATAAATTGAGAAAGAATCAATGGTGATTAAAGAGAATTGAAGCTCCCTAAGCAAAATGGTGCAGGGAGCATGAGTCCCTGCCCCTGGGATTTTTAACAGAGAAGAGAAATTTTCTACCTGATAGCCATGGGCTCATCCAGAAATGAATTATCCATCCCAGTCATGAATAGATGTAGAATTATCTGCCAAAGATTCCAGAGCACATATGGTTTACGTGCACATCTGAATTTTGTTTGTTTTTATTTTGTTTTGTTTTGGGGGGTACAGGGAATTGAACTCAGGGGCATTCAACCACTGAGACACATCCCCAGCTCTATTTTGTATTTTATTTAGAGACAGGGTTTCACTGAGTTGCTTAGTACCTCACTGTTGCTGAAACTGGCTTTGAACTCATGATCCTCCTGCCTCAGCATCCTGAGCCTCTGGGATTACAGGCGGGTGCCACCATGCCCAGCCCAATGTCTTAATTTTGTGTGGCTCAGAAACCCTCAGCTGAAAAAGCACATGTGAAAGATGGTTTAGGACCACTGATTTCCTTAGCATATGAACTGAGGGCACCAGAAACCATTCCACAGAGAGTAATTCACAATCTTGTGCATGCAGAGCAC
Organism: Tamias sibiricus; assembly: GCA_025594165.1. Lineage (NCBI taxonomy): Eukaryota > Metazoa > Chordata > Mammalia > Rodentia > Sciuridae > Tamias > Tamias sibiricus. The sequence continues at coordinate 47,353,145 of CM046669.1, read as the reverse complement.
CATAGGAGGAAATTACATTCTTGGTGAAGAGTAATGTGAGCACAGAACATGAAAGAATCAAATATACAACAGATATTTCAGGGACTCAGATTCTCCCGCCCCCAAAAGATATTTCATGCCTGAGACACTAGAAATAAGAGTGAAATTGGAAAGAAACTTTACACTAATTGTGTTCAAATTGTCCAGAGAAGTTTAGTGAATTCTCTAAGGTTATCCAGCTTACTAGTTCAAACCAAGGAATCCCACTGCAGAGTTTACTTTCATAAACACTAGAAAATGCCATCCTGACTTCTCATATTATGCCTGAGTGAAGGGGGTTAAAATCTCCCATAGCCTGTCTTGCTCTGATTTCAGAATTTAAAGCTGTTTTCCTCTCTTTGGTATCATAATACTATCAAAGCAGCTTGTATCTACATCATCAACAGGAGAAAGAGATGAATTTGAGTTTCTACCAGCCATGAAAAATGCTGAGGATGGTTGTGGGAATACCAAATGAAAAATGTTGAGGATGGTTGTGGGAATACCAAATGAACACACCCTTATCAATTTATGGAAATTTTTGTATAAGCAAAACTTCGTGAAAAGGAGGTGAGAATAAGCAGTGTTCCTGGCTGGCTGTAGTTTCCTAACTCATACCATATTTGTATTATTGACATGCTACATGATGCATTTCTGAGACAAGTTCATTGAATTTTGTTGGTTATGTGTTCCACTTGTTTTTATTTGTAATACGTTTTATAGATTACTACTTTCTAGATGGAACAGTATTTTTCCATAGTTGATGATTAATTTATCTCCTATTCGTTTTAATATAACATGCTATTACCTGAAAAGTTTTTGGTTTTTTTGGTACCGAGGATTGAATTCAGGGCCACGTGACCACTGAGCCACATTTCCATACCTATTTTGTATTTTATTTAGAGACACGGTCTCACTGAGTTGCTTAGCACCTTGTCATTGCTGAGGCTGGCTTTGAACTCACAATCCTCCTGTCTCAGCCTCCAGAGCCAATGGGATTATAGGCGTGTGCCACTGTGCCCAACTTGAAAAGATTTTTTGAGGCCATCATTTCCTGACACCAAGCAATAGGAAGATGTTAAAAAAATAAAGAAAAGAAAACTACAGTCCAATGCCTCCCATGTATGTATGTATGTATATGCTCAACAAGATATTAGTAAATTTAATCCAACAGTATACAAAAAAAGAAAAATGTCTTACAAGTAAGTGAGATTAATTCTGGAAATGTAAGGCTGGTTCAACATTTGAAATTTGATCAATATAATTTACCATAAAAACAAAGTTCAGGGATAAAAACACATGATTTTATCAATAGATGCAGAAAAAGCTTTTGAAAAAAAATTGAAATCTATTGATAATTAAACTTCAAGCAAACTAGAACTAGAAGGGAATTATTTCCTTAACCTGATAAATAATATCTAAAAAAAAAAAAAACTATGTCTAACATCATGTCTAATGAGGAAGACTAGAGACATTTTCCCACTAAGATCAAGAATAAGACAAAGATGCTTGCTCTCAACACTCCTATTCAACATAGCACAGAAAGCCCTCACTAGTGCACCAAGAGAGTAAAGGAAAAAGCCACCCATTGGAAAAAAGAAGTAAAACTGCCCCTATTCTTAAGTGACATGTTTTATATTTCAAAACTAAACAATTTCCCAAAAGACGTTTCTAGAACCAAGATGTGAACTTAGCAAATTTGTACAGCACATATCAATATACAAAAAAAAAAAAATTAAAAAAACAACATATATTTGTACACTGGCAATGAACACTGGAAACAAAAATATATATATTTAAAGTACCATTTACAATAGCTCCAAAAAAAATGAAATACTTAGGTATGAATCTAACAAACATATACAGACTCCTAGGATGAAAACCACTAAACACTAATGAAAGAAATCAAAGAAAAGCTAAATAAACAAATTTAATAAGATGTTAATTCTCCCAAAATTGAGCTATAGATTTAACACTTATAGCAATCAATACCCCAACAAGATTTTTGTAAATACAATCAAGCTGATTCTAAAATATATGTGGGAAGGCAAAAGACCTAAAAAAAATTTTTTTTAAAAGAACAATCTAGAGGACTCATAATATCTGATTTCATGACTTATACTAAAGCTATTTTAATCAAAACTGTGTATCAGTGAAATTACAGATATATAAATTAATGGGACAAAATGGAGAGCCCAGAAATAGACCTAAAAATACTACTAATTAATTTTTAATATAAGTTTAAGGAAAATTCTATGGATAAATTATAGACTTTGCAACAAATATGCTGAAGCAATTGAACATTCATATGAAAAACACTTATGTACCTTGACTTATACCTAATCTTATACAAAAATGAACCTCAGGTGGTTTGTAGACCTAACTCTAAAATGTGAAAATTACAAATATTCTAAAAAGAAAAAAATACAGAAGAAAAATTTCATAACTTTAGATTATGCAAAAAATTTAACACTAACGTGATACATAAAAGACTGCTTGTACTTCACCAAAACTAATTTTTTTCTCTATAAAAGATGATTAAGGAATGAAAAGGAAATCTATACAAAATGTCTGCAAATTACAAATCCTATATCTCCAAATTAAAAGAACTCTCAAAGCTAACAATAATAAAAACAAATGATCAGTAAAAATGGACAAAAGATCTGAACAGATATTTCACAAAAGAAGATATTCAAATTTTAAATAAGTACTAGAAAAGATGTTCAACATCTGAAAACCATACTGGGGTACCATTAGTTACTTCTTGGAATGACTAAGAAATCAAAACAAAAACAACAAACAAAACCCTTAAGAACAACAAGTGTTGACAAGAATATAAATAACTAGAACCATCAGACATTTGCAAAACAGTAAAGCCATCTTGAAAAACAATTTGGCAGTTTCTTATAAAACTAAATGTACATTTACCATTTGACCTGTAATTGCTCTCCTAGGTTCTTATTAGCCCTAGAAAAATAAAATCTTACATTCACACAAAAACCTGTGCTTACAGCACATCATATTTAGAATAGCATTGTTCATAGTCACCAGAAATTGGAAACAGCCTGAATGTTTTTCATTGGTGACTGAATTGACAAATTTTCAGAAAAATAAAATACTTCTTAGTGATAAAAACAAATTATTGATACACACAACACATTGAATCAAGAATATGTTCTGTCAAGTGAAAGAAACCAGACTCAAAATTTTGCAGACCATATGATTTCACTTATATGACATTCCCGAAAATGCAAGACTGGAAAGACAGAAAGCAGATAAGGAGCCCCAGGGGTTATAGCTGGGGGAGGTTATGACCAAAGGGACATCATGAGGGAATATTTTGGGGTGAAAAATCTGTTCTGTATCTTGATTGTGGTTTCAAGAATCTACATATCAAAACTTACAGAACCATACACACAAAGGTTAGAGAATTTTACTTGATATAAATTTTAAAAGAATTTTAAATACATGCATACATACACACACAAAAAAAAAATAATAATTTAAAAAAAAATCTCTGTCTAACCCTGACGTGGGAACCTGTAACTTTCTCAAAAATAAACAAATCTTAAAAACGTGAAGGGAAAGAAGGAAGAATGCTCAGGCTCATTCTATTCAGAACTCTAAAATGTCCAGGTGTGAATAGTCACTGGGTTATTTGTACACATTACTGTTCAGTTCGCTGTGACCTCTTAACTAGAGTTTCAAAAGAGCAAAAATGACATAATGAAAACAAAATTCTTCAGCATCATGCTATTTAGTGTCTTGCAATCACACATCTATTAGCTCGCTGCTTTTAGTCTTTCTAACCTTCTAAGGTTAGACCCTAGTATATCTCTCACAAGAGGAAGGCATAACAAGGACAATACAGTTTGAGGTTGGCACATGCAGAGCCAGAACTTCTCTGACTCATCCTAGAAAGTTAAAAGGCACCTAGGGTTTCCCTTCCATGGTTTCCTCCTGAAGCCTACATTTTCCTGAAATGCCACCAACCAAAAGCACTTTATGCAGAAAATTTAATGTTAAGCTTTTACATGGAAAGAAAATTAGGACCTGAACTAAAAGAATCTTGCATATACAAAACAACTGATGTGAAAATATCAATATATTTAATTTCTAAATCACCCAGTGAGTAACTTACATGGGATATTTGGCCTCCGCTGCTTTATAGTTTTCTGGTTTTCTCTAGCACCTGTAAACTGTAGTCCCTGCAGGTTAAAACCTTCAGTCATACCAAGGAATACAACTGACTACTATACTGAAATCATCAGATATAATTATGCCACAAGTCTTGAAGTCCATGCCCATAAGAGGTAGATTGTCAGTCTTTGAGTTGATGCTGTCAATGTTGATTTAAATACACACACACACACACACACACACACACACTACAATTATCCAAATCCATGTCATGCCAGCAGCCAAGGAAGATAGCCAAAAGCACGTGTGTGGCTTTGAATACATTGTAAAAATAAAAACTAAATAAATACATATATACATATGAACACCTTCACTCTCTTGAAGTATCTGGGCTATGATAGAAGAGAAGACCTAAAGAATTCAGACACTCAGGGTTTTCTGTACAACTGACAGAGGCTGAACCCAGTTATATTATACCTTCTTGGTGCCTAATTGGCTGGGCTTCTGTGAGTGGCATAATACAAAATAAGTGTTAATTAGTGCTCAAGTTTAAGACACCCATTAATGTATGAAAGAAGCAGATGAATCATATGTTTCTGGATAAAAAGCAAACATGATCATAAAACCATTAAATAAATTATATACTACATGCAAAGTTTCATTTCTTCTTATCCAAACTTTTCATTAGACAATTCTGCTTAATTTCTGGGTTTAGAATTCAGATCATGCTGCAAATGTAGTTAATGTAACTGTCCTCTCCATTTCAAGGGTGAGAACAAATGAAATAATATATGTGGAAATGTTTTTGAAATGAAAACAGCACTATGCAGAGGTAAGATAATATTTTGATAACTACTGATGACATGCTCTCAAAATCAGTGATTTTTTTTCAGATAGGATATATAACAACTATATTATTTTATATCTGTGATGTATGAATGCTACTTAAGCCAGATTGAGCTGTAGCATAAGAAAGGTGGTTCTTCCCAAGTGCTTTGCATGGGTGCTTGGAAAATAGACACAAAAAATTAAATCATCAAAATACACTATCCACATAAAATTTTGAGTTTTGGAGGCACCATAGAAAGATGTCATAGGAAACGTTTTGAAGATGAACATTTTCAGTCCTTAAACTTTTTTAAAAATCACTTCTGCTGAGAATTACTTTGCTGATTATGGTGGATGTCCTGAAATGTTTAGACAAAGGTTATATACAAATGATGAAAGAGAAAATTCATCAGCAATGGTCAATCCAGTGTTTCCACTATCTTAATCATCAATGAATTTAGAATGGTCAATAAAATGGATATCGACCACCTAGTATACCTGAACCATCTCAAACAAACAAATGAAATCCTCTGGATTACTTTCAGCTCATGCATTCTAATTAACTTATTCTTTTACTGAGCTTAGGAGTCCAGCAAATAGACAGTAGATGTTTCTATCAAGTTGGATCTTTGGATAGCATTTAATACAATTGAGGAATTAGGTTAAATAGCTACAATTATTAGAACCTCAAAGGTAGAAAGGTTTCTAAAGCCCAAGTAGTTTAACCACCTTATTATATATACTGACTATATCCCAGGAAGTTGGCATAAATTATCTCTAAATTATCTCATTTAATCTTTGTAACAATTCCAAGAAGGAAAACTTGTTAACACATTTATATATGGGGATCCAGAGGCTTAGCATTTAGGTAATTGGCAAAGGTCACACAGTCTATGAGTGACAACACAAATGAGTTTGACTTAAAATACTTGCTTTTCTCTCTTTGCTAAAACTTCTCATCTACAATCTACCACCAGCAGCAGGGAACACATTCCTCTTGGTACAACAAATCTTTGAAGAGCTCTAGCTATAGATCTCTTGACATTAAATAACTAACTAAAAATATTATAGCATGCCATAAAAATTCAAGATATCATTTGTTAACAATAATTACATTCTGCTCTTTTCTTGCTGGGGGTGGGGGTTTGTCTAAACCTACATTTTTCTTGTGAAGATAATTCTCAAAATTATAATCATTCTACCATACATTACTTACTTGACTTTCATTGAGCATATAGTAATCAAATGCCTTCCCTTTCCTTAAGAAAAAAAAAAAAAATAGCCTTAGGACATCTCAAATGTTGCATCATTTCTTGATTGAGATCCCAGAGTTCTGCATAATAAATCCAGATGATTTTAGCTTAAAAAAGGGTTCATGCAGATGATATCAACCAATCTCCTAAGTACTAAAAGAACTTTGAGGCAATTCCTACAAACTATCTTGTTCTAAGTAGAATTATATTCTGATAGATCTGCCTAAAGAAATTACCTGTAAGATATACCGCTAAGTGGAAGATGAAATTAGACTATTAAAGGGATAATTTAAGCATATCCATTTTTATATATGATGTTACATGTGATATTATTTAAACTTGTCCAAAAGTTCCATGTAATTATCCAAAAGTATTTTTTATTCATGAAAACCGTTGCTTAGCTACAGCTTCCATGGGTTCCTACCCAATGGATCCCACCATCATTTCTAATCAGGTGCAAAACAATCACATGCACAGTATTCTCATTTCTAAAGGGAAATGAGTTCAGTTCAAGCCATATCTATACCAAGCCTAGGAAGCATCAGAATACTAGAACAGTGTTATCTGGCCTCATAAAGATAGAGATAGCATAACTGATGAGTTTCCCTAATCTCTCCAAGACTCTCCCACTAGATTCCTTTCCTTTGTCACTCTGGAAACAGTCAATTGGATTCCAAGAGTCTTTTCCTCCCCTTCGTTTATTTTCATGCCCCTTACAAGTGCAAGATGACTTCCCTACAGAGGACTTAGCCAGTGTCTTGGCCTACCTACCAATCCTCAGCAAAGGGGGTTCCAAAAGTGCTCATTACAAGCTCCAGTGCCTCAAATTAGCACTACCAAGACCTTATGTACTAGCTGGTGACAAGTTGATACCTAATTGTTGCTCCAAAAGCTTTGTGACACTTTTTCAATAAACTGTTTAAGCGGGACAAACGCTTTTGCATCGCAAAAGAAAACAATCAAGAATAGCAATTACTTGGAAATTTAATTTTTAAAGAAATTCCTTATAAAAGAAAGCAATACAGTATAACCTCTTTATGACATAATTTTTTTTTACACACAATTCAGTTACACTCATGGATAAGTCCAAAAAATAAAATCCTGATATAAAATAATGACTGTACAATCCTGATATTTATTTTCTATTACCCAACACCAGAATTCATTCAACATTCAAAAAATATCTACTAAGTATGTAGTATATGCCAAATGCTAAAAATGGGCTCTGCTATATTTAATATTTACATAAGGCTATTATTTTGATTAACTTGACTCACATTTCTAAGAGCACAACAATATCCCTACAAGGTGAAAATTCTCATTTATATAGCAATGTTTAAACAATTTTCAAACAACACTATTTATCAAATAAACTATGCAAACTTAAGAAGAAAAAAAAAAAGCAGGGACTTAGTTTGAGCTATCATATCATCACTTCCTCCATTGCCAAGATTCTAAACCATCTCTTCCTTACCATGCAAATAAGATTCACTCAGGAAATAGCTAATATTCTCTCCAAATTACAAATAATATGTGTGAGCCTATACATGAACATCTTGATTACAGGATTAACTACTATATGAAACAAAAGTAAACATTGTTTAAATTATCAAAATCCAAATGCAATGGAATTTTACAGATACATATGTTGATCAGTTTTGCATTGCCAGAAGTAATACATACCACAATAAAAGCCTGATATAACATGCCTATCATATAAAACATTCCCAAATTAACGTGCAATTTATTTCAGTGTTGCAAGGTCATGGAAAAAATTCCAGTAACTAACCCTCTGTTGGAACCACCCAATGAGTTTAATTATAGACTTGTCTATAATGAAGACTCTACATCAAATTCTTGCTTGGAAATCTACCCAGCATACTCTAGAAAATGTGAAAACAAATAAGATACTTGGTTATTGCAAAGAGACTTACAGTAGAAGCTCCTTTTTGTTCGTGGGTTCATCATTTGGTGATGTTTTCATCAGGAGTCATCATGCTTTTGATCTTTAATGCTGTTCTTCCTCCAAGGTTTCTTGTCCGTAATTTCCAAAACAGAGTCACTTGTACTAACAAGCCATCGTCCCATACTGTTTCCTTTTTTGTGTGAGTGTTACCCTGTAGATCGATTTCCTGTCCAAAAACACTCAAAATGAACAAGCGCTGCTGTATGCAAGTGAAAATGTGCTACTCAAAATCCTCTGTTTTTGCAGTTTGGTTCAGGAGGAAATTCCCTGATTAAAATGAGGAATCATGTCCCAGTTGTACCAGAGAGCTTAAGACAGAAGTTTCTTCCTTATGAATGAACATATCAAAGTTGCCAGCTCATTTATTCTCACTAGTTTGTGGCTCAAGTACTATTTACACACACAGCATCCATGTGCTGTGTGCAGTCTGAAGAGCCTCCCAATTGCCACAGTAACAAAATCCCAACTATATTTTCAAATCAGGCTTAGTGTGCTTTGAAGTACATAATGCTTTCCATTCCTGAAAGGACAAACAGATCAACATTGTCAAAGTTCATTTTTAAGCTCATATGCTTGCTAAGTGCAGTGGCAAACAGACTTTCTGTGCCTGTAGTACCATTGCTGGAACCTATTAATGCAAACAGATGAATCATTGGCTACATTCCACTTAGACTTTTATTTCTTTTTTCTTTTCTTTTTTTTTTTTTCACCTTATCTAAATTTTATTGGTTACAATTTTTAAAATCAGAAATGTTATCGACTTTCTGAACTTGCTTGTTTTTATGATTTTATCCCATATAGAAACAATGTAAGAAAGGCAAATAAGAGGAAGGCTTCAAGGAGCTTTGGCTGAGATTTTTTTAAATGGTAATTAAAGGTAGATTTTGCTTCTGGAGGAAGGTTGAGGGACATTTGGGTACAGTAAAAATAGCAACAAACTTCAGTGAAGAAGTGAAAGATAAAGAATGAAAGGGAGAAAGAAGAGAGAAGAAAAGGTAAGAAAGACAGCAAGAGTCAGCAAAAGAGAGAAAGAGAGAGAGGGATTCTGACTATTAGCAATAGTTCTTAACATATTTTCTTATTGTTGGGAAAGCAAATTGCTCTGGTTTGTATAACCCCCTACCAGTCTGCTCGACTCACCAAAATTAGCCCACATGTCATCTAATACCAGAATAAGACTTGTGGAAACACATTATTGCCCTATTAAAGCCCTAACAAAATGCAGCTGAGCAGTGAGCATTAGGTGGTAGGGTGACCCTGAGGTAATACAATCTGTATTATGGAATTTCTAGCCCAAATTTTAGACATCTGGTTTTGATATGGTAATAAATGTGATAATATACATTAAATACGAGTGTTCAAGTAACATAATCCTTCCATCTGACTGAAACAATGAATGCTTTTCAAATTCTAGAAGAGATGGTTAGATAGGTAGACAAACACTTAGTTTTATGCACATACAAAAAAATCACACACATGCGCACACACACACACACACACACACACACACACAGCAACAGCACATAAACTGTCAGCTGGATTTTGCAGAAATAAGAGGGAATTTTCACAAAGCCCTTCTTGCACTCGTTTTTCTGGACACCCCTTTGCTCAAGTGCAGTAATTTGTAGGAGACTTGGCTGGAATTTAGAGGAATGAAAAAGTAAAGTGAAAAACAGTCATGTTAATTGGACCAGACGGAGATGTGAAGCCTGGACCTTTGCTTCATTAATGCCATCTTGTGCTGTAATCTGAGGAAGTACTGGCCACTGGCAACCTGAACAAATAAACAAAATCAGATTATCCTTATCTTGTTAAACTTCATGGAAAAGAGTTTCTGTACTTCAGTTTCAAATATTACCATAGTATTAGCCATTAAGTAATTGAGGGCTGTAAATGGGACTAGAGTACAGGAGTTAAGCTCCTTTTAAATTAGCACCTTCGAATCACACCAGTTGGTGGGAAAGTACTAAGCCAGTAGCATTTGTTGACCTTTTACATTTGCACAGGAGAGGGCTGACAGGGTGACCTGAAGGACAGAGAAAGTGCGTGGAAGCTTCTGGGACAAAAACCACTCTGAGTATAACAAATGTTTGATTACTCTGAGGTTGAGAGATAATGTTGATTGAGAGCTCAGGTGTTACAGAACAGAAAAAGGTTTTATAGTGCTGTATTGTGCAATCTATTTCCAGTTACCAAGCATCTACAATGCCCTAGGCGCTGTGCTGGGAACACAATTTTGTATGTTACATACAATAATACAAATATGTACAAAGTGGAGAGGTAGCCAAGATGAAGAAGTGATTGATTATGTTTGGCAAGATTAAGGTGGATATCTAAGCTGGGTTTGGGGTAAAATTGGAATTTGCCAAGCAGACAACAGGTGGTAGGACATTGCAGGCAATGGAATCAGCATATACAATAATGAGATTAGTGAAATGGCCAGGTTATTCTGAAAAGGACAGACACACATGCATTTACACACATGGATTCTAGAATTCCAGCAGAATTTTGGAAAGAACAAGAAAATTTGATCCCTCTTACTAGGCTGTGTGAGCTATCTAAAGGGAAAAACTTTTTTCTTGTACACCTTGGTATCACCTGCAATAGTACATACTGAATGGATGACAAACACATCACATTGCCCCTCTGACTCCCAGCAAGAGGCATATGAGTATATCTTGCCCCAGTAGTATCATGTTCTTTCTCCCAGCAAGGAATCTCATTCAAAGTATGTTTGAACATCAAGAATATCCAAAATTTATTCCCTCCCTTGTTTCCTCCTGATGTTCAAAGCTCCATGAGTCAGGTGAATGGTATTTGAAAAAGCTGGCACAAAAAAAAACACCCAAGTGCTCTTTTCTGGTTTGAGCCAAACCCAAACCTTTTCAAAGGCGTGAAAACATGCAGCCACATTGGTTTGGTTTTCCTTTCCTGGGCTGCTCTCCTTCTTGGTGCTGGCCAGCACCACACAGAAGTCTTGCGACATGAGCCATTTCCACAGAATTTTAAGTTCTGCCAAAAACAAGAGGGGTTGGAAATTTCGTGAGAATGGTTATTCTTAGGAGATTTCCATCCCAGATTCCTAACTCGTGTGGCTCAGATAAGCATCTAAAATGCACTGCCAAACCTTCTGAGGTCCCCTAATGCACTTATTTCCACTCACATTTCTGCATAGAGACCTCAAAGTAACAGTAAATGCAATGGTTTGTCGGAAATATTTTCTGCATGCCAGCCCAAGATCCTCTTACCTATGTGGAAATGGGCTTGGAACGCCACTTACTACACAAACATTGGGTTTGAATGTCCCCAGAACACGTTCAATTTTTAGATGAGACATATTTATGTTCTCCAAAATCAAAACAACCTATCCCAAAGCAACCCTTCAATTATTTTCTGGTTTTTTTGCTTCTGGGCAACTTCAAAATATAATAAGAATATTTTCTTGGTACATTGTTAAGTGTGTAACTACTTGAGCTCTTTCTTATAGGCTCATTTCTCATGAGAAAAATATATCATAGGGGCTGGGATTGTGGCTCAGCGGCAGAGCGCTCGCCTCGCACGTGTGCGGCCCGGGTTCGATCCTCAGCACCATGTAAACATAAAATGCATTGCATTGTGTACAACGAAAATAAATAAATAAATATTTTAAAAATATATATATCATAAATACAATCAAAATCTCATTAATTGGGAAACTGTAGCAATTAGCCATTGCTCTGTAACACACCTACTCTAAAACCCAGGTGCCTAAAACAATAGGTATTTATTACTGTTCACCATTTAATGGATCAGCATGATAATTCTGGCCTCATCTGGGCTCATTCAAGCAGTAAGTTCCATGTTAGGTAGGTGACTGATATCTTGGCTGGATCATATGATCTTTAATATGGGATGAGTTGACTGCAGGCTGGTACAACATAGCCTCAGCTTGGCCAGTTAAGTTCTTCTCTTTGTGTCTCTTACTTGCACGTCTTTGAGAACCCTTCAGCAAACATGTCCTTAGCCTTGCTTGAGGATGATTTCAAGGCAATCAGAGGCAACAGAAGAAGTAGAAATGTGAAAGCATATTAAAATATATTTTTAATCTTTAAAAAGCCTCTGAGTAGATTTGTAAAGGTCCCATTGGCCCAAGTTAAATACAAGGTCAAGCTCAGAATCCATGTAAGGAAGGTACTCACCTTCTACATTGGCATGGAAAATTGGAGCCATCATGCCAACAATCAGCCAGAGGCACATTAAAAGTAAGAAGCCTGTCATTTTCAATTACTTAGACGGACCTCAGACATTATCAGGTCCCTTGAACTATGAGATTAGAGTTAGCTTTCAGTAACCAGAAAGCAAAGGGGAAGCCAAATCCCAAATTGGAGTGGGGAGGAAATGTCCCAAGAAAACACAGGCAAAACACCATAATATGGTGCTTGTGTTAGAGGTTGAGTTGGAGACATGGCCAGAAATAACGAACATAAAATGGGAGCTAAATCAAACCACCAAGTATGGTGGAACCAAAGCTAACAAATGCTAACAGGATGTTAAAAGATGAAAGGTTGGGTGACAACTCTCTGGAGTAATTTTAATGAGGATGGTTGTTTGGGTAAAAGAACAGTCACAAAGTCATTGCTGTAAGAGATGAGTGATTGAAAGGATTTAATTCAATATAAAAGAGTGGTGAGAATAAAGTAACTAGAAAGTAATATATTAAGGGTGCACTGGCCACTCACCTCCAGCCAATGGTTTCCTTGAAAGACTAGGAGCCTAGTATGGACAGATCTCAAATTTTTGAAAAGAAGACTGAAATTGTGTGCAAAATTTCTTGACTTTTTTTGTCTTTTTTCTTTCTGGTATGAGAGAGGTTGAACCAAGAGCCCCTGTACTACTGAGCTATATCCCCAACCCTTTTTAAATCTATTTAGAGATAGGGTCTAGCTAAGTTGCCCAGGCTGGCCTTGAACATGTGATCCTCCTGCCTCAGCCTCCAGAGTACCTACAATTACAGGCAAGTGCCACCAGGCCCAGATTATTTCCTGATTTTGAAAAACATCTGCAGGTATGATTTACCATAGAAGCCACCAATTTATTATTATGGGTGTAGAGGTTTATTTCCATGGGACTACCTCTGTCTGTGTGAAACAGACTCTTTACATTTATTTATTCTGGACCTACATCAACAAATTAAAATGTATGATCTGCAATCAGAACACAACCAATTAGAGCAGAAATGATTGGATCATTCTGGAGTTTCCAAACACACAACTGAAGCGCTCTTGGAAGAACTTTTATCTGTTAAAGAGTTTCATCTCTCTCCTAAAGAATTCCACTCTCCATTTGGAACTCTTGTGGACACTTGCAAATTCCATCTCAAAGTTAATTAATTGCCCCTTATTCTTAAAATCCGAGTACTTTTAACATTTTGTCACATATGACTTTCTATTTGTAAGTATATTGACCTAACAATTTTATTGTGAACGATTACATTGTTGTTTTCTTGCATACAAGCATTTTCCTGTATAGATCTCTTCCTATAGTGTCTAGGAAATATAAGATTATAAGAAAATCATAAGATTGAGCACTTGTAATTCTCAGACTTTTTTATCCAAAAGATTATTATTATTATCCACACTGTGGTTTTCTGGATTTCAAGTTTATTGATTTAACTTCTCCACTTGCATTATTGTCTCCTTGGTGCTTTCATTCACTCTATAGGCAACCTGGAGGGAAGCTCTTTGAAATCCAGAGATCTATTTTTTTCTCCTCTGGGAAGGCATATCTTCATGACCATCTTGCTCTTGGTATTTGGGGATAGATCATTCTGTCAGTTTCCAGAATGCATGATTTTACTGCCAGTGGTTAATCCAAGGGCATAAAAAAGGATGTAAATAAAGCTTTCTTTAGCTGTCAAAGTTAAGTCTTCTAAATATGTCTATATTACTCTGTTTTAAGACTCTCAATTGGTTTTCAGCAAATATACTCATCACAAAGCTCAGCATATTTTTATATTCTATTCTACATGTGCTTATGCATATCTCTTCCTCTCACAGATTTGAAGATGTCTTGTATATCGCTATGATGCTGTTGCCGTGTCTGGAAAGATTTATTTGTGTTGCATCAGACACATCTTCTGGTCCTGTCTATATTCTCTTAGTCCCACCTATTTTCCAGATCCTCAGCAGCTTCCTCCATCTCTGCCACTGGACCTGAGACCTAGCTATGGGTCTGCTGCATTATTTGATTTTAAAGGCAAAACAAGCAACATTTCTGGAATCCCTGGTTTATCACACTATTTCCAATGTAGATTCTAGAAGAACATACCACATATAGAATAGGATCCAGTGTCCCCAAAGCTGCCAATGGACCAGGAGATATAAATTATTAAATATGGGAAATCAACTTCCAAGAGAAAACTTTGGCCTGTAGAAAGCAGAAGATGAAAGAGAATGGGTAAATAAAGGTTGCCTCACTTCTACAGATTTCTACAGAAAATCCTAGAGCTTTTGTCTTCTTTTTAGGATTTTACTTTATTTTTTGCTAGTGAAAGGAAAAAATTTATGCAAAGTTATGAATATGAACTTTGTAAAATAAAAATCAGTTTAAAGTTTGGGAAGTTATCAGCAAGAACACTGATCCATTAGGAAGGTAGGATTTCAGAGTCTCAAAATTATGTATAAATGAGATGACTACTTCAAAGACATAACTTGTAGCTTAAAATATTTTTACTCTTAAAATCTTGTGGGGGCCTGAAACCAAAGTTCTGTTTTGGATGCAGAACTGGCAGTGGCCTATTTTTAAATAAATCTTAAAAATACATGTCCACTGACAGTTCTTCATGTTTGTGCTATATTATGTAATACTTGGTGGATGATCAGATAAGCTTCTGATGCATTTGTTCTACATCTTCTTATTTAGCAAAATAATACAGATTGTTTTAGTGACTTGATTTTCATCTTCCTTAGTTCTCAATTCTTGAAAAGAGTGTGAATATTAATTTGGTAATTCACTATTTTTTCAACTAAGCATCATTTACTTAAGTTTTATGACATTTATGGATCATTTGCAGAAATCAAACCATTTGTACTTGCTCATTCTCTATGTGTGAATGAACTAACATTTAATATCCACTTGCAGCCTATGTAAGAGTCAATATGCTTCAAAACACTGAAGAGCAGCGCAAGACCTAACCACCTTGAGATAATCCTATATTTAATCTAATTTCAATCACAACTTTTCAGCACTAGCCCTGTTTCAAGGGATAAAAGCCACCAAGACAATCTTTTGACAGGTGTCTTTTTAGAAATGTTGGCCCTTGGATCTTCAGCTATTGGGGCCTGAGGAGTAAAGAGTGAAATAAAAGCTGAGATGATGTCACCCCTGAGGTACAGGATAAAGGATTGGGCCTCTGGCCCTCTGGGTCAATAAGGAAGCAGTATGAGTGTCCTAGCAGCCAGTCTTCCCCAGGCGAGGCCACTGGAGCCTAGCACGTTACTTCCTTAGGATCAAGCTTAGAGCAGACCAAGTAGAGAAGTGATCCTATAACAAGGAGAGAGTGCCCTGGGGGGAAAGAACAATGTGTTCCTGTGGTGAGCCAGGCTTGGCATGCAGTAGGCATTCCATGAAGGTTGTATTGAATGGAACAACTAATTTTAGCCCCATTTGGCAACTTGCATGTGACATTGCACAAGTCCCTTGTCACTTCCCCACCTTCAGCCTTAATTTCTCTGTCTGCACAGTGGGGCTAACTATTCTTATCCTCACAATAATTTTAAAGATAAATGCAAAAATAACATGACTTTATGAATTCCAAAGTACTGAACAAATTCTAGAATGAAAAGATAGAAAGCTGTGTCCCTATTGCTTCTTTACAAATAAGCACAGATCTTAAAATTTGTCATCCTTGGGTTCCCCCTCACACCATCTCCAAAAAGCACATCTGAGAAGAGAACTTGAATATAGGTACTTAGTTTGACTAGTTGTTTCAAGGAGCAAGAGAGAGGGAATGAGAAAAAATCAAGGAAGAGGGAAAAACTAATTTTCAAAGGCACTGCTGTGGGCAACTGGGACTTGTTCTTGCTAAGGGCTCTGTGAAAACTATATCCATACCTCTTAAAGTGTCTGCCTGAGGATCAACTGGGGATGCATTTATCCATCTACTCCCACAGTGACTGTGGAAAGAAGTGTGCACATAATAGAAGATGCTATCGCTGTAGGTGGCACTGAAGGCCAACATGAAGGCGAGAATAAGAGCATTTGAAGAGTCATCAGAGACACCAGGTACTATTTTAGTTGCTGAAAAAGCAAGACCAATTTTCTCCTTAACAGTCTTCTACTTAATGTAGCATAGAATTTTAACTATAGTATAACTCAGGTATTTGCTGGACCCAATAGCCCCACAGAAATTTTATTGAACTTAACCTTAAACCCAATATCATAGTATTGTAATAATTCATAGGACCCCCCCCACACACACACACCCAACCTTTAAGCCTTGATTTGTGGGACTTTCCTAGGTTTCAATTTAAGGAATCTTAATGGAGCACATGTGACACTGCCTCTCCATCTACCATTTTGTTCTCCAAATCCAAACCCTTCCATGCACAAATGTCCATTTTCTCTCTCACAAGAGTTGTTCCACCCATACTAGGGCCTGTAAAGCTTAGCTTTTCCTAACAAAACTGTGTTTCTGTCCACAGGAAGTTCTAATATAAGCTCCTACAAAAATGTTTTTCTCCCTATCATGAAATAAGGACATATTTTCCCCATGTGACTCAATAAAACAACTTTTGAGTTGGAAAAAAATGTGGTCATAAACATTTTATTTTTCTAAATTATCCCTTGCACAAAATACAATACCCCTGGTAAACTAGCTCAATTCCCCCTTTTAAATGCTTACATAGCTCAAAGCAATTCTCCCCTTTGAAATTATTATATTTATAATTTTTCTTTTGTTTTTATGGCTTTTGATGTACACATCTCTTTTCCCACTAGACTTTAAACTCCAAGGCCAGTCTTGTCTCATCTGACACTGAATTATTGGCATCTGATCCATAGCCTGGCACAAAAGTAGATGATCACTACATATGCATTTGTTCAGTGAATAAATGAATCAAATCATATCTACAAGCTAATTGATTTTGTCTTATATACAAAGAAGAAAAGAATGATAGAGGGAAAAACAAAAAAACAAATACTGAGCCCAGAAAAATGACATGTCCTGGCCAAGGTCACATGGATAATTTATAGCAGAGTGACTTTAGCAAGTTTGCCATGCACATGTCTTCAGACCTCTTTAAGACTAACTTTAGACTCTAATTCACTGTGATGTTGTCTAACAGAACCACTGTTACTAATCCAATGCTTTCTCTCAGAGCCATATTCTTAACTGGAGAAATATGAAAGACACTTTGCTCCAGCCTTCCCTTGCTTCTATCTCTCTGTTGAGAGATCCCAAACTCATTAACACCTTGCACTGAAAAATGGCACTTTAGATCTATTCTCTTTAAAATCGCTGCTTTAAAATGTCTCCTTTATTTCCACTGGAACATTTAGTGACTTAAGACAGAGATCATTCTGAGTATACACCAAGAGGCAACAAGGGCTGAGTTTCCACTTCTCTAGAACACATGGAACAAACAGTTGCTATGGCTAAGCACTCACAAGGTCCTGTAAGGAAGGGAGTGTCAGTCTCCTCCAGGACTTCATAGGGGTCCCAGAAATTCATGAACTTGTTAAAGGGAAGTCAAGAAAATCTGCCTTCTTCAATAGATCTTCAA
The DNA here is from genome assembly GCA_025594165.1 of Tamias sibiricus. NCBI lineage: Eukaryota > Metazoa > Chordata > Mammalia > Rodentia > Sciuridae > Tamias > Tamias sibiricus. The sequence goes on along the minus strand of CM046669.1, from coordinate 47,335,179 downwards.
AGAGATCAGGTTAGAATATAAACTTTCTTTCAGATATTGATTCTTCTTATTTATTCTTTCTTTGTTATTCTGTCCCCCTCTGCCCCCCTTCTCTCTCCCTCTTTCAGCAGTATAGACCTACTGCTCCAGGGTCCATATTGAAAATTCTTCTGGAAAATTTTGGGGATGGGAGAGAGGTTTTTTTTTTTTTTTTTTTTTGCCTGAGGATCCTTAATTCATACCTTACTCCTCAAACTGTTTGCAATTTGTTTTAAATATAGGGTTCAAATAGGAAAGCCCTGTCTCATTTGCTGACCCTTAAGATACTTCCAAAAGATATTTACAGATGTCATCACCAGCATTCATGAAATGCAATAAAATTTCACTACTCCACACAAAGCAAGGAAACCCCATGCTACTAGAGAAGATATAGAGATTATATTTGATTAAACAAGTTAATGTTATTCCCTGAAAAGTTGATAACCCAATTTAAGTGGTAAGTTTTCCTTCCAGTGGATAATAAACCTCAACAGAGTCTCTGTAGCATAAATTCCAAATTAGTGTGGCTAGGGTCAATGGCATTTGCTATGAATTGCAAATAATCTCAAGCAAGTGATCTCCACCTGTGGTCTTTAGCAAGTGAATCCAACATTTATATCAAAGTTATCTGGAGTATCCTGGGACACTGGCATTCCCAAAAGGAGATCATGAATAAGTTCTCATTGGGAAAGGTGGTCTAAGGTTTACAATAATAAGAAAACTATGACAGTGATCTCTGTCTGCTACTACAGAGCACTTTCCTTCATTTTCCTTTCTTCTATACTACACCCTGATTTTTGAAACCAATGATAAAAAAGAAAAAAAAAAAGAACTATAATAACCCAGCTTTGTAACTTGTTCCATATGTTTAACATGCTTCATAAAATAATTCCACATTAGTTTCTCCAGCCTAGTGTTTGGCTGGTAACATCTGTTTTCTCCTATGTTTTCATGATTTATTTTGATGTCCGTGTGAACTTGCTCTGTAATAGTAAAAGGAATTTGCTCTGATTCCCTTTTTCTGGAATGTCTCCTGGTGCCTTGCAGACCTATCAGACTTCCTTCCTATCCACACAAGATCAGACAAAGCCACTGTCAAGCCCAGCTCTGATGCCTCCTAGCATAGAAATACATGTGAGTTGTTTAGACCTCTATTTCTGCATCTGTAAAATGGAGATGCTGATAACTGCTTGTAGGATTTTCACAAGGCTTAAACAGATGATTATATGTATAAAGCACTCTGGTCAGTGCCTGACCCAGAGGAAATATTGATTGCTCTAGTCCTTCAAGATGAAGCAAAACAAAGAGGGTTCACTTACCCCACCACAGCTTTGCTACACTTCTTTCATTCATTTACTCAGCAAATGGTTACCAAGAGTCCAGAGATACCATCAGCACCAAGTAGAGCCATATTGGAAACTGAGATGAAAGGGAATCGGTAGTACTGATGTCTTTATTTGAAATCTTGCTTCATCAAGATTCTTGCATTAATTTTGACTTTTTAGAAGTATTTCATTAAAATATTTTTTATATTGTCTTTTGGGTTTGTCTATCCCCCAATCCCCACCACTGACCCCAATTAAATTTCATGTTCCAAACAAGTGCTTTGGTTCCTCTATCTGGTGCTGGCCCTGGACAAGTTTGAACAGAACAAACCCAGTTCCAGTGCTCATGTTGGTAACTATCAAGTGGGAGGGATAGGCTTTAATAAAGTTGTAAAAAAAAAAAAGTACTTTCCATTACAAGTGCATGAGAGTTATATTATCCCTCAGGCCTATGGATGAGTGCACATGCTTTTTTTTGACAATAAAAGCTCTTTTTTTTCATTTTTAATAAATTCATATGAAATGCTTACCATGTGACAGGTACTGCTATGAATGCTAAAGGGGAGCAAAAGAAACTTTAACTTCCACCTTCATGAAGTATAAGTTCTACCGTATAAGAAAGATAATAAATAATACAAATAAGTACATAGACCATATGTAACAGAGTGCTGTATTATGAGGAGACACAAGAGGAAAAAAAAAAAAAAAGAAGAAGAAGAAGAAAAGGAGAATGAAACTACAGCAGGGAGAATTAAAATGTTAGATGAGGTATCAGCACAATTGTGACCCTGGAGTAATGACTTAGAGGATATGAGGAAAGGAGCCATTGGATACCCGGAGGGAAAGTCCAGCCAAGAAACAGCAAGGGCAGAGCCAGGTACCTGAGGTGGACACATGCCTGGGGTGTTTAGGAAAATGGTGAAGAGGGTAATGTGGCCACTGAGCAGGAGTCATCAGGGATTTGGATCAAAAAGACAATTGAGAGCTGATCAGGAAGAACTTGTAAAATCATCATAAGGGCCCTGTCTGGCACTCTGAATTAAAGGGGAAATCTCTAGAAGGACTCGAGTGCAGGAACAATGAGATCTGACTCAGGGCAGCAGGACCAGTCCAGAGCTATGCTGAGAATGAACTCTGAGACAAGAGAGGAAGCAGGACCCATCAGGAGGCTTTGACCCCCAACCCCCTACCCCACCCCCCGGCCAGAAGTGATGCTACCATGGACCAAGGTGGTGTTGTAGGGCCAGGCTGAGCTGGGACAACCCTTGGGTTTTAGTTCTTATGACTCCACTGGAAAGAATTCAAGTGAAAATAGAGTAGTAAGCAAAAGTTTGATAAAATAAGAAGTGAGGGTAGCATATAGCATGGATGTGATAGATCAAAATGGGAACTTTAGCTGATGTGCTGTGGTTTTGCAGCTGACACACATCAGTTCTGTATACTGACATACAACCATAGAGGCTTGCAGTGGCTAACAGCTACCTTACAAATAATTGTAGTAGCAGAAGCAGGAAACAAAGCAATGGGGACAAAACAATCCCCCTTTAGACTTTGTGCTGTAAAAGTCCCTAAGCTGTATGAGCTAAGGGTCCCTAGGCTGTTGACAAGATTTTACCCATATAAGGAATATAGAATGCATCCTCCAATAGAATTGCACCAACTCCCTTGCCTTGATATGCCCAAAACTTGCTTATGTATTAAACAACCTGCTGTGCTCAGCACTCAGACTTTGGGTATTATCCCTCTGAGCCATAGCACCACTAATAAAATGGTGCTTCTAGATCTCAGTGTCCTGACCTTCATTTTCCTGCTACATAGGAATTGCAGGGACAACCTCAAAGAAAGGACAGTATGGTGCTCACAGGGTTGGAGTCTTTAAAGAAACTGAGTCCCTTGTTCTTGCCTCAATTTCCATGCCCCCCTTAATTGGCTTATCACCCTTTGGAAAGCCCTCAGCAAGCTTTCTTTGTGAACATCTCGATATTCTGACTTGCAGGGAGATTGGGTGGTTGTAACATAGTTTTGGTAATAAGGGAGGGTTCCAGTACCTAGGTTACAAGAGATGATGATGACATTTTCTGGAACCTGTAGTGCCCCTTGGAGGATTATAACTGACTATAGCTGGGGACAGTTTTGATGTACCAGACCCCACTTCTCTGATGCTTATCAGTTTCAGTTAGGGTCCCCAATGTTTTAAGTAATGATTCCCTCAAGGGGTAATAATTTTCTATATCTTGGGGAAAGTGGGGCATTCCCGCTCTCATTCCCAAATACTTGCCTGTTTAGACAAGATTTCCCACTGTTTCAGTTTTATAACTCTTGGATTTATCTTGGTGCGTTGGCTTAATGTCTGTCCTTCATTGTCCTTTCCCTCTGCTCACTTGTTCATGATTAACTAACCTACCTAATAGTGGCAGTAAAGAGGGTGTTATGTGGTTAAATCCTGAATGCATTTTGAAGGTACAGCCAACAGGGAGGGTGTGATGTTAGCTTGGAGGTGGTATGAGAGAGAAAGACAAAGTGCTGGGTCTATGCAATGAAAGGATGAGGTTCCATTGACTAAAATAGGTAAAACTACCAAGAAGGAGGTCTGGAAGGCTTTTTGGACCTGTTCATTCAGGATATCTAGTAGTCATCAACATAGGTCCAGTGAGTAGGCATGTGGCTCTAAATTTGGATGTTAGAATTTAGGGTACCAGGCTGGGCACGGTAGTGCATGCCTGTAATCCCAGCACTTGGGAGGCTGAGGCAGGAGGATCGCAAATTCAAAGCCAGTCTCAGCAATGGCAAGGCACTTAGCAACTCAGTGAGACCCTGTCTCTAAATAAAATACAATAAAAGGGCTGAGGATGTGGCCCAGTGCCTGAGTGTCCCTGAGTTCAATCCTCAGTACCAAAAAAAAAAAAAAAAAAGAAGAGAAGAAGAAGAAGAAGAAGAAGAAGAAGAAGAAGAAGAAGAATAATTTAGGGTAGCCGGTGGGTCTACAGATAAAATTGGGAGTGTCTTTGTCATATAGGTGATATTTAAAGCTTCAGTACTGGATTAAAATCATGTAGGAATGGGCATAGATAGAATAGGGACATGTTTAGAAGCTGAATATATGAAAAGGTCCTAGCAAAGGAGACCGAGTTGGAAAATCAAGAAAAGGTGCCACCTTGAAGTCATGCAAAGAAAGTATTTTGAGGAAGGAAGTGGGATAAGCTGTCAGATGCTCCTGACAGGTCAAGTAAGGTGAGGAGTGAACATCACTCCTTGGATTTAGCAAAGTCAGATGACCTTGGCAAAGAGCAGTTTTAGTAGAGTGCTATCAGGAAAAGCTTGATTTAGTGGATTAAAATAAAAAGGTTGCTTTTATAGAATTATTTTGAGTTCTGCTGTCAAAGGAAGGTGAGAAATGGAGCAGTGACTATAGGGAAAGGGGAGTTTAAGAAAGGGTTTTCAAGAATTTTGTTTGGTATTTTAAGATGGGGAAAGTGCTTATTTGTATAAGGAACAGAAGGCAATGGATATTGAATGCAAATAAGGTATAATGGGCAGTGAGTCTTGTCTGATCAGATAATAGTGATGATGGTGATGATGGTGATGATGAGTGTGTGTTTTCCAGGAATGTAAATGAGAAATCCCCAGAGTTTCTGCTCCAGCACATTGAGATCAGATCTGATAATATGCACAACTAACAAGTTTCCAGGTGGTGCTGAATCTCCTCTTCCTAAGAAACTCAATCCACTGAGCTAATCACATTTCAATAAGGTAGAAGTATTGTTCATAGAAAAAAAGTCTTTAAGTTTGTGACTTTAAAAAATTTGTAACCAGCTAAACCTTGCTCCATGTAAAATTAAATCCAGTTTTATTGATTTTTTTTAAGACAATGCTTATTCATCACTAAATACAACTCTATTTTCCATGTTTCTTTATGCCATTTGTAAGGAAGTTCATTTTAAATAGTGTAAAGATAATTAAGTGCTATTTCATACTGAGAGAAAAAAAATATGTGTTCTTAGTCATATTTCAAGCTGGGAGCATTGGTGCCCACCTCTAATTCCAGCAAATGGGGGAGGCTGAGGCAGGAGGATCACAAGCTTGAGGTCAGCCTCAGCAACTTAGGGAGACCCTGTTACAAAATAAAAAAATTTAAAAACCGGGGATGTATCTCGATGGTAAAGTGCCCAGGTTTCAATCCCCATGCCAAAAAATGTCATATTTCTAGTGTCTTTCAGTCCTTTGTTTTATCTACCTTTTTAAATATATTCCACTCATCTTGAAAACACTTGTCCCACAGATATTTCCTGAGCACCTACTAAGTACTGGAGGTACAACTACGAACAGAAGCATCTGGCTTTGGGGAAGCTACATTCTTATTTGAACAGAAAAAGATGATGAGCAAATAAACAAATCCAGTAGTAATTCAGGTGGTCTTGACTTGTATAAAGGTAAAAAAATACAAATGCTGAGGAGGACAGGAATGCAATGAAAAATAGGAATGGCGATCAAGGAAGGCCTTGGGAAGAAGGTGATATGTCACAAGAACCAGAAGGAGGGAGGGAAGTGATATACCCAGGGCAACTATTCCAGACGGGAAATAAGAAGGCTCAGGGCCTGGAGCATACCTACCTGGTTTGTGTAAAAGAAAGCAAGGCATCCCCAGAGTGGTGTGGATGGAAGAGAGGAGGAGTGGATGGAAACAAGAGGAAATAGAGACTATCAGGGCCAGGGATCACGGTCAAGTAAAGTCTTGTCCAACTCTGGGAGGGTTTTGCCTTTGTATCTGTTCAAATTAGGAAGCCAGTAGAAAGGTTTAAGCTCAGAAGTGACATGATGGGTTACATTTTAACAGAATCCCTCCCCTTATGAATAGACCACAGGAAGCAAAGGGCAGAAGCAGGTGACACCCAGGGCTGCTGCAATGATTCAGAAAGATGAGTGACTCTGAGAGTGAAAGCAGAGGGTGTATAAGAAGCAGTGGGGGCTGAGGGTGTAACTCAGTGGTAAAGGTCTTACCTAGCATGTGCAAGACCCTGGGGTCCATCCCCGGCACTGCAAAAGATAAAAATAAAACATTAAAAAAAAAAAAAACAACAACAACAGTGGGGCCGGGCGTGGTGGCACATGCCTGTAATCCCAGCACTTGGGAGGCTGAGCCAGGAAGATCACGAGTTCAAAGCCAGCCTCAGCAATGGAGAGGCACTTAGCAACTCAATGAGACCCTGTCTTTAATAAAATACAAAAAAGGGCTGGGGACGTGGCCCAGTGATCAAGTGCCTCTGAGTTCAATCCCCGGTACCAAAAACAAAAAACAAGAAAACAAACAAAACAAACAAACAAACAAACAAAAAAACAGTAGATGCTGGATGGTTTTTAAGAGTAGAGTCAAGACTTGCTGAGGAATTAGATGTGGGAAGTGGAAGACAGAGTCTAAGTAGATGGTACATTTTAAGCCTTGATTAGTAAAGCTGCCATTTACTAGAAAGTTTTAGAGTTAAGTGTGGGATATGTCAGGCAAGTACTCTCTTATCCCACCAAACAGAGGAGGCAATAAATTAGAAAGATGAGCCTGGAGTTTGAGGAGCATTAAGGAATAAAGTATTAATGCTGGATTAATTGGTATTGAGATGGTATTAAAAAGCTGTGAAATTTTGATGAAATCACCCAAGGATTGAGAATAAGAGTGATGAGTATGGAAAGAAGGGACCTAAGGATCAAGTTCCGAGTACTCCAACATTTGGAGAATAGGATGATAAGAAGAAACCAACAAAATAGACTTGAGAAAGAGAGCCATAAGGTAAGAAGGCAATCTAGAAAGCAAAGTGCTCTGGAAGCAAAGTCAAAATTGTACTTGAAGAAGGACAGAGGAATAAACTTCTTGTACCAGTTCAAACCTTTTTTCTTCTTCTTATTGCACATAATGTTTTTTGTGGTTTGCATAGTAAATTACATCATTTGACAACAACCAAAATTTTTAAAAATGCAATCATATAGAATGTAGGATTGCATTGTTGAATGTTAAATGAAAAAATAATCTGTCAATTAGTACACATACACTGCATTTTCACAAAGCACACAGAGTTACGATAGATAGTACAATTTATTCAGTATACAATTGACTAAACACAGAACTCATGACACCCCCTAAAGATCATGCAACATTCACTTTCTAAGTTCCTCTTCCTCACTGAAGAGCAGAAATAGATTCAGCTGGCGTTTAGGGGTGAGAGTCCCAAAGGCAATCTCTAATCTCATTATCATGGAATTGCATTTTATTTTCACTGAGTCCCTGAATTACTTCTGTTGATTCCTTGTTCCCACTTTAGATTTTTGGTTATTTTACCCAGTTGCTTTTTCTGAATAATGTTCTCAGAAAAAGCTCCAGTATGTAAGATTTCTGAGAAATTACCAGTGGGTCGGAAAAGGACAACTGATCGCTAATTTGTCCTACTGGATATGTCATTTTATAGGTAATCAGATTTTAAATTTCAAAAATTCCTCAAAATCTAGAGGGCTGAAGCTGATGCCAAGGAGGAGGATGTGTCTTCTGGTTTGCTTTCTGTTTTACTGTCCTCTCTGGGGCTTTTTGTCACTTCTCTTGCCCTTGTTGATGCGTCTACGTGTTTCCTGTCATTCTTTAGGGCCTTCCCTGTTCTCCTTTCAATTTTAAAATATATGCCATTCTTGAGTGAGTCCTAAGAAATTGTTTTCTATTATTGCTTTGATAATTTTCCCCCTTTACTTTTCTGTTTTATATTTCTGGAATTTCCATGAATTGAATACTGAAGCTCAATACGGATCCTCTTGTACCTAATATCTATCTTGTCTGTCTGTTATATTTTCCCTCTTTATGTCTTTTGCTCTCTGGGTAATGATTTTTTGTGCTTTTTATGCAAATAGTGTTGATATGACATTCCAGGTAGGTCGCCCTAATTGAGAGGTATGTGATTTTTAAAAATTGAGACAAATTATTGTTAATCATAAATGATAACCCAATTCACTTCCCTAAGACCACATTATCTGTATGTTAGGTGAATTCATGGGATAAAACAAAAATCCATACATAGTTAATATGATTTTCAGATATTTCTGTGACTTATCTCACATAACATGGCTTCTTTAGAAATATCTATTTAAATCTAAAAGATGGCAAACAATTGTCAATTGTCTCACATTGAAAGAGATGGGGGAAAGACATAAAATGCACACTAAATAAGTGGTTGCCAAGAATATACTTTAACAAATTCTAATTATACCCTAATTCTTGGCACCCATTTCTCCTTGAGCGAACTTAGGAAAATTCCATCTCTATTTCTATAATTCCCAGAAATGTATATGTTTTTGCAAAGAAAACCTGACATGCCTATACATCATTAAAAATCCTCTCCCTGAAACATTTGCAGGAATTTTAAAGGAATACAAAACCAAAAAATATCAAACATGGATGAACACACATATATACATGTGCACATATGTGGGTGCCTGCTCACACACCTATGCACACATGTGCACTGGCATGCACACACATAAGCACTCTTTCAATTATGCTGCTCCATCAATGTTTCAGCAGAGTTTTCCAGTGTTCTGCAAAATTTTCTTCACACGCGTATCTTGATGCTCCTTTGGTAATTATTTGCAGCATGAGCAGAATTTTTGCATTAGACAGTATGTAACATTCAAATGTAGATACAATTGTCCCATTTGTGAACACAACCTGACTTCTTTTATGATCTCACACTCATTTATTCAGGATCCAGTGATCCCAAATACAGCCATCTTGATATCCAGGGTGTGGAGCAGCTACTTGTCAACAGCCTTCCCAAGTCCCACCAGCACTGACAGTGGTGCCATCGGTAGTTTGCTTTGTCACAATTCACATGATTTCTTTTTTATCAGATCTAGCCCTGATGAGCCAGATTAAGAATTCTGTCTTCTCGTCTCTGTAAATTTATAGACAAGAATTGAAATCAGGGCCCCCCTAGGCCTGCACATGCTAGTTATTTTATCGTGAGGTCATGGATCAGCAGATAGGAGGGGAAAGAAGCATAATTCATTTCCCAAGCACATATCAGTGAGACCTCTGGATGGCTGGACCATTCCTGCTCAGCACTAGAAACTACATTGTGGGAACAGATGGGTTCTGTCACTCTCATTAGAGAGAACAGGGCTCAACTTTTCTCTTTGCAGGGACAACCACTTGTGTTACTTGCATTCTCTGAACCTCAGTTTCCCACCTGGGAGTTGGGGAACCAAACTCATGGGCTTGTTTAAAAAACCCTAGTAGCTAATTGTAATTATTGCCATTCTACAGATCAGGAAATTAAAGTTTCAGGATGTTAAAAGAGCTTTGTACACTGAAAAGTGCTTTAAAATTTCGGTTTCTAATATTTCTCTGAAACTAGTAAGAAGACTCCTTCTCTTTTTCCTTTTGAATAAAACTATCTAAGTTTGGAACTTACATCCTGAAAATGACACAAAGAGACTTCTTCTAACACTGCATCTTGAGATAAAAAAAATGTTTCAACACTAAGTTAGGAGAAGAAATATTCCCTGAGGAAGAAATAGCCAATGCTATCATTTTGATGGGTGGATGATTAGAAAATTGATTTTTCTATCACCATAATCGGTACACCAACTACTGATTTCCCATACTAAAGCAGCTAAAGGGTGTTTTGGTGAATGGCTAGTGTGTCAGTCTGGGCAGTGACTCTGAGGGTCAGATAGAGATGAAGTGATTGTGCTAAGAACTCCAAGCACATCACCTCCAATCTCACAAAAAATCATGTAAAACAAGTGTGACATGTACTTCTTGTTGATAAAAGATCATGAACTTCTGCACACCTTAAATGTTTCTCTGATTCTCAGATCTGTACCCATTTTAGTACGCTGTCTCCATGCAACTACAATATAAGGACAATCTAGTTCCTGCCACTGCAAGTGACTCTAAATCCCAGAAATCCACCTTTCCAACAAATTGAGATAATGAAATATCTTAGGTTCTAAGCCCAGAGAAAAAGATCATGGAGTAGTGAAAGTAAGGCCAATTTTCACACCTAACCTCACATACAGGGAACATTGTTAGGTCTCTCAAAGGTCCATACTCCTGGTTGCAGTCTGACAGACAGCTGTCAGACAGAAGCTCAAAACTGGCAGGGTATGAAAAACACACCCAGCCCTCTGTGATTTATCAGGCAAAGCACAGCTTGTTAGCCTGTCAATTATTGTCACCATGGTGCCAGACTGATTTGGGTTTTCTCATCATACACATGAAATACTTTGTGTTAGCAGGGAAACCCTTTTGGGAATCAAAGTCCTACAGCTTTGTATTTCCTTTTTTTTTTTTTTTTTTTTTTTTTTTTTTACTGTTTCTTGGATGTCAGAGGTAATGCACTGCTCCAGAGGAAGTAAATGAATTAACAACCTTTCTAAAGAATACACAAAGAAATGGACCAAAAGCATGTTTAGCCAAACAAAAGAAGCATTCATCTATCTGTTCCTGTCACAACTTTTGCAGAGCACCTGATTTGTGTCCTATCTTGGGCCCGGCACAGGAGACTTATTGAAACACAGAGCATGCTCCATGCCCTCAAAGTTCTCTCTGACAAGATACAATGAGACACTTAATCAATTAACTACAATACAATGGTGCTCAGGTGTTCAACGTTAGGAAAAAGGCGAAGCCATATTAGGCATAGAAAAAGCAAGGAATAAAAATTCAGTAATGCCTTGCTTAATTAAATCATTATCTGAGCAGTTCAATCTGCCAGTAAATCAAAATGAAAGAAAGTCACTGGAATGGAATTTGTCATTCCACTTGATTCTTCCTCCTAGAATGGATCCCTTGGGCCCCAGGACTTCCGTCTCATTCATTAGAGACAAGATGACTGAATCGCCACCCAATATTTCTCTACCATTCTCCTTTCAACAATTGTGAGTGATTTGTCTTATTTGCAGAATGTCCACTTATCCTGAATGATTCTTGTTTTCCTAGTTCTTGTTTATATTCTTTTGTTTTTATAGAATGCACTCACTTTCTTCCTGGATTTCCTTGTTTTTGTTGCAACTATTCAATGTCCTGCTCTGATAATTCTCTGCTTTTTTTCTCTTAGATTTTTCTGGGATGAGTTTGCATTCTTTTAGCCAAAAGACACTGAGAACTAAACAAAGTCAGACATATGATTTCTGATTCTGCTAATTTTGCTTTATTGTGGCTCCAACAGCAACTCAGGTGAGATTTCAACAAGGACTTGTTTGAAGTGTTTGTAAATGAAAGAGAACAACAGTAAGTGTTGATTTGTTTTGTCCTTTCAATATGAACTAGTATGTTCACTTTGAAGCTGCAATTCATAAAGCACTCCAATTGATTTGGGGTCTAAATTGATAAGAAGGGAACAGATCAGAAGCCAACAGTAAGACTGGGCAAGTTGAATTAGTCAGTAAAGTTTATTTTGCCACAAATAAATGCCAAGACACAATTGGAGAAAAGAAAGATAAGTGTTTAGAACCTGGTGTTTTATGGGAGGAAGGAGAAAGATATGAGCTCTGTTTATCAATAGCTTTTTAAATTGAAATAACAACTTCGTGTTCTGACATACCAGTGATATGGTCAGATCATCTCACAATGTATAAGAGTCTCTCCACTGGCTTTTCTTAGCAAGAAACGACCAAAGAGAGACAAGGAGCACCCCCCCCCCCCCCCCCGATCCAGGACTCGTCCTGTGCACAAACAGAAACAGCCTGAGTAATTCAAGTGCTCAACACATCTGATGAGAGGTTGAGAGAAGTACAAGAAAATAGTCCATTTCCCTCATTTATTTTTCCATCTGATTTTTTTTTTTCTCTCCCCTTGTGGGAAATGAAGCAGAGAGTGTTCCTCAGTCATTTTCACCCACTCAACAGCAATGGGTAAACTCCAAAAAAGAAAGACAAAAATTAGTACTTCCTTCACCCTACTCGCATCTGCTTCAACCAAAATGCCAATATCTATTGGATTTTGAGCATGTGTGCCAAAAACTATCTTTGTGCTTTAGCTACATTTATGTACTCTTGTATTTTTATGGTCCTTCTGCAAATACATGAGGTAGGTCTTGATATCCTCCTTTCACAGGGGATATCAAGTAAATGAATGAACCATGCAAGTCATCAACTGAGTTTTGAATCAAGGTCAGCATGACTCCACGTTTCCTGAGCCTTATCCTGGCATACATCTCTTTCCTTGGACCTGCCATAGGCATTCTCTTGGAATCCCATTCCTGTTCATTCCCAGTTATGGAGTCTTCCCATCTCCTCAAGCCTCAGCTCATGCCCCACTCTTTCATAGAAGTTAGCCCAGCCTTTCCAGCAATTCATTCTCCCTAAATCCTAGGGTGCTTCTTTCCTTGGCATTTAACAAATACAACATTCTGTTGTTCATCTGCTGTGCAGCAGGGGTTAGAAGCCAACGTAAGCTGTTCAACCATGGAATGTTCAGACATCAGGGGGCTGTCATCTCTCCTGCTAAGGTACAAGATGATAAAAACTGAGACTGCTTCTTCAAACACTATCCCCAAGGCCTAGCGCAGTAACCAACAGGCAGTGGCACCCTATGTATTTTTATTGAATAAATATTATGCAAAGGGTAGTTAAGGTGAGCTATCAGGAAGCCTAATGGAAAAGAAGCATCTTATGAAAGTAATTTACTGTTAACAGGGATTAATCCAGGCCACATGAATCAACATGGAAGCAGAGAAGTAGTTTCAAGTGCCACCTGAGGTATGTTGTTCCCATCATCCCCTGGCCCACCACACTCCTACTCCATAACTAGCAGAACTTAGCCAAAAGTCCTGGGACTTAGAGTTTATAAAGTAAATAAATGAAAGTGATGCTTCATTCAGATCTCTTTAAAACACAGAGGATACAAAGTGATGCTTCTTTTTAGCCCAAAAATTAAACTGTGGCAACAAATGGGCACAGGAAACATTTTTTTTCTCTTGAGCAAGGCAGACATCCAGCAGGCAGGATCCACAAGAACTAAGAAGGGGGAAATATCACAGTAGCCTGATTAGGGAGCAGACTGATTTACAAATAAAGAATTGTAGTGCTGGCAAGAGAGAACCATGAAGATTCAAAAGCAAGAGAGAGAACATGTTAGTCTCTCAAGGTGGCCAGAAAGGAATGGTGCGGCTCCTGGACTCCACTTAATAGACAAAAAATGTAAAGTCTGTGTTATTTAGCACAAATGAAACACTCCCTCAAAGCTTCCTGAACTAGTTGTGAGAAATTTGAGATGGGAATAGTGAACCAAACTATACATAGACATAAGCTAGAAAAGATATACTAGTTTGTGGACTTTATTTCCTAGGCAGCCTGAGGACACTGGATATACAAATATGTGTCCTGACTCCTGTACAAGATTGTAATCATCTATAAATATATATTATATTCATTTTGGTCTCCCCAAATCTTAGCAAGATGTTCTCCCTACTAAATAAATGTTTGGAATAAAAGATAATAATGTTAAGAGCTCATTGGAAGACATCTAGATTTCTTACATGGCATTATTAATGCTGAATTTTTTAAACGTTTTGCTTCTCCTCCCAAATATTCCAGTCATAGTATATCCATTCTGACAAATAATTATACCTTAACCAATCAAGGTCCCCAAAAAATCCTTTTGTATTTTCAAAAGAACCTTCAGTACAAATTCTGTTGCCTCAGAGCACGACACTTTGAGGAATTCAGGGTCAAGCAAACTTGCCAAAAACCACATAAACACAGTACCCCTAGACATCACAAAACAAAGTAGAGGGCTCAACCTTTTCCAAAAGAAAGCAAATACAACATGAAAACAATCTGGCCACTGCAGGGGCCCATTTGTCCCCCAGTAGACTATCAGATGCACCTAAAGCAACAAGAGCCTATTGGACTCTGTGTTGCCAGGAAACAGATTTTCTTCCCTGCACTCCAATACATTTCCCCTCACACTGAGAAAGCTGATATTTAGACCCAGTGGAAGAAGACAACTCTTTTTTTTTTTATTATTGACAAATGAAAGTATACATATTTCCCATGTACAACATGGCAATTTGAAGTACGTACACATTGTGGAATGCTTTATCTGGCTAATTAACTTATGCATTACTTCACATAGTTGGTGAGGAAGTGGAGAAAAGGAAGCCCTGATACTGTTGATGGGAAACTGAATTAGAACAGCTATCATGGGAAAGAGTATAGAGGCTTTTTAAAATATTGAAAAATAGAACTACCCTACAATTCAGCAACACCACTAGTGGGTGTATAGCCAAAGGAAATGAAATCAATATGTCAAAGAGATACTTACATTCCCATGTTCATTGCACCACTATTTACAATAGCCAGGATATGAAATCAACCAAGATGTCCATTGATGAATGAATGGATAAAGAATATATATACACAGTGGAATAAGATTTGGTCACAAAAAGGAGAAGACAATTCTTAATGTCCCTCCACTTCCAGGGATTGAAGAAGAAGAGTGTGTTCTAAATGGGGCTATTTTAAAACTAGTTGGGCACTCTTGAGTCACAATATTGATAATAATGTAAAGCAAAAAATTGGTTTGCTCTCATTAGAGCCTCCTTATAATAAAATAAAATCCCTTTTATTGGTCTGTGGACACTAAGTCATTAAATTCACCAGACCAATTTCTGCTGCAAACAATAAAAACCTAACTTAATATTGGGGACCCAAAGGAGAATTATTTGGCCAACAAGTCCTCTGAAGAGAAACCAGGCTTCAGTTAGATTTAGAGAAAACAGGGGTGGAACCTAAACATTACTAGGATGCTTCCTAGTCTCTCAGGTTGGCTTCCCTCTTGAGGTCTAGCTTTCTTCACTCAGCCTTTCCTTGCTTAGGGAAGCAGAAACATGTCAGCTTACTGCTCCATGCTTCATGTTTCAAAGCTTTGATCATCACTTCTCTTCCCTTAGTCCACTTTGGACAGGCTCAGCTTGTGTCGCATGCCTACCCCTATGCCCAGACAGGTAGGTTCTATGATGTGAGACTTCTACCAGGAACACACAGTATAAGTGGAGATTGGGGATGTTCCTAAAAGGAAAGGGAAGCTATTTTAGAAGCAAGGAGGGCAGTTGGACAGACATTAATGATAGTCCACTATATAGTCTGCTATGCTTGGGGTGTGGTTTGTCCCTCAAGGTTCATATGTGGAGGCTGGAATCCAAAGTGATGGTGTGAGAGAGTCAGGATCTAGTGCGAGGTTCTTACACTAGTTGAGGGCACTGCCCTTTGGAAGGGATTAAGGTGATTCTCATGAGACCCCTTGGTGGTTCTTATAAAAGCTGAGCTGGGTCCCACCCGGTCTGTTTCCCGTCAAGTGGTATGGGCATGTGCTCCTGCTTGCATTCTGGCCATATCATCCACCATGATGGGATTCAGCCAAGAAAGAGCAGAGCTGGTGCAGGCATCATGTGCTTAAGAGTTGAATAAACTTCTTTTCTTTCCGAATATCCTATCACAGGTATTTTATTATAGTGACAAAAAGATGAGTAATGCCCCATCTTATATTAAAACTCTGCTTCAAAATAAGACATGTTATTATTTAAAAACTAATTTCGTATAAGCTTCATATCATTCTAACTTGACTTCAAATTTCTTTTCTTTTTTTTTAAACTTCCTCATGAATCCAGGAAATCAAGGAACTATGGACCAAGTGCTCTATGAGCACAAAATAGAATCTTCATAAAATAAATGTCAGCAACACGCCAAGAATTTTTTGTTGTTGTTGTTGTTGTTCCAGAGATTGAACCCAGGGGCACTTAGTCACATTCCCAGCCCTTTTTATTTTTTATTTTGAGACAGGGTCTTGCTAAGTTGCTCAGGGCCTTGCTAAGTTGCTGAGGCTGGCTTTGAACTTGCAATTCTCTTGCCTCAATCTCCTGAGCTGCTGGGATTGCAAATGTGTGCCACTGTAGTGGACCCAAGAATTTTTAAAATGCTAAATGTTCTCCTATCTAGAATAGTCTATTTCTCCTGCCTTATACACAGTCCTCATCTTTGTGCCCTGGATTGCTTCTCCTGGGATATTTTTCTCCTTGCTTCCATCAGTCTCTACCTGACCTGTTCTTTCTTTAGAAATCAAACTTGAAGTTTACCTTCCCCATGAGAAGTTCTATGACTCTCATGTCTTCACTCAGCTTTTCCATGTTTTTGTCACAACATTAGCTCATTATCATAAATTTGTTCTTATCATCAGCTTCATAGAAGCATTCCCTTCTATGAACATCAGTCAGAATCCCATTTCTTCTTCTTCTTCTTTTTTTTTTTTTTTTTTTTTTTTTTTTTTTTTTCTGGGCATTGAACTCAGGGGCAATCCACCACTGAGCCACATCCCCAACCCTGGTTTGTATTTTATTAGAGACAGAGTCTCACTGAGTTGCTTAGCACCTCAATTTTGTGGAAGCTGACTTTGAACTCTCGATCCTCCTGCCTCAGCCTCCGGAGCCACTGGGATTACAGGCATGCACCACCATGCCTAGCTCAGAATCTCATTTCTCAAAAATGCTATGTATAAAGACTTGGGTGTAACTGGTGGTTAAACAAAAATAATAAGGCAAGATCCACGGATGTCTAAGGAAAAATAATAACCATATTATTTATCACTAATAAAAGTCATTTATTACAATGATATCCCTCAATAGCAAATATAGATCTAAGCCTCTGCTTACTTCAGGCTAATGTCCTAATTTTCCCAAGGTTCACTGTATGCTACCGTGTACTGAGTACTGTGTTCAGCAACCCTGGGAATACAAAGAAAGAAACACTCATAATCCAGCAGAGGGGGAAGAGCAGCTGTGAACAGCTGACTCAAAGGGAGAAATGGAGAAGGAAAGTGATTAATGGAAGATGAACCTTCCCAGCTTTCCTGGAAGGATTTGGTCAATAATTCCAATTATATCTTTTGCATATTCCCATTAGAACATGTATAATAGTTTTTTTTTTCCAATTTTTCTCCTGTCTGTCAACCCCTCAATCATGCCCCTACACCTACCTAAAACTGTGCCCATTTATATTCGTATGAAGCATTCAAGAAATATCTATTAAATGAATGAACATCTGTGTGCCTGCTGACATAGGTTTCACACAGCAGAGAAAATGCCTTGGATGCCTTGCGGATTGGTATCTGATTCTGTAAGTGGTAGAGAGGTGTCATAACTTCTAACGAAGGCAGTGAATAACAGGTTTGTGTTTTATAAAGAGTATCTGAGCTGGGCACAGTGGCACACGCCTGTAATCCAAGCGGCTTGGAAGGCTGAGGCAGGAGGATTGCAAGTTCAAAGGCAGCCTCAGCAATGGTGAGTTGCTAAGCAATTCAATAAGACCCTGTCTCTAAATAAAATACAAAATAGTGCTGGAGATGTGGCTCAGTGGTCAAATGTCTCTGAGTTCAATTCCCTCTAACCACCCCTGCCAAAAAAAAAAAAAAGAATATCTGGTGTGAGTAAAGATGGAATGAGTGAGGTAGGAAGAGTCGGGTGGCTCTGTTACTATTCTAGGCAAGAGATAATTAGGGTCTGAACTATAGTAGTAAAGGGGATGGAAAAGTCAGGACAAATATTTGGTTTCTGCTTCAAAATGGAGATGAGGAAAGAATCTAGGATAAAAACCATTTTAATGTAAGTAAAAGAATATGGAAAATTCCTTGAGGATTGCCATAACGGGAATTTTTCTTGTGCACCCAGGATGCCTGATAGTGTAAGTTGCACAAGCCCACACAATCAGCATCCCCTGTCAGTGCCAGATATTTCTTACCCTTGAATTTCCAACACCCGCAGTAAGATCAACTTGGCTCAGGTATTTCACAACTGCCACAGTACTTGTTAATTTTATAACTTATGTAATTATTCCCTTTCATATGCCTTAAATGTCAGGGTTCCTGAAGTAATAGCAGAAGAACAAATTAAGTAACTTTTGCTGAACTTATGGTATCTTAAGTATTTAGGCAAATTTTCAACACCAGCAACCCTACAAAACATTATAAATCCTTGGGATTTCCCCCTAAAAGGATGCCTCTAACAAGGTATAATTATTTCTTCAATTGGAAAATGACATGCAAGCACTAACTTGTTCCCTCTGTCCCTCTTAAGAAGTGAATATCCTTCACATGTGCTGGGAGCCCAGAGGTTGTTTTGCCCTAGGAGGAGTTTCATAAAGAAATAACTGGACAAGGAGGTACGAGACTATCAGATCCACAAATAAGATGGAAGGATTAGGAAGCAGATGTCATCAGCCTGATTCTGTTCTCCACCCCTACACCAGTCTGGATAGAGAATGTTATGAGTTAAGGGGTAAACGATCTCAGAGGAAAAAAATAATTGATGCTAACCATGAAAGTTAACCTTTTATGAGAGAGGTGGGAGGTTCAGGCTCAGCCCCCCATGGGGAACCAAAAACAACTTCAGACCCGTGTTTGGATCTGGGATTGGGAGGATCTAGTCAGTGATTTTCAGGTGAAGTCTTTGAAATGTCATTGGCTGAGGGGATGTGACCATCATAAACCAGAAAAGAAGAGACTTGGGGAGAGCACAGAAGATTCTTTAGCCCCCAAAGTAGTGAGAGAGCATGCAAAGGTGTTGGAATCCCCCAGACTAGGCACAGCTGTTGCTAAAAGACAGAGCACTGATGGGCTGCAGGGTAGAGGTGGCAAGGTGGTGTGGCCGGTCCAGCTGAGAATTCTGATAAAATGCCAAATACTGTTAAGGTGGAGGATAGCCTGAGGGTCAAATGAATGGACCACAGCAATCACCAGGACAAATCCACATCATAAAAAAACTTCTCCACTATGTGTGTGGCTTCTGAGCATCGCATTAATTCCTGGGAAAAGACAAGTCCAAACAACTTCAATCCTGAAATGACAGACCACAGACAAATGTGACTGAGTCTCTGGTAATGACTAAATTAAAATATTAGCATTGGAAACAATGGGGGCTTGGGATAGAAATCACATTTTTATAGACAAGTGAAAGAATTTTCATATTGGCACATTTGAGTGAGTAACTATAAAATTTGTGCATAAATTCATATCATAGAGGAAGAGGGCAGGATCTCTGGTATACAAAAGACCCAGATTTGAGGCCAGCCTGCCAATTACTGCATGACCGTGAATATGGTATCTTCTGCTCTCAGCCTCTGTTTCCTTATTCACTGTCCTTGCCTCACTTATTGGTTTACCAAACTTAATTCCTTACCCATGTATTGAATTGAGCCTGGCTAATAGATACCATCTTGTGCTCCTGATGGCTTTTATATCAGCTTCACCCAGGATCCTTATTTTCCAATTTCCAGCTCCAATTTTTTCTTTCCTAGACCTTCCTAACTCAGAACATGTCATTGCAACAATTAACTCCAGCACGACAACTCAGCCAAGTCCTATACCTAAAAATCCATCTCTTAACATCGCTGTTGGAGTATCCTTCCTGGGTAGGACGGCTTTTCTATTAGGTTAGATTCTGTTCTGATTTTGAGTATAGAATCCACAAAGATTTTAGGAGGAGAGAATAATGAAATTGAAATAGTGATTGGATTAGCTGGTGCTTGTAAAGCATTTGGTGTTAAGAACTTTAGATGTCAAAGCTGTTAATAGAACCCTGTATGTACAATGAGTTCCCAGAAAATAAAATAATGACAGAAAATATTCATACCAGCAAGGAACATTAGCTCTATTAGAAGGTACAAGCTGAAGCACAGAGAACCAAGTCACGAACAACAAATGTAGAGGCCACCTGTGTTTGAGAGTTCTCCTCACCTTCAGATTTATCACCAGTCTCTTTAGTCAATCTGTAACAGTAAGTTTCCCAGGATCATGCAGAGTGGAAATTGTGTCATTTATATAAGCTATACTTTACTGATTTTCTTCAATCCTTTCAGAATATTACCAAGATAGCTCTGGGTTTTCCTTTCCAAAGTCCCTTTCCTTTCTCCCAGGGAGAATCAGCATCCCAAGTTTGCTATTTTTGCATTCATATGTATTTCTCTATGCTTTAATACCTAAACAATATATAATTTTGTTTCATAATTTTCAGCTATTTTTTATTTCAGCTATTTTTTATTTTTTATTTTATTTTTATTTGTTTGTATTCTGACTTTTTCTACAAAGGATTTGAAGTGACTTATAATGAGATCAAGAGCTATAAAACCATAGTAATAATATAAATTTGAATTTTAAAAATTGGTAACAGAAAATCTAAATACAACTAGAAAATTAAGACAGTGGGAAAAAAGAGTTATAAGCAAAGCAGTTATTATACATAATGAAATACTAAAAAACTGAATTGCTACAGAATACTATAATTTTGATATATTAGACTGTTCAGATATTAGTTTAAACTTCAGAGGGTTTGTTATAATATACCTAATGTGAAATAGCTCACACTCTGTCATGGACTGATAAGCACATCTTCTTTCCCTCATCTTTCCCTATAATGGCCCCTCACTGGCCCTCCCCTGTAGAAGGAGATGTGTGACCTCAATAGTGGAGAATTCAGTTCCTGTAGAGTGCAGGCTAATAAAACTAACAATGGACTAAGACTTACTGAACATTTACTATGAAGCAGGTGCTCTGCTGAGCTCTACACACATGATCTTTGATATTATTCCATAAGCATCCGAGGAGCTGCTCTATTTTACAGAAGAGGAAACTGAGGTTAGACATTTGCCTGAAATGAAACCTTAAGTGGCTACCCTGAGCCTCAACTTTTAATGGGTTTGCTGGGTTGACTGACATCCCAGTAGCTGTGTTACCTGGCCTGGAATCCCTCAATTTCCTCAATTTCCCAAGTCAGATGTAGTGTTGGGTTTATCTATCAAACAGCTAGAATAATAATGCCAACACATTTCATTGTGTTTGTGTGTGTGTGTGTGTGTGTGTGTGTGTGTGTGTTGCTGGGAATCGAACACAGGGCCTTTCACATCCTAGGCAAGCCTTCTCCCACTGAGATACATTTGAGCCCTCATTAATATTTTTTAATCTCAAGACTTTTCCAACTTTTGAATGAAACCATATGTCTCATAAAAGGCGACAAAGTGCATTCAAGCTGCCCTAAACCAGTGGGTGTTGAAGCCCTGGTAATCTCCCTCTGTCTCTCTCCGAGGCCTGAGACAAACTTCTCAGACAAGAACTAGAAGAACTTCTGTAGCTCTTTGTGCAATTATGTTAGATTTAGGGTAGGTTGTCCTGAGGATCATAGACCCTGGAATCCGACTACTTGTGCTGTGTTTGCCCCTGTGAACAAAATGCATACCTTGTTTTTGTTTATTTATTTATTATTTATTTGTGTTTTCTTTTTTGGTGCTGAGGATTCAACCCAGGGCCTCATGCTCTACTACTGAGTTACAAACCCAGCCCCTAAATATATCCTTTTAAAATACATTTGGAGTTTTTGACCCTTTTGATTTTATTTCTATGATTGAAAATATTAAGAACTTATCAGTTTTACTAGAAAATATTTAATGCTGAAAATAATTCAAGAGATACGTCAGAAAAAATTCAGAGATGTTTTACATTTAATATTCAGCCAATTTTCCTGCACTTAATTGATTTCATTATTCATGTTTCCACACCCAAAACTTACTGATTTTTTTCTTAGCACTTATGCACTTCAAGAATGCATAGTTATTAATCAAAGGATCTATGTTCTCTACTCAGCCAAGCTATCCATGTTAAAAATCTTTTCATCTTCTCTCATAAATCAGTTCTTCCATCTCCGTCATTATTCACATTAATAATGTCTAAGTTCTTTCCAAATTGTCTGAGATGTTCAAAACTTCCCATTGTTAAAAATTTCACAGAAAGGGATACCTCACTTCCAGAGTAATGCCATCATGATTCCTAATTAAAATTATTTAGACATGGACATATTTTGCTTTTTGTTGCTCAACTCAGGTTTAATTTCCTATGTTTCAAGATGGTTGCTTTTTAGGTTTGTGCTTCTTCATTAAGACTCAACTTCTGGCTATTCTTTTTTTTTGGGAGGGGGGGTATTCGGGGATTGAACTCAGAGGCACCTGACCACTGAGCCACATCCCCAGGCCTATTTTGTATTTTATTTAGAGACACAGTCTAACTGAGTTGCTTAGCACCTTGCTTTTGCTGAAGCTGGCTTTGACCTGGTGATCCTCCTGCCTCAGCCTCCCGAGCTGTTGGGATTACAGATGTGTGCCATCGTGCCTGGCTGGCTACTCTTAATTCTGAATTAAGTTGACATTCTAACAAAAATAAGACTAGCTGGATGTTTAAGAACCAAATAGAGCATAGGACTGAAACATTCAATTAAACTTGTTTGTCTCAATCTATCTGAATACCAAGAGCAGTGACTATCAGTTTTACTAGAAAATATTTAATGCTGAGCCCTGACTCCTCAACAAGAATGGACACACAGGTCAAAGGATTTTTTTTCAGGCTGCATTGACTCAGGCATGCTTCTGCAGTCATGTCCTCTGCCTCCAGCATTTCCATGATGCCTAGGCCCAAATGGATTTTACAATATCTGAGTGTTGCTGGCTTCACATATTTTTATGTGAAAGTATGGTATAATATCGTTGGCAAAATTTGGCTTATAGCACCAAAATTTACAGTCATGCATTACTTAGCCACAGGGATAAGTTCTGAGAAATGCATCACAGGGTAACTTGATCATTGTGTAAGTATCACAAAGTGGACTTACACAAACCTAGATGGTATAGGTCAGTGACCTGATGCAGACTCTATGCAGTTGAGAAACCAAGGAATGAGATTTATGAAGCTATTGCTGGCATAACACTACTACTCTTTTATAGTAAACTCTTATTTTTTTTTGAAGGAGTTCACTCTAAAAAAATTAAAAGTATAGAACAGTAAATATATAAACCAATAATAGACATTTATTATCATTATCAAGTTTTACATACTTTACACAGACCTATGCACCATGACCAGCAGGATGATAGGTCTTACACCAGCATCATCACAAACACCTACATAATGTATTTCACCACAATGTTGCAATAGCTACAATATGAAGAGGCAATTGGAATTGTTCAGCTCCATTTGGGATTACCCTCATGTGTGTGGTTCCATGTTGACCAAAAATGTCCTTAGGTAGCACATGACTGTAAATAGTTGTTGGTTAATACTTTACTATTTAGAAATTGATTGTTCAGTGATCATTTTCTCCTTCCTCACTGTCTTCTTTTGTTCTAACATATAGATGTCATTATTTCTATGAAAGGATGGGGGTGAGAAATGAAAGGTAGTGAAGTAGGACTAGAAATCACTCTCATACATCTTCTGTGTTTTGAGTCCTTTGCCAACAGATGGTAAGCCTTGTTAGCATTTCTGTTCCTCAAATATTGTCACCAGATTTCTGTGAATCTGGCACAATTCACTCTGCAAAACACAAAGAAAACTCTATAAGTGACAGCCAACCAAAATATTATTTGATGTCAATTGTAGATTTTAACTACCAAAGTTACTATTACCATGCTTGGTTATCAACAAGCAAGAATGAACTGTAAGGGAATCTCCCTTACCAAAATCAACCAGCTAAAGTGTCAGTCTGGAGAATTAAATATTATCTCCTAGATCTGACCTATTAAAAGAGTCAGAGTATTAGGAAAGGATGTTATTTTAGTCTGTTTTGTGTTGCTATAACAAAATATTTGAGACTGGATAATCAATAATGAACAGAAATTTATTGGCTCACAGTTCTGGAGCCTGGGAACTCCCAAGATGAAGGTACGTGTATCTGGAAAGAGCTGGCTTGCTGTGTGATCACATAGTGAAGGCAGAAAGGCAAGAGCTCAAGAGGGTGAATCTATTCTGAGAGCCCTTTCATAATGTCATTAATCTATCATGAAGACAGAGTCATAATTTAAGTATCTCTGTTAGGCCCCACCTCCCAATACCTTCACATTGGGTGTTAAGTTTCCAATACATGAATTGTGAGAGACACATTCAAATGAACCCAGATATTTTCCACAGATATGCAAGGATACTTGATACTAAATTGTGAGACAGAACTATTATCTCTTAATTAATAAGTTTTCCAATCTATTGGAAAGCATCATGGACACACACCAAATGAAATTCTGCCATCTCAGAAAATATGAGATTTGGGAATATGATTTATGAGTAGACTTTCTTTGGAATTAAAAATGATAATGCATCAGTGATCATAAAGACATGCTTTTATATTGTCATCAAGTATCTTTCTCTTCCCTGTATTTTTACCTCAAATTATTTTCAATTATAACCAAATCATTAGTGTTCTTATTTAAGTCAAAAAAGAACATGTGAAACATAGCAAAGCTAAATTTTCTGACAAGATCTTGGGTATAATTAGTTGTTCCTGTAAGTTTTCTATTGTGGCCTTAAAATTAATTTTTAGAGAGTCAGTATCCACCTCTGGTCCATGTTCTTCATGAAGGAGCAGTTTCAGTGCCAATTGGATATCTACTTAATAAAACCTTGATTAAATGGAAGCTCAAGAATTTGGGATATTTAGATCATCAAAATCTTCAGAGCCAATCAGAATAGGAATATTACATTTATGATAATTAACATAACATTTCTTCAATTATTCAGGGTTGAGGTGTGTTCAGAACTAACATGCAAAATAATCACTGGTGACCTCATTACAATATCATGCATACAATTGAGATCCTTTTACATATAAGGTCTCAATGCATCCAACAAAATGTCCTTTTCATTTCATCTGATATGAAAATTATCTCCTAATCTTTTTCATCTGTCTTGTTCTGCAAAAGCATAAAGTCAAAAAAATTATTTAATTCACAGGTCTCATTAACTTTTTACTGAACAGCACTGCTGAATTGTTTAGTATATAATTCAGCACCATGTCCTTTGGCATGAAACACACAGAAAACACATGGTAGAATCATTACTAAGGATGCTAGTGTGATACCCAATAATTATTTTATGTAATCCTCAAGGCAATCCTGCAAGACAGAAATACATTATCCCCATTTTTGAGATGAAAAAACCAAGGCTCAGCAACATTAACGAAGCCCAAGCCCACAGAGCTTATAAAAGGCAGAGTGAGGAATCAAAGCCAAGAGTGCCTAATTCCAAAGCCTGTAAATTGTTCCTTCTTCAACATTATCTCTCTTGGGGAAACTATCAGTACAACTTAAAAGAAGAAACAGATAAGAATTTCTTGCAGCTAAATTAGAATTAATCTCATAACAATTTTTCAAATGCCCAGTTAAACTATATTCTATATGGAAGCAGATCTGCCAATCTGGGAACTCTGGTGGAAAGAAGAAAACACACTGTCCAAGAGGGGACAAGGAAGTGAAGTTCAGTGTTATTGTCATGAGAAAGCAGAATCTCTGTCCTTGAACAAGTTCCTCAAGCCACTGTCTTTGCTCTTCCTTAACAACCAGATAGAAGTGTGTGAACCAAAATCGTAGGGGCCTGTATACCTGAAGCCCTTTGGAGGGGACCTGATTCAGAGGGGACATCAGAGAATCCCTGTCTTTCATAGCCAAAGGACAGCACTTGACCAGGGCACACTATGGAAGTTGAGTTGGGGCTCAGTGAATGGCAAATGCCTTTTGCAAAACTTCCACCCAAGGTAGTAACTACACACCTGATGGTTTGTGCTGGGTTATGTTAATCAAGACTTCCCTTGCTGTCCTTTAACTACTATAGCTTTTGTCAGAATTCCAGGCAGGAGATGGAGAACTTCATTCCTCACCAGACAGTTCTGACAAGATTTTTGTCAAGAAAATTGAAACAGCCTGAGTAAAATTGTGACAGACAGAAGTAATGACTCAAGGGTGCTTTGAGGCACTGCTGTGACAAAACTGTCTCCAAATGCTGGGGACAGCACTAACAACCCAAGCAGCCTGGCAGGAGGGGCTGAAAGTCTGCTCTTGTCAAGCTAAGGCTTCCAGCCAGCACTACACAATGATAAGTCCTATGAATGGTTCTGGCCACACATCAAAGCATTAGCAAATTCCCTGCTTCAAGACATTCAACATAACACCCATGTCTATCAGACTCTAAAGCAACAGGTTTTCCAAGATTCTATCAGCTGTTTAATACTATCAGTTCTTGAATACTCTACTCATAACTGCTACTCCTTCTTTATGTATGTGCAGGTTTAGACTTGGTCATTGCAAGCAGCAGAATAGTAGTGAATTGTTCCTGTACGCATATGGGAGAAGAGAAGGAAAAAGAGTTGTGATTTATTCTGCATTTTTCATACTGTTGTTCTGAATGAAGAAATAAAGACATAAAGGATTGCTTCTCCTTCCAGGCTGCCCATGCTATCCACCCTGCCTTCTCTCCTATTCCTAAGGAAACAAATTTAGGTCTATGCAGCCCCAATTCATTATTAATCTGTATCTTTTTCCCTTCCACCCCAATCCTGCCACTCCTATATGAAAAAAGATTCCTCTCCCTAATAAGGATTTAGAACAATTGTTTTGGCTCATTTTTTAAGAGTATGAGGAAATACCAAAAATAAGAACAATTTTCTAAATTTTACATTAATCACACTATAGAAGAATCTAATATTTCTCCCTTTCACCATATCAAACACTCAGTTTATAGCTCATCTTCAATAATTTTAGAATAGTTTCAGAATCAATATCAACTTAACCCTCTCAAAATAATGAGAAGACAAGCTACAGACTGGGGGAAAATATTTCCAACAGACAAATCTGATAAAAGACTGCTATCCAAAATACACAATTCTTAAAACTCAAGGAAAAGAAAATGAAAACCCCAATTAAAAATGGGTGAAAAACATGAACACCTCACCAAAGAAGATACACAGATGATATATAACCCTATGAAAAGATATTCAACATCAAATGTCATTAGGAAATTGCAAACTAAAACAGTGAGATACCACTACCGTATTCCTCCATTTTGCTCTAGCAAAATACCTAAATCTGGGTACTATATAAAGAAAAGGGATTTACTTGGCTCACAGTTTTGAAGGCTGAATATCTGCAATTTCGTAGCCCCATCAATTCAGCCTCTGGTGAGGATCTCATGGCAGTGCATATGAGAAAGAGAGATCACAAGGCAAGATAGGAAGCCAGAGAGATTCACAGAACAGTCCTGCTCTTTTATAACAGCTTGCTCTCACAGGAACTAACTAGATCCTACAAATACTACATTAAGCACGTCCAAGGGCATGGCCCCAATGGCCTAAACTTCTTTGGCTAGACTCTACCTTTTAAAGTTTTTCTCAACCTCCTAAACACAGTAGGGACTAAGCTTCCAGCCCATGAACCATGAAAGGACACATTCAAGCCATATCCAAGCCATAGCAACTACCACCTATTAAGATGGTTTAAATCCAAAACACTGAAAATACCAAACACTGGAGCAATAGGAACTCTCATGTCTACTGGAGGGAATAAAAAATGATATATCCATTGTAGAAGAGAGTTTCCTATAGAACTACATAGAATCTTTAACATGTTACAATACAATCCAGCAATCATGCTCCTGGGTATTTACCCAAATGAGTTGAAAACTTACGTCTACTCAAAAACCTGCAGATGGACATTTATAACAACTTCATTCATAATTGTCAAAACATAGACTCTGTTATGGTTTGAATCTTTAATGTTTCCCCAAAATCTCATGGCTCATGCAGTGCAGAAATATTCAAACGTGGGTGGGGGGAAATGGATTATAGGAGCTGTAAACTCATCAGTGTATTAATCCATTTGATAGAATAATAATTAGAATGGACTGCTGGGTGGTAACTACAGGCAGGTGGGGCATGACTGGAAGAAATAAGCAACTGGGGGCATGTCCTTGGGAATTTTATCTTACTTCCAACTCCTTTCTCTCTCCTTGCTTCCTGGTTGCCATGAGCTGAACAGCAATCTTCCACCATGTGCTTCCGCCATAATATTCTGCCTCACCTTGGGCCCAGAGCAATGGAGTTGGCATACCATGGACTGAGACCTCTGAAACTGGTGACCCTAAATAAACTTTAAGCTGTTCTTGCCAGCTATTTTGGTCACAATAATGGGAAACTGACTCACATAGAAGCAACCAAGATGTCCTATGATAGGCTAGTAGATAAATAAAATATAGTACAACTAGACAATGGAATATTATGCAGCATTAAAAAGAAGTGAGTTACCTGGGAATAGGGGCACACACCTGTAATCCCAGCTACCCCAGAGATCAAGGCAGGAGAATCACAAGTTTGAGGCCAGCCTTCACACCTTAGCAACACTCTGTATCAAAATAAAAACGTGCAAAAGGCTGGAGATGAAGCTCATTGATAGAAAGCCCCTTCATTCAATACCAAGTTCTGTGCAAAAAAGGAGAAGAAGAATCATTGAGCTCTCAAGTTATGAAGTAT
Organism: Tamias sibiricus; assembly: GCA_025594165.1. NCBI lineage: Eukaryota > Metazoa > Chordata > Mammalia > Rodentia > Sciuridae > Tamias > Tamias sibiricus. The sequence continues at coordinate 47,306,483 of CM046669.1, read as the reverse complement.
ATGGAATAATATTAAATGCATATTGTAATATGAAAACATTGTGTGTTCTATGATTCCAACTGTTTGACATTCTGGACAAAGCAAAACTACATACATAGTAAAAAGATGAGAGAGTGATTGCTAAGGGTAAGTGGAGAAGGAGGGATTAAATAAGCACAGCATAGAAGATTTTAAGACTGTGAAACTATTGTGTATGATACTATAAAGGTAAATACATCTCATTATACATTTTTCCAAACCCATAGAAAGCACTACATTAAGAGTAAATCCCAGGGGCACCAGCTTTTCACTGCCCCTGCCCCCGCCCCCTGCAAAAATCATCTCTCTCTCCCTCTCTCTCTCTCTCTCTCTCTCTCTCTCTCTCTGTTCTATCCTTTAAATAAAACTTTTTGCTCTTAAAAAAATAGATTGAATCCCAATGTAAACTACGGACTTAGGGTGATAATAATGAGTCAATGTACATCCAACAAAGAAATATATCACTGTGGTGCTGAATGCTGATAGTTGAAGAGGTTGCATATGTGTAGGGGTGGGAGGTATACGGGAACTCTATAATTTCTGCTCAATTTTACTGTGAACTCAAAATTGCTCTAAAATTAAAGTCTATTTTTAAAATAATCAATCCATTTTCTTTAAGATTCTCTTTGTGTCAATCTGTATTAAGGCCCACTCCTAAAGTGATCTCAGATATAATGTCCTCACAACTACCTTGTGAAGCAACTAATATTACCCTCCCACAGATGAGGAAGCTGAGACCAAGAGGGTGTAAACTTACTACTGTCCATCAAGAGGTTGAAAACAGACAAGTTAGGGGAGAAAAAACTAGAACCTCCTGACTCTTAAGCCCAGGATTTTGAAGGACACATTACCCCTCCTTTCCTATGCCTCTATTTCTCTAAAACTAAATTGTATAAAATTTTGTTTTATAGTTTATTATTCTTTGTAATGTTAGAAAGTTTTGGAAGTCTTTTAAAGCAAAATTAAAGGCTAACTCTACACATAAAGTTTTAATATGTATGATCAGAGAACCTAAACACTTCCACCCATAAATGCATTAGGATGAAATAATGCCATAATGATGACAATATTTTTGCAATTTGAGGGCTTTTTTGAAGTTCTTACATTTCAATGGAGTAACTTATGGGTCTTTCAAATGGTCTGCCTCCTTCATTTTGGAGAACAGTATTTTATAGTACAGAACACTCTTTGCTCACACTCCTGGCAAATAAGTGGTACAGAGTTGATTCTCAACAATAGGTCAATCCAAATGACTGAAAACAACAGCAACATATGTGTTTGTCTGAATTACAGGAGACTGCCTTTTCTCACCTTCCTGAAATAATTGTGCACAGTGCCCTTAACATCCACCATTTAAAGCTCAGGTTCAGGCTTGCTGGAAACCTCCTAATCCACCCTGGGTCTAAACTTCCAGCCTGGCTTTTGCAAACCCACTGCACCTACATATGCTAGAGCATAACATCTGTTGAATCCTGTATCACTTGAGGTTTTTAGATTCAAGCAACAGAAGCTGACTGTGACTGGTGAGGTATAAAAAGAGAACGAGGGTATCAAATAACCCCCAGAATTATGGGAGTGCTGGAGAACCAGACAGGAGGCCATCTCTAGGAACAATGCCCCAAACTGTGAACAAAAGTGATGTGATGAGAAGGTTGTGCCTCCATCAAGCCTTGGACCCAGCTGCTGTTTCCAGGCCAAGCCCAAGCCTCACATTCATGGCTACAGCTCACATTGACAGAAAGCAAGACAGAGTGAGTACCAGCATTGCATCATGAGCTTCTGGTTAGAAACTGCAGTGGGTGAAATCTGACTGGCAGACTCTTTGTTGAGTGCCTGAGCCCTCATACAGAGGTCATCTCCAGCTTTCAAGGGGAAGGAGGTCTTTGACACTTCCCAAAACTCATGAAAAAAAAGAATTCTCCCAAAATTTGAAAATAAAATATTGTGTTTCCAATACAAATTGCAAATTCCCTAGCACAGTAAAAGAGTTATAATATCCCTAATTTTGAGTTGAGAAAATGAGAGATATAGTAATTTGTTTGAATTCATAATGAGCAAGCCAGGATTGAAATTACCATGCTTCTGATCCCAAACTCAGGCACCTTCAACAAGCTATGCTGTTACACATTAAAATAAGAACCATCTGAGTTCTATATTCTAAACAACACAGTGACAATTTGTACTCCAAAATTTCAGATACCTAACAAAATTAGAACAGCATGAGCTGTTGATCACATTTATTCAATAAAGGCTTGATAATCTCAAAATAATCACGACTGTCAAAGTATCAAATAAACTACCTACTCCTCTACGTTGTTTTAAATAAGGAGAAAATATTGAATCAAAATGGTATAATTTTAGATTTTCAATCATTTATTCCTTCTCTGACAAAGCATTAGAAAATCATCTGTGAGAGCTATTTGCTGTATAGACTGCCTTAATGTGGAGTTTTAGGTCTCTATAGTTAAAAAACACAAGTTCATTAAACTGCAACTCAGTGCAAGCTATTGTTCTAGCTCTAGGGAAGAAATAACCCATCTGCAGTGAAGAAGTTTAAAGACTAGCAAGCAAGTCAGAGAAGGGAAGACATAATCACAACTCAGCAGTGATACCATGTTTGAGGGCTTTCTGGAGAAGGCTCCAAGTCATTAGGGAGACCCTGGCCATGTTTCTTCATTCTTCACAACTCTCCTATGGAACAGCTCATATGGGCTTTGCAAAGAGTTAGGTGTTCAGGATACAAAACAAACACAGTCTTCATCGCATGGTAATTAAATCCTGGAGAAAAAAGACAGCCAACAAATAATTGTGCTAACGCTTTATTAAAAATAATTGCACAGGCCCAGGCTCCATCCAGTCCCGCTGACCTCCACCCCAGAGCAGGAGACAGCAAGGACAGACCTTCCAACTCTGCCTGAGCCCAGGCCGGCCCAGGGTAGTCCCAAGGACCTTCACCTGAGCGCGGCCAGCCCCAGGTCAGTCCCACCAACGCCCGCTGGTGTGCAACCAGCCTCCAACCAGCCCTGACGACCTCCGCCCCAGAGCAGGAGACAGCAAGGACAGAGCCGCCAACTCTGCTTAGAGTACAGGCGGGCCCAAGGCAGTCTCGGGGTCCTACATCAGAGTGCTGCCAGGCCCAGGCTCCATCCAGTCCCGAGGGCCTCCACCCCAGAGCAGGAGACGGCAAGGACAGACCTGTCAACTCGGCCTGAGCCCAGGTGGGCCCAGGGCAGTCCCACTGACCTTCACCCCATTGCAGTTATCCCCAGACCACCACAGGAGCTCAGACTCAACCAGTTCAGCCCGCGCCAACCAGTGTGAACCCAGCTTCAGGTAGCATACTTTGAGGGTCAGTGGCAGATTCTGATAGTCTAGTGCTAAGGGGAGGCACAGACAACCAGCAAGGGTATTAAAAATATAGGAAGAATCTGTAATAACTCAGATCTACACTGCAAAAAGTAAAGCAAATAGACATCATGAAAAAACAGGGGAGGAAAATACCCCAAAAAAACCAGGATTCTACAATAACAGAACCCATGCTCAGCGAAGTTGACGAAATGTCAGAGAAGGAGTTCAGAAGGTTCATAATTAAAATGATCTGTGAATCAAAGAATGACCTAAATGAGCAAATACAGGCAAAAATTGACCACTACAACAAAGATATAAGAGAGCAAATACAGGTAGCAAAAGATTACTTCAAAAAAGAGATCAAAACTCTGAAAAAAAAAATCAGAATCCTTGAAATGAAAGAAACAATTAACCAAATAAAAAACACAATTGAAGGCATCACCAACAGACTAGATCAACTGGAAGAAAGAACCTCAGACAATGAAGACAAAGTATATAATCTTGAAAATAAAGTTGACCACACAATGAAGATAGTAAGAAACCATGAACAGAACATCCAAGAAGTATGGGACAGCATCAAAAGACCAAATCTAAGAATAATTGGTATAGAGGAAGGCACAGAGTTTCAAACCAAAGGAATGCACAACCTCTTTAAAGAGATAATATCAGAAAATTTCCCAAGCATGAAGAATGATTTGGAAAACCAAATACAAGAGGCTTATAGGACACCAAATGTACAAAATTACAACAGATCTACACCAAGACACATTATAATGAAAATGCCTAGCATACAGAACAAGGATAGAATTTTAAAGGCCGCAAAAAAGAGGAATCAGATCACATATAGGGGGAGACCAATTCGTATCACAGCAGATTTTTCAATTCAGACACTCAAAGCTAGGAGATCGTGGAACAACATATTCCAAGCTCTGAAGGAAAAGGGATGCCAACCAAGAATCTTATACCCAACAAAATTAAGCTTTAGATTTGAGGACAAAATAAAAACCTTCCACGATAAACAAAAGTTAAGAGAATTTACAAGTAGAAAGCCAGCACTACAGAACATCCTCAGCAAAATATTCCATGAAGAGGAAAAGAAAAACAATGATGAAAACCAACAGAGGGAGGTATTACACTAAATGAAAAAAAAAAAACAATCAGAAGAGAAACCATGTCAAGTTAAATGCCACAAATAAAAATGGCTGGGAATACAAAACACATCTCAATAATAACTCTGAATGTTAATGGCCTACACTCACCAATCAAAAGACATAGATTAGTAGATTGGATCAAAAAAAACCAGACCCAACAATATGCTGCCTCCAGGAGACTCATCTCATAGGAAAAGACATCCATAGGCTGAGAGTAAAGGGTTGGGAAAAATCCTACCACTCATATGGACAGAGGAAACAAGCAGGGGTTTCCATCCTCATATCAAATAAAGTAGACTTCAAGCTAAAGTCAATCAAAAGGGATAAAGAAGGACACTATATACTGCTCAAGGGAACCATACACCAACAAGACTTAACAATTATAAATATATATGCCCCAAACAATGGAGCATCCATGTTCATCAAACAAACTCTCCTGAAGTTTAAGAGTCAGATTGACCACAACACAATAATTCTGGGTGACTTTAACACACTCCTTTCACCACTGGATAGATCTTACAAACAAAAGCCGAACAAAGAAACTATAGAACTCAAAAATACAATAAACAACTTAGACTTAACTGACTTATATAGAATATTTCATCCTTCAACAAGTGAATACACTTTCTTCTCAGCAGCACATGGAACCTTCTCTAAAATAGATCATATACTAGGCCACAAAACAACTCTGAGCAAATACAAAAAAGTTGAGATTCTACCCTGCATTCTATCCGACCATAATGGAATGAAAATAGAAATCAATGGTAAAATAAGAAATAAAAGCTACTCCAACACCTGGAGACTAAATAGTATGCTACTGAATGAACAATGGGTTGCAGATGACATCAAAGAGGAGATTAAAAAATTCTTAGAGGTGAATGAGAACACAGACACAACATATCAAAATCTCTGGGACACTATGAAGGCAGTTCTAAGAGGAAAGTTCATTGCATTGAATTCATTCCTCAAAAGAAGAAAAAGTCAACAAATAAATGACTTAAAATTACATCTCAAAGCTCTAGAAAAAGAAGAACAATCCAACACCAAAAGTGGTAGAAGACAGGAAATAATTAAAATCAGAGCTGAAATTAATGAAATTGAAACCAAAGAAACAATTGAAAAAATTGACAAAACAAAAAGTTGGTTCTTTGAAAAAATAAATAAAATTGACAGACCCTTGTCCAGGCTAACAAAGAGAAGGAGAGAGATAACTCAAATTACTAATATATGCAATGAAAAAGGAAATATCACAACAAACACTACAGAAATACAGGAAATAATTCGAAATTATTTTGAAAACCTGTACTCCAACAAAATAGAAAACACCGAAGGCATCAACAAATTTCTAGAGTTGTATGATGTGCCCAAACTTAAGCAGGAGGATATACATAATTTGAACAGAACAATTCCAAGCGACGAAATAGAAGATGCCATCAGAAGCCTACCAACCAAGAAAAGCCCAGGACCAGATGGATACACAGCTGAGTTCTACAAGACCTTCAAAGAAGAACTGATACCAATACTCTTCAATTTATTTCAGGAAATAGAAAAAGAGGGAGTACTTCCAAACTCATTCTATGAGGCCAACATCACCCTGATCCCCAAACCAGGCAAAGACACATCCAAAAAAGAAAACTTCAGACCCATATCTTTAATGAATATAGATGCAAAAATTCTCAATAAAATTCTAGCAAAATGGATACAGAAACATATCAAAAATATAATACACCATGATCAAGTGGGGTTCATTCCATGGATGCAAGGATGGTTCAACATATGGAAAACAAGAAATGTAATTTACCACATCAATAGACTCAAAGAGAAGAACCATATGATTATCTCAATAGATGCAGAAAAAGCATTTGACAAAATACAGCACCCCTTCATGCTCAAAACACTAGAAAAACTAGGGATAACTGGAACATATCTCAACATCATAAAAGCTATATATGCTAATCCCCAGGCAAACATTATTCTAAATGGAGAAAAATTGAATTCATTCCCTTTAAAAAAACTGGAACAAGACAGGGATGCCCTCTTTCACCACTTCTATTCAACATAGTAATTGAAATGCTGGCCAGAGCAATAAGACAGATGAAAGAAATTAAAGGGATACAGATAGGTAAAGTAGAACTCAAATTATCATTATTTGCTGATGATATGATTTTATACCTAGAAGACCCAAAAATTTCCACCAGAAAACTTCTAGAACTCATAAATGAATTCAGCAATGTAGCAGGATACAAAATCAACACCCATAAATCTAAGGCATTTCTATATATCAGTGATAAATCCTCTGAAAGGGAAATGAGGAAAACTACCCCATCTACAATAGCATCAAAAAAAATAAAATACTTGGGAATCAACTTAACCAAAGGTGTGAAAGACCTCTACAATGAAAACTACAGAACACTAAAGAAAGAAATTATGGAAGACCTTAGAAGATGGAAAGATCTACCCTGTTCTTGGATAGGCAGAACAAATATTGTCAAAATGACCATACTACCAAAAACACTACACAGATTTAATGCAATGCCAATCAAAATCCCAATGACATTCCTCATAGAAATAGAAAAAGCAGTCATGAAATTCATCTGGAAAAATAAGAGACCCAGAATAGCTAAAGCAATCCTTAGTAAGAGGAGTGAAGCAGGTGGCATCACTATACCAGACCTCAAATTATACTACAGATCAATAGTAACAAAAGCAGCATGGTATTGGCACCAAAATAGGCCAGTAGACCAATGGTACAGAATAGAGGTCACAGAGACTAACACATATAATTTCAGTTATCTTATATTAGACAAAGGTGCAAAAAATGTACATTGGAGAAAAGATAGCCTCTTCAACAAATGGTGCTGGGGAAACTGGAAATCCATATGCAATAAAATGAAATTAAACCTATATCTCTCACCAGGCACAAAATTCAACTCAAAGTGGATCAAGGATCTAGGAACTAGACCAGAGACACTACACCTAATAGAAGAAAAAGTAAGCTCTAATCTCCAACATGTTGGATTAGGGCCCAAGTTCCTTAATAAGAATCCTGTAGCACAAGAAATAATACCAAGAATAAATAAATGGGATAGACTCAAATTACAAATCTTCTTCTCAGCAAAAGAAACAATCAATGAGGTGAACAGAGAGCCTACTAATTGGGAACAAATTTTTACCACATGCACGTCAGATAGAGCACTAATCTCTAGAATATATAAAGAACTCAAAAATCATAACACCAAAAAAAAACAAATAACCCAATCAATAAATGGGCCAAGGAACTGAACAGATACTTCTCAGAAGAAGATATACAATCAATCAATAAATACATGAAAAAATGCTCAACCTTTCTGGCAATTAGAGAAATGCAAATCAAAACCACTCTAAGATTTCATCTCACACCAGTCAGAATGGCAGCTATTAAGAACATAAACAATAATAAATATTGGAGAGGATGTGGAGAAAAAGGCACACTCATACATTGTTGGTGGGACTGCAAAATGGTGCAGCCAATATGGAAAGCAGTATGGAGATACCTTGGAAAACTTGGAATGGAACCACCTTATGACCCAGCTATCCCACTCCTTGGTCTTTACCCAAAAGACATGAAAACAGCATACTACAGGTACACAGCCACATCAACGTTTATAGCAGCACAATTCACAATAGCTAAACTGTGGAACCAACCTAGATGCCCTTCAGTAGATGAATGGATAAAGAAAATGTGGTGTATACACACAATGGAATATTACTCAGCAATAAGAGAGAATAAAATCATGGCATGTGCAGGAAAATGGATGGAGTTAGAGAATATAATGCTAAGTGAAGTTAGCCAATCCCAAAAAGCCAAATGCCAAATGTTTTCTCTGATATAAGGAGGCCAATTCACAGTCAGGTTGGGATGGGGAGCATAGGAGGATTAGAGGAATACTAGAATGGCCAATGGGGAGGGAGGGAAAGGGAGGGGGCAAAAGGGTGAAGAAAGAAAAAAGATGGTAGAATGAGATGGATATCATTACCCTAAGTGCATGTATGAAGTCACGAATGGTGTGAATATACTTTGCATACAGAGATTTGTAAAAAAGTGCTCTATATATGTAATATGAAATGTAATGCATTCTGCTGTCATTTATATCATCTTAGAATAAAAAATAATTTAAAAAAAAAAATTGCAAAATGTAGCAACAAGAAAACATTAGAATTTTATAAGGCTTTGTATTAAGATACAACTGTCGTCTTCTAGACAAGTTAGTGGGTAGGAGTTGGAAGACCAGAAGATAATTCTCCATGGGTTTTTCATGTATATGCACATATTTTCTTTGTCTTTTGTTGTTTTGGTTTGTTTTTTTTACTGTTTTGTTTGTTTTGCTGTGCTGGGGATCAAACCTAGGGCACTGAACTCATTAGCTAAGCACCTACCTTTGAGCTATATCCACCTCAAACACACATCTTTTCTCAGCTTTTATTCTATACTTTCCTTCCAAGGATGTTTATATACTGAACAGCCTTGTTCTGGAGTTAGTGTTTACTGCCTGCTATAAAAGATTCAGGTCATCTTTGCTTCCGGGTTCCCTCCTTTCATGCAACCTACTACCTAAACAGGGGTAACCTGGTCTTCCTGGTAGCAGCTTATAGGCACTGAGGCTTTGGGCATTCACATGAAAAATGCTGATGCTGTGTCCACTGCTACGCCTCTATGCAATCTGTGTTTTCTACCAGCCTCCATGAAGCTATGGCAGACAAACAAGGTAAATATCAGAGGCTTCTGCATGTTTTCTTTTTAAAAATGTCTATTCATATCTTTAGCCCATTTAAAAAATCAGGTATTTGTTTTTTACACTATTGAGTTGTTTGAATCCCTTATATATATTTCTGGACATTAACTCTGTCAAATATACAGTTTGCAAATAATTTTCCTCATTCTGTAAGTTGTCTCTTGCTCTTTTGATTGATTCCTTTGCTGTACAGAAGCTTCTGAGTCTGATGGAGTCTCATCATTTTTGTTTGTTTCTGTTGCCTGTACCTCATAAAAAGTACAAATATGCACTTTATTCTGAGACAACAAGATGTGGGACAGTGGGGTTTTGTAGTTTGTCTTTTAGTTTTTGTTTGGTGTAGTAACCTATACATCTCCAGAGAGTGGTGCCATAAATTGAGGAAACACACCATCCACCCCCAGAATGGGACTTGGCACAACAAGAAACATAAATGCTAAAAATAATCATTGTTTTCAAGAAGCCTATAATATTCTTGGCACAACTGTAGACTGGTATAATGGAAACCACGTGGAGCTGATATGTTCAAGTCTGAGTTCTGCCCCATGCCAGCTGTCTGAGACTGTACAAGCCACCTGATTTCATTTACTCTTCAATTCGTCACTCACTAAACAAGGATAATGCACCTTATGCCATGTGGTTCACATGAGGGTGAAATGAGATAACAGCATTTTAATAATAGTAATAAATTTCTCTACCAAAGTCTTCTTTAAATGAGTCCCCAATATCTCTTTTTAGGAAACTTAGCTGTGGAGAGGCACTGAAAATTTTTTTTTCAGATGAATTTACTCTTGATTTAAAACATTTTTTTGTTGGGTCACTGATAGCCATATATCTGCGACAATGTTAGTTTTCTCTTTCCAAAAGCACTCATGAACTCAGGGAATATGGTGAGGGCAATTGCATTAGGTGTTTGAAAATATGACTCCCTTCTCAAGCTCAGAGTATGATTTTCTCTTCTTTAACCAATAACCTCATAACCTGTAACACTGCTCATCAATACTTGAAAAACTAATGCAGTAAAACTACAGTGACTGTCTACATCTCTAGACAATCCTCAGAGGCACAGCTGCTGAGATGCTAAAAATGAAGCCATATGTCAATTCCCCAAAACACGTTGAATGCCAGTTTCTTTAAACGCAAGTAACACGTGAGGTTTTTGTTTGTGCTTCCAAGAAGCAGTGAAGCATCCTCACTCTCAAATTGATGAAGCCAAATCCCACAGCAAAGCTCAGTTCTAAGCATCCTCTTTATGGCTTTCAATCTCATACAAATTCTCCTTTCCATTTCCATGGAAATTTTCCTTTCCATTCTACTAAAAGGTTTTCTGACATTTGCTTGACATCATGATAAATTAGAAAAATTGTGATTAATTAAAGCCTCACATTAAAGATAAGCACCCACATTGGAGTGATTGTTCTTTATTGTTTTATGAAGAGGAAGGGGACTTTTTATAGGAGGAAGGGGGACTTTGTTATGGGAAGTCAGTCTGGCTGAATCTTGGCACTACATCCTAGGCTGAATGGCATTAGGATTGATTTAGGGTGATTTTAAACCCACCCAAAAGTCATTTCACCTGTGGAACCTAATCTTTTTTCCTTTTGCCTCCACTTTATCCTACACACATTGTTTATATGTCCTCTGTATCACCTGAAGCTGCTTAATGGTTTATCTGTTAGTTTCCTTCTTATTACTAAAAATTGTGCTTTATTTAACTATTTACTCTCTCAGTAATTAACAGCTGTTTAATAAATGTTATTTTTTAAATTAAATGAATGATGAATGAGTAAAATATAACTAGATGATTACATAAGATTCCAAAATATAAGCCAAGGAAATGTCACGAGAAGGTCCTGGGATAGAGTTGACATAGGAATTTGAAGTATGAAGACAATATTGCAGCCATCAAAGTAAGTCAGGTTTACATTTTGAAATTTTAATTAAAGTTGCTTCCAAAAGAGAGAATTTGGCCCCCTGGCTATTTAGGGGAACAAAGAGCAAATAAACCCTAAAGCTTTTGCCTTCTTTCTTCTATCTGTAATTACTAGGAACACAAAACTGACTTTAGAATTCTGAAAGACTAGAGAACCTCTAAAGGTGGTAGGACAGGTCTCAGCAAAGCAGAGTTTCTGGGATCCAAATAGACAGGAAATGAGAGGTTGGCTCCTCAAGAATTCTAAGTGGGAGCAGACCATTGTGCTGGTCCTTCCAGAAGGGGTTGTCTCAAAATATTCACTTCTCCTCTGAGGAGCACAAACTGGCCTGTGGGTCCAGCAGTGAGAGTCAACTATGAAGAGGGCTTTAGATGTTCTCTGTTCCTGTGCTCAACTGAGGACTTCTTTTCTGTTCTCTGGAGCTCCCTACTTTGATAGGCAGTTCTTACTATTAAGATACTTTGTCATCTCCCAATTTATACTCAACATTTTCACCTAGCCTTCTTCTATCCTGTCATCTTATACAGCTCTCAATGGTAAATTTAGCAAACATACTATGTGACCAATACAAAAGCTTTCATCTTATGGTTTGCATACAGTTCTCATTAATCCTAGGTAATATGTCTACAATTCCACTGCTATCGTCTGAATATCTGTATAATCTTAACATCCGTATATCAAGTAGGCAACATGACTGAGCAGAAGTGGTGAACATCCAAGCCCACACTCTGTAAGTGGCTAACTGAGGGCACCAAGTTTCCTTAATGGACAATTAGAAACTCAGAGACTCAAGAGGCTCTGGTTACATTGAGAACTATGACACAAACCTTCTAGTTGGGTATCACTTAATAACACACCTTAGGGAAACAGAATCTCCTGCATCATCATCACCCCCGCCCCAGAGATCACAGCAAATATTGCCAAGGAAGAAGGACCTTGAAGCCAGCTGTCTGAATAGTTTACATAGTGAGATCTTGAGGGGGAAAGCCAATGAAAACCACCTGCAGGCAGAGGGAATGGAGCCACGCCCACCCCACCTGGCGCACTGGCTTCTCCCCACAGTGAAAGCTCCACCTGGGCACATGGAAATGTTTCACCCACAATCTAACAAAAGAAAACTACAAAATGCTAAAGAAAGAAATTAAAGAAGACCTTAGAAGATGGAAAGATCTTCCTTGTTCTTGGATAGGCAGAATAAATATTGTCAAAATGACCATACTACCAAAAAACACTATCTAGATTCAATGCAATCCCAATCAAAATCCCAATGACATTCCTCATAGAAATAGAAAAAGCAGTCATGAAATTTATCTGGAAAAATAAGAGACCCAGAATAGCCAAAGCAATCCTTAGAAAGAAGAGTGAAGCAGGAAGCATCAAAATACCAGACATTCAACTATACTATAGAGCAATAGTAACAAAAACAGCGTGGTATTGGCACCAAAAGAGACCTGTACCTATCTTAGTAGAAGAGTAAATTGCAACATAGAAACACAGAACACAATGAGAAAACTAGATAATAATATGCCTCCAAAAGCTCAAACTCCCCAACAACTGAATCCATAGATATTTAAATGGAGGAAATGCAGATAAAAATATATTTAAAAATTAATGGTTAAAATGATCAATGAAGTAAAAGAAGAACTAAGGAAAGAAATAAAGAAGACAATGTAGCATATTAAAGAGAACTTCAATAAAGACACAGAAATTCTGGTGAAGAACCAAATAGAAATCTTGGAGATTAATAGTGCAGTAAGTCAGGACTGTCGGGGAAGATGGCAGACAGGAGGGAGGTGCTCCTGAGAGTCAGTCACTAAAAGAGGCTTAATGGGAAGTTTGAACAAGCTGCTAGCACTATTCCAGCAACTGAGAGAGAGCTGAGACCTTTGTGCGTCTCCAGATGGTGTGATGGTGAAATACAAGGAACTCCAGGCCACCGACATACGGGGGCCCACTACGGGGGCCCACTACAAGAGTTCCACGGACTAACCAGCGTTAATGGCGCAGGTGGCGCGGTAGCAGTGTGGTAAGGGAAAGATCAGGACAACAGCTTTAAACCTGAACAATGCAGAAGGATAATAAGAAAGCCAGACTTGAGTGGCATCCACACAGAGTTTTTCACTTCTTTCACGCAATCTGCAGGCCCAGACTTGCACGCTCGGGAGTGACACACAGGTCGGGGAAAGTGCTATTGAACAGAGGAGAGAGACTGCCACCATTTTTGAGGAGAGCCACGGCAGACAGGGACAAAGAAACAAGGAAGAAAGGAGAAGCAGCTGAGGACATCCACGGATCCAGCCAGTGCTCTGAGAAGAGCACACACCTGGGTGAGACTCGAGCAGCCAGCAGGGGAGGGCGTGTCTGAGGCCAGCGAGGCGGCCCTGAGACACTACAACTGTGGGAGGGTGTGGGAAGTGGACGCCTTCTGGATGGACCCTTTCCCGGTGCCATTCACCGGCTGACGCACCCCGCCCTGAGCCACTCTTCCACTGTGCCATTTTGCCAGTGGCCAAAGGTACAGAATTGACTCCACCCACGGGTTCTCTGTGACTGCCTAGACATGATCAAGATCAACTGGCTTAAACTGGAAGGAAAAAAAAAAGAAGGGCTTCCCAGGGTGCTGTTTGAATGAGATTTGTTCTTGGGTTCGGCTTTGTTTTTTGTTTGTTTGTTTGGTTTGTATGTGAGTTTGTTCATTTTTGTTCCACTTTTCTTTCGTGTCTTCCTTCTCACTTTGGTCTCTTTGCTTCTTCCCTCATCTTTCCTATTTATGCCCTGACACTACATTCTCAACAGAGGCAAAAAACAAGTTACACGCAGAAATTGGGATTTCTAGAACCTGGGCAACTGAACTATACAGCAAAACGGTGTGATATACAGTTTATTCTCTATTTTTTTTTTTTTACTCACTTCTCTTTTCTCTCTTTTGCACTAATTCCTACTTCTTTATCATTTTTTTCTTTTCCGTCTTTCTTTTTTTCTTCTTTCAATGGGTGCATAAGTTTGGTTTATATATAAATTGGTCTTTCCACTAAATCATTCACTCCACTCTCTTTCCTCTCTTGTCTGCTGATATTAAACCACTTCCAAAGAATTCTCTTTTCACACTTCCTAAGAAAGAACAACTCAATACCCTCACTTCCTTCTTCCTAAACTTATCACCTCTGTGTCAAATACTTGAAACTACAAACCCCATCACAAACATACAGAGTAAATTGGAGACAATATCTAAGTTAACTTAATCTGTACATTGTGATCAAACTGTGATTATTTGAATAGAAAGTGTCTGGTTTTAAAGTGTAAAGTATTTATAAGGGGCTCTGATAGCATTGTACTACAGGAGCATCATAAGGCTTTAAGGAAAAACGAAATAGTCCTGGTTCCATCGTGCTAAAAGAAAAATCACACAAGCAATATGAAGAAACAAGGGAAGAAAGTGACTCAAACAAATCAACATACCTCCTCAGTAGATTCCATGGCAAGCACAGTTAGTCAAATGCCAGACATGGGATTCAGAAATTACATATTCCAAATGTTTATGGAACTTAAGAATGAACTAAAAAGTGAGATGAGGGACCAAATACAGGTGGTAAAAGATCATTTTGACGAAGAACCCCAAAAACAAATACAGGGAGCAAAAGATTACTTCAATAGGGAGATAGAGGTTCTAAAGAGAAACCAAACAGAAATTCTGGAAATGAAAGAAGCAATAAACCAAACTAAATGTTCAATTGAAAGCACCGCCAACAGATTAGACCACTTGGAAGAAAGGACCTCAGATAACAAAGACAAAATATATATCCTGGAGAAAAATATAGGTTACACAGCAAAAATGGTAAGAAATCAAGAACAGAACATTCAAGAAATATGGGACAACATAAAAAGACCAAATTTAAGAGTGATTGGGGCGTAGGAAGGGGCAGAGTTCCAAGCCAAAGGAATGGGTAATGTATTCAATGAAATAATAGCAGAATATTTTCTAAACTTGAGGAATGAATGGGAAAACCAAGTTCAAGAGGCTTACTGAACACCAAACATACAAAATCACAACAGATCCACACCAAGACACATTATAATGAAAATGCCTAATATACTGACCAAGGAGAGAATATTAAAAGCCACAAGAGAAAGGAAGCAGATTACATATAGGGGGAAACCAGACTATGTTCAGATTTTTCAACCCAGACCTTAAAAGCTAGAAGATCCTGGGGAAGCATATTTCAAGCTCTGAAAGAAAAGGGATGTCAACCAAGAATCTAATACCCAGCAAAATTGAGCTTTAGATTTGAAGATGAAATAAAAACTTTCCACAACAAACAAAAGTAAAAGGATTTCACATCTCGAAAGCCAGCACTTCTGAACGTCCTGGGTAAAATATTCCACGAAGAAGAAAAGAATAATAACAATGAAAATCAACAAAGGGAGATATTAAACTAAAGGAAATACCAACCAGAGGAGAAAACAACTCAAGTTAAATACCATAAAAAAATAAAAATGGATGGGAATAAGAATCACATCTCAGTAATAACCCTGAATGTTATGGCCTAAATTTGCCATTCAAAAGACACAGATTGTTGGACTGGATTAAAAAAAAAGACCCAACAATTTGCTGTCTGCAAGAAACCCACCTCATAGAAAAAGACATCAATAGACTGAAGGTGAAAGGCTGGGAAAAGTCTTATCACCCACATGGGCTGCGGAAGCAAGCAGGGGTTTCCATTCTAATATCAAATAAGGTAGACTTCAAGCCAAAGCTAATCAAAAGGGACAAAGATGGATATTTCTTACTACTTAAGGGAACCATTCATCAACAAGATATAACAATTATAAATCCATATGCCCCAAATAATGGGGCACCTACATTCATCAAACAAACTCTTCTCAAGTTCAAGAGTAAAATAGACCACAACACAATTATTCTAGGGGACTTCAACACACCTCTCTCACCAATGGATATATCATCTAAACAAAAGCTAAATAAAGAAACTGTACGTCTCATTAAAACAATTAATAACTTAGACCTAACGGGTATATACAGAATATTTCATCTCTCAATGAGTGAATACACTTTCTTCTCAGCAGCACATGGCTCCTTCTCCAAAATAGACCATATATTATGTCACAAGGCAAATCTCAGCAGATATAAAAAAGGAGAGATACTACCCTGCATACTATCAGACCATAATGGGATGAAATTAGAAATCAATGACAAAACAAGAAACAAACAAACAAAAAACTATTCTAACAACTGGAAGCTAAACAACATGTTACTGAATGAACAAGGGGTTGAAGAAAACATCAAGGAGGAGATTAAAAAATTCCTAGAGGTAAATGAAAATGCAGATATGTCGTATAGAAATCTCTGGGACACTATGAAGGCAGTAGTAAGAGAAAAATTCATTTCACTGAGTTCATTCCTTAAAAGACAAAAAAACCAACAAATAAATGACTTAACATCACACCTCAAAGCACTAGAAAAAGAGGAACAAATCAACACTAAGAGTAGTAGAAGACAGGAAATAATTAAAATCAGAGCTGAAGTCAATGAAATTGAGACTAAAGAAACAATTCAAAGAATTGACAAAACCAAAAGTTGGTTCTTTGAAAAAATAAATAAAATTGACAGACCCTTAGCGATGCTAATGAAAAGGAGAAAAAACTCAAATTACTAATATCCATGATGAAAAAGGAAATATCACAACAAACACCTCAGATATACAGAAGATAATTAGAAGTTACTTTGAAAAATTGTACTCCAATAAAATAAAAAATACTGAAAGCATCGACAGATTTCTAGAGTCGTACGAATTGCCCAAACTGGAACTGGAGGCTATGCACAATTTAAACAGATCAGTTTCAAGCGAGGAAATAGAAGACGCCATCAAAAAACTACCAACAAGAAAAAGTCCAGGTCCTGATGGGTTTACAGCCGAGTTCTACAAGACCTTCAAAGAAGAACTAATACCAATGCTCTTCAACTTATTTTATTCAAGAAATAGAAAAAAGAGGGAACTCTTCTAGACTCTTTCTACAAGGCCAATATTACATTAATTCCAAAGCCAGGCAAAGACACAGCCAAAAAAGAAAACTTCAGGCCAATATATTTAATGAACATAGATGCAAAAATCCTCAACAAAATTCTGGCAAATTGGATTCAAAAACATATCAAAAAGATAGTGCACCACGATCAAGTGGGGTTTATCCTAGGGATGCAAGGTTGGTTCAACATTCAGAAATCAATAAACATAATACATCACATCAATAGACTTAAAGATAAAAACCATATGATTATCTCAATAGATGCAGAAAAAAGCATTCGACAAAATACAACACCCCTTTATGTTCAAAACACTAGAAAAACTAGGAATAACAGGAACATATCTCAACATTATAAAAGCTATTTATGTAAATCCCCAAGCTAACATTATCTTAAATGGAGAAAAATTGAAAGCATTCCCTCTGAAAACTGGAACAAGACAGGGATGTCCCCTTTCACCACTGCTATTTAGCATAGTACTTGAAACTCTGGCCAGAGCAATTAGACAGACGAAAGAAATCAAAGGGATCCAGGAAGGAAAAGAAGAGCTCAAATTAACACTATTTGCTGATGACATAATAATATACCTAGAAGACCCAAAAAACTCTACCAGAAAACTTTTACAACTAGTAAATGAATTTGGCAAAGTAGCAGGATACAAAATCAATACCCATAAGTCAAAGGCATTTTTGTACATCAGTGACAAATCCTCTGAAAGGGAAATGATGAAAACTACCCCATTTACAATAGCATAAAAAATATATATCTGGGAATCAACTTAATGAAAGAGGTGAAAGACCTCTATAACAAAAACTACAGAACACTAAACAAAGAAATTATAGATGAACTCAGAAGATGGAAAGACCTACCTTGCTCTTGGGTAGGTAGAACTAATATTGTCAAAATGTCCATACTACCAAAAGCATTATACAGATTTAATGCAATTCCAATCAAAATCCCAATGACATTCCTCAAAGAAATAGAAAAAGCAGTCATGAAATTCATCTGGAAAAATAAGAGACCCAGAATAGCTAAAGCAATCCTTAGCAAGAAAAGTGAAGCAGGTGGCATCACCATACCAGATTTTAAATTATACTATAGAGCAATAGTAACAAAAACAGCATGGTATTGGCACCAAAACAGACTAGTGAACCAATGGTACAGAATTGAGAACACAGAGACTAATACATATAATTTCAGCTATCTTATATTAGACCAAGGCACTAAAAATGTACAGTGGAGAAAGGATAGCCTCTTCAACAAATGGTGCTGGGAAAACTGGAAAGCCATATGCAACAAAATGAAATTAAACCTTTCTCTCTCGCCATGCACAAAATTCAATTCAAAGTGGATCAAGGACCTAGGAATTAGACCAGAGACAATATGCCTAATAGAAGAAAAAGTAAGCTCCAATTTCCAACATGTCGGATTAGGCCCCAAATTCCTTAATAAGAATCCTGTGGCACAAGAATTAATATCAAGAACCAATGAATGGGATAGATTCAAACTAAAAAGCATCTTCTCAGCAAAAAAAAAAAAAAAAAAAAAAAAAAAAAAAAAAAATCAGTGAGGTGAATAGAGAGCCAACTAATTGGGAACAAATATTTAATACATGCACATTGGATAGAGCACTAATCTCTAGAATATGTAAAGAACCCAAAAAACCTAACTCCAAAAAAACAAATAACCCAATCAATAAATGGGCTAAGGAATTGAAAAAACACTTCTCAGAAGAAGATACACAATTAATCAACAAATACATGAAAAAATGCTCAACATCGCTGGCAATTAGAGAAATACAAATCAAAACTACTCTAAGATTTCATTTCACTCCAGTCAGAATGGCAGACATCAAGAACACAAACAACAATAAATGTTGGAGAGGATGTGGGGAAAAAGGAACCCTCATACATTGCTGGTGGGACTGCAAAATGGTGTAACCGTTATAGAAAGCAGTATGGAGATTTCTTGGAAAACTGGGAATGGAACCACCCTATGACCCAGCCATCCCACTCCTGGGGCTATTCACAAAGGACTTAAAAACAGCATATTACAGTGACACAGCCACTTCAATGTTTATAGCAGCACAATTCACAATAGCTAGTTTGTGGAACCAACCTAGATGTCCCTCAGTACAGGGATGGATAAAGAAAATATGGTATATATACATAATGGATAAAGAAAATGTGGTATATATACATAATGGAATTTTACTCAGTAATAAAAATAGAATAAAATAATGGCATTCACAGGTATATGGATGAAGTTGGAGAATATAATGCTAAGTGAAGTTAGTCAATCTCAAAAATCCAAATACCAAATGTTTTCTCTGATATAAGGAGACTGATTCACAGTGGTGTTAGGTTGGGGTACATGGGAGGATTAGAGGAATGGTCAAAGGGGAGGGAGGGGGAGGAAGGGAGTGATGGGGGATGGTGGGTAAAAAAAGAAATGGTGGTTGCATAAGATGGATATCTTTATCCTAAATGCATGATTGAAGACTTGAAAGGTACAAATATACTTTGTATACAAACAGTGCTGTGTAAAATGATGCTTTATATGTGTATTATGAACTGTAATGCATACTACTATTATACATACAACTTTGAATAAAAAAAGATAATAAAAAAGAAGCAAAAAAATAGTACAATAAGTCAAATAAAAGCTCAATGCAAATTCTCCTCAACAGACTAGATCAAGAAGGAAAAAAAGAATATCAGGGCTCAAAGACAGAGAACTAGAACTTTCAGAAAGTAATAAGGAAAATAGGTAAGAAACTATGAACAGAATATACAAAAGCTCTGGGAAAACATTAAAAGACCAAACTAAAGACTCATAGGTCTCTTGTAAGGAGTGAAGACCAGAGTAATGGCATAGAAAACTAACTCATTAAGTAAGAACAGAAATATCCCTAAACTTAGGAATGAAATGGACATGCAGAAACTGGAGGATTTTAGAATTCCAAATAGTCGTGACCAGAAAAGAATGCCTCCATGACAAATTATATTTAAATGCCAAAAATTTACAACAAAGCAAAGATTTTTAAAGCTGCAAGAGAAAAGCTCCAACTCACTTGTAAAAGCAAACTTATCAGAAACACAGCATATTTCTCAGTAGAACCTCTGAAAACCAAAAGGGTATGGAATAATTTATTTCAAGCCTTGAAAAAAAATAACTGCCAACCTAGATTATGATATGCAACAAAGTTATCTTTCAGACTTTTGAAGATAAGTGTAAACTAAAGGCATTTATGACTACTAAGCCTTCAGCATAACAGAATATATTTAACCCACTTTTTGCCATCATCCCAGAAGTGTAATTTCTATAAAAACTTAAATATAGTATATAGTTGTATATTAACAATAACTACATTGTATTGTAATAAAGTAACTATTACTATACTAATAACTATAAGCTCTAGGTTCTGATTTCCAAATTATTTTAATACCTCTGTGTCAATTTTATTAAAATGTCACAGAATTGAAAACTTGGGACTTAATCAGTTACAGGAATCCTACACACAGAAGTGGGAAATAAAGTCCATGAAGAAAGCATGGGAAAGAATAAATCTCTTTAGAACACTAGATAAGCAAATGAGAATTAGGAATAAATAAAACATTAGAAATAAGACTAAATGACAGGAAGTAATCCATTCCTCTGTATAATAACATTGACTGTAAATGGTCTTAATTCTCTAATTAAAAGACATGTACTGGCAGATTGAACTAAAAAACAAGATGTGACTCTATATTGTCTGAAAGAAACACATCTTACTGACAAAGACATTCATAGACTGGAAGTGAAAGGATGGAAAATAATATCCTGTTACCATCTAGGGATGCTGGGTTTGTTGTATCCACTCAGCAAAGATTTGACAAACAGGACACTCAGATAGCAAGCAAGCAGTGGGTTTATTGCAAAAGTGACAGAGACAGACTTCTCTGAAATGTAGGAGCCCAGGACCTGGAAATCTGGTGGGGGAGTTTGGGCTTGTTCTTTTTATGGTCTCTGAAATTTCCTCCTTTCCTTATCTCCTACCCTCTCCATACTTTCCTGGCTATTATTGATCAGTGCCCTCCGTGTCCACGTCTTAGTTTTTGTTTTTTTTTGTTTTTTTTTTTTTTTTTTTTAATTGGATCTCCCACTCAGGAGCACGAGTATGGAAGTCTGTCTGATTGGTTTGCCACTTGTGTCCACAAGGAAGTTGCCCTCATTAGAAGACCCTCTCTGTGTTCCTTTGTTCTGGCTCTGCCCCGACCTCCTCACCTTCCATCTTGACCCCGCTGCCTACACACTTTTAGATCTCCCTCAATACTATGCAAACAGAATCTGAAAGCAAGGAAGAGTAACTATTCTCATAGCAAGCAAAGCATACATTCATCAGAAAAAACAAAAAAAATCCTATATATTGGTAAGAAGAAACCTCCAACAAGATATAACAACTGTAAATATTTATGCCCCAACCATCATCAGTGTATACAATTTCATAAAAGAAGCATTCCTTAACATGAAGACACAGACCCCAATACAATATAATTGGGTGACTTGAATGCACCATCCTCACTAATGTATCATTCAAACATAAAATCAACAAAGACACTACACAGACAAAACATAGATTAAATGGACTTAACAGACATCTACTAAATGCTTCACCCAACAACAGTTGAATATGCTTTCTTTTCAGCTACTTATACAACCTTCTCCAAAATAAATCATAAATTAGGCCACATAAGCAAGACTGAGCAATTACTAAAGCAATGAGATAATTCCTCACATCTTGTCATATCATAATTGAATAAAATTAGATATAAATATCAGCAAGAAAAAGTATAGAAAACATCCAAACACATGGAGATTGAACAATACACTTTTGAATGCTTAATAGGTCATTAAGGAAATTGAGAGAGAAATTTTAAAACTCTTGGAATCAAATGAATATAGAAACATAACATATTAGAATCTCTGGGACAGAGTGAAGGTAGTTTTAAGAGGGAAGTTTATAGCTATGAGTGCCTACATTAAATAATCAGGAGGATCTCAAATAAATAACCTAATAGTGCACCTCTAGTTCTTAGAAAAGCAAGAACAAATCCATTCCAAAAACAGTAGAAGGAAAGAAATAATAAAGATCAGAGCTGAAGTTCATGAAATAGAGATTAAAAGAATTAAACAAAAATTTGGTTCTTTGAAAAGATAAACAAGATTGATAAAGCTTTAGCCAAACTAACCAAAATAAACAGAAGGAAGATCAAAATTAATAAAATTAGAGATTAAAATGGGATATTTCAACAAATGCCTCTGGACTACTTTGAAAAATTGCATTCCAATAAATTGGAAAATCTAGATGAAATGGATAAATTTCTAGATACATATAACCTGCCAAATTTGAACCAAGAGGACACAGAGAACCAAAACAAAAAATAACAAACAATGAGTTGAAGCAATAATAGAAGTCCTCCCAACAAAGAAGTCCCAGGACCAAATGTATTGATAGATGGATTTTATAAGATATTTAAAGAATTAACACCAATACTCCTCAAATCATTTCATAAAATAAAAAGAGATGGAACACTTTCAAATCCATTCTACTAAGCCAGTATTACCTTATTACCAAAACCACATAAGGACACATCAAGTAACAAAAATTACAAACCAATATCTTTGATGAATAGATGCAAAAATGCTTAATAAAATATTTGCAAATTGTATTCAGCAACATATTAAAAAAATCATATACTATTAACAAGTTGATTTCATCCCAGAGATGTAGCAATGTTTCAACATAAAAAAATCAATACATGTACTACACCATATAAGCAAAATCAAGGACAAAAATCACAGTATCGTCCCAATAGATGTAGAACGAGCTTCAATAATCTCAATAGCTGCAGAAAAAGCCTTTAACAAAATTCAACACCCCTTCATGTAAAAACCCTGAAAAAAAACAGAGATAAAAAGGACTTACTTCAACATCATAAAGAATTATTTATAATGAACCCGAAGCTAATATCATACAATGAAGGGGAAAAAAAAAGAAAGTATTTCCTCTAAAATCAGGAAAAAGACAAGGATTCCACTCTCATCACTTTTATTCAATATAGTATTTGAAATTTTAGTCAGAACAATTAGACAAGAGAAAGATATAAAAAGGATACAAATAAGAAGTTGTTATTCTTATTTACAGATGATATGATCCTATACTTAGAAGACCCAAAGACTCCACAAGAAGACTTCCAGATCTGATTGACAAATTTAGTAAAGTATCAACAGGAATGAATAGTTTTTCTAATATAGCCATAGTGAATCCACTTAGAAAGAAATCAGGAAAATAATTCCATTCAAAATAGTTAAAAAAAAATACCTAGAAATAAATCTAACCATGGGGGTTCAAAATCTCTATAAGGAAATTTACAGAATGTTACAAAAATAGACATTTGGGAAGACCCCCCATATTCATGGATAGGAAGAGTTAATATTGTTTAAATGGTTTATTACCAAAAGTTATCCACAGATTCAATGCAATCCCCATCAAAATACCAATGATATTCTTCAAAGAACTATTCAAAACCATTCTAAAATTCATATGAAAGAATAAAAGACTCAGAATACCCAAAGAAATTCTGAGCAAAAAGGGCAATTCTGGAGGCATCATAATACCATATTTCAAATTGTACTACAGAATCATAGTAACAAAAACAGAATGGTGCTGGCATTAAAATAGACTTATGGAATATAATAGAAGACACAAAGACAAATCCACACAGCTGTAAATACTTGATTTTTCAAAAGTTATCAAAAACATCTATTGGAAAAAAAAGACAGCCTCTTTCACAAATGGTACTGGGAAAACTGGATCCATGTATGGAAGAACGAAACTAAATCTCAATATCTCTCTCTCTCTCTCTCCCTCTCCCCCTCTCTCTCTCACATATACATGCACATGCACACATGTGCACTCACGCGCACGCATGCACACACACACACACACACACACACACACACACCATGTACAAAAATAAACTCAAAATGGATCAAACACTTTGATACATGACCAGAAACTTAGCAGCCACTAGTAGAAAACAGAGGGGAAATTTCAACAGATTAGGCACAGGTAGTGACTTCCTAAATAGGACTCCTATAGCCCAGAAAATAATACCAAGAATTGATAAATGAGATGGCATCACATCAAATAAGTTCTACACAGCAAGAGAAACAACAGCATGAAGGCAGAACCTAAAGAATGGGAGAAAATCTTTGCCAGCTACTTTTATGACAGAGGATTAACATCCAGAATGCAGAAAGAACTCAAATAACTCAACACCAAACAAATAACCAATTCAATAAATAAGCAGATGAACTAAACAGACACTTCTTAAAAGAAGTACAAATGTCCAACAATTATATGAAAAACTGTTCAACATATTTAGCCATTATAAAAGCTACATATGCTAAACCCAAGGCCAACATCATTCTAAATGGAGAAAAATTGAAAGCATTCCCTCTAAAAACTGGAACAAGACAGGGATTCCCTCTTTCACCACTTCTGTTCAACAAAGTCCTTGAAACCCTACTCAGAGCAATTAAACAAAAGAAAAAAAAATGAATTGGAAAAGAACTCAAGCTATCCCTATTTGCCTACAACGTGATTCTATATTTAGAAGACCCAGAAAACATCTAGAACTCATAAATTTGTCATTTGCAGAAAAAATGGAAGGAACTGGAGAGTATCATGTTAGGCAAACTAAGCCAGTCAGAAATAAAAGTGTAGTATGTTTTCTCTTCTATGTTGAAATTAGAAAGGGAAAAAAAGGATGTCATAAGAGAAGAAGAGACCATTATGGAAGAAAAAGATGACCAGAGAAAGGAAGTAGTGGAGAGAAAGGGAGGTATTGGGGAATGAAATTCATCCAATTATATGCAGGTGCAAACATACCATAATGAAACTCATTATTTTCTATAATTAGTATGCAACAACAAAAAAACTAAGTAAACATTATGTAAAGTTGGGCCTACCAGAAGAGTTCTGTGTCTCTGGCCTAATGCCTATGTCTTTGATCCACTTTGAGTTTTGTACAGAGTAAGAGGTAGGTGCTCAATTTCACTCTACTACATATGGATTTCAAGTTTTCCCAGCACCATTTGTTGAAGAGGCTATCTTTTCTCTAATACATGTTTAGGGCACCTTTGTCTAATATGAGATAACTGTATTTATGTGGGGTTTTCTCTGTGTCTTCTATCCTGTTCCTTTGGTCTTCGTGTCTGTTTTGGTGCTGGTACCATGCTGCCATGCTGTTTTTGTTACTATCGCTCTGTAGTATAATTTAAGGATATCTAAATTAATAGAATGGAGGTCTCCAAATAAATTATTACTTTCAAATTATGAGAGCTTACCTGATGAAATCTAGAAGGGAATAGTCTCTATTTTCAAGGTTTGCTTCTATTTTGGAAGCGTAGAAGAGAGGCATTTTCTCTAATCCCATTAGGGTCTGGAGAGACATTCCCATTCACCTTGCCTCAACATTCCAAGAATTTTTAAAGAAAGCCCATATTGGGTACAGAATTTCAGAGTAAGGATAAAATTTCTGTGGTGGTTAGGTAGAGCATCCATTTCTTATGTACTGAGTGCTAGTGGACAGGGGAGAGGGAACAGAAGTGTGACAAAAAACAATAGAGAGGAAAAGGTGTGAAAGCTAAAGACAGAAATAAGGGATCAGTGAGAGGGGATAGGGGTGGGGGTGGGAGGAGCTCCATGGAGGGGAGGTATATTTTGCAAACAGATGGTGTTATGGCTTTTTTTAAATAATTTTTAAAAATATTTATTTATTTGCTTTTTGCTTTAGTTGTACACAATGCATTGGTCTTTACGTGGCACTGAGGATCGAACTCAGGTCGCGCACATGCTAGGCGAGTGCTCTACTGCTGAGCCATAACCCCAGCCCGGTGTTATGGTTTTAATGTGTGTCCCTCTCAAATTTATATGTTGGAATCCAATACCCAATGTGACAGTATTAAGAGGTGTGGCATTAGGAAGTGATTAAGTCATGAGGACTTCGCTCTCAAAAAAAGGAATTAGTATGAATAATTATTATGTACCAATAAAAATAATAATAAAATTAAAAAGACTTTTAGATACAATTCCAATAAACGAAATTTTGTTTTGATTAGTTATACATAACAGTAGAACACATTTATGCACTTTGCATATCATACATAAATGGAAAATAATTTCTTATTTTTCTGATTGTACATGTTATAGAATCACATTGGTCCTGCAGTCATATATGTACATAAGGTAATAATGTCTGTTTCATTCTACTATCCTTCCTATTCCCATATCCCCTTCCCTCCTTTCACCTTCCTCTACTTAATATAAAGTAACTCTATTTTTCCCTAGCACTCCCCTGTCCTTATTGTAAATTAGCATCCGCATATCAGAGAAAACATTCGGCCTTTGGTTTTGGGGGGTTGGCTTATTTCACTTAGCATGATATTCTCCAGCTCCATCCATTTACTGGCAAATGCCATAATTTCATTCTCCTTTAAAGCTCAGTAATATTCTATGGAATATATATACCATATTTTCTTTATCCATTCATCTGTTGAAGGGCACCTAGGTTGGTTCCATACTTTAGCTATTGTGAATTGAGTTGCTATAAACATTGACATGGCCACATCATTATAGCATGCTGATTTTAAGTCTTTGGGTAGGTATAAACTGAATGGATACACAGACAAACCCACACAAATGCAGTTATCACATACTAGACAAAGATGCCAAAAACATTCACTGGAGGAAAGATAGCCTATTCAACAAATTATTCTGGGAAAAAATGGAAAGCTACATGTAACAATGAATTAAACCTCTCTATCTCTCATTCTGCATGAAACTCAACTCAAAGTGGATCAAAGATGTAGGCACTAGAACAGAAACTCTGCATCTACTAGCAGGAAAAAGTAGGCCTAAATCTTTACTATGTTGACCTAGGATCTGACTTTCTTAACAAGACTCCTAAAGTGCAAGAAGTAAAATCAAGAATCAATAAATGGGATGGGTTCAAACTAAAAAGCTTCTTCTCAGAAAAAGAAACAATCAATAATGGGAAGGGAGAGCCTTCAGAATGGGAGAAAATCTTTTACACATGCACCTTAGAAAAGCATTAATCTCTAGGATATATAAAGAACTCAAAAAACTTAACAGCAAAAAAAAAATCAATAAATGGGTTAAGGAACTGAACAGACACTTCACAGAAGAAGAAATACAATTGATCAATAAATATATGAAAAAATATGCAACATCTCTAGCAATTAGAGAAACACAAAGCAAAACTACTCCAAGATTTTATCTCACTTCAGTCAGAATGGCAATCATCAAGAATACAGACAAAAATAAATGTTAGCAAGGATGTGGGGGGAAAGGTACACTCATACATCACTAGTGGGACCACAAATTGGTGCAACCACTATGGAAAGCAGTATGGAGATTCCTCAGAAATATGTATTCTTAATTGTATTAATTTAGCTGTCTACATAAAATTAAAAAGATATGTTAAAATAAATGGCTAAATTTAGGGGGGGGGGAATAGAACTAGTCGCCTTATATATAAAAGGACTCAAGGGAACTAGCTAGAACTTTTTGCTTTTCTACATCAGCCATGTAAAGATTTATCAGGGATGCACCATCTTGAGAGCAGAGAGTGAGCCTTTACCAAACATGGAAACTGCCAGTGTCTTAACTTTAAACTAATCAGTCTACAGAACTGTGAGAAATAAATTCCTGTTCTCTGTAAATGACCTAGTCTGGGTATTCTGTTGTAGCAGCATGCATAAACTAAGACAGATGGGTATAATGCTCTTAGCTTGCCTATGATGTTGGCCCTGGGCAAAATGGTGGCACTCATTTTAAGTATCCTGTCAAAGTCCTGACTTAAGGAAGTGTCTTTTGACAAGTTGTCCCTTTTGCATGTCTCTACCCATAATACTTGGCAAGCTGCACTGACTGTCTTTCTCCGCAAGATCTCTAATGTCCACTGCTGGATTATCTTAACACTCACAGATGGAATCCAATGTGGGTCCCAAATCCAAGTCTTCTTTCTTAAGGAAAATTAATCTGCCCTCTCTTGCCTTTTTCAATTAAATGGGCTCTTTTCCTGCATCTTGTGTTCAAACTCTCTTTGGTTTCCACACCTTTTCCTCTCTATTGTTTTTTGTCACACTTCTGTTCCTTCTCCCCACTCCACTGGCACTCAGTACATAAGAAATGGATGCTCTACCTAACCACCACAGAAGTTTTATCCCAACTCTGTAATTCTGTACCCAATATGGGCTTTCTTTAAAAATTATTGGAATGTTGAGGCAGGGTGAATGGGAATGTCTCTCCAGACCCTAATGGGATTAGAGAAAATGCCTCTCTTCTACACTTCCAAAATAGTAGCAAACCTTGAAAGTAGAGAACATTTCCTTCTAGATTTCATCAGATAAGCTCTCATAATTTGAAAGTAATAATTTATTTGGAGACCTTCATTCCATTTATTTGGATATCCATGAAGCTGATATCATTTCTGTAAGAATGTAAAAAACCATACGTACAGTCAGTGGCTGTCTCTCTTATTTATTGATATATTATACATACATACTCAGCAAAAAAATGATTAAAAGAAGTAGTGAATTATCTTCCTTTATTAACCTTAATTTGGATTTTGCAACTTTAAATTTGGGGGAAAAGATCCTTACAACTAATTAAAACCGGTAATGTAAAGTCATCTGTAATTAAGCTAAACTGGAAGATAGTGAACAAGTCTTATCCCAGCAAGCCCAAACTTTCAACTTCACCTTAATAGTCCTGAAATTTTGAGCTCCTTGTCCAGATCCCCAGGCTCAGATCATTTCCACATTCTCTAGTATTTCTTCACTTTTATTTTATACCTGCCTCCTGGTAGTTTTTGTTTTAATGTAATCATTGCATAAATGTGTGTTTTCCAGCTATTCCTTTAAAATTTAATTATTAATATGATAATAATAAAGTAGCAACAAATATTTTCTGCATGGCTTTTAAAGAAAGATGAGACAATTTATGGAAGTTGGAGTTTACATAAATAATATGATGCGTTATAAATAAACTTATTTATTTATTTATTTGGTTAGAAATAAAACCTATAATTAAAATCTGCCAGAAATAATCACAAATAGATATAATTAATTTTTGATTTATTCCATTTCATTGAGTCTGTCAAGATCATTTCTTTTGCTCACTAGTAAAATTTTATGCATAACCTCAACCATAGCACATGGAAATAATTTCCACCACTTCACTGTCATTATGATTATCATCATCAAAATTATTAGACTGGCTATTTTTCTTTCTGCAGAGAAAAATTTTCTTTAAATGTGGAAAGAAATTCTATGTGCACAAAAATTCTTTACTATACCAAAAGCTTATACACCTACTTACTGCCTCTGTCCTTGTTTTGTAGTGTTTTGCATAGTATAAACAAATGACAAGAGATAGTGAGGTACAAAGTAGCTGTACTCCTCTCCAGGAATGAGCTAAAACCTAAAGGCTTGAGTGGTCTGGACTCTGCTCCAGTCAGGGTAAGGCAGAGTCTTTCTCTCTCCTCCTGCCCTTTTAAAAACTTAGAACCAGAGGGCAGAAGAATGAGGTTGATTCCTTCTTCACTGAGTGCCATGTAGCAAGAACAAGACCCCTGCTATTGACTGAAGTAATAAGGCTTATGATGTTTTTTTTTTATATTTTCCTTCCATTAGTTATATGCAATATGAGTCATTAATAGAATGTTGAACACTTAAATGCTTTTGCCCAATTTATTTATTTTTTTTTCTTATTTGGGGCACTGGTAATTGAACCCTAGGGCTCATGCATGCTAAGCAAACAATCTACCACTAAGCTATGCCCCCAGTCATGCCCAATTTAAACTGATAAATTGTCAGTGTTAGAACTTAGAGCCTGGTTTTTAAGAGACAGACACGGTTTCCTCCAGTCCCGTCACTACAACTAAAGGCTGAGTAACCTTATGCCCCTGACCTATGCTCTGTGGGTCAGTTTCCTCTGGTATAAACTGAGGCCATCAGTGCCTATTTGATGGAGGTCATCTGTTTTAGCAAGTTCCCAGAATTTTTCTGGCAAAGCATACGAGCAGTGGAATCCTGTATAAAATAGGAATCTGTGTTTTGGGGTATACATAATCTTAATAATCAATCATTCCCTAAAGGAAAATTGGGTTTTTCTAAGATGACAATTAAAAAAAAAGAAACAATGAATGTTTTGATTGTTTGCAATAAACAAAAAGACTCAAATTCCAAAGAAGCAAGATATTGTGTTAACAGATTGCCCATCACCTCCCCCCTGCACCAATTTGTATGTTGAAACCCTAACCGGAAGACCTCAGAATGTGATTGTATGGGGAGATGGGATCTTTAAAGAGATAATTAAGGTTAAATGAGATCATTAGGGTGGGCCCTAATCCAACATGATGGGTGTCATTTTAAGAAGAGGAGATCTAGACAAAGAGGCAAATAGGAGAAAGATGACTGGAATAAACAGGGAGGAGAGGACCACCTATAAGACAAGAAGAGAGGTCCCAGAAATACATCCACACTTTTGAAGCCTTGATCTCAGACTTCCAGCCTTCATAACTGTCAGAAAATAAGTGTCTGTTGTTTGTAACCCACCCATGTTACTCTGGTATGGAACTCCTAACAAACGAATACAGAAAACGTATGCAGCAATAACAGATAAGAAAGAATGGAGGAAACCCCAGATTCCTCTGTCACCACAGGAGAAAGACCGAATCATCCACTCAGGCAGGGGTTGGAGGCATGAAAGAGTGGATCAGAGACAGAGTCTGGAATAAGAAAGGATTCAGGGGAACCGTATGCAAGACAGTCCCTCTCCAGAGCTCTTCAACAAAGTTGACCCTTTCTCTCCATCCCTACATCATGTGCTTCATTTCAATGCTAGGAAGGAACAATTCCAATCAAGGAAATCCATGGCACACTTGTCAATGTTTCCTTTTTATCATAAATATCAAGAAAGAATCTTTAATAAAAATTCCAAACAACCACTAATCTAGAGGAGAAAGAAAGATGCACCGTGTAGGCAAATGAATTGTTTAATTAAGAACGTTCTAGAAAGAAGTGGAAATTTCACTTCAAGGCTAAAAAGAATAATTTCTAAGGAAAGGCAAGTTCATTAGAGCAGATTCTTCTAAGTAGCCATCTCTAGAGGAAAGCTCTGGACACTAAACCATGGTTCAAACCTGGAAGATTTAATGGACTTTCTGAAAGAAAATCTTCAGAGAATTTCTTTTTGAAAAGCAAAAGCACAAGGCATCTTAAGGCCATTAAATTTTTTAAAAAATGATGGGAACAGTTGAAATTTGAATGAGAACTGCAAACTTAATGTGCAAATCAAAAGTCACTTGAGTGATTTGGAGAGATCAAAACACAACATGTACTTCTTTGCTACTAATAAATCATGTCAGATATATTATATTTTAAGGTGTTTTAAAATACCAATTCATTTTATAACATTCAGACTAAAATTACCACTTCATACTCAGAAAGCTGACGCAGAAGTATTGCAAATTTGAAGCTCACCTGGGCAATTTATTCAGATCCTGTCTCAAAACAAAATTTTAAAAAGGGCTGGGATGTAGCTCAGAGACAGAATGCTCCTAGGTTCAATCCCCAGAACCACAATGCAAAAAAAAAAAAAAAAAATACTAGGACACTGGTAGATTACTTGCCTAGCATGAGCAAGGCCCTGGATTCTACACCCAGTTCATTCATAGTTCATTCATATATATATATATATGTATATATATATAAAACCACTTCACTAACTGCTTTTTCAAATGTTTTTCACATTGATCTGAACCAGGACTATATAGTTCTACATTCCAAAGAATGGAAGAATGGAAGTAGTTCTTGAACTTTGCCATTTGGCAGAAAACAGGGAAAATTGAGGATAGAAGTTGTGAATAGTAGAGTTTATAAGAATAGTTTTTGCTTTTATATATTCCTTTCATCAAAGAATAGAAATTTATTTCTCAATTTGATATACTTCTGAACATAGATCCTGATATTTAAAAAATATCATCTAGAAAATGGAAGGAGTTAAAACAATTGCAAAGTCAGAGAATTCAGAAGTAACAATCTATCTTAGTTCCTGCAGGATGCTATAACAGAACACGATAGACTGGATTGCTTACAAACAATAGAAATTTATTATTTTTTATTAGTTCTTTTTTTTATAATTTTTAATATGTACAACTCATAGTGCATATATTTAGTATCTTTTTACATACAACTGTTTGTATACAAAGTATATTCTTTGCAGTCGTATGTGATAGCAGAATCCATTTTGATACAATTATACAAGCATGGAAAAAATCTTATTCTAATTAGAGTCCCATTCTTATGGATACACGTGGGGGCGGGATTCACTGTATTGTTTTCATATATGTACATGGGAAAACTATGTCATATTCATTCCAGTGTATGTTCTTTGCTTCTCTCCCCTCTATCCCCTCTATTCCCCATTATCTAATCCACTGTACTTCTATTCTTCCCCTCATTGATCCCTTATTGTGGGTTAGCTTCCAACATATCAAAGAAAACACTCAACCTTTGGTTTTGAGGGACTGGCTTACTTTACTTAGTATGAGAGTGTTCAGATCCATCAATGTGCTGAAAAATGTCATAAAGTTATTCTTCTTTATGACTGAGTAATACTTTATGGCTGAGTAATACCATATTATCTTTATCCATTCATCTATTGAAGGGCACCTAAGTTGGTTCCATAGCTTAGCTATTGTAAATTGAGCTGCTATAAACATTGATGGACTGTGTCACTGTAGTATGCTAATTTTTAGTCCTTTGTATATATACCGAGAAGTGGGTTAACTGGGTCAAATGGTGGTTCCATTCCAAGTTTTCTGGGGAATCTCCATACTGCTTTCCAGAGTGGTTGCACCAATTTTCAGTCCCACCAGCAATGTATTAGTGTACCTTTTTTCCCACATCCTTGTCAACATTTATCATCACTTATATTCTTGATAACTGACATTCTGACTGGAGTGAGATGGAATCTCAGTTGTAGTTTCAATTTGTATTTCTCTAATTGTTAGAGATGTTGAACACTTTTTCATGTATTTGTTGACCATTTGTATTTCCTCTTCAGTTAGAGCATTAGTATCCAGGATATATAAAGGAATTAAAAAACTAAACACCAAAAGAGAACCAAATAACCCAATCAATAAATAGGCAAAGAAACTGAGCTTACAAACAAAAGAAATTTGTTTCCCACAAATATGGAGGCTGGGAAGTCCAGGATCGAGGTGAAATTCCACTTGTGTTTGATAAGGACCCAGTTCTTGGTTCATGGATGTGTCTTCTCTCTGTGTCCTCACATGGTAAAAGGGTAAGGGATCTCTCTGGATCTCTTTTATAAGGACACTAATCCCATTCAAGAGTTCCCTCTTACCTTCCAGAGTCCCCACCTCCTAGTACCATCACATGGTGAGTTTGGATTTCCATGTGTGAATTCAAGCGTGAAATAAACATTCAGCCTGGAGCAGGTTCCAAATTAATCCTGGGTCAAGCATCTTAAGAGATTTCCTCTTCTTCCTCTTAGGAAAGCACTTTTTATATCAGTCAGGATTTTTTAGTTGAAAGCAACAGAAACTGATTCTGACACATAGCAGGATACCTGATAATTTTAGGATATAGTGTAGCTCACACAATTCCCAGCTCCAGGTAAATGTCAAGTAAAAATGTTCACAATCACGCTGCAGAACTGTACTGTTGAAACTGCCACTGTTGCCAGCAAGCAGTAAATGACAGAGTTTGCTACTCTCAGTCTAGAGCTTGATGTTACTGCCACCACTTCCATCACCAACCCCATTACCTTGCTATACCAAAAGCCTCTTCTACTTCCAATGCCACCACAGAGAGGTACCCACCCATTCCTTTGTGTTTCCTTAGCTAGAGTCACCTAACATGACTGTGCAGGACAGCCTGGATGATATGCCCTGTCACTGTCCATGGATCATTACGTAAACTGTAGCTCTATGGAGAGTCTTAATATTTGCATTGTGTGTTGTTTCCTCATCTTTCAACGTTTCTGTGTCCTTAGATTTAAATGTGGCTCCTACAAATAGATGAGGTTTTTTGTTTTGTTTTGTTTTGTTTTATAGACTCTGATCATTTCTTTTAAATGGAGAGTTAGTCCATTTATGTTTATTATAACTGACATATGTAGACCTGTATTTTTGTGTTAAAGTATTTCTGGGGTTTTGCTTGCATATGTGTTTATTTTCCTCTTAACCTCTTTTCAATTGAATGAGATTTTTATGTTCTTTTTTCCCTGCCTCCAGCTTGGAAGCATATACTAGATTTCTATTCTTTTAGCATTACCCCACAATTTAATATGCATATTTATTCAGCAAAACAGAGGTTCTCAGAATCTTTGAATTATTTATATATTATTCACAATGTCAATACTATCCTTTTTTCAATCCAAGAAATTAGCATTATTATTACTGTTTTACTTTCAATATTTATCTACGGTTTCCCGTAGACTTACCAATTTCTTTGTGCTACATTTTTTCTTCTATCACAGTCCTTCTGGAATATCTTTCTTCTTCCCAAATTACATCTCTTAGAATTTCCTTCAGCAAGGGTTGGCTAGAGGCAAACTCTGCCAGTATTTAATTAAATTTCTCTTTATGTTGATTTCATTCTTGAAAGATTCGGTGGACTCTAATTTGACAATTATTTTCACTTTTTACAAAAGTTAGATGTCAGTTTCCATTTTTACTGGTAAATTATCTTTGCTTTCTTTGGCTTTAAAATTTAACCTCGCTCTTGCTGACATGCATTCTCTCCCCCCCCCCCTCTCTTCACCCTCTATTTATAATTTCAAATAATATGGAGCCCAGTGGTGGATTTCCTTTAAATGATCATATTTTGGATAAAATGAACCTCTTGTATATAAGGATTATATGCAAGAGGTTGATCAGATGTTATCTGATCAATTCAGGGAAATTCTCAACCATTGCCTTATAATACATTCTACTCTTCCCCATTAACTTTCGAACTTCAACTTTTGGAATTCTGACTAAATTTATGTCATGTCTTTTTGTTTTTTAAATCCTGCATATGTCTTAATATATTTTTTTTAACTTTTCTGAATCGTGAGTTTTTTTTTTTCTTCTCATCAGATCTATATTCTATTGTTTCTCTTTAAATTTATTTAGACATATTCAAATTTTGATTTTTCCCTTTTTTGTGTTCTGTTACCTACCAAGAAAATTTAAATAGTCTTTTATTTTTCTATTACACTCCTCTTTGATCTCTCTAAACATTTATTTTCTATCCTTTGCTGATATCAGTGTTCTCTGAAGTTCTGTTTTGGTTTTGGCCTTATTTCTTATGGTATCTTATGTACTTGAGTGTTTTGTAATTTTTGTGCATCATGTAATTTTACCGTGACTTATGGGAAATTTCAGGCCTAAAATGAAAGTTTTGAGAAAAATCTGTGTTTGCTTCTACCAGGCAAACCTAGGGTGTTATAATCCAGGACCATTTTCACTGAAAGCTCACACTAAGGTGTTTGTTTTTAACACAGAGAGTATAAATCAAGAACACATATCTTTATTAGTATTGGATTATACTTATAAATTTTCTAAAGATTATTTTTCCCCCTTCACTCAGTTACAAGGTTAAGATGAGCAAGATCAGCTGAGCACAGTGGTACAGCTATTTAGAATGCTAAGGCAGTCGAATCACAAATTTCATACCAGTCTGGGCAACTTAGTGAGACCCCTTCTCCCTGATCTCCAGAATAAAATAAAAAGGGTTGGGAATATAACTTAGTGGTAGAGTACTTGCTTAGCATTTATCAAGGCCCTGGTTTCAACCCTTGGGAGGGGGTAGTTAAAATACCTTTTTGTCACCTTCTAAAAAAAAAGGTTTTCTTTTTATTTTTTTTTTTTTATTTTTTTATACAGACAGTAAGGGTATAGAAACATTTGAGTTCCTAAGATCTATAAAGTCTTAGATTTATAAAATTTAAAGTCCTCATCTTGGGTGGAAAATTTATAACAACTAACATTCTAAATGTTTCTCTTTTTCATTATTTTTAACTTTGAGATCTTGAATTAAGCACATTTTAAATCGCAGCTTTACCAGTAAGTTCTGCAGCTTCCAATATCAAGGTCAACACAATCTGTATGCTCTCAAGAAAAGAACAGATTTAAATGTACGCTTAGCTGGTGGCTTTTGATATTCACTGAATGCATAATTTTGCATTATCGAATAATTGTAATTAGCACATAAAAGTTGGTATTCCCTGATACACATTAACAAATACTCAGGATATTCTGCCCCTTCAGATCTGGGACTAACCGAGCTTGGAAAGTTTGGGTCTTACTGTCTTTTGGGTTAAGGCAGAATGAGTCACATAATTTTAGAACTGAAAGAAAGCATGTATTACAAATACACATGCTCTCTCTTTCTTTGTCAGTAGAGATCTTCCTTATCAACTTTGTTATATTACTGAATACTTAGTACGTGGAAAATTAAACAATATTAGAAGTATTTTTTTCATATTTTTCTTTTAGTTTATATCCAGGTAGAAAATAAAAGAGAAACTCATGGCAAAGATCCATTTATAGTAAGAAATAATATGTAATATAGTCTCAACAATACAGATTCTCAGTAGGTCAGGAGGCGATCAGAACTAGGAAAAACCACACGGGGTAGATTTCCTCCTCCATGGGTTTTAAATGTTGGGTGAAAAAGAGATATTTAACAAAGACAGCATGGTTTGGATGGGAAAAGAGAATCACTCTTCAAACACAGCAATTGGAATAGAGGAATGAGTGGCAGAGAGGGTAACAGGACACTCACACATCGTGACCAGTGTTCCAGCTGTGCTCCTGAGACCAGAACCAGAATCTCCTCTGGGGACAAGAAGAAGAAGCAGGCTGCTCACATCATGTGGATGTTGCTAGTTCTACTATTTCCGGGCCACTTAAAAAGGCAGAGTAGAAGGGTACCAGTGAGAGAAATCTGCTCTAACTTCTTCTTAGGGATACCAGTAGTATCAACCAGAGATAGAAGCAGTGGAAACAGAAAGAAGTGAGCCTTATCACCAGCTCAGCCAGTGACCATGAGATTATTTCATCTCTCCAAGTTTTGGCTGATTTCCTTTGCCAAAATTCTTCTGGTTCTAAACCCCTCCTGCAGTGGATTGCTCATCAGGATCCGGCACCTTTTAAAATATACCTGTACCTGACACCACTTTTAGAAATCTTAATTAGTTCCTGGGAGGGGTTTGGATAGATCTAGATTAAGAAGCAATAAGTAGAACAGTTGCTCTGGGCACCTGTCAATACAGAGAACTGAAACTTCATTAGAATCACTAACAATTTGGACATCACAGAACTTCTCTCAGCACCAATAGTCTCCGTGATTAAAAGGAGAAGTTTGATAAATCACTTGAATGACAGCAAACACTCATGAAAAGAAGGTGGATTTACACAACAGCTTTGTTTTACTGAGCATGGTATAAAATTTTGGAGACTAAATTGATGCCTTTTGTCTATTCTCTTACATGCCACTCAACATGTCTTCTAAATAATTACCCCTGTTAATCAGTTGATCTTGAGTCTACACACGTCTCTTGACTCTGATGCCTTCATACTTATCTGTATTCCAACTAAGAGCTGCCGTTCTGGAAAACGAAACAGCAAGAGTATTTTGTGATTCAAAATTCTCTGTATTGATGTTATTATGTTTATCATCATCGTCACCAATATGGAAAGGCAATAAGAAACATAATGAAAAATTGCTATTGTTATCATTAATCACTAGATAGTGTATTTTTCTCCTTGATAATACGGAGTTCTAGAACCAACCACCTGGGCTCAAACCCTGGCTTTCCTACTTTCTACCTCTGCAAACTTGAGCAAATTAATTCATTTCTCTGTGCCTTAATTTCCCCATCTATACAATGAGGACAATTATTGTGCTTATTTGCAAGATTATTAGGAAAATTAACAGTGTTACTGTTGTAGGGACAGACAAGGCAAGGCACAGAACATAGCAGGAAATAGTTTTATTTGGCTGCAGCTGGGTCCAGAAGGTACAGCTCTCGCTGTAATCAATTAATCCCCTGAGCCCTGAGATCAGGTAATTTCAGAACTTTATACCCAGCATATAAGGGGAGGGGGCTCGAAGCTCACAGTTTACAGAAATTCACATAAAAGCAACTTTTTCTCTCACTGTTCTGGGCAAGTTAACCCTTCAAGGACAATACCTAAGAGGGGAGAGTTTCTTCTCCCCTTTCTTTCCTCCCCCTGCCAGCTGTTACCATGGAGCCAGTTCATAACTTCTCTTATCTTAGAAATGTAGACATCTCTGTGAAGCTCCAGCTCAAGGGCAGAGGACTTGTTTAAAGAATTTGTCCTTTTATTATCACACTTTGCATTTGCAAGCACACTTCTACAAACTACTATACTGGATACATGTTTGTGAAAAACAAGTAAAGGGGGGTCTATCACCTGGAGTGCTGATTTCTTCCAGGCCAGTGGCCAAGTAATAGAGCAACAGGAAAAAAGCAAGTTTATCTACATTGAACTCTTTTGTAGAGACTCTTTTGCTGACAGTCCTAAATTCAGCCATGGTTAAGATTTCTGGAGGAGCTTCATTAAGATTTTCTGTGGAGGAGGGGGTGCCACTACATTACTGCATATAAAGTACTTACATTAGTGCCTAGAATGTAGTAAATACTCAATAAAAGCCAGTTTCTTTATCATTCTCATCAGTTATTATGATAAATATGAATTAAGTGTCTGGAATAAAAATGTGTGAGCAGTATCCAGATAACAGAATTAAAAGCAAAAGAAAAAAGAAACCACAAGAAGCAACTGAGACAAACGGACTCAAACAATCATTTTCCAGATACTGTCCAGTTCAGACTCAGGAGATAGAAACTTTATCAAGTAAAACCAAGAGCAGAGAACACAGGTCCAGATTTATGGCCAATGTCAGAACAAAAACACCTCATCTCTGAAATCCAAAACGAGCAAAAAAAAGTTCAAAGATGGAGCTGGTCTAGACACAAGGAGTTACAAGGAAAGAGACATTTTAACAACTTATCAATCAAGCAGATGTTCCCTGGCTTTTCTCCCTGGGTGAAAGCAAGGTAGGGGGAACTGGTCCTTCCTCAGAGCTGAATTCAGAAGACTGCAATGTTTGCTAGAGAGGAAAGTGATCTAGATTCATTTGATACTGAAGAATTGCAAAGAGCTTTCAGGAATGTTGTATAAATGAAGTGAGATTGTGTGCATCCGTATAGTATACTCTCCATGTAAATGACCATAATTATCATTTGGATAAAATTAAGAATAATGACAATGAAATCATCTTTTTTTTCTTTCATTTTGGCTAAACTCTCAGAAAATAAAGTTGTTGCTGTTGTCTTTGTCCATTTGGATTGCTACAACAAAGTACCATAGAGAGAGTAGCTAAAAAAAACAGGAATGTATTTCTTACAGTACTGGAGGCTGGAAATCCAAGGTCAAAGCACTGGCAGAGGGGTGTCTGGTGAGGTCCCACCTCCTCATAGATAACAGTCTTCTCATTCTAATGTTTCATAGTGCAAGGGGCAAAGGAGATCTTAGGGGTTTCTTTTATAAGGGCACTAATCTTATTCATGGTAACTCAATGACCTAATCACCTCCAAAAGTCCACCTCCCACAATCATCACCTTAGGGTGAAGATTCCAACATATGAATTGGGGCGGGGGGAGTAGGTAGGGACATAAACATTCAAATCCTAGCTCTGTTTCTTATGTGAGCCTTAAATTTATTACCCACCTATCTTGCTTATACTTGTTCATCTTTTATTTTTTTTTTCTACTAACAACCTCCTTCAACTTCTTCATTTCTATTTATTTCATGGATTATTGTTTTATTTTTTTTCCTTCCTTGATATCAATCACATGTTATTGATTTCTGGGAGCCAAGTTACCCACACAGTTAATGTTAAAGAAAGCTGAATCAGAGCCTGCATTCCCACAGGGTCATCAAGTGATGGTACCCAGGTTAATGTTTAAGAAGACTTTTGTCACACAGAATAGGACCTTGGACATCAGCAAGCCCAGAGTCTTAGAATTAATCCATGCATTTGAGAGGGGGATGCTTTCTTTTTCTTTAAAGCTAAAACAATAAGGATTTAAGCTTTGGGTTTCCACAGTCTTCTTTTCTGCCACTGGAGAAAGCCAGCCAGAGAGCACACAGGCCGCAGAAGGAGGGAGGGATCGGAGAAAGTGAGAAGGAACCAAATGACATCGCTTTTGCATCCCTACCAATGCCTGAAGTCGGAACCACCTTTTGAAATTACCAGTTAAATGAGTCAATAACTGCCCTTCTTTACTTCAACTATTTTGACTTGAGTGATTATTATTTGAAACAAAGTGTTCTGAAATACAAAATATCAATCTGTTTAAATATACCAACATCATCCACCAAACATCAAACACCAAATGATTCACTTGCATTCTGGAACATCTTTCAGGAAATAAACTTAATTTCATTTTCAGTGTATTTCTGAGCCACAACATTCACAGAGGAAGTAATCTATGGGTAAAGGAATAAATATTATATCCCATTGTCAGGAGGACCTCTTATCTTCATGTCACACTAGTTTTGCCTTCTTTTCTTTTCCAAGTATCTCCCAAGCCCAAGATTTGCAACTAGTTAATAAATTGGCTCCAGCTCTTTCTCATGTTGTGCAAAATTCAGTAGTAGGAAAACCAATTAGCACACAACTAAATCCATTTCAAAAAGATTCTCAAGTGGGTTTTTATTATGAAAATCTGAGTAGCCCTATGAAAATAAATCAACTTACTTTAGGACTACAATGAGATCAGAAAAGATAGACATGAAAATGTCTATATAGGCTAATAATATGGAGCAGACTAAGCAATCACAGTGATGGAATGGGAACCGTATTAGTCAGCTCTCTGTTACTTTAACAAAATACCTGAGCTAACCTAAAAGAAGCAAAGGTTTTATTTTGGCTCATAGTTTCAGAGATTTCAGCCTAGAAGCAAGAAAGAGAGAAAGACAGGAAAGGGCTGGGATCCCAATATCTCCCTTGGAAGGCACACCGGTGATGACCTAAATTCTTCGCACTAGGCCCCACCCCCTAAATGTTCCACCACCTCCCAATTGCACCACACTGGTGATGGGGCCTTTGGGGAACACTGTCCAAACCATAGGAGGATGTTTCCATATAAATTAGGTTTTAGTGTTGTATAGTATTGAGAACAGTTTTTATTATCTGAAAAGACTAAGAATAACAATGCCTCTTTGCTAATATAAACATGCTATAAACACGCAGGACAGTGGAAAATGATCACTTGTAATCTTTGTGAAGGGAATTCTTCCAGAGGTATCCTCTTCAAAGCCAAATTAATTTTCAGTGGATTCCAACCTGTTCTATCTTTAGTACTTTACTCGGCTTTACGTAAGCAATATTGAGGATGATGTATTTGCGTTTATGGTCTTATAAAAAATGTATGACTTCCAAGGCAAAGGGAAGTAGAGAATTCAACAATAGTTTAATGGTTTTTGTGTCCCTAAAGCTTCACCTTTATCTGACTTGTAAATATACCTTATGATACATAAGATATTATAATTAGTGAAAATCCAAACTAAAACACATTTTCTCCAAACAAAAAAATGGAACTTTTGTTTTGTTTTGTTTTTAGGAGATAAGCT
This sequence comes from Tamias sibiricus, assembly GCA_025594165.1. NCBI lineage: Eukaryota > Metazoa > Chordata > Mammalia > Rodentia > Sciuridae > Tamias > Tamias sibiricus. Next base: position 47,264,411 of record CM046669.1, on the reverse strand, counting down.
CTTTGTGTCCCCCTAGCTATTCTTTTGCCATTGCTTCAGTTCACAGCACTTCCCTTCTCATTTCTGAAATGCATGAAATTATTCCTGCCTTAACATCTGTGTATCCAAAATGCACGCCCATGGTAGGAATTCCCCATTCTGGTCAAATAATAACCATTGTAGCTACCATTTACATAGTCCCAAGCATTGTTGTGACTGCTTTACCCATATTAATTCACATAATTATCAGGACAACCCCATAGGGTAGATCATCCCTATTTTACCAGTATTTTATAAGTAGATTACCAGTGTTTGCAGGTATTTTTCATCATCTCTATTATTCAGGTGAAGAAATAGAGGCATAGTAATTTTCCCAAAGATCATCCAGCAAGTAAGCCACAGAGACTTGGTTCACACTGTGCTAATGACTCTCTAGCCTATTAAGGTATTTTTCTCAATAAAGTCTAATCTACCTTTCAGAGAAAATTTGGCAAAGGTGTTACATAATAAATAGAGTTACACAAACACTCACACAACTTTTTCCCATAAAACTCAATTCGTAAACCCCTTCTTAACGACCCTTGTAAGAAATTCCATATCATTAATCCTCACTTGGAAATAACCTGAGAATTCCCACATAATAATCTGTACTTCTTAAAAGTACTGATCTTAAGAGTCCTTGGATTATAATTATGTCTGTGATTTATTGGCCTAACTAAACTGCAGCTTCTTGAGAGTTGGAGCATTTTTAAATAATTATTACAAAACACCTACTGAAACTAGGAGCATTTTAAAATTATTGTTACAAAGCACCTAATGTAGCATTTTGTATGAAATACTTGTTTGATATCCACTTGCCAGCTGAATTAATTAATACGTTAAGCCAAAATTAGCTTTTTTTTTTTTTTTTTTTGAGTACAGGGTCCAAGCAGTTTTCACAAATCTTTTGGGGAAAAAAAAACAAGGATAATAATGATCATGATGATAGTGACAGATAATGGTAAGATAAACAGAAAAAAATGAAGCAAATCTGACTACAGTGTGGTTTATAGAAAGTAACTATTTCCAAAAAGGATTTTGATGCTTCCCTCAGTTATCTTGCAAATATTCACTACCAATATCTGTATAGTCACCCTAGTATTCCCTACTTACTTGATTTTTTCAATCTCTTAGTAAATTTGAGGCCAAGGAACACGATGATATATGCAAAGCCTTCCAAGCTCAGTGGGAAAGCAAGACACCTGCATGTTAATTCCTATTACATATTTAGAATAATAATAGAAAGAAGTAAACATGGTAATAATGATCTTAACAAAAATGTTCATCTAACTGTTCAAAAGCTTAATATTTAACTTCAGAAAAATTCCAGTGATTGTCTAGCCCCCTTCTTGGAGATGGGACAATGGGGAGAAACATGGTCTTCAGTGGTAAGTACTTGGACTCAAATCCTGGCCCTGCTATCTGGGCAGCCAGAGGTAAAACACTGCACTCACTGATTCCCATCCTATGAGATGATAATTCAAATGACATGCCAAATATCTAGAAGAGAAAGTTGTATATTAAAAAGCATTTAGTATTAGACACTATTTTAAAGGTGTCTTATTACCAGTGTGCATATCTCCTAACATTATCCAGTCATCAAGAAAAACCATAGAGCCAAGCGTGGTGGCACATGCCTGTAATCCCAGTGGCTCAGGAGGCTGAGACAGGAGGATTGCAAGTTCAAAGCCAGCCTCAGCAAAGCAAGACGCTAAGCAACTCAGTGAGACCCTGTCTCTAAGTAAAATACAAAATAAGGCTGGGGATGTGGCTCAGTGGTTGAGTGCCCCTGAATTCAATCCCTAGTACCAAGAAAAAAAAGAAAAGAAAAACCATATAATTCCTAATTGCACCACAGAATTTACGTTCGTGAGTAATAATGATGCCTTGTTTGTTAATGTTCTCCAGATGACCTCTTAGTCCTTTACTTCCCTGTTTCTGAGAAGGAAATAGCAATGATTATTTATTTTTTGATATAATTATTCTGTTATTTATTCATATTTATGTATGTTGTTATTTGCCTCATCAGGTCTTTTGTCAGTGTGACTATCATATTCAATATCCTTCTGTTCATATCCTGATATAATGCATTTAAGACAGGCATGGTCATTTGTCTTGGTCCTTCTAGGCAAGGAGATAATAAAATGAACTATACAAGAAAAATCACATGGATTTTGAAAATATATAATGGCAAAACAATAGCTTTTTTAATATCTGAAGACCTGTATATCTTCAATGTAATTCATTCCTCCTGAGACTCTAAATGTGGTGCAATTTGCATATTAATTATTGCTTCTCAAAGAATTAATTGGTTACCTCAAATAAATTTGGTGGCTTTTCTAATGAATTGTCCTAAATGCTGGGGGAAAACCCACAGTAATGAAAATGAGCTACAGCCCACACAAGAAAGTTTCTAAAAGAACTTTTGCATGCTTAATTGAAATTAATCCATGGTTTTAAAAGAAATGAGACTTATTTAGGCTCAGACTCCTGACGCAATCCCAGAATATTTAATGCTTCTTCATGTCAACTCAGATGCTGAGGGAAGTCTCAAAGGTTGGCAGAGCTTCACAAAAGGTCTGGATCAAGCTATTAGACGACTCAGATCTTGACCTAAGTTGTCATCTGGTTAAACACAGATTTGTAATTTGGATCACAGCCAAACACAAGGCTATATTCCAAGTCTATCTGCAAGATTGCTAATGTGGATCCTTTCTCCCTAGTAGTTTAGTATGTCTTGATAAATCAACATTTTTTTTCCTTCTTGATATGCTTTATTCTTGGTATTCATTGTATAGATTACCAACAAAGTTTATATTCAACTTCCTTTAACACTGAGAAAGTCTGGACTTCCTTACTCAAACTGCAACAGGTTTTGACAAATGTCAAATTTCCATGCATTCATCAAGCAAATAAGTGTATATTTGAATTGAGTCTTTGTAATTTTGCTAATTAATGACTAATACTCACTTTCTTCTTGAGAAACCAAATATAATTGCTTTTGCTGCAATTACCAAAGTGCCATATTTCCAAGTTTTTTGACAAATGATTCTATAACAAATTGATTTTACCATCATAACGAGTAATGCAAACACTTAATCAAAATAATTACCTCTGTATTTCTGGCATTTCCATATTCCTTCCTTGAAAAACTAACATGAAATAAAATAAAACTTTTTTTAGTTGTATCCTTCCCAAAACTGTGGAATTACTGAGTGAACAGATTTTTGCTCTAAAACACCTGCAAAAATAGTTATACTCATAGTCTTCTTCCAAAGAATTTTCATCCTGTGCAGCAGTCTTTAGTATTTAACACATCAAAGTCATGTCAAATTTTCCAATCTCTTAATCTTCCTTTTACCAGCAGTAGGTGGAATATTGAGTGGCATCATTACAATTCTTTCCTAAACCAGAGATACTAAGATCTGCAAATGCCATACCTATGTAATAACTCTTTCTTCTTCACCTTTATCATGTAAAAAAACAACCTGAAATCACAATGTCTGCACAGGCAAAACTAAATCCTAAAAGGGGAAACAACATGTTTTTTTTTTATTCAAAGTTGTTATATATGACAGCAGAATGCATTACAATTCATATTACACATAGAGAGCACATTTTTACATGTCTCTGGTGAAACAACCATTTTTAAAAAGCTGTACATGTGATATAAATTGCCTGGTCTTTGAAAGCAGATACACCAGTGTTCAAATTAAAGTCATACCTTAACTCTTTGAGTTGCTGACTCTTCATCAGATTAGAAATAATGACCAAAGTTACATAACATCTAGCTTCCAAAACAGCTGTGACAATTAAAACAATAGAAGATGGGTATCTCATAGACTTTCAACAAATGCCAGTTGTTCAAAGGATACAATTAAGAAGGTGAAGAGAGAACCTCCAGAATGAGAGATTTTTGCCACCTACTCCTCAGATAGGGGATTAATATTCAGAATATATAAAGAACTCAAAGAACTTAACACCAAAAAAAAAAACTGATTATTAAATGGGCAAAAGAACTAAAGAGATACTTCTCAAAAGAAAAACTACAAATGGTCAATAAATACATGCAAAAATGTTCAATATCTAGTAATCAGGAAAATGCAAATCAAAACTAAACATTGAGATTTCATTTCACTGCAGTCAGAATGGCAATTATTGAGAATACAGATAATAATAAATTTTGACAAGGGTATGGTCATACATTGTCAGTGGGAGATTCCTCAAAAAACTAGGAATGGAACTACCATATGACCCAGTTATGACCATCTTTGGTACATAAATCTAAAACCAGCAAACTACAGGGATGCAAACCCATTGTTTATAGGAGCACAACTCACAATAGCCAAATTATGGAGCCAGCCTACATACCTGTCAACAGATGAATGGATAAAGGAAATGTGGTATATATACACAATGTATTTTTTTCTCAGACATAAACAATGAAATTATGTCACTTGTGGGTAAATGGATGAAACTGGAGAACATCATGCTAAGTGAAATAAGCCAGACACAGAAAGTCAAGGGACAAATTTTTCTTTCATATGCATAAGGTGGTTGGGGGAGAGGGGCAGAAAAGAAAAAGGAGGGTAGATCCTATGAAAATAGAAGATAGATCAGAGTAGAGGAAGGGAATTGAAGGGAAGAGAAGAGGAACTGGAAAAGGGGGAAATGGTGGACTGAATCTGATGAAACTTTCCTATGTACAGATATAAATATCCCACAGTGAATTTTGCCTCTATATATATACATAATGCACTGATGAAAAAAAACTATAAATAAATAGAAGAAAGATAAGTAGAATAGAGGAAAGGGAACAGGGGGAGGAAGGAGAGGAGAGAACAGAAGTACTGGGGACTGAATCAGAGCAAATTATATTTCATGCTTGTATAATTATAATAAAGTGAACTCCAATATTATGTGTACCTACAAAGAACTAATAAAAAAAAGAAAGAAAGAAATGTCAGCTGTTTAAATTGTTTCATGGGTGGAATTCATCAGTTCCTTTAAAGTCAGTTAAATTGGTCTGTGTGGATAAAAACAGGAGCTTAAGTGACAAAATAAAATAACCTCCATCTCAGCTCAACCAGATCTTATATAAATTAGGAAAAGACTATTCAGAGAAAGGAAATAGAGTTGAGCCTATTGAATCCACAGAAACTCATTTGGGTAATTATTTGTTTCATTATACATCATAGAATCATCAGTTTGGCTGATTCACTCAGCCATTTTCCTTTCTTCCACCCCTTCCTATATTTTCCAGTTTCATAGATATGTTCACATGAAAGTCAATTAGCATTGATGTTATGTCATTTACTTTGAGTCAGCATAGTTTGAAATCAAATAAAAAGATGTGGGTGGCATATAACCATGCAAGTCATACCTATGCCATCCTAGATCTGACTTTAGTGTCTTTCAGTTTCTTAAATGGCTTCTGATATTAGTGTTTTTTTCTTTTCCCTTTCTATTTATATTTTCTACTCATTTATATTTTCCCATTCTATTTACATTTTTTCCATCTTCAGTAATAATGGCTTTGTATTCTACTTCTTTCTGAATATTTTATTTCTTTACAAATCTTTCCTGGCTTATCTTCCTGAAGCATTTTCTTTCTTTCTTTTTTTTTTTTTTTTTTTTTTTTTTGGTATTTTAGTGATATCATTTTCAAGTCCTATTCACCTTTAAGTTGACCACGACCCTCATATTTTCTGGAGCAGAATATTAATTGGAAGGATAAAGATTTGTAGTGTTCAGGATATGCTATCCCAAACTCTGACTCCTTGGCACATTGAATATTTTGGGGTAAAAAAATTTGATGAAAGGTAGAAGCACCACCCTTCTGCCTGCCCCCCACCCCCCAAAAAAAGGTCATAAAAGCCAGGAAGAATGTTTTTGACCTTCTAGGAAAGGTGTATGTAACATGAACATTTGGGAGGTGTCTTCCAAATACCTGGAGGAAAAAAACATTCTTCTTTCTGGAGTCACAAGGACTCGTAGAGATACATAAATGAATAGGCCTTTGTTTTTTCCAGTTTACTGCCATTACGTCATACTCTTCTTGCCCTATCAGATTTCTCCACAACTCTCACTCTTCATCAAACCCACTATGAAAAACATTTAGGTTTAACTGTTTCTTCAGGTCTTCATTTCCTTATGAACACTTCTATGTCTGGCAAAAAGTACATTAAGTACACTTTTCTGTATCTGTCTTTTGTTGCAGGGGTCCAACTAATTAACCGAAGATAGGAAGGAGGAAAATATATTTTTTTCTTCCCTTAAAACATCATGTACTTCAAAGATGTTGTTTTTTTCTTTTCTGGAAAATTACATGGACCTAGTACCCATAAGTACCATAAGTACCATAAGTCAGGGACCTAGTACCATAAGTCAGGGACTCTCTGTATTCTAATTAATTCTTTATACTTAAGTCAAAAGGGAAATTTCTTTAAAAAACAAAGTATAATTTTTTTTCCTGAATTAATCAGGTAATGAGTATTAAGATCAAAACTGAATCCTAAAGTATCCAAATTGCCACTTTACAATGCCTACCCTAGCCAATGTCAAAAAAAAAGAAAAAGAAAAAATATTGTCTAAATACTTATTTAGGCAATAGCTATTTCCTAATTGATTGTAAGGTAGAATGCATGATGATCTTAAATGATTATTTATAGGTTATTTATAAGAGATTCTATATTGAAACACTGGACTGTCAACACTGGGACTTCAGCCTCTAAACTGTCTGGATTGCCTGCCTGGAGAAGTATTCCAGTGGTCTTCAGCAATCTGTATTCTTCAGCAATCTGAAGACTACTGGAATACTGTGCAGAGGTAAACATCACCAAATGACACCAGCCCCTTCTATTACCATCCACTACTGTGACCCAACCAGAGGCAGGTTCATATTTCCCTGCCAGTGTGGATACTGTTTTCAGACACTGTGTGGGACTCTGAGATATATACTTTCCCTTTAATTTAAAGCAGATCACAAGCAAGCATAGAAAACAGCCACCTTAAACTTCTTAAACTTCAAAACTACCTCCTAACTATGATACTTTGGTTGTAATAGATACCAAATTACTGTGTACAGATGTTTCATGATTTATGATGGAGTAATGTCATGGTAAACCCTTCATAGATTGAAAATATCATGTCAAAAGTGTATTTAATAAACATAACCTATCAAGCATCATAGTGTAGCCTACCCTACCTTAAATGTTCTTAGAACACTTACTGTAGCCTACAGGAGGGCAAAATCATCTAACACAAGTCTTTTTTATAATAAAATATTAAATATCTCATATGATCTACTGAATACTACGCTGAAAGAAAAAATAAATGGTTGAATGGGTACACTTTCACTCATTGTCATGTCAACAAAATTATTAAGTTGAACCGTAAGACAGGGACTCTCTGTATTCTAATGATTACTCCCCCTGGACATTTCTGTAAACCTTGGATTTCCTGAAATATGCCACCATCTCTCATACTCATAGTGACGACTTCACCATTTGCCTATGATTAAATAAGAGGGAACTCTTATGCCTGTTTTATCTCAGTTATACCAGCATTTGCGTTCATCATTTTATACAATTCTAAAAAGACTTCAAAATTAAACATAATGATTATGTAACATTGCCTAGAAACTAAGAATTATTCCTCTATAGTCATGCTTATTGTTTCATCTTTCCCAGGTGATAAATGATGGTACAATTGTGATTTTCTTATATAAAATATTGCCCTTTGCCAAATATCTTCTCAGAAAAAGGACTGCTGAATCCAACGTAGTAATAGCATTTTGATGCCTAACACTCAAATTCTTTCCTAATGTGCTGAACCAGTTTATGCTATTGACAATGAGAATTAAAGGTAAAATTGTATCCTGCAACATTGCATTCCCTTAAATATTTTGCAAATATACATGATATGCTAATTATTTTTGAATCTGCACTACTTTAGTCATTAATAACACCTTTTCTTATTTATTAATCATATTGCCTAAAGTTAACTGTAACCATGTAACAATGAATGATTTAAGTCCAGAATTTGAAACATTAAAAAAAAACTGCAGAAAATATTTTCAGGATGTACAACATGAAAAAAAAATGTTGACCCTTTTAAAATAGGAAAATCTGTACAAATCGATAGGAAAGTGATTAAGACCCCAACAGATAAATGGAATAATTTAGTCTTACTATTTACAGAAAGAATTGAGGGTGATGAGAATAGAGAAATCAAGAGTTCAGTTAAAGTTGTGTTAAAATGAGCTTCTATGAGCCATACAAACACAGTGATCAAATAAGCAGTAGTTTGAAATATAAAACATAGCTCAAAGGAAAACTCTAGGCTAGTGATACAGATGTGGAAATTGATAGAATATAGATAGAGAGGAATGAGTATCAGTTGGATCATATATGGAGAAAGTATGCAAACAAAGGTGAAAGGAGACCCAGGTAAAGGCAACAAAAATATTTAGTAAGGAGAAGAGGTTAGTGAAGAGACTGAGAAGGAGCAGTTCGCGAAACAGGAGGAAAACCAAGAGAATATGGTGTCCTGGAGGTGGTAAAAACAGTGTTTCAGATCCATCCACTTAACTGTAAATGTTGTAAAGTCATTCTTCTTTATGGGTGAGTAATATTCCACTGTATATATAAACCACATTTTCTTTATCCATTCATTTGTTGATGGGCATCTAAGTTGGTTCCATAACATCTCAACACCATGTACATCTAAGACTTGGATCCTAATTAGAATAAGGTATAATCCATGTTTGCATCAATATTTCAAAATAGTCTCTACTGTCATATAACAAAAAAGAACAAAATAGTTTTTTAAAAAAGTGTTTCTAAACAGAGGAAGAGACAGCTATTTCTCAAGTTCATGGGAAATAAAATTAGATATGTATTAGTGGGATGTATGTGTGTTTTTCCTATCAGCATAGTGATGTTGGTTCTGTCAGAATTCCTGCTGTGATTAGATTATGAACATTTAAGAGCAAAGATGTCCAACACTATTCCCACATTGTCTATAATACATATCAGGGATAAGCAGAGACACAGAATCACAGCAGTAACTGGTTTTAGAAGTTATCAGGCCAAATTTCCTTGATTCTACAAATAAGAAAACCCACACTAAAAAGTGGTTATACAATTTTTCCACAGCCACCCTGCTAATAAATGGGGTTTTTATGGTCTTCTTATGGACACATGGAATTAGAACCCCCACCATCAACTCCAGATTCACTGTGTTTTTTTCTTTTATACTATAGACTTCTTTTAAATATGGACAATAAAGAGGGAAAAGTTTTCTTTCCTATGGCCAAACTCATCTTTCTATAGTTATGCCAAAGTTTTAGGTCTAAATTAATAGGACTGTGAAAAGAAAGGAAATGTTGAAAATAGCTATTTCTGTGTTGAATCTATGTAAAGATGCACATTTTTCCACAAAACAAAATATGGATGACTCAATGGTAATATTTGAGGGAAAGAAGGGGAGTAGAGAAAGAGACATCCCTGTTTCAGTGAGAATATCTATAAATTAAACTACTTACTCACCTATTTGATTGCTTCCCACTCAACCTAACCTAGTTCAGAAACCATATAAAACTGAAACTTTAGCAAGAAAACTTAATATTTCACTTCTTTGTGGTTTCCAACATCCCTGCAGCCAATCGTTAGAGAATCCAAGAAGACAGTGCTGATAAGTGAATGCAAAACTACTGTGAAATACACTCCACATTTAATGGTTTGTGATATAAGCTTTATATATAAAACAGTATTCCATTGTGCTTTGTTAATATTATGATCATTTGCCAAAATGATAAAATAATCGAGATCAAGTATAATATTTCTTGCAGTTTTAGCTTTTAGGACTCTTAATTTTATGGCCTCCTAACCAGCCACCATGTGATCCAAAACTGTGTTTCCTGTAGATAGGAAAGCAAATTGACAATTCATTGTCAATATTGAGTAAATCCATAATAAAGCCATGTAATAAATTCTGATGATTTTCCTAGTGATCTCTCTCCATAAGAGGTTAATGCTTCTGATTTTCCTTTACCCTGCGTGTTTGCATTCTTGAGCAGTTATCGAAAAATATGCACCATAATTAATCTATGGTGTTACTTAAATTAGAAAATAAATTATAAAATCTTTATGAATTCTAAAGTTTTCTCACTAGTTAAAACTTAAATAACTTAAAATGCTAAAGCCTGCCACTCTCTGAGGTTGGACACACAAAGAGGCAGATGGTTCTAGAGTAATTATTATGGTTCTTTTGCTCAGACACATTTTTAAATTGTGTAAACAGAACCAAGCAGACAGATTAATCAAAATGGAAATTAGCAATACATAAATGCAAAATATCACAAGGATGTTTTTAAGAAGTTTGTATTTTCATTTCTAGTTATATTTACTGGCTAGAAATGAAATAAATTTATCTCGAACATGCTTTCATTGGTTATTTCTTGAGACTTCCACTTTGAGAAGGACAGCTGACTCATAATTTTGAAAGCTTTTGCAATTGATTTCATCATCTCCAGAGAATGCAACAGCCTTGACAGAGTTTGATGGCACCTGTCTTTTAACGTCAAAAGATGACCAGAACAATATCTTAAAGAAGAAAGTACAATTTTCCCAGGCAATACTTGTTAAACCCTGCCAATTCTAGTCCTTAGAGAGAACTCTATTCATAGAGAGCAAATACTCTTTAAATTTGCCTGTATATAGGACTAATTAAAGTTGTATTTTAGCATTCTCCATGGTTAATGATGAATTATTGCTTTTTCTGCACACATTCATGAGAAATAGAACTGAAAATGTTTCCTTAAATGGCTCTAGAGCCTAGAATAGCCGGGTCTGAAGATTTGCTATTGTCAACTCATTCTGAGAGTAATGGTCAACACATTCTCCCTGCCACTCTAACTCCTGGTCCTAGACATGCTGGGCACAGGCTCTTAGAGTGCCACTGTATTTGGATCAGCTCCATCATTTGTAAGCAAAGGTTAAATATTCATCAACAGTTGCTTGAGAGAACAGTCTCTACATTATCTTCTCTTTGGTTTTATAAAGCTCTAGATGAGTTACACTGAGAAAACAGCCATATTTGCTTCCATTTTTGCCCCAAATATAGAGTCCTCCAAGAGAAAACCCAATCTCTGAGCAGATTCTAAAGGGCCATGCCATCAACCCTATATATGCAAAGTAGTCCCACAGTAGATTGTATCTAGCTATAATCAATAAAACTATAACTTCAAGTAAGTTGAGACATTGAGACATCTCTAGACCAGGCTCAGGAATGTTCTCACCAAATTAATGGTCTCGATGTTGAAATTTTAATTCTTGGACGATGAGAGACATGAGAGCTTTCAACAGTTGAGAGTCTATTGAACCTTTCATTCTTAGGTGGAAAGTAATTTAGTGACATGTACTAGCTATGGAGTCAGTGAGTACTTGGGCTCAACTCCTGGAGTTCCACAAAGTTAGGGGATGTTGGGCACATTCTCAGTCTCTAGTCATTTCAGTTTTCTTCATTGAAAAGTGAGAGTTCCTTTGTAGGCTTGCTAGGAGAATTATAAGAGAAAACATCGGTAAAGTAAGGTAAAGTAACAAAAAAAGGATACTTAGTTTCAGTTTTTTTCCAGTTTAAAAAAAAAAAAAGTTTTTACATCCCTAAAATCCACACTCACTTTCCATGATTATGAATGTCAATATCCCAAAAGCACAGATGATAGCACTTCATACAAACCAGTCTGCAGTATGAATATCAATAAAACTACTCTAAATATGATGTATAACAAACATATACACTGAACAAGCATAAACACTATTAGGGTTTGGATCCTGAATGTCTCCCAAAGGCCCATGTGTGGAAGGGCTGGTCTCCAGTCCATGACACTACTGGGACATGGTACAACCTTCAGTAGGTAGGCCTAAAGGAAGTTAGGTCATAGGGGTGTGACCTTGAAGATGATTTTGGGACCCCAGCATATTCTTGTTTCTCTCTTTGCTTCCTAGCCACCATGACATGAAGAGACCTCTTCCACCATGTGCACCCATCTAATATATAGTGCCTCTGTGGGCCCAAGCCAGAGGGCCAAGTGACTATGGGCTGAAACTGTAACAGGGCAGCTCTTTGGGGGGTTGTACTTGCAGAATTCTGCAGAGCTATTATCTCTCCTTAATCCTTTAACATCTCTCCCTTTCACCCAACACTCTAAATTCTAGAGAGAAGCCAAAACTAGATGGTTAAAATTTTAACAACTAAATCTTTCTTTAGATTCACAAAACCCAGGCCTTTGATATACTCTTCCTTAGTAACTAACCTCATGAAATTGAAGTTCATTGATGTCATAAGGAAGACACATGTCCCAGCTGATGAGGAACTCTGCCCATCCTGCACTATATCTCCTTTCTCTCCCCATAAAAATTCTATGCATCCCTAAGCCACCCACCCTCCCAAGATTATTGGGAGATAGTCCCTCTAACTTCTTCAGGGCCAGGTTTGAATAAGCCTGACTCCTTCCTATCAACTCTCATCTTCCCAATTTTGTTTACTTTGAGCTGTGGACAGCCAGAATGCTTGATATGGGTAACAAAACTTCTGAAGCAATGAGCCAAAATAAATCTTTCCTCTATTTGTTTATGTATGGTATTTTGTCACAGTAACAGAAAGCTAACTAACACATTCACATACTTTATAAATTTATATAATTAAAACTTCAAAAAATGTTGTTGTAAGGGAAAAGGGAATACTACTCCTTCATCCTTCCAAGGTTCCCTGGGGTAAAGTGAAACAGATAAGCTGGAGAAAAGTCTAAAAGAGGTACCTGGAGGAAATCACATGTACTGTTACCCAACAGCAGTCACCCACCAGTCCAACATGATTTAGAAGTTTATATACCGACTTTCTATAAGACAGGAGAACAGGGAGTGTAGGCAATTTTGAGGAGACATGAATAATTTGGGGGGAAAACGAATGGTTCAAGGGATAGAAATTAGCTTGTAAAAAGATTCTTTTTAGAATTTGAGGGACAGACAATGTGATGAAAGTCCATCCAGGTATAGTTATATTCTGAGTCTTCTTTTGAGACAGAAAATGAGATTTCAGGGTGGGGATGGAAGGTCATTATGTTCTCTTATACAGGTTTAGTTTTAATGCAGATAAGGGTATATCAAAGTAAATCCTCTATTAACATCTGCTAAATTTTGAAGGCTTTTAATTTAAAATAATCAGCATACCATGGTGCTATATATTGTGGTAAGTTTTGGGGAGCTCCTTTGTAAACACGGACAGGTACTGAGGAACAAAACTGACCAAGTTATGGCCTTATATTGTGTACCTGTGCAGATATTAAACAATAAACCCCACTATTATGTATAATAACAATGTATCAATATAAATAAATAAATAAAGTAAAATAAAGAAAAGTTAAATAAATAATGTAAAAAAGAAAAAAATAAACTATATAGATAGGTTAAGAATAAATTTATGTTAGCCGGGCGCAGTGGCGCACACCTGTAATCCTAGCACTTAGGAGGCTGAGGCAGAAGGATCACGAGTTCAAAGCCAGCCATCAGCAATGGCGAGGCACTTAGCAACTCAGTGAGAACCTGTCTTTAAATAAAATACAAAAAGGGCTGGGGATGTGGTCCAGTGGTCGAGTGCCCCTGAGTTCAATCCCCAATACAAAAAAATAAATAAATAAATTTATGAAAATGCCTTCATTTGTTGAAGAGAGATTACAGGTAAAAAAATATATATGATTTAAAAAAATTTTCCACTGTTGGTTATAATGTTGTTTAGATGGTATTTTAAGCTATACACACACTATATCTACTAAAACATTTTGTAGAAACTAGCTATTTAATTGTGAAAAGTTCCTAATTATTTTTGTCATACAAGTAAAAAATTGATAACTAATCTCCTTCTCCAAAGGATTCCTCTGTAATAGTTTACAAAATCCCATTTACAACTAATTCTCAAATAGCTGAAAATATCTATTACTAGGATTTCTAATGGCAGACAAAGATTGCTTATTAAATGTTGTGAAGATTCAATTTGAAAATAATCATAAAAGAAATATAAAACAAAGCAAATTAGAATTTTTTTTTCCCTAAAGTTGGGTCTAACCAGTGTACACACACTCTTTCTTATCAGGTTCTAGTAATGTTAAGTCTTATAAGCTCTAACCCAGAAAATTTACAGGGTACTAAAAGTGATAGTCTTATTGATAAGAAGTTATTCTTATTCTTTGCATAACTGTTATGGTTTAGATAGAAGGCGATCCTCCAAAGCTCATGTATTAGAAAATGCAATAATTTTCAGAGGTGAAATGATTGGGTTATGAGAGTCTTAACCTAATCCGTTGTTTAATCAATGGATTAACTGGGCAGTATCTATAGGCAGGGATGGGGTGGCTGGAGGAGGTAGGTCACTGGAGGTATGACTTTGGGGTTTATATTTTGTCACTGGTGAGCGGAGCTCTCTCTGCTTCCTGACTGCCATGTTCTAAGCTGCTTTTCTCCACTATGCCCTTCCACCTCACCTTGGGCCCAGAGCTATGGAGTTGGCCAACCATGGCTGAGACCTCTGTGGACTAAGACCTCTGAAACTATAGGCTCCAAATAAACTTACCCTCCTCTGTGTTGTTCTTGTCAGGTATTTTGGTCACAGCAAGGGAAAAGCTAAATAAAACAGTAACTATTTTATTGAGAAGTTGTTTAAATATGGGTTAGATTTTTGTACATGCACTTTAAATATATTTGAGAAATTTTTTTTTCCTTTCTTTTGTAACTTACTGATCTATATATATGCACTTATACTTATTTGTAAAAATAAAGAACACATTTGCCTTTGCAATTACAGTTACATACAATCTTTAGCACTATCAAAAAAAATTCAAGTATAGCTATAAATTAATACTGATCACCCAGTAATCTAAATGTATTAGCATCAGGCCAATAATTCTATTTATAAGAATATAGACAATTTTGTTTTTATATTGAAAAGGCACTCCAATCTCAATCTTGCAATGAATTTCTTTTTATGTAAGCAAAACCATCTAAAGAGTAAAACAGGATTGACCACAGAGGAATTGAGCCAAAGGACCCTCTTTTCTGCTGGGTACAATCTGAGGTGCTGAGTATCTATCCAAGAAATATCTGGAGTCTGTCATGTGACTCTCAGAACAGCTATGTTTGCACAGATTTTGGCTACACTAAGCATTCGATGAAGACAAGTAATGTGATAAATTAAGTAAAAATAAAAGTTGTTTTCTTCCAATTTTTTGCTTATTTTAAGTGAAAGTATTTCAGATGTAAATTACCCAGAAAAGTACCTTAAATCTTCATTGCACTTTGCATATTTAGTTAATATATAAGATCCCAAGCTATGATTCTTCATCTTGTCTTTCTACAAAAACAAATGCTTTGAATGTTAGCTTTTAAGCTATTCTCTAAGTCAGATACATTTTTAATATCTACGTTTGTCTGATAAGGAGATGCATTATATTTCCTGGGTAAACCAGAAGTAGGAAAAGCAATTAGGACACTAGAGAATTTTGGTATTTGACTATGCTCACATATATTATGCATCAAAATAAAGAACAGCTATGAGAAAGTCTCTAAAACTCTGAAAAGTTTTATCAAGGGCAACATTAAACCCGGTTTTGCTTGTTGTTCTTGTTGAAAGCATTCCTTACTGTTGATCTGTTTGTTCTCTTAGAATGTTGAGAGGAGGGGAAAAAACTCAAGCTGATTAATAATGTTTTTCTTTGAGTTTGTTTTTTTTGAGTCCCACAGCTCAGTATTTACATAAATGGAAGCCCTGCTGCTGTTAAATCACTCATCTATGTTTGTCTAGAAACTGTTTCCTATAAAGCTAAACCCATATGTTTTGCAAGGATTTTTCTCCCTTTTAAAAATAGACCTGAATTTCTCCTTTCCACTATCACGGATGAGTAGTCTAGGATGGATTTCTTCATAAAGGAGGATTAGAAAATGAGTAATGATAACCAATATAATATGCCTCTACAGTTAGCTTATTACCAGATTCTCTTAATTTTCTTGAAACTTCATCTGCATATAGAAGAGAGGGGAAAACCCTCAGTAACTTTACAAGAATGAAAACACACAGCCATTATAGTAAGAGTTTAGATCATAACATGCAACTAGTATCCTTTTTTCCAAGTAGTATAAATGCTTAAATATTAGTTTTCCTTGTTTTAGGAAATATGAGGCAGGCACATTTAAAAAAAAAAATTTTATAAAAGCCACAATCATAAATCTGTGAGACTAAAGCCCAAGCTACTGAATCCATTTGTGAAAAAGTCATGGTGCTGTCTTTTCAATCTTGCCAAAGGAAAGAAAAATAAAAATACTTGTGAGAGATATAGTAAATTACTGTGACTTTTTCAGGTCATCAATAAAACCCCAAGGGAATTAATCTTCCAATTATAAAGAAGAAGCTCAGCTTTGGGGAGTGAAGGAAATTTTGAGATTAGATATTGATGTATTTTGTAGATCCTTACTTCTAATATTATCAATGGGAAACACCAAGACTAATGTTTTAAAAGACTTCAGTTCTCTTTTTCTACCCTCTCAATTCACTGCCCGTTAAGCTATGTGATTTAAAAACAAGCTGTGTTTTTATTCAATTATTTTCCACCCCAAGTTTCGATGATGGGAACAGACCTCTATTTTGCAGGCGGCACTCCCTGAGGACCCTGCCTATTCACCACTTTTCTTTTCAAAAGAGATAAACATGTTCTTGTCATCCACAGCTGTTCCTCCAGATGTTCCTGAACCAGGACCAAAATCAGCTCATCTGTGCTTTAAACGTAGTCTTCTTGGGAATTCTTGTGAGAGCCATTGTCTTCTGTAGGTGAGTTCTTTCACAACTTCAGTGCCCAACAGAATAGAGCCCTTTGCTTCTTCAGGACATCTGCCTGCTGAGAGCAGAACAAGTCCCCCTGGCCAAGTCAGACAGGGAAAAGCAGCCCACAATCAAGTAGGGCCACCCAAAACAGCAAGAACAACTGCTGTCAGCTAGGAGGCCAGCGGAGGAACCACAGTGAGAAGAAACCACAAGGAGTAAATCAAGAAATTGTTTGCTATTGAATTTAGAGCTTTGTATTGAGGATGTCATGTGGGCTGTGTAGTTTACATACATGCTTTAGGTTTCTCTAAATCATACTCCATGATGTCATGACTCTCATCATTCATTTACATATTAGAAAATCTTATTCCATAAGGATTCTTCACGTGTAATATCAGACATGCATTCAAACCAGTTTGTATAAAAGAGATTCTAACCGGCTCACATGCCTGGAAATTCTATAAGACTGCCTTCAGGTCTGGGTAAGCCCATAGGTTCAAGTTTATCATCATATTTCTATCATTCCAGGTTTGTCTAACCTTCCATGAGGAGGACTGATGGTCCTAAGCACCATGGAACTTTAAGGAAGAACAATTCCTTTACTGGAAGACCAGTCTAGAAGAGATCAATGTTGAACAAGTAAGTCCTCTCCTCTCAACACATAAAGCCATAACTGTGTATAATAAATTCTACCCTTGAAAAGTTCTTTGAACTTTCATAAAGTACAGTAGTGGGATAAAATACACAACTGTACTTAGTAATCCTGTGCATACTGAAATAGAAAAATCACTAAACTAGGCTATTGGGGATTGACAAATATATAAAAGAAAAGGATATAAGAAATACTAGGACATCCAAGGCATGTGGCTTTTAAAACAACACTGAAATCTCTAGGTGAGTAAGAACCCAGCGGAGAATTCTAGAGTGTTCTTTTCCATGTGTAGAGGTTACTCCACTCTCTTTCAGTAGAAAATACCTGTAAAATTAATATTTATTAATAGATTCGTTTGTTATTAGAAGAATTACATCTATTATTAAGTTAAACAAACTTTGTTCAAAATCTCCCACCGTTGGTGATATAATAAAAAATATTTTTTTCAGGTTTTGTTTTTTTATGTGTTGTTTGAGCTTTTATTTTCTTGGTCAAGAGGTTCTTCATGATCAAACAGAAAACAACAGCATGCAAAATATCACACTAAAAGATAAAAATTTATTATTAAAAAGAAAAGTATACTATACCCAAACATAGAGTTGCTGAATCACATAGTAATTATAATTTTAGTTTTTTGAGGAAGTCATACTATTTTTCAAAATGACTATTAATTTACAATCCCGCAAATAGCATGCAAATGTTTCTGTTTCTCTATAACTTTCAAAACTCTTGTTATCTTTCATCTTTTTGATAATAGATAATCTAAGGTATAAGGTGTTGAATTTTATTTTTCATAAATCTGCTAGCTATTTGCATGTCTTCTTTTGATGAATGCCTTTGCCCTCTTTTTTTAATAAGTTTGTCTTCTTGTCATTGAATAGTTAAAGTTCCTTGTGTCTTGTGGATCTTTGCCCCTTATCTGATGTACAATTTCAGATATTTTCTCCCAGCCTGTAGGTTTTCTCTTCACTCTTTTGACAGTTTATTTTGCTATGCAGAAGCTTTTTCATTAGATGCAATCCCATTTTTCTGTTTTTGCTTTTGTCACCTGTGTTTTGGGGGTTGTATCTAAAACTGTCCAGATTCATGTCATACGTATGTCCCCTGTTTTTGTCTAGTCATTTCACAGTTTTAGGTTCAGTCTTTAATCCATGTTGAGCTAATAAGTGTAAGATAAGGGACTATTTTCTTTCTTCTGCATATGGATATCCAGTTTTCCAAGAACCACTTATCAAAGAGATTTTCCTTTCCTTATTGTGTGTTCTTAGCACCTCCGTTGAAAATTAATTGATTCTAGAGGTGTCGGTTTAATCTGGGATCTTTAAATCTATGAGACTGGTCAATATGTACATTTTTATGCCAAAACCATGCTGTTTTTATTACTCTAGCTGTATTAGGCATCTTTGTGTTATCATAACAAAATACCTGAAGCAGCTAGCCTATAAAAAGAAAAGGCTTATCTAGCTCACAGTTTTGAAGTTTCAAAAGTATAACATCTGCAACAGCTCAGTTCCGCTGAGGCTAGCAAATGGCAGTATATCATGGCAGTAGTACATGTAGGAATAAGTGTTCATATTGAGAGCCAAAAAATCAAAGAGAGAAATCAGGGTACTTCTTTTGTGTCCTAGGACACACACTCAATGACTTAAGGACGATCACTAGATTCTACCTCTTAATGGTGTGCAGACCCTCCCAATACTGCCACCTGAGGACTGAGCTTTCCATATGGAACTTTGGGCAACATTTATCTAAACCATGGCACTAGCTTTGCAATGTATTTTGAAATCTGGTAGTGTAAAGCCTACAACTTTGTTCTTTTTGGTCAAAATTGCTTTTGCTTTTTGGAGTCTTTTATGAATCCACAAATATTTTTGTATTTCTTTTTTCTATTTCTACAAAAAAATAACATTGAAATATTGATAGGTATTGCATTCAATCTGTAAATCACTTTGGGTAATATGGACATTACGGTACTATCAGTATGATGAAGAAATGTCTACTTCTATGTTAACTGCAACAGCATTATTACAACTAAGGTAAAAGAAACAACTGAAGTACTCATCAATGGATGAAAGGATTTTTTTTTTAAAATATGCCATACACACACAATGGAATACTGTATAGCCTTAATAAAGTGGAAATTCTGTCATTTGCAATAACATGAATGAACCTAGAAGACTTTTGCAAAGTTAAATAAGACAGGCACAGGAAGACAGAATACCACAATATCATTTATAAATGACATTCCAAAAATGCCAAATTCATAGAAGCAGAGAGTAGAACATTAGTAACTAGAGACTGGGAGAAAAGGCTGAGGAGGAAAGTGAAGTGGTTGGTCAAAGGTACAAAGTTTCAGTTAGACAGAGTGAGAGCTTCTGTTGATGCAATGTACAACGTGGTGACTAGTTAGTACTTATGCATATTTCAAAATGGCTAAAAGAGTGGATTTTAAATCTTCTCACCATGAGGAAAAGATACATATTCCAGGCAATGGATATAAATTTTTGGGTATAAGTGCATGTATGAAGTCACGAATGGTGTGAATATACTTTGCATACAACCAGAGATTTGTAAAAAAAGTGCTCTATATGTGTAATATGAAATGTAGTGCATTCTGCTGTCATTTATAACATCTTAGAATTTTTTTAAAAATCTAAATAAATTTTAAAAATAAGAAATGAATGTTAATGAGTCAATAACGTCACTTTTCTTCTGTCACCTTAATAAAGGAAAACTCTATATAGCAAGAATATTTCCACCCATTATCTGATTTAAATTCTTATAATAAGTCTATGATGCATGTCCTAGTTTTATAGATGAGAAAACTGGGGACTCAAGCAAGGAAGTGGCTTGCTTTGGTTCGTGTATCTTGTGAATGACAGTGGCAGAAGTAAACCTCTGCACTTTGAAACCTAAGGCTCTCTGTTAGTCTCCTGCCACTGTACTATAACTTTAAAAATAATTTGATATTTAGGCACCATGATTACACCTTAAATAAAACATGGAAACTCACCTCTTTCAAAAAAGAGGCACAAAATCAGCCCATTAGTTATTTAGCTAATGCATGCCAGACCAGGGGCATCGCCTGGTTGCAGATATTGTCAAAAAATATTGTGGTATTATTTGGTATTATTATTATCAGAAATATCATTTTGAAACTTATCTGACTATATTTACTCATATGCTTTTGAAGTTACAAAATCTAAATTTTAAAAAGAATTTAATTTTAAAAATAGATTTTAAAAAATTACTTAAATCTAACTCAAATGGTTTCCCAGTCAAGGGTTTCCATTCTTGGCTTTCCTTCTTAAAAACTCTGGAAATAGATCTCCCTGTTAGTTGCTACAACAACTTAAATGCATTTTATTACTTTTAATTACTGTTTAAATAATCACATAATATTATTACATTATATGACATTTTAGTGTAAGAAATTATAATATCTGACAATGAATGATATAATTTATTTAATATTGAACACTGAAAATACTAATTTAAGATATTTATTGAGTCCCTATTACATTCAAGACACTGTTCTTGGTGCAGAAAATACAATAGTGAATAAGGCAGACAAGATTCCTACCTTTAGAAATCACCTCTGAAGAAGCAAGAGACAAGCAGTAAGCAAGAAAACAAAATTAATAAACAATGAACACAGATTACAGATTGTGATATTTGCACTGAAAGAAACAGAGAAATGTGAAAAGAAGTAACGTGGGTGATGGGGAGTTGGGGCAACAGGAGGATTTCTTCAGCAAAGAAGTCAGAGAAGGCTTCCCAATGCAGATACTTAAATTTGCACCTGAAAGTGAGAAAAGAGCCAATTGTTAAGAGCAGAGATAAAGCTTTCCCTTACGGAAAATGGCATATTATTGAGGCAGAAAAGAATGTGGGTATTTGATCAGCAGCAAGTTGCCCCTGAAGAAGACAAGAGATGAGGATCAGAACTGAGGTAGGGGAGAGATGGCATGGGGGCTTGGAGGCCACAGTAAGGATTTTGGATGCAATTACAAGATCAGTGAGAGGCCACAGACTTAACAATCTTAACAATGAAGGGAGGGAGTCTGGTTTGCATTTGCCTGGCCACTGGTGAGCAGGAGGCTCACTTTGCGCCACCACTATAGTGAGAACTCTCCTTTTTGCCTGGCAAGTTGGTCTTCACTTTTGTGATATGGAAAAACACCCACAGAGTTAATTATTTAATGTCATTCAGTTGATGGGTTTGAAATTCATGCATCTGACTTCCAAGACCAAGCACTTAACCATCACGCCTGGCCCTGTTAATTGCCAAACAGCCTAATCAACGACATATTTTATATTGACTATATCTTTAACATTTGGTTTCCATTTCTTGAGACAGACTGGGATCCAAACTAAAGTAACAATCTCTTGAGGACTATTAGCCTTATTGGTTTAAAAATAACATTGTGCTATAATAAAGTCTTAAACAAAAGATGAGTGAAGTAATTAGAACTCAAGAATATGAAAATATGTGTGTTTAGTGCTGAACAAAAGTCTTTATATCCACAGAGGACCACTCAAAAAGGGAATAGGATAAACTTGATAAAAAGCAGTTATGACAACATTACATGAAGACTCACTATTTAATGGTCAGTAAAACCTTATACAGTCCCTGAAGGTGAGAAAGAGCCCATCTTGTTAAGAATAGATACTGTTTCTGTGAAAATAGAAATAGATCTGTCTTTCATCTGAACCAGGTAAGTATAATCCAATTAAACCTAGGTGTCTTGTCTTCCCAGGGTATTTCCAATCTCAAAATCCAGTGCTGACACTTCAGCCTCCTCTGATAGCCTTCAATACTGGGACTTTCTAGCACATGTGAGAGTTCTAGATCTTCATCCTTCCCTGGCCCTTCAACTATATTATTTTTCCCATTCTTATTCTTCACACTATTCTTTTCCAAAACTACTTATTATTTCCTCTTAATTTGTGGTATCTTTTCAACAGTGAAATGTCCAAAGACCCACAGTAGATATTCCTAAAGAGCTAGGAAATTAAACTAACAATAAATTACATGAACCTCCTAAAGAATTGTGGAGAGAGACATTAACGTTGATTTTAGTTATAAATAACAGTGGTGACAAACACTTCTATAATGCTTACTAAAGCATTAAGCATTCCTCTAAGTGCTTCAAATGTTAACTCATTAATCCTATTAGATTGTACCTACTATTACTTCCATTTTTTAATATTTATTTATTTACTTTAGTTGTACACAATGTAATGCATTTATGTTTACATGGTGCTGAGGATCGAACCCGGGCCGTGCACATGCGAGGCGAGCGCTCTGCCACTGAGCCACAACCCCAGCCCATTATTACTTCCATTTTATAGATAGGGAAACTAAAACAAACATAGATTAAATAATTTGCCCAGGGCTCCCAAGCAAATAAATGGAGCTCTGATTGAACCCCAGGTCTCTAGTTCCATGAATGTGGTTTTAAACATTTTCTTTCTTGCTGCTCCAAGAAAATATTTAGAAAATATCTGAACTCATGAAACTTCTGGACTTTATGTCTAAAACCTAACTAAGCACTTGAGCACCTTAAAGTCAAGTGCATTAATAGCTCTGCTAGGAGGGAGAGTGTCACACCAGGCTAGAATAATTCAGAGACACACAAAATAGACGTTTTAAGACAAAGGCAATGAGAAAAACAGGATAAAACTCTTGGTTCTATCACCTGCATGTAACAGGGTAAACCTAGAAAACTTTGGTAATGGAAGTGGGGGAGGGAGGAACCTGAGATGCTTATGATGTGTTTGGGTTGATAGGACCATGCTGTTTGCTAAATGGCAGAGAACTAGAACTGGGGAGAGGTGGTCTGGTTCCAGATCTTTATCATTTAACATCCCTAGCATTGGTTGGCTTCTTCTGCTGCAAGAGGAAATATTAAACTACCCAATCTTAAGCTCCTTTTCAGCTGGGAGAATCAAATAAGATGATAGATGTGAAACTGCTTTAAACTATTTACCACATGCTCTGGAAATGTACTATTATGTGGAAAATTATTGTGGAAAGTTCCAAGAGTCCTTAAGGCCAAAGGATCCAGGTGATTTCCCACTTTGGCCCCTGCTGAAGTCTCTCCCACACAAAAAAGTACCCAAATGGCCTAGAACATCCTTCAGAGCAAATGTCTTTGCTTTTGATTTTTGCATGATGCATGTCTCTTCCCCAGCTGGGGTTCCTTTGAATTGATTTCACAGGAAGAACTCCCATTATCATAAATGAGAGTTGCACCTGCAATCTATAGAGAGAGGCAAATGGATTTCACCAGGAGGATAATGAAACAGGTTTGCTCAAATCAGGGAACCAGGAAATAGATATGTATCAACTTGAAATTATACTTTATCAGAGCAGTTAAAATAGGAGTCTAAAAAATAGGTATTGTTCTTAGAGAAATGAGCAATATTATGTATGAAAATGATCATGTAATAGATTGAGGCTAGGAGAGAGGAGACATGGGCATTTTTGATAGGCAAGTGACCACAGTGAGGGCAGACTCACATCATAGAATGTTTAAAAAGGTTCTGGCCAGGCACAGTGGCGCATGCCTATAATCCCAGTGGCTGAGGAGGCTGAGGCAGGAGGATCTCAAGTTCAAAACCAGCCTTAGTAAAAGCAAGGTGCTAAGCATCTCAGTGAGACCCTGTCTCTAAACTAAATACAAAATTAGGGCCGGGGATGTGGCCCAATGGTCAAGTGCCCCTGAGTTCAATCCCTGGTACCAAAAAAAAAAAAAAAAAAAAAAATGCCTTTCTGCACAGATTACCTACATTAATCTAAAACAAACTTGAAAAAAAAAAAAAATAGGTTTGGAATCCTCACTCCATAAAGAAGACAGCAAAGCCTGAGAGAAATGATGGCTCAGCTCACATAGGTAATATTTCTCAGTGCTACCTCCAGAATACCTCAAATCCTCTACCTTTCTGTAATTATCATTGACATCTTTGTTCTGACTGAGTGAAGGGACTGAAGTGAAAAACATGTCCTGTTCAACATTCAACTGAGCATTCATCTATCTGTATGTTAGCATTAGTGTAGTGGCTATCACTGGTGACCCCAGGGCAGAAATCACTGTCACTGACCCAGACACAGCTGACTTTGGTCCATCCAGTACTGGGGACCTTCGCAGTTGAAAAACTAAGCAAAGAATATCGTTTTGCACTCTCTTACAGCTTGACTCTACTGGCAAGTTAATCAAGTGCCAAATACATGCTAACCAAATAGGTCCCCCTCGAGCTGCTGCTCAGTATGATGGAAACTGGGCTGTCATTGAATTATGACCGGGAAAGCTGGCATATAAAAAATGGTGATCCGAGGATTTGCTTGTGCAGCTTTGCCTCGCTGCTCAGGAGTGAACCAAATGTGAAAAGGGGTCAAATTCACGGAGGGAGAGGCAAAGGTCAGTTGAAATGTGCAAATTACTATCATATCAACAAATGCCATGCTTTTTTATTCCTGACTTTCAAGATACAAAGTACTTTTTTAACTACATTTTTTCCTCAGTTTTTATGCTACCAAGGGCCTCTTTTTTCATATTTCCACAGAGACCTCATGTTTTGAAAGATTTTTTTTATCTTCATTTAAGTAAATTAATTCATTTTCTGAGTTTTATTCATCAAAGACAAAACTGACGATCAAAGCTTCTAATCGGCCTGAGATAGCTAATATTTCCACAGTGTGCTAATTATAATTCTAGGCAAAAGCAAAGAAATTTGACATTTTAATTAGTGTGGGCAGGATTGCCATGCTAAATGAATCATTTCTATTGGCCTTTTGCAAATACTGAAAATAATTTCTGCTTGTCCTATGTATCGGGGGATTTAGGGTTCCAAAACCGTGGAGTTTCCTGGTCCCTGAAACTAGGTCAAGAGTCTTTTTATGTTCTCCTCTAGGATCTTTGGCAGACCCATTCCAACATGCCTCCCACATTGCATTGTAATTGTCTTCTTATATATACATAATTAGAGTTTGATTAGCTAACTACCAACCCTAATTACATGAACATAACTGCTGAGTTTCTTCCAAACATGTACTTTTCCCAAGAAGAAATCGAGTGAATGTTCTTTTCTCCACCTCATGTCAACAATATTTGTTTTGTTACACGTCTATTCAGATGTTTTGGCACACAAACCAAGAAATATTATTCAATGAAAATTCCAAACTTTCCTCTGTCTCCTAACTTGAACTAGCAGAAGCGGACCACTGACTGAGCTACATCCCCAGCCCCAATCATGTGTTCATTGATAAGAAATTTAAATTTGACCTAGAAGCTGCAGAGAGCTACTGAAGATTTTTTATCAAAGATTTAAAAAAAAAAAAATGGCACAATGACCCTGACTGTGGTGTGACCAACATGTAACTCCAATGTTAGCAGCATTGACCCTGCCCAGTGACACCACGGAAAGACCTTTGAATCACTCCAGCCCCCATCAAATCCATGTTCCTCCCATTGAGCTGTGGGAGAACAATATGTACCACCCAAATAAATGACAAATTATCGAGCTGAAGACAATAAAAATAAAAAAGCAGATGTAGGAAGCTCTCTGAACTCCCTCTATTTGACTAAAAACTGGACATAGATTTAAAAAGACGAAAGTCATCTTGCTGGTCATGGTGTAGCAGACTTCTAATCCCAGTGGCTCAGGAGGCTGAAGCAGGAGGATCGCAAGTTCAAAGCCAGCCTCAGCAACTTAGCAAGGCCCTAAGCAACTCATCAAGACCCTGTCTCTAAATAAAATATAAAAGGGGGCTGGGGATGTAGCTCAGTGGTAAACTACCCCAGGGTTCAATCCCTGGTACAAAAAAAAAAAAAAAAGGTCATCTTGCCTCCCACCTCTACCAGGTACCAGGGAAGACAGAGGTACTATGGTTTGGATATGATTTTGAATGTGTCCACCAAGGATTCACATGTTGGGAGCATTCCTTAATGTGGCAATGTTAAGAAGTAGTGGGACCTAGTATGTGCTGCTTAGGTAATTGAGGTGCTATCCTCAGAAAGAATTAAGATACCTTTCATGGACTCCCTGAGTTAGTTCTTGAGAGAACAAATTGTCCATTAAAGCCCAAGCCTGAACTCTGAATCCCTGTCTGGCTTCATATCTCTACATGTGATCTCTTCCTCTCATACATTTTCATTTTAGAAAGCACAATAACCCTGACTGTAGTGTAACCAGTGTGTAGTTCAGATCTCAGCAGCATTGACCTTGCCCACTTGCACAATGGAAAGGTCTCTGAATCACCATTCCACCATTAGGAGGCCATCTTCCATGAGGTCCTCCCTAGAGCCCAGCTGATGCCAGCACCATGCTCTTGAATCTCCAGAACTATGAGCTAAATAAACCTCTTCTCTTTAGAAATTCACACAGCTTCAAGTATGTCATTATAGTCCAAGCAAATGGACCAATACAAAAGATAAACCACAGAAGACAGCTCTGGACCTTTACCCTGGAGATAGTACCACAGGAATTTTTATTAACAAGTTTTAATAACTAGCCTTTATCTGCCAGTGCTTTGCCTTTCCCAAAGTTGCCACCTGTAGAGACTCAAAGTCACTTTCCTTTGTCTTGTCACTTTCCTATTCTTTGTTGAAGATGCAAGGTAACCTACAATTCAAATCTACCTCTATAAGAACTACACATTCTCTCATGTCTTCCATTTGTATATGAAATATCTATGTTAATAAACTTCTGCTTGTTTTTCCTTTGTGAATCTCTTCTGTAACAAGGTCTATTCCAATTATAAGCCTTTGGGAGTTGAAGAAAGACCCTTAGAGAGTTTTGCTAATGTCTAGGGACTTTTTGTCCTAGTTTCTCAAGCCTCTAATTTCTTTCCGTCTGTCAAGTCTCTGATTTCTTTCATCATCAATCCTTTTAGGAAACACAGTTCTCCCCTTCAGTTTCAAACACAAAGAAATTTTTATTTTTCATTTACACGAAGTCTTTGATAATTTGGAGGTTTTGTTTTACACATTGGGTTGTTTTGCTCTGAAAGCTACACTGAGGACTTCTTAGGGAAGATAAAAAGGTTTACACTCCTATAATGTAAATTGGTGGAAATAGAGGGCATTCTTTTCAAAAAGTCCTTTGGCCATTCACTCCTGTCCTTTCCTTTCTCTCCCTTTTCCTATTGCATCACTGTAACTTTCACACTTCTTGGAATAGCCTCTGGAACTTGGACTGACTTTCCCTCTACTAGATACCATGATGGGCTCCCTTCCCTGATGTCGGTTCCTGCAGACATCCCTGTCCTGGGGTAACTCAGCTGCCTCCTACCCAGCATGCCCAGTCTTGTTTTCATAAAAAATATTCCTTCCTCAGAAGAAGTATTCATATCAACAGCTAAGAAAATTAGATCATTGTCATCTTGTTAGAAATGAGTGAAGAAAGGCAAATTTGCAATGAAAAAAAAAAAAGAAGTAGTCATTGGTGAAGGAGGAAAATGACAGAAACCTGAAATATTAGCAGCGCAGATAAAAACAAAATCATTTTAAGAGACAATAAAGAGAAAGAATTAACAGTGCTTGAAGGTTGATTGGATAATAATTTGTGGAGAAAGAGGTAGAGGCAATGGTGATTTTTGTTTTCTTACTTCAGCAATTGGGACTATTATATAGATAATAATAATAATATTCACTAAGAGAATAATGGAGTACGATTATTAGTTGGCATGTCATTTTTTAAATGTTGAGTTATCTTTGGAATATATAATAAAGATGTCCAGAAAGCAATTGTATTTCCAGGTCTGGAATTCTGGAGAAAGATATATAAACATCACCAGAATGTCAGTAGATCTGAAGCCATACGAATAGATCACATCAGGGCTGGGGAATTAGCTCAATGCTAGATTGCCCAATCCTCAGCACCACACACACATACACACACACACACACACACACACACACACACACACACACAGAGATTACATCATTCTGGACCAGTGTAATATAAGTGAGGAAGAGAAGGTATGGTAAAGCCAGGAAACAACTACATGGAAAGAGAAAGAAAAGCCCTCATTGGTATAATTACTGTACCCAGCAATTATTTTATTATATATATATGGACAGTTTATATATATGTGTGTGTGTGTGTGTGTGTGTGTGTGTGTGTGTGTGTCCATATTTTCTGCATCCTTTCATCAGTTAATGGACACTTAGGTTGTTATACATTTCTTGACTATTGTGAATATCGCTGCAATGAACACAGGAATGCAGGTATCTTTTTGAAATCTTGATTTCAAAATCTTGATTTTATTTTGGATAAACACCCTATAGTCCCAGCTCCATAAAAGGGTGAAGCAGGAGGATTGCTTAAGTCCAGTAGAACACTATCTTAAGAAAACAAAAGATATAGAAAGGAAGGAAGAAAGAAAGGTGGGGGCTGGGGAAAAGAGGGAGAGAGAGAGAGAGATTGATCAAGCACTTTGGGACCACAATCCTCCACTGAATTGTCTGCTTTTTTTTTTTTTTTTTTTTTTTTTGTACGGGGGATTGAACTCAGGGGCGCTCGACCACTGGGCCACATCACCAGCCCTTTTTTGTATTTTATTAGAGACAGGGTTTCACTGAGTTGCTAAGTGCCTTGCCATTGCTGAGGCTGGCTTTGAACTCGCGATCCTCCTGCCTCAGCCTCCCAAGTGCTGGGATTACAGGCGTGCGCCACCGCGCCCGGTTTGTCTGCTATTTTGTTGACAAGAGAAAACCAGTGTGAGACTTGGCAAATTGAGAATTGAACAGCTGTTTTAATTTCTTCTCAGTTATAATAACTTATTGTTTTCAACCCACTTCTTCTCACCAACAGGTAAATACCTTCAAAATATTCTAGAATATGATTTTTTTCTTTTCTTTCCATAGCTATAGAATCAGAATCATGGTAATCAAAGGCAAATCAATCTAAGAGGCCATACATCACCTCTGCCTTAACTGATAAGGCTGAGTCCCAAGGAAACCAATCTATCAGCTGAGGAATGATCAAGCATATACCATTGCCTAGTGAAAATTAGATATATTCAGTATCTTTCAGGTCACGGGGCCAAACGTTACCGTTTCAGATGGTATTAAGAGAATAAACACTGATTACTGAGTGTCCTGAAATGTACTTATTAGGGGTACCTGCCCTAAGACATTAGTAATTTTATTTAAATCTTATTTTCTTTCTCTACTCACTATTTTCTGACAGCCATAACAAGATCTCCCTCCACCTAGGCTTCCTCCCTGCCTAATGTTCACAGATACTATGCGTTAGGAGGAAAGCAGAACATCAAGAGGTATTTCCTACCTAAGAGAAAATATTTCAGACAAAGCAACGTGGTGGGTGCTGGGGTTTGCCACCCTGGCTCAAAACACCTGTTCCATAATGAGCCGATGACCACTCCCAACTCAGGCTTGCTTTGAGCCACAAGACACTGCCGTCCAGGTTTATGCTGCGAGTACACAGACAATCCACTTCCGATGGCTGAGTGAGGTGAGTACAAAGCCAGACCCTTGCCTTGGCTCTTGCTTTGATTCTGGCCAGCCCCAGCGTCCCTCTGGAATCAGTTAAGGCCTCTGTGGCAATTGCATCAAAATTCAACTTCTTCTTTTGTCCAAACCTACTGCCCCCTCTCTCTCCCACACACCCACTGTTCCCAACAGCACCACCCCATTGAATTTTCTGCACGTAGATCTCAGCATCTCAGTATCTATTTTCCGGGGAATTTAAACTAAGACAATTGATAGGACAGTTTTTTACAGCCTTGAGGTTAAGAGAAAATCCGACTCCTAAGAGATTTAGTATTTTAGGTATCTGCTTCTTAAACTTTAAAATGCCAAAGAACAAAGGGACTATAATATGCTTTAGATAGCTCTTCATTGCTGTGACCAAAATGCCCATCAAGGAGAAAAAGTATATCTGGGGCTCATAGCTCCAGAGGTCTCTGTCCACAGTCGGCTGGCTGCATTGCTCTGGACCCAAGTTGGGGCAGCATGTCATGGGGGAAGGGCCCAGCAGAGGAAAGCTGCTCTGTTGATGGTGGGATCAGGAAGCAGGGCGATGGGGGAGGAGATACAGGGAAGATGCACCCTTCTGAGGACACGGCCCTAGTGACCCACCTCCTCCAGTCACGCCCCACCTGCCTACAGTTACCACCCAGCCAGTTCATTCAAACTAGGGTGGATTGATTAGGTTACTGTTCTTATAATCTAATCATTTCACCTCTGAATGCCTGCATGACAGGAGTTTTGGGGGGACACCTCATATCCAAACCATAACAAAATATTTGTGTAATCCAATCATCACACATTTTGTGTGCTAATAGATCAGTTATTTAATTACTATGTTCTGTAAAATTGTGGGATGGAGCAGAGTGGTTTTCCTCTCTTACCTTTACTACTTACTTTTCCTTCTTTAAAATCTTAGGAAGTTTGTCATGCTGCTGTTGTTGATGGTAATGCTGTTGACTTTTTTTAATCTTCCTCTTATTAATTCTGATTCTTATTCTCAAATGTTTACTTTCTATTTATAATTACTTGACCTTTTATCTACCTAAAATCTTCATTGATTCGAGAGAGTTATGTAAATATCTACCATGTTCCTTTAAGTCTCTGTGACGTTTTCTTCACCTTGGTTGCTTTCTTCTCCCTCTCCAAGCATGTCCCTCAGCATTCATATTTTCTAAGACGGCTAAGACTTCCTTTAATCATTCTTATACTTTTAAGTTCATCATATTTGTCAGTAGTTTGAGGCTGTAAAGTTGTTAATTAGGCAATCTAAACCAGTGTGGTGGCACACGCCTGTTATTCCAGAGGCTCGGGAGGCTGAGGCAGGAGGATGGCGAGTTCAAAGCCAGCCTCAGCAATGGCAAGGCACTTATCAACTCAGTGAGACCCTGTCTCTAACAAAATACAAAAAAGGGCTGGGGATGTGGCCCAGTGGTCGAGCGCCCCTGAGTTCAATCCCCAGTACCCTCCCCCCCCCCAAAAAATTAGGCAATCCAATGATGCCTTACTTGTGCCTAGTTATTTGCCCTATGACCATGAGTTCCTTCACTAAAAAAAAGAGAATGAAGCAAACATTCAGAGAATGAAATATACAGAGAATGGGGAAAAAATGAAATATAAGATACCACTCCAAATCAGGGAAAGACAGAATCAGAATACTCAATCTAGACTAAAGACCATCAGAATGCTGCCTAAGCTTTTATAATACAAAAAATACATATAACAAATATGTATTTTTTATAATACAAAAAATACATATAATGTACATATAATACATCTGCTTATCTGATGGAGTCAGAAAGGACCCACAAATAGATGCCCAACCTCTTCACACAGCGATCTCCTGTGGAGGAGCAAGAAAGAAGGCAGGCAGAAGAACCAGGCAAGGAAAAGGTGCACCCAGACACCAAGACACATAGGTGTGTAAGCATACACACACTCTCTCTCTCTCTCTCTCTCTCTCTCTCTCTCTCTCACACACACACACACACACACACACACACACACACATTTAGGCATGCTCATGTAAAAAGAAGGTTTTTTTTTTTACCTTAAATTCCCACTTCTATGAATTTCCCTACATTTGTAGAATTATGCCAGACAGACAGAAAGAAGCAACCTTAAATCACTTTTCTATGGAAGTGCTGTTTATCTCATTTTGCCTACTCCAGAGATCAGAACTTTTATTCTAAACTCAGGTAGGACCCACTGGGGTAATATCCAGCTGGTTGTTACCGTATTGAACTATTCCATCATATTTGTAAACAGCTGCTGCCTGGCTATCTTGATTCTTCTTTCAGACACTCCACTTGACTTGTCTCCTATCTCCACACACATCTCTTCAGGGTCCTCAACTAGAGAATGAATACCCTACACTAGGGTACCCAAAACCCTGCTTTAACACCATAGCTGGCAGCCACTCTTGTTGGTTGCCGGTCACTGTAAGTAATGAATTAGCAGTTAGATACTTTGACTATCAGGCCCATGAACATGATGCAGTAATTAGAGAAGTTGCTTAAGCTAGGATTTTGTAAAGATGAGAAAGGAATTGGTGGAAAGTGACTGCATTATCATAATAACGACAGATTTCCTACATGCTGACACTCTTTTAAGAGCTTTGTGTGCACAATGTACTAACGAGGGGTGCCCTATTATTATGTATACTTTATAGCTGAAAAAGCCAAGGTGTAGAGAAGATAAGTATCACTCCCCAAAAAATGTACCATTAACAACTGAAATGACAAGTACATACAACTTGTTATGCAGTGGAATCAGATAATAATCTCCCAGACCTCCTTCTTGAAAGTGAATAGTGAGTTTCTCTTGATTCCCCTATCTTGCTCTTGTCGCATGTGGTCTAATCACCATTAAGATGCCAGCTTCTTGCTTTAAGTCCTCCTTAATAGTCTTTGTTCTTATCTTTACTTAGGTATTTAGCCATTACAGTTTCAAGATTTCAGTGTTTCCCAGTTTACTTTGGCTCTTCTCTAATGTGCTTCACACACACACACACACACACCTATTTCTCTAAACTTCAAGTAATTTTTCTTGAAAGCACTTTCATTGCCAGCTTCTATCTCTCCTTTGTTGAAAAACCCATCCAAAAAATTATCTACACTTGTCTCCAATCTCTCCTCTTGTTTCCTCCTAAACACACCTGAGCAAAATTTTGCTCCCCACCCCCCACTACATGGAAACTTCTCCTGTAAATGTCTTCAGCAATATCCACATCAATACATCCAAGGATCAATGCTCAGTCTGCATCTAAGGGGATATGCAGAAGTTTGATCCATTTGATCACTGTATCTTCAGTGACACTACATACCTTTGAGTTCCTCTGGAATTTCAAGGACACCATTCTTCCATGGTCCTCCACCCACTCACTGGTAGTTCTTCTCAGTCACCTCTGCTGGTGCCTTTATTGCTCAGCTCTCCTAATGTTGGAGCATTTCCAGGTCCCAATCCTCAGTCCCTTCACTTCTCTATCTATACTGAGCTCTTTGGTACATCTCAAAACTTCATCCAGTTTTGTGGCTTTAAATATCATTTATATTCCAATGATTTCCAAATGTACACATCCAAGCTCAAATCTCTCTCCAAAACTCCACCCTCATATATTCAACACCCAGTATGACTTCTCCGTTTGGAAACTTGGACATCTCACACCTCACATAGTTGAAACTATCCCTGACCTCTATTCTCAAACCTGCTCAACCCATGCTCTTCCCACATGTTCACTCTCTTTACACTTTTCAGGTCAACACTTTGGAGTCATCTCTGACTTTTTTCTTTCTCTCATAAAGTGTGGTCATTCCAGCAGGCAAATCCTGTTAGTACCATCTTCAATACGTATCCAGAATCTTCCAACTTCTACAGCTGCCATCATGGCCCCACCCACTCCTTTTTTTCCACTATCATAATTGCAAGAGACCCCGGACTTCTCTCCCTGTATCCCCCTTTGCCTTTCTTTGTTCTGTTCCCAATTCAGTGGCCAAAGCAATCTTTATAAAACATGAAGGCAGGTCAACTGCTTCTCTACTCAAAACACCAGAAGACCTCCTCGTGCCCTTCGTAGTGTGAGTCTAAGTCCCACAGTGATCTTTAAGGTGCTACGTGCTTTGATGCTTTGACCTGTTATCTTCCTGACCACCCATTCCTCATTCACTCCAGCTTCCTTGCTGTTCTTAGCAGATGCTAAGCTTATTCTTCTGATTTGGAACACTCTCCCCAGATATCCCCATGGTTAACTCTCTCACCTCTTACAAATAGTTGCTCAAATGCCATCCACTCAATGAGACTTCCCTGATCACCCATTTAAAATTATAACCCCCTCTCAGTACTCCTTTTCCAGGTTTGTTTATCGTTTAGAGCACTTACCATGTTTGATAATCCTATACAAATTGCCTCTTACTTATTATGACTGTCCCCCCATTAGAACATGTGAGGGAGACTTTGCCTGTTCTTTTCACTGGTATATGTCAGATGCCTAGAATAGAGCCTGGTATGTAATAGGTGCTCAGTGAGGCTCTGCTGAGTGAAAGGCTGTGGCAGTGTGGTGCTGCATCACTGTCCCCTAACCCAAGTGTTCAGCTTCTTTGTCTATCTTCTTTTGGTGGCTGACTTCTCTCAAGAGATTAATGCACTCTGTGCCTTCTACTAAACAGAGGCGGACTCTTATTGCTAGTTTTATTGAGGTGAGAGTCATATAACATAAAATTTATCATTTTAAGGTGAGCAATTTGGTGACATGTAGCATATACACAATGTTGCACGATCACACCTCTATCTAGTTCTAAAATACTTTCATCACCCAAAAGTACCATTAAGTAGTCAGTTCTTATACCTCTTGCCCCCAGTCCCTGGCAACCTCCAATCTGTATCTTTTCCCTATAGATTAGCCTATTCTGAAAAATTGATATAAATGGAATTATACACTTGTGACTTTAGTGGTCAGCTTCTTTCACTAAACATATATTCTCAAAATTCATCCACTTAGTGGCATAAATATTTTATAGTTGAGCAATATTTATATACATGTGAATATATGTAATATTAATATATTTTTATTTATTTTTATTGGTTCTTTTTAGTTATACATGACAATAACAAATGGTGCTCTGAAAACTGGAAATCCATATGTAGTAGAATACAATATTAATGTATATGATACATATTTTATACACACACACACACACACACACAAAGAGAAATAGATTACACCATTTGTTTTCCCATTCAGGTACTGATGGACATTTGGGATGTTTCTTCCTTTTAGCTACTATCAGTAGTGCTGCTATGAATATACACTTATATGTATTTGTTTAGTACCCATTTTCAATAATTTTAGGTATATACCTGAAAGTAGAGTGGGTGAGTTAACTGTGTTTGACTTTTTTAAAAACCACCAACCTATTCTCTGTAGCTGTTGAACCATTTCATTTACCCACTGGCATTGTGCAAGGGTTCCAACATCTTACATCCTTGCCAACATGTTATTCACCCTCCCTCATTTATTATAGCCATCCAAACAAGTGTGAAATAAAGTTTTGATTGCATTTCCCTAATGATTACTGATGTTGAACATCTTTAATGTACCTATTTACCATTCATAGATCTTCTTTGGAGAAATGTTTATTTATGTTCCTTACCACTTTTTAACTGGGTTTTGGCCTTTAGTTTTTAAATTATGAATTATTTATAGATTTTTGATGCCAGACCCTTATGAGATTATATTATGATTCACAAATATTTTCTCCCACTTTTACATTGTCTTGTTTACTCTCTTAATAATATAATAAGAGCAGTTGGCATTGCTCTTGCTTTTGTCTGCTCCTGTAGATGGCTGGTCTGCCTACAGAGCCCATGTGTCCTATTCTATCATAGTGAAAAGGGACACCAAAAAAGTGTATAAGTTTGCTTAACCTAGAGATGTAATCTTTTATCTTCAATCAAAGCAATATTTCTATTTTCATATGCTTTTCTCATTTATTCATTTATCCATCCATCCCTTCAACAATTATTGAAAGGCGGTTTTAATTCAGGTACTATCATGTGCTGAGGATTCTTCTGTAAGTAGAATAGACAGAAAATCCTTATGTTTGTGCAGGTATGGTGCTAATGTTAAGACTAGGAGAGATAAACAAGATCAATAACTAAAGTTGTATTAGTTAAGAACTTGGGCAAGGAATACAAAGACAACCACATGGCCCAATGATGACCATGATCTCAGAGCTTTTCAATCACATGACTCAACAAGGTTATCATTTCTCTGCTCTGCTGCAGAAAGGAACTCTGGCACTCTCATTTATCAGTAGAATCTAAAACGTAGAGAAACCAGAGGGCTTTGGAAGGCCCTAGCAAGTTGTAGTCTCAGACCATACATTGCCAAGCCATAGATAAAACCTCACAGCTCCACATCTTATTCTCAATGGTCAGGTTCCCTGTCATGGGGTGTCCTGATGGTGTGGCTAAAGTCATGTGCATGTGCTCTGACTACAAAAGAGAGAGTGAAGGAATAACTGATTTTCCTCAATTTCTATAGTGAAAATTATAGATCTTCTTCCCCATGAAGCTCACCTAATGAGATCATTAACAAGGAAACAGGTTGAGTGTTGGGGTTCCTGCCCAGCCAAAAGAGACATATACACGAGGTTAGCATGCTCTTATGATTTGTACCTCAATTTCTGCTTATTTTGCTTTTCTTCTTCACATTTTATAAGAAGTGTTCAGTCTGATTCTTTGTTCTTTCAATCTTATAGCTAGAGACTGCCATTTAAAAACTGCAAGAACTTCTGTCTCCTGACAGATGGAGAATTGAATAGAGGCAAAGTGCTCCTATATTTTCGGGGGAGGGGGAGGGACTCACCTCTGCTTGATAGCACAGCATTCATCCTGAGTACAGATGTCTCTAGTTGGGCTCCGTCTCTGAAGACTTACTTGGCTTGTTGAGATAAATGATGTTTCTCGTTTTCTCTAAGATACTCCCTTACTCCTTGTGTTATTGTTAAGTTTTCTGGAGACGTGTGTGTCTGTGTGTGTGCATGTGTGTGTGTATACTAAAGTTCAAGTATGTGCTCATAGGCAAATTGGGAGCAAAAACTCTGAAAACTCAAGAAACATGGCATAGATGGCCAACAAACAAGAAACTTTGGAAAGGAACAATAAATAAAATGTTCTACATATCATGATGTTCGAAAGAGAACAAGAGAGTTTGGAAAATGCACCTATGTTGGACAGTGTCTGGACGTGATTATCCTTTAGAGGCCTCAGGACAAGACCTTGATGGGGTGGCTCCCTTAGAAGACAAATCATCCTGCTGTCACCAATTTGGTAACCACCACCTTTTACTTTAGCTTCTTCCATGACCACTCACTCCTGTGTTTAGGAGACAAGACATAAGGCTCCACCATGTCTGCTGAGACCAAAGACAGATGCCCCCATCCCTGCTTCATGTCACCCTGGCTCCTGAGCCACCTAAGGGTGGCTGAGAGGCAAGTCCGGGATGAGCAGCTGTCTTCTAGCTTCAGGCAACATGGCACGGCTAGCAGGGCACAGGTACAGCTCCTTTAGAGGAAGAAAGTTTTGGCCAACAGCCCCTCTCCAAGGTGTTGGGAAAGAGTCTGAGTAGGCAAAACAATAGCAAATACCTCCTACACACTCCAACATTGTTTTAAATAGGATGTTGTAGAACCCAATGAAATATTAATTAGGTTTGCTACCATTGCTTCATTTTCTACCTTGGAGCCAAAATTTTCAGCAGTATAATTGCTTGATGAATAGGAATTAAAATTTGCTGGTACCCCAAATTCTTTTAACTTTGCCTAATAAAGACATATTGAATTTTAAGTCTTCTTATTTTGTAGTATTTAATAATAATTTAGGGATATGAGAGCTGAGAATCAATAAGCAATTTGAAATCCCTTACCATAAATGTTTTATTAACACTAACACATTTTAGAAAAAACATTTTTTCTAAAAAATATTTAGAATTTTAGTATTTGAGAAAAAAATGAATATTTGCAATTCTACGTTCTCCCTAGATTTTTCTGCTTACCTTATTTTCCAAGTTTTTTCATATCCTAATATTTTTCACCCTAAGTTCTTATGGAATTTCATTTGAAATATTACTAATTAAAAAATCACAGCCATTGAAAAATATTAAACAACTTTGCTTTTCTCCCAGAGTTTTAGAAGCGGAAAGGTGTTCCTGAATCTCAAATTATATTTTTCCTTTTTTTTTTTTTTTTTTTTGAGGGGAGTATGAAGGATTGAACCCAAAGGCACTTGACCACTGAGCCATATCCCTAGGCCTTCTATATTTTATTTAGAGACAGTGTCCTAAGTTGCTTAGAGCCTTGCTAAGTTGCTGAGGCTGGCTTTCAACTCACGATCCTTCTGCCACAGCCTCCTGAGCCACTGAGATTACAGGCGTGCAACACCACACCTGACTTCAAATTATATTTTTGAATGTCATGTGATAAGCATATCCCACGCAGCAGGAAACACAATCCAGAATTGAGATAGACTAGTTAACAAATAATTACAAAAAATAAAACGTGTTTTACTTTTTATACTCGTATAGTTCATCTACCTTAAGCTAAATTTTGCTGATGGTGTGAAGCAGGATACATTCTTATTTTCTTCAATATGAAAAATTTTCCCAGAATCATTTATTGGAGCATATATCCCTTCCTCACTGACCTGCAATGAAAGCAAGGCCTGGACCTCTATGATGCCACACTGTGCTGACAGACCAGGCTCTCTCAGCACTGCTCCAGTGAAGGAGCCCTAATTAGGAAGGGCTGTTGTAGCTAGCTGGAAGCCATGGGTTCCACCTGATGTGTATGTGACGCACCTGTAGGCACCCGCAAACCTGAAGGTATATAACCGGGTGAAAGCGGTCCGAGTTAGGAGAACGGAGAATTCAGTCAGCCGGGCAGTCACTCGGTCGGTCAGAAGAATCAGAGTGGCCAGAACGTAGGCAGAGCGGTTACAGAAGAGAAACCAGATAGAAGACAGAAGAGAAACCAGATAGAAGAAGTAATGACTGGTCAGAGTTAGGCCGAGACTCCTGAGGAAGACAGAAGACAGAAGAAAGAAGAAGGAAGAAAGAAGAGAGAAGAAAGAAGCTCTAATCTTTCTCTAAGCTAAGCTCTATCTTTCTTTCTCTCTAAGACTCTAAGCTAAGAAGACAAGAAGAAAAGCTCGCTTTCTAATCTTTCTCTAAGCTAAGCTCTATCTTTCTTTCTCTCTAAGACTCTAAGCTAAGAAGACAAGAAGAAAAGCTCGCTTTAATCTTTCTCTCTAAAAATCTTTCTTTCCCTCTCTAAGCTCTAAGAAAGTAGAAGTAAAAGTAGTAAAAGCTTAACTCTGCCCCCGAGAGTTTTTATCCCGGTTTACGGTACCAGGCAGCTTACACTCCAGGGCCACCTTATTTGGAGGAGGTAAGATGGGCCTGGCCACTTAGTTCCAGGGACATATGCAGGGAGACCATCTGAAAGACATCCCCAGGGGTGGGCATGTTTCTGGGTCTGTGAATTCTAAAAGTGGCCACTTCTAGAACAAATTATAAATCACTATGTTGTGCTTCTTTCCCATTATCCTCAAACCTCCATTAAAATCTTACTCAATTTTATAGCTTGTCTCATCTTTCAGTAAGGAAAATCAGAGAAGGTGGAAGGCAGTAATGAGATGAAATGTATAAGGTTGGAGGACAATGCTCCACCAATAGTTTCATGTCTCCGCAGTCAGGGCTTTCTCAGCAAAGAGCACTGGCTCCTCAGATAAAGGATCATTGAAAAGCAATTCTAAAGATAAAGGCCTCTGGGGGTGTGCAGAAACTTACCTTCCTGGAACCATTTGTTTACATTCCAGGGTGGCAATTAGATAATTTTCCATCCTCATCCTAGAGAGGATTTCTCTGAAATGTAGAAAAATCTTAATTCCCTCTTTCTGTCCATCACTTCCAAGCCCCCTGAGTGCCAGCAACTCCAAGTTTCCTAATGTAGGGATTCCTTCCCTATGGTCCATGGGCAGGTACATCTGGCACTCACCACACAGCCCCATGGGGAAGGAGGGCTGGAGAAACAGATACCATCTGCTTTGTGAGTACAAGGTCCGTTTCCTGATTTTGAGACTTTATGTTTATAGATAAAGATGATGACATCAATATAGATAGATAAAAAGCTACAGGTTGAATATCTCTTATCCAAAATGCCTGGGACCAGAAATGTGTCAGATTTTTTTTTTTTTTTTTTTTTGAAATCTGGAATATCTGCATATACATAATGAGGTTTCTTGAGGCTGGGACTCAATGCTAACATGAATGAATTGACTTATATTTCTTTCTCCTTTTTTGGAGTGTGTGTTTGCATGCACATGCTAAGCACATGCTCTACTTCTGAGCTACATTCCCAGCCCTTCATTATTTCTTACATATCTCTTGTACTTAGCCTGAAAGTAATTTTGTTTTTAGTTCAACTGTGTTTTGACTGTGGCCCATTATATGAGATCAAGTGTGGAATTTTCCACATATGACATCATGTTGTCACTCAAAAATGTTTCAACTTTTTTGGATCTTGGATTGGGGGTGCTCAACCTATATATAAATTATATAGATAGATGATAGATAAAATTATTTATATAAATTTAAAATACAGCAGGCTATGGATAATGATGCTTGTTAGCTTGAAAAAGTATATCTCAGGCAACCTTTTATAGCTTCAAACTTAACAACAGCTATGGTCCAAGTAAAGCCAGTTTGAAGATCATCAAAAGTGATCTTGAGTGGGCTAAGTAGAGGCCTCAGACAGCATGAAGACCAGAGATCCGGAACTAGATAGTGCTGGTCTGCAAGAAGCATCCAGGACAAATCTGTTCTCAGT
Organism: Tamias sibiricus; assembly: GCA_025594165.1. NCBI lineage: Eukaryota > Metazoa > Chordata > Mammalia > Rodentia > Sciuridae > Tamias > Tamias sibiricus. The sequence goes on along the minus strand of CM046669.1, from coordinate 47,223,489 downwards.
TTCCAGATGCTCTGTGTGGAAGGAAAATAACCAAACTTTCTGTAATCAAGGGGACTAGGAGATGAGGCTGGAGAGGAAGTCTGGAGTATGACCAAAAGAAACAATGTCATGTCAAATAACTTGGACTTCCTTCTATAGGTAATAAATACTTCCAAGCAATGAACAGACTTGTGAGAGTGTGTGTGTTAAGATAACTCTGACAGCAATGTCCAGCATAAATTGTAAGTGACTAGTAGTAGGGAGAGAAAAAAGGGACCATTATATGACAGATGACAAGGTCTTCAACTAAGGTCTAGCAATTCTAGTCCTATCTCTTAAATCGATGTTAAAATTAGAACTAGTTTCTTTGCTAATCTAAAATGCATTTGTTCCTGGCTTCAGAATTTGGATTACGGCTTCTTGTACTCATCCAAATTGAATATGTAATCAGTTCTCCATTGCATATTCTCTTGCTGCAGTGTTCCTTATTACTAAATATTCAGCAGATTCTTGAGTCAGGTCTTTCCATCAAAGGGTCCTTATACATCTCTCCCCTCACAGAAGCCATGTAAGCTTCTTTTCCTCCTTCCCACTTCTCCTCCTTTCATTCTGTAATCCTCACAGAAAATAAATGAGAATACCAGAGGTATCTATTTTTTTCCCTTGTGCATTTCTTTCCTCCTTTTCCTTCTTACTCTCCACCCCCAACCTCTCAATTCCTTCCTGTCATTCCACCCCTGGAAGCTCCCACCTGTGTCTGATAAACGACACTGACAATGACCCTGACTACAGCCAAGGATGGAATATTTGGGGGTTCAGATGTCTGAACGCCTACATGTCTGAGATCCCAGCTCCTGCTGCAGTCTCCTTCTCCAGCAAGTTCTGCATAATTGGAGCCCACGCCCTCTCTGTATGCTGACTCGTCATTCCGTTGATGCCTGAGCCGCTATGGGTTCTGCATTCAGTCATTCATTCATTGACTTCCCTTCTTCTCACAGCTGATGACCTTGTAGCCTGCCTCCCCAAAGCACTCAGCCCTTAGAGAGAAGCTCAGCTTACACTTACAAAAACCCTTCCAGGTAGGCATAAAAATAACAGTATCTCCATCTTAAAGATGTGAAAACTTGGGGCTTCATGAATAGATTTACTTCAGAGTCACACAATTATGTGACATCGGTGCCTGGACAAACAGCCTAGCTGTCTATTCACACACAGCATGCTAATATTTCTCAGATAATATCTTAACCAGATAGAAATACGCTTTTGAACCAAAGGCTTCCATTCATACCCAAGGATTTTTTTTAAATCCTCACAGGGAGAAAAAGAAAAAGTGAAACATTAGAATGAGCTGAAATTCCATGACTCAGATGGCCTTTCTCTAAAAAATAAAACAAAAAAAAGACCTAAAGTTTTGTTAAAATACATGAGCTGAATGTCAGAGCTTTTAACTTAGAGTTCAAGACAATGCTTTTTAAAAATATTTCCAACTGTCCAGATAATAGAGAGAAAGTGTTGAATAATTTTATTAGTATAATCAAGACAACTCATTTTCCATATCACTATGGACATACAAGAGCTGAGCAAAAATAAAATTGAAAGAATATTTAAATCATTACATGATTGTATTCTTTATTTCTCAAAATATAAATATTTGAATCAATAGTTTAAGACCTGGGCAAGTACCTAGTAGATAACTTGATGCTCTTCTCAAAGACATTAAACACAATTGAAATTCCAAGAAAACAGAATTTCCTTTGAATTTACATTAAGAGTTTTAGTCTTATATGGTCTCATTAAATAAAAATAGAGGTCTTTTTTTTTTTCTACACCCACCATAGAAAATTCTTCTTCCACTAAGTTTCAAAAAGTAAATGTTTTGTTTTAAATATTTTGTATTTATACATATTGAAATAAGGAACAGAAAAAATGGAAAAAGATTCAGTAATCCTTTAGACATAATTTCAATATTAAATGAATATTTAAATTCTATGTGTTTAAGTGATATGAATTGGTTTCATGTATCTTGACTACAAGAATTTTCAAATGTCTTTAGAGTGTTTTTTAATTCATTTAAGTCTATGTTTAAGCATCAGCTGTCCATTTTCATTCCTCCACCTGTTATATTCATACATCATATTATGGATTATGCAAAATTCTGAAGTTTTATGTGATATCAGAAAAGTGAAGTTCAGTCTGGTCTTCGGTCTGCAATGGTTTCTATCATATTTATGACTTTTTTCCCTTCTGTCTGATGCTACACTGGAGCATCTGTTGGACACCACTTCTCAGAAGAAGCCAGAGAAGTGCCCTCTTGGAAGTCATCTATACAAACTGCCAGCCTGGCCACGGGGATCAGTTCTCCATGTCCAAGAATCAATTGCATCAATGGCCTGCTACCTTCTAAAGAACTGTGCTGGTGTCTGTTGTGCATGGAATCCGTTCTCCATCAGCTGAGCCCAGCTGGATAAATCCCTCCTTAGGCTTCTCACTTCTTCTTTCCCAGTATCAGCCTCAGATATCCATTCTCTTTCCCCTGGGAAAACTATGTCATCCATACTTGTGCTTGACTTCCCCCAACAAAGACTCCATGGCTGAACTTGAAGGAGATGTGAAATGGAAGAGAGGAGTCTTTGATCAATTAGTTTAAAGACACAACATGCATGAGAATCTCTGAAAGTACCTTTTTAAAATATATGCATTATTCACTCCATTTCCTGTAGATCCCATAAATTTTCAGAAAGGGACCTGGACAAATCTGCAATAGATATTTTTAGGACCACACTTGGAGAAACACCTGGGTCCTGCAACACAAATGCATGGATGACCCTCAGGAGGAACAGGAATGGAGAAATGCTTCTCAGCCTTTTAGTGAACTAACAATTGACCTTCATCTTGCTGTGTATGTTTTGCAAATTTTTAGATTCTGGGTGTCAGGATGAGAACCTTCTTCTGAACTGACAATAGCTAGTAACTCAGGTCACTAATGGGCAAGAAGCAGACAAAGTATTAACATGATACAAACTGGACTATTTCACATGGATATGTAAATTATATATGTGTATTTTCAGATTTTGCTTTTGCAAGTGGCTTCATCAGCTTATTTTATAACCCTCTGTGTTATACATGTTCATGTATTTATGCCTTGTAGAAAAGCACAAAATAATTTTCCTCTCCTCATAGAAAAATTTTTGCTTATTTTACTTTCACCTCGCAGTATGTATTGAGTCTTATGATGATAATCATTTCTGCCTAAGGAAAGAAGTGAAAAGTACAAAGCAGATAATCAAACAACTCTCAAAGTTGCAACTTTCAAAGTGAATATTGCTTTTCTTCTTTTTCCTCCCTTCCAAGAAATGCTCCAAGACATGCATTAGCAGTCCCTAGGAAAAAATTACCTTTGTGAAATATAGAAAAATGATAGCTGGAAAATGTAAAATAATAATGATAAAAATGTAAACAGTAGTCTCTGGGAGAAGAAAGGTACATCCAACAGTTTCATTGTTTTTCTACCACCACCATAAAAGAGAGAGAGGCAGAAAAACCTCAGAGAGAAGATATACCTGTGATTCTGGAAAGATCATTTCTCTCTTTGAACACCTATCCCAAGAATGTTTGTGCTATTATACTAGTCATAAAAGTGAAGAAAACCATTGTGAATTGAGTATAAAATAGAACTGCATATAAATCACTTTCAGGTTGTTTTATTCCTTTGTAATATACTCCATTATTTGTGGGGGAGAGGAGGGTACCAGGGATTGAACTCAGGGACACTGAGCCACATCCCCAGTCCTATTTTGTATTTTATTTAGAGACAGGGTCTCACTGAGTTACTTTGCACCTTGCTTTGGCTGAAGTGATCCTCTTGCTTCAGCCTCCTGAGCTGCTAGGATTAAAGGCGTATGCCACTGAGCCCAGTCTCCATTATTATTTACTAGACAAAAATTCAATATGCACTTGTCAAGACCCAAGTTTAAAGTGCCTCTCTAAACTAAGCAGGCAATTACTTTGAGTCTTTTAATTACAATGAGAAAAAAATTTCAGATACCAAGTAGCCAAGAATAAGCAAAAGTTTTTATTCTCCCCTTTACTCCCTTTACAGTAAGGAGCAAGTTGTACCCAGATCATCAAAACTCACACTGCTCTGGCCCTGTGCTGGAAGGAAAGTGGCTGCAACCTCCTGAGTGGCCTTGGAGTCCACAGCAGGGTGCCTCTCTGAGGAGTGAGGTCAGACCCAAGAAAGACAGCTTCCAGGAGCAACCAAGGCTTTGTGAAGTAAGCCCATGTGACCATCAGACAGGGCTGGGGGGTATTAGTTCTCTCCCCAATAGAAGAAATTATGACCCTTTGTGATATTGTGCTCCATCTGTCCATATGTGTTTCAAATTATTTTAGGACTCTGATGGGTGAGTCTTACCCCATTTTTCATTAAAAAAATATAAAAAAAAAAATAAGGATTATTTACAAAGAGAACATTTAATAAAGGATTGTCAGGTGTTATGTGCTCTCTTTCTTTTTATCCCTTTTCTAAGAACAGTAGGCTATATAGTCATCAACCATTTGCCCATTGGCTTCTTTTTTAAAAAAATTTTTTAGTTGTTGATGGACGTTTATTTTAGTCATTTATTTATATGTGGTGCTGAGAATCAAACCCAGTGCCTCACACTTGCAAGGCAAGTGTTTTACCACTGAGCCACAATCCCAGCCCATTCATTGGCTTCTTATGAGAAAGAAAACAGTTACAAGGCAGCATGAAAGATCACAGGTCTCAAGAAAGGCTGTTCATGTGTGTGAACTTCTGCTTATGGAAGAGCTAGAGGAAGCAGAAAAGTAGCTTGCATTAGAAAAGCTTGAGAAGTGTGCACTCCTGTAATCCTAGCAGCTCTACAGGATGGAGCAAGAGGATCACAGGTTCAAAGCCAGCCTCAGCAACTGAGCAAGGCCCTAAGCAATTTAGCAAGATCTTGTCTCTAAATAAGAAATAAAATAAGAAAGGACCGGGGATGTGGCTCAGTGGTTAATGGTCCCTGGGTTCAATCTCTGGTACCAAAAAAAAAAGACTTGAAAAGTGAAACACACACTTTTAAATTGTGGCCAAATAGGCTGTATTTGGAAAATAACAATGTGACTTAATTTAAGATAGTTTTGTCTTATTAAATTTTTGTTTTTGGAGACTCTAACTTTTCTATTAATAGGTAAAATTTTTAAGAGCTTTAATCAAGGGATGTTGGGAATATGAAAAATGTCAAAGCAACAGCATGTCTCTAGACTTGTTTCAAGGTGCACAAAAAGCTAATTTTTTTTTAACTCTGTTAACCTTAAAAAGACAATTTGAGTGCATGCTGTTCTCTTTGAAAACCGAAGTGAAGAAGCAAACATTGAATATCATACCAAACAGCTATTTGTATTCACTCTATCCTAGTTTTTATTGCTTTTGATGTGATTTTGTTGCAAAGCCACAGTATTACTATGTCAACATTTTCATCCATGAGAAAACTCATTTATCACTAACATTTTATATTGTCACAAGAAAAAAAAATCGTCTAAGAATAATGGCCAAAGACTCATAACTCACAAGACTGTGTTTTAAATCATAGCCTAATTTCTCAAATGAATTAAATTATTTCTTATTTAATTCTGAGATAGTTCTGGTTTGATTAAAAATATATGATTCAGAGTAGCAAGTGGATTTACTATGATGGGATAAATTTACTATATTTTGTGCTTTGCTTTTTCATTTTATGGTAAAAAAATCCAACAAACTAAGCAATGAATAATTTGTGTACTTTCTCATATGCAAATATCAATCACTTTCCTCACATTTGTTAACGTACCAGATGTGGACAAAAAAACTAAATTCATTAACATCTTGAATGTCCCCCAAAGGCCCATGAATTAAAGACTTGGTCCCCAACTTAGTGATTTTGGAGTGGCAGAAGCTTTAAGAGGTGGGGCCAATTAAGAAGTCTTCAAGTCGTGGAGGGCATGCTCTTGAAGGGTGCAGGAAGAGGGCCCCATTTCTCTTCTTCTTTTTGTTTCTTCACCAAAACATGAGCAGTTTTGCTCCGTCATCTGCTCCTGCAATGATGTGCTACCTTGCCCCCAACTCAAGAGCAATGAAGCTAATCAACTAGAACTTTTAAAACCGTGAGCCAAAATAAGCCTAAAATAAAGTGACATCTCAGGTGTCTTTAATAGTAACAGAAAGCTGACTAATACACCCATAATTCACCAATATTCTTGGTTCATTAATACCACTATAACAAAATAGCTGAGACTGGGTAATTTGCACACACACAAAAATATTTTTCACAGTTCTAGAGGTTGTAATTTCAAGATGAAGGCACTGGCAGAATCAGTGTCTAGCAAGGACTCACTGTTTCCAAAATGGTGCTTTTTTTTTTTTTTTTTTTTTTTTTTTTTTTTTTTGCTGTTTCCTCAAATAACAGAAGTCTGGGGTGCTTTCTTATAAAGTCTTTAATCCCATTAATTAAGGCTATATCCCCATGACTTAATTATTTCTGAAAGGATCCATCTCTTGTTACACTGGCAATTAAATTTTAGCCTATGAAATTTGAAAGCTACATTAAGCACATAACAGTCAAAATGAATCTGAGGCCCTACTTCCTTATGTATCACCAAGAGTTGTTGAATTGCTGAGAAAATAGCTATGAACTATTGTGTGGTTGTCCTAATTGAAGGAATTGTGTTCAAGAACAAGGAAGCACCTCTCTATGTAAACTGGCTGTGTCAACTCTAACAAACTATTTAGGCTTTCCAAGTCACTGTTCTCATACTGTATAAATTACAGAGTGTGAATTAGTCAGAAAAAAAATGAATGCAAAATTCTATGTAAATTTCATGAAGTTTGGGGTTGTGCTTTTTCTGATGTATATGTATGTTCTGAAATAAATCTCCATAAGCCATTCCAACTTTTCCTTTATTCAATGTGTACATACAAATGGGCTAGTTGGTGAGCCTTGGAGCCTTGATATTTATTATTACAGGTATACATTTCATCGATGAGTAATGCACCCTCAAGAACATGGCTTCTTCCTCAATTGGAAAATTTGCACCTGTGTTTTCCCATCCTGGGCATACTGCCAGGTCATTTTATCTGAGTATTTTATGTGCCTTTGCTCATGGGTGATCTGTCCTTTGAATGTTGTTTGCTGGATTTGGTGATTGCTTTTTCTTCTATCTGTAAAGGTTTTAAAAGTTTTCTTCAGGAAATAGATTGAGAAATTGAATAAAGTATTCATTGAAGGTATTCATTTCAATACATCTTACAGAGTAATTTCAAAAATGCAAGGACTTCTAATAAATCTGGTCCCTGCTTTACAGCAATCATCAAAAGCTGGGCAATTATTCAATGGCAAATTTGAAAACCACACCAAACAAAAGTAAAATAATTTCAGCATATATTTAATTGTTTATATTTTAATATATCAAGAAATAATTAAAATGTTTTATCTAAACCATTTCTTATAGAAGAAAAAAAAAATGACATTGACCTAAATGGGACAAATTATCAGTTTTACTTAGGACACTTGGGTAACAACTAGATTGGAGACTAAGGAAGGGCTACTTTTCCACTCCAATTTTAGAATTCTGTGTCTACACCAGCCTGACTCAAGCACCAAGTCACAGGTGAGGAAGCCTAACCGAGACCCTAAAGACCTGAAGTGACTTTGCTCATTTCATGGAGATAGAAATACAGCAATGTTTGTTTGCGTGCAGGCTGTTTCCAGAGACTGACGGAGAGTCAAGAAAGAACTGGCAAAATTGCCCTGCTTTGACCCCACTCTCTGACACATGCATTTAATATGAAAGTCAAACTTTCCCTTCTCCTAAATAGAGACGTCATTTGTCTTGCAGGAGAACAGTGAGAAAAGTAAAAAAGAAATCTTAATTGCTCCCCCTACCTTGCCTTCGTCCTCCCTGATGGAATGGATTTTCTCTAATGAAAAGACGTGGACAGAAAAATAATTCTCACGTGCACCCATACATACACAAACGCCCGCGCGCGCGCGCACACACACACACACAAAGTTTGAAAGGGTGGTTTCATATGTCAGTATGTGAAGCTTGATTTAAAAGACTTACACATGAATATCCCTTATACTAACAACCAACATACACTGAACTCCAAAGACAGTTTTCAGAAATCTAGAGTACAGGTGAGCAGAAAGAAAGAAAACGATGTGGAATAGTAATAATCATTAAAACAAAGACTTCAAAGTGATAACATGTGATATTTCAAATATAAAAGAAACTAAGCAGTTAGTCTTTTGTTTGACTTATAATGCCAAGAGTTTGTGAAGGTAAATTCTTAAATTATTAAAGACATCATGGGGAAAATTAAATAATAGTGAGCAACTTGAATATATCTAATTAAATTTTAGAAGAAAATAGAGAAATAATAAAACAAAGGCAATATTTGAAAAAGATCATTGCTAAAAAGTAATGAAAGCCACCAATCCAAAAATTCAATAATCTACTGAATTCTACACAGGCAAAACAAAAAGAAATCCATACCCACTCACATTATAGAGAAATTATATAGAGCATTAAAACACAAGTAAGAAGGAGAAAAAAGCAGCCTTGAAAAAAAATCATTCAGTTATATTTAGGACACTCTGGTAACAACTAGATTGGAAACTAAGGAAGGGTTACAAACTGGACTCCCAATCAAATTTCAAAGAATAGCAGAAATCTGAAGACACAGATGGCACTTTCAGCGTTGAGAGAAAATTATCAATCTATTATATCCAGCAAAAATATATTTAGGCAATAAGGACAGAATTTAAAATATTTTCTGATCAATAAAACTAGAACTTCACCTTCAATAGACCATCTCTAAGAAACTTCTATAAGGAGTTCTTCAGGCAGCTGGACATTCCTATAAAAGGAAGGTCTGAGAAGCAAAAGGAACAAAAAGGTCAAAGAGAAAAAATAACTAATTTGTAATAGCAAAAGGTTTAATTCTACAAAAAAAGAATTAAGTTCTAAAATAATATATCCTCAAAATACATAAAGCAAAATTTGATAGGAGTACAATCTACAGTCAGGGGATTTTAGCATACCTTTCTCTGCAAGTGATAGATCAAATGATGATCAGCTAAAAAAAAAAAAAAAAAAAAAAAAAAACGATCCAAGAGGCTGGGGTTGTGGCTCAGTGGTAGAACGCTTGCCTAACATGTGTGAGGCACTGGGTTTGATTCTCAGCACCGCATATAAATAAATAAAATAAAGGTCCATTGACAACTAAAAAATAAAAATAAATAAATAAAAAGACCAGAAAAAAATCTTCAGTTTCAGGCTGCATACCCCTTTGTAATGTCATTTTGGGACTTCTCCGACGAAACTGTAAAGTTTATTTTTCTACCATTCAAATAAAGGTTTGGGCGTGTGATATGCTTTGGCCAAGGAGCCATTAGCAAACATGATACAAGCCACTAACTGAAGAATTACAGGTTTCTACAGTTAAAGCAACTCCAAAAGCTTTTGACATTTCTAGGCAGGATGTTGAAGAAAATCAAACCATGAGTTAAAACGAAAAAATGTAAGGAAGCTACAATGGAAAGTTTCACCAGGTATCTGTCTACTTATGTACAAGCAAGGAAAGGGAATAATTTATTACCAGTTGGAACTCTGAACTCAAATCTCAGGGCAGAACCCTGACCAACTAAATTGACACACGTGGAGAATTATTTTTGCTCAGGCTTACAGCAGCCCTGAGGCCTAAAGAAAGACAGGGCTTTCTGCCTCTGTACATCTAAACTCACGACTCCTTTTGGACTTGTGGCGAGGAAAGTCCAGTCCAGTACCAACCCACCTGCAGGAAGAGAATAGTTCGCAGAGAAGTGTTAAACCCAAAGATGGGAAAGCTACTGCCTGGCTTCCATAAAATATTGAAAGATCGGAATGATCCAAACAAGAAGTCAAAGGAAAGGGCAATGGCTAGGGTTTCTCTTAAAAGGGAGCAGAACTGGCCATACTCACTCTCTAGTCATGTTAAGCAATGTAAGAGTAATAAAGAAATCAAAGGCTGGTTTTCACTCTTTCAAGAGCCAGTGTCCAACTGAGAATGCTGATGTCCCTTGACTTATAGTGGTCTTACATCCAGATGAACCCATGGCAAATGGGAAAGGGCGTAAGTTGAAAATGCATTTAATATACCTAACCTACCAAAACGTCCTTGCTTAGCAACACAGCACACTAAAGAGTATAGGTTGGTCCCCTCATGATCACGTGGCTAAGTGGGAGCCTGTGGCTTGTTGCCGGTACCCAGCATCATAACAGTATCTTAATGCATATTACCAGGCTGAAAAAAAGATCAAAATTCAAGAGGTGAAGTGTGGTTTCTGTTGAATGTGTGTTACTTCTGCATCATCATAAAATCAAAAGAAAGAATCCTAAGTAGAACCATTGTACACCAGGGACCCACCACACTCATCAGAATGTATGATATAAAGGTAACATTTCCGGGAGGTGGAGCCCATAACCACAGGGACCGAGAGGTCATGTCTCCGTTTACAACAGTTTCCCCAGGAAAGTATGATTCATACCATAATTACTAGTAGCACTCCCTCTGTGTCTCTGTTTCAACAATGAATTACATAATCAACCTACTTAAAGGGAAGTCTTATGCAGAAGACAAAACCCTGTTGGATGGCAAGGTCTCCTGCTTACCTCCATTGCTGCTGAGCCCTGCCCTCCCAGGACATGATACCTTACTCCTGGCTCCTGTCCAGTCACTTCTTACTCCCTTCCTCTCTCCTGATTTCTCCAACATTAAGAAATCACACCAACTCTGTCTTCACTTTGAATGAATGGAAATCTCCAAAACATGTTTGGTACAGTGATTCAATGAGTCATCATAAGAATTTATGAATGAAAATATAGAAATCCCCAAAGGGCAGAATTCAAACTGGGGGCTAAACAGTAGAAAAGATGGGACTGTGGGCTAAAATAAAATGTGAAAATTCCTGCTCTAGGTATGTTTTGATTTCCAGTTTAGTCCTTTCTTTTATAGTATCTGCTCCCATTTCAATAGATGCTACAGTCCACAGTGTTAAGCCTTTTTCTCAGTAGCACTATTAAACCATTTCTTCAGCCCAGTGACTTCCATTTCATTTGCTTATTTGCACTTTGATTTCTACATGTACTCTAGGTGTGATTTTAGCAATTAAATGTTTTGTCTTTTCTGATTTATAAATTATCCGATTCTTCACTTAGGAAATTCATAGATTTGCTCCTCTTGGTTTGACAATTCAGTTGTCATTGTGCAGAGTTGCAAAATATCTAAAATGCATTTAAAATGATCTCCTAGATTCCATCTTTTCTTCCTTAATTTTTATTCTTATGTGATTTTAGCACTTGGCTTCTAAAAGCTCCTGTTTGTGGGATTTTTTTTTTAAAGGTGCAAACTCTGCCATCTGTCTATAATGATCAGATTTTTCCCCCTAAAATAAAAATAGAACAGAACTCTGATTCTCTAATTTTAAATTTTAGTCCTGTCCAGGTAATTGACAATCTATAGTTCAAAAAGAGGCTAATAATTTAGGAAACAGACATCAGGTTGTGAGCTAGATATGAGCTACTAACTAACTCTACAAAAGTGTATAAAGTGAATACAGTAAGCCCTAGCAGATTATGAAACTAGTTCTATTGCTGTTTAAAACCAAAGGAAGCAAAACCAATGACACTGGAATACCCCAGTATTCCACTGCTTCTCATTTCTCCTCCTTAAAAGATTTCATATCAATAATGTTATACTCAAGCAGTAATAGAACAAGCATCAAAATATCAAAATATTGATAATTCAGTATTATTTAGTCAAATGTAGGTTTCAAGCTTAGTCTAAGCTAGGACATTTTGTTTTCCACTCCTACTCAATCCTAATCTAAATTTAGAGTCCAGAATGCATTAGTTGTCTTCAGAGAAAGAGAAAGGTGATAAAAGGAGCCTTGAATCCACTTAACCATCTAGATGCAATGAACAGAAGAGAAGGAATGGAAGGACTTTCATTTAGAGCCAAGACCTCCATAGGAAAAGGACCGGAAGATAAATTTTTAAAAGGGGGGGGGGGAATCAGTAAATCAGTAAGTTATGGGTTTTAATGCCTTTGACCCAAGCATTTAATATAATATATTAAATATATTATCAATTCACTTACCAAATTCTTCCTCCAATTTTGAGATGAGATGAGATTGGACTGAAGAGGTACCAGGCACTGTGCTGGGTGTTAGTGATACCAAAGTCAGCATCATGCCCCCAAAAAGCAGTACTGATGGAGAGAATGGCAAACAAATAGGCTCTGGACTCCATTATTCAACTAAATATGCCTTCATCTAATCACTAGCTACAGAAATAGTTTTAAAATTTGGATTCATAGCCGGGCGCGGTGGTGCACGCCTGTAATCCCAGCACTTTGGGAGGCTGAGGCAGGAGGATCGCGAGTTCAAAGCCAGCCTCAGCAATGGCGAGGCACTTAGCAACTCAGTGAGACCCTGTCTCTAAATAAAATACAAAAAAGGGCTGGGGATGTGACCCAGTGGTCGAGTGCCCCTGAGTTCAATCCCCGGTAACCACAAAAAAAAAAAAAAAAAAAAATTTGGATTCATGTATTTCCAGGGCTCTAGGAGGCAACTCTATAGATATTCACTGAAATTAAATGTCACAGTGTTTTTTATTCTAATATTTTAAGAACTCATCCAATCCCAAGGAAATGGTAAATGTAGTCTTCTGATTAATGAGAAGCAACACATAAAGGAAACATGACTTCAAAAAAACATGCGAAAATCATACTCTGATTCAGTCATTCAGTGAATATTGATTTAATAACTAATGTATGCAGGTGCTAGTGATGCACAATGAACAAGAAGGCCAAGGACCTTCAAAGAATTGATTTCATATCACATACACACACACACACACACACACACACACACGCGTGCGCAAATTATGTGTGACTCATAAAAGTCATAATTTTAAAGCAAGGATAAATGCCTTATGTTTCCTAGACTTGAAAAAGTTTAAGCTATAGATTTAAAAGTACTGGAAACGAAGAATGCTTTAAAAATCAGATGCAGAATTTGAACGTAAAAAATAAGTTGTATACATGATTATTCTCATCTCTCCAGTAGCATTTGGACTATGAGGACTTCTACACAAATACAGATGTCACTCCTCAATCCTTACACTCTTTCCTGCCACTGAGATGTCACCTCAGAATCATTCCCATGGTCCTCTAGAAAGCCATTAACAATCAGTTATGGTCATCACTAAAAGAGAAACCTTTGTTCTCACAGATGGAAAACACAAAGTTTTTAATGAGTACTGTCCCCATGCCTCCCACTGTGCTAAATGCTAATGGGAGAAAACAGGACCCTAAGACGTGGGTGCTGAGTGGGAGTCTTGCACGTGTACACAATTACTTAAGTAGATTTTAATTAGCAGGGAAAGAATTCTGGAGTTAAGTTGATGTTCTTTTTCTAACCTGAACACTTACTAGCTGTGAACTTTCATGCTTGGGCTTGTTCTAACTTCTCTAGGTCTCAACTTCCTTGACAATGAAAGGAGAAAAATGAGTTCCTGTTTTGCCTATTTCTCAAGAGTTGTTGTAAGGATAAAAAAAGATACTACATAACAAAGAAGTAAATACTAATTTGTCATAATTAAATGAAAAATAATATGTAATCAAAGAAGCGTAAATGTGTTTTTCACTGAGTAATGAGCTATTATCAAAAATTAAAATGCTGGCAAGAATTTGGAGAAATGTGTGCTTTCAATTCCAATAGGCATATATATATTACTGCAGTGTTTCCAGAGGATAATTTGTCACAACACCAAAATTTTTATTATGTAATAATGTATTTTATATGGTTATCCATAGCACTGATAATAATTGGAAAAAGTGAAAACAGTTCAAATATCCATTAATAAAAGATTTGCTAAATGAACTACTTTTCTACCAATGCAATAGTTCGAGCTAGTGTAATGACATAGATTTCTACTTATTAGTTTAAGAAAATGTCCCTAATACATCATGACTTTGTCATTTTGTCATATTTACATTTTTTAAAATTTTGACATGTCCCTGCACACACACCCCCCACACTAAATAAATAAATAAATAAATAAATAAAGTCTGTAACTATATTGTAATTATTTCTTCACAGTGGAAGATGGTGTTAGCTAACATGGTTAATATTTCAGTGTGTTAGGCCCTGAACTATGTACTTTATATTATTGATATGTGACAATCATGTAGAATAAGTAACATTCATTCTCTCTGGTTAACAGGTTCAGAAAGGTTGTGATGAGTGCGTTTATACAGCCAAGTTATTTGTGGGCCTGGGATCTAAACACAAGCCTCTGGGGATCCAAAGTTCATCTTATTTCTATGGATACTCCCCCACCCCCACCATTTTTTTCCTCTTTTTCTTTTCTTTCTTTCTTTTTCTTTTCTTTTTTTTTTTTTTTTTTTTTTTTTTTTTTTTTTCTGTATTATAAGCAAACAAAATTAACCAGAGCTGTGGTGAATGCCTATAAACCCAGGGGCTTGGGAAGCTGAGGCAGGAGGATCACAAGTTCAAAGCCAGCCTCAACAACTTAGCAAGGCCCTGAGCAATTTAATAAGACCCTACCTCAAAATAAAAAATAAAAAAGGCTGAGGATGTGGCTCAGTAGTTGAGTGTCCCTGGGTTCAATCCTCAGAACCGGAAAAGAAAAAATTATACATAATAGTGGGATGCATTTTTACATATTCATATTTACATATAATATAACAGTATAATTTGGTCAATTTCATTCCCCAATACCTCCCCTGGGTTGCTTATTTTAAATACAAAGAAAAAGGATTTCTATTTTCATCGTGATGTAAGTAGACAACCCAAAATTTTCTCTTGCTGAAAGTAATCAAAACACTAGACATTAATTAAACATCTTTTAATTATTATTTTTTAACTCTTCTGGGATGGAAGTAGGGAATATTCAGAGACAAAAAGCAAAACAAAAGGGGGAATTGAGCAAGACAAACAGAGCACTGACTCTGGCTCCAACCTAAGTCCATCAGCTGAACCCTGATGAACTTGCCTTTGAGTTCTAGATAGCCCTTGCTTGAGAGGCAAAGGAAACCAGATGAAGATCACAGTCAAGTAAGAACCTCCACATCAATTTGAGATGTCAGTGAGACTCACTGTCCACAGGAGGCAGAGCTATAAACAAGCAAGTCTCACTGAAGGAGATTTCAAGGTGACATACTTATAGTAACTTTGGTGCTCAGTCCAGGGTGAGATTCTTTCCCAGAATTCAAAAATACAAGTTGCACTCAAATGCATACTATTTGTGAGATCAAAATTAATTAATTCAAATTTAAATATAAAACCTCAGGCTAAACATTAATTTTAAAGTGACCCTGAGTTGATAATATCCTTCATAACTTAAGCAGAAACTAACAAAATTCTCTGAATCTACACAGCTTCAACTCAGGCCTTAAAATGTTTCTACAAAGGTCCAGCAAATGTGAATTCGTTGTCAAAACCAAAACATACTGGTAACATAGCATCAAGTAGGATCAACAGTGAACAGAAACAGACTCTAAAATATTCTGATATTAGAACATGAACAAAATATTAAATAACTATTAATTATAGGATTTAAGGTAATGAGAAATGGATAGATAATATAAGTAAGGAATGAGGAATTTAAAAATAACTTATCAAATCTGAAAAAGAACAAAATAGTACTTCTAGAAGTAAAAAATTTAATAATTGAAAATTAAAATCAAAAGACTAATTTAACAATGGAGCTGAAATGACTTACTGAACCAGAAGAAAAATTGAAAAAAAATTTTAAATAAAACCAAATGAAGCCAATATAAAGAAAAAATAGAGAAAAAAAATATATTCTGCATACATATATCTGAGGGAGATAAATAAGAATCAAGACAACTAGAGATGCCCAGTAATCTCACAATCTAAATACAAAGAAACTGAAAGTAGTTTTCCCAAATATGATAGAAATCCTAATAATTATAGGACACTACTATAACAAATCAGGAAACTAAAAGCAAATTTGCTAAATTATCAATAATTAAAACAAATTTTGACTCATCATGCTTACAGGAAAGATTTAGTTGCCTATCTATTTATGAAAACTTGAGACTTTCTAAAATATATAATCAAAAATGTAGAAAACATATATCAGACAATTAATAAGAAATTATGTTATGTTTTTGGATTTTGTGACTATATAGGATTATCCAGCTTTAATTGACTTGTAATATGTTATAATTTTTCTATAAATATTCACTGTTCTACCTAACTTTGTATTCATGATATTGTATTTTTTAAGACACCTCTCAAAATTATAATCTTTGGACTCCACAAAACTTATCTTTGCCTTCTTCCTCAATTTACAGTTATTTTTCATATGAAAAAAATCATTACAAAGCTAAGTATATTTTGGATAATATAGCAACAGGCATTTGTAATAAATATGCCCAAGATAGCCAATTTATAAATTTTGAATCAACTTGCAAGTGTTAAATCTTCTGTTTATTTTTAAATGCTGCAAGGAAAAATGTGAAGAAAAAAATCTACAGTCCCTTATCCTGCAGATACAAACATGTCCCTGGTGCACCCCAAACAGAATGATGGACATCCAAGAAACCAGGGAAATTAGTCAGGTCATGGGACTAAACACCAGATCATGGGACAAAAAGCCATATATACACAGATATAGTCTAGGCCAGGAAGAAGAAGGGGAAAAAAGAGTTAAGGTGAAAACAGAAATAAATATTCTGATGGTAGCTAACAAGAACAAATTATAGAGCTGAATCCATATTTGGTAGATCATCTGAAGTCCATGTTTTATCTGCCTCTCTACCCAAAAACTTTCTGGGTCAGATTTCCCTTCACTCTCAACTGTTCAGGACATGCAAATCTATTTTAATAACCTAAGAGGAAAAAATTTTTTAACGTTTTGCAAAATAAATTGTTTAATATAGTCCATTGCCAAATATAAATTGTTCTGAAGTGAGCAGAACCTCTCCGTCTCTATGGATAATGGAGAAGGGCTAGTTATGTGTGTGTGCATGAGTGTTTGTGTGATGTGTATTTCAAAAGTAAAAATACTCCTTAATATAAACACAAATTGTATCGTTTCAAAGTCCTCATAAACTAGAACTAATAGTATATGAAGACTAGACAAACTCATGTATCATTTATGAATTATATTGTGTAGTAGTAATCAGTAGATAAAGCCCTCTAATTTCATTAAAGCATAACATATTAATAATTCTAATAGCTAAATGTTAGAATTATTTGAGATGTATGTAGCATGACAAAAGATGTAACATTATCTAATAATGACTTTCTCTGGTTCATTTGTTCATTCTACTAATATTTACTAAGTGCCTGCATTTTCCATGCTCTGGCAACTTATTAATACTTTGTCGAGATCTCTGAGCCATTATTTTAAAAATTAAGAAAGAGAAGCCAGCTGCAGTGGCTCAAGCCTGCTGTCTCAGCTCCTCAGGAGGCTGAGGCAAGAGAATCACTTGAGCCCTGCAGTTCAAGGCTAGTTTCAGCAACAGAGCGAAACCCATCTCAAAAACAGAGAGAGAAAATTTCTATTTCAATAATGTGAGAAAGTAGACATGAGAATATCATCAACCAAATACTAATTGAGTGTTCTACTAAATACTGGAAAATTTCATAGAGAACAAAAGAACATATTCCTTACACTTACTTACCGTCTGGTGGGAGAAGGGTTCACATATTAGTATCAAATAATTCTTTCATTCAATACTTATTTCTACACTGATGAGAGAATAACAACTATCATTCAATTTGTGATATTGAGAGCCAAAGGCTAAAGGATGCAGGAATCCCTTTGTCTGTTCAGCTGGAGTTGGTTGAGAGCCTGCCCTTGTCCCCTGGAACTCACTCACTGTCTATTCAGGGCAGTGATGTCCAGCTGTGAGAACCTGCATCTACCACTGAGGGCATGTTTCCAGTGAGCTGGGATAATTCCAATAATAGGGAGTAAACACTCTTCCAGGCAGCCTTCAGCCAGGGACAGGAGTCGGAAGTTGGCACCTCAGCTTCCTTGTTCCTTGAGCAGGATAATCCTGGAGGATTTCACATGCACACATCTTCCGAAGATCCCCAGAGGGATTAGGTGCCAGCCGCCCACAGTGGCAACTGCTCACTAATGTACTGAGTTGGTATTTTCTTCTTTCCTGGCTCACTTCTCCGTTTCGCCCACTAGTTCTTCTTGGGAGCACAGGTCCCAAACAAACCACATTCACTAACTCCTTGCCTTTATTTTTTGCTTGATCAATAGGTTTATAATCTGAATAAGCTTCTAAAAGATCAGTCAAATGATTATATCAATTTGTTTTATAAGTATATTCTTGTACCTAACAATCATTAAGTTGAATTTTCAAGGAGAGATAACTATTTAAGAATAGTTGGCTTTGTGATTTTTCCACAATTATCTTTGAAAAGAATTTCTTCATGATCAAAAGCGTATATCTCAAATATTACCAAGTTGGCACAAAATATGAGCATGCTATGAATATCTATTTTTCAGCATACATTAGGCAGGTGAATTTTTTATTAGGAAGTAAGTAAAACTGCACAACAGCACAAATTAGTCTCATTCTCCACAAAACTTGCCTCTTCCTCTTTGCTTCTGGGCTCAAGGTCAGTTAAGTTTTATCATACCCTGAGCAGAGAAGTATAAGCCCTAAGGAAAGCAGCCTGTACTCCAAAGGAATTGCAGAGCCTGGAAAATATGTCCAGGCAGAAACTGAAGGAACACATGTAGGAATGGATTTTGACAACACTGGGGGAAGGGTGGACACAGAATATGTGGTGAGATGAGGGGGAGTTTGCCAATGGGTGGGTACTAGCCCTTCCCTCAGGATTCAATATATTAGCAAGAACACCTGGAGGAGTTCCCAGTGATTTGGTTGGTCAGCTCTTTGAAATCCAGGTTTGATTATGATGATGATGATGATGATGATGATGATGATGATGATGAAATGGGATTGATAGAACATCTTTGGCATAGATGTTCTGTAGTGCAGGCTACTGAGTAAGTACCAAAATGTTATCCAGAGTAGCTGCACCATCTTACAATCCCCCTGCGATGTACAAGTATTCCCATTTCCCCACAACTTCACCAACACTTTTTATGATCTTTTCATTTTAGCTGTTCCAGTTGGTATGAAGGGAGTATGAAGTATTCAAGTGTGTATTTCACAATTTATGTTTCTTAGTGATTGAGACTGATCATTTTCCCCATGGGCTTATAGACCATTCATGTATTTTCTTTAGAAAAATGTCTATTTAGAGTCTTTGCCCACTTTTAAAATTAGTTCATCTTTTTGTTAAGTTGTAAGAGTTTTTGAGTATTCTAAATGTATCTTTTTATCAAATATATGATTTGAAATTATTTTTCCTATTATATGAATTAATTATATGTATACAATTATATATAATATACGTTATATATGTAAATCAAATTCATTTATATATATGGTATGAGTTACAGGTTTCACTTCTTTCTTTAAAAAGTGGTCATTCAACCCAGCTATCCCACTCCTCGGTCTATACCCAAAGGACTTAAAAACAGCATACTACAGGAACATAGCCAAATCAATGTTTATAGCTGCACAATTCACAATAGCTAGGTTGTGGAACCAACCTAGATGCCCTTCAGTGGATGAATGGATTAAGAAAATGTGGTATACATACACAATGGAATATTATTCAGCATTAAAAGAGAATAAAATCATGGCATTTGCAGGTAAATTGATGGAGCTGGAGAATATAAAGCTAAGTGAAGTTAGCCAATCCCAAAGAAACAAATGCCAAATGATTTCTCTGATTTAAGGATGCTAATTCATAATATGCTGGGGGGATTAGATAAACTATAGATGGGGCAAAGGAGAAAAGGGGAGGGACAGGAAGGGAGGGGGCATAAGGGTAGGAAAGATGGTGGAACACGATGGTCATCATAACCCTAAGTACATGTATGAAGATGTGAATGATGTGACTCTATTTTGTGTACAACCAGAGATATGAAAAATTGTGCTCTATGTGTGTAATATGAATTGTAATGCATTCTGTTGTCATATGTAACAAATTAAAATTTTAAAAAAACAAATAAACAGCCGGGCGCGGTGGCGCACGCCTGTAATCCTAGCACTTTGGGAGGCTGAGGCAGGAGGATCGCGAGTTCAAAGCCAGCCTCAGCAATGGTGAGGCACTTAGCAACTCAGTGAGACCCTGTCTCCAAATAAAATACAAAAAAGGGCTGGGGATATGGCCCAGTGGGTGAGTGCCCCTGAGTTCAATCCCTGGTACCACAAAAAAATAAAAAATAAAAAAAATAAAAATAAATAAATAAATAAATAAATAAAAGAATGAGGAAAAACAATAGTCACAGTAAAAAAAAAAAAAAAAACTAGACAATAGTCATGGAAGAATGAGGAAATAAATGCCAATGCAAAAAGGTTGACATTAAAAAAAAAAAAAAAAAAAGTGGTCATTCAGTTTTCCCAAACACCATTTGTTGCAAATACTGTTCTTTTTCTTCTCTCTCATTAATGCTCCTGCCACCCTTGCAGAAAAGTATGCTAACTTTTTGCTTTATTTATATAGTCAACAAATAGAAGAGTTGCAAGAAGATGACTAGCTAAAATCAGCCACCCACAACAGAAAATAGTGACCTACCCAAGATTTCCAGATCTATATAATTCCTAAGAATTAAGTCCATTTGTGGAAGTAGAGACTGGATCCCTTGGGCAAGGACCTTGAAATATCTCCACAAGGATATGCAGTATGTTTTTCTTCTGTCATTCCCTACTGGGATCTGGGGCCATTTCTCAGAGTGAACTGCACTGGAACAAGAGAAATTCTCTGATTTTTTGAGAACTCTTAGATTTGATGTCTAAGGTAACAGTTATATCAGAGGATTTCAAATGTCATGTCATCTTTGCCTAAAAGAGAGCTTGTGGAGGTCAAATGACAAATTTGACCTGATTATGTTGCAAATAATCCAAATGTCACAAATAATGCTAACCCTCCAATGTGGTTATTTCCCCAGTTTCTCTTTATATAATTGAGATAGATGTACTTAACACCTGAAGGAGAGACAAAGGAAATCTCTGACTTGTTGCACTTCCCTTCACGAATAAGCAATACACCTAGAAGGATTACAAAAATTTGAAACACCATGAATGATTTGAAAAATGCAAAGTTGGTGGTCTCTGTCATATCCCTATCAAATGTATGAATCTAGCTAGCCTCAGCAAAACCCAGATGTATTAGCAGATACCTAAGCAGGTGACATCCATAATTGAAGCTGCTGTACCAGACATCTTTGCTAGAATAAATCCACACAGACTCTGGCTGTTGGTATACGTTTATTATGTTGGAAAATGTTTTCTTCATGATATCCATCTGTCTTAGATTGTTTCCTATTACTCTTACAAAATACCCAAGACTTGATGATTTATAAAGAACAGAGATTTATTTTGGCTCATAGTCCCATAGCTAAGTCCAAAAACATGGTTCTACATCAGCTCAGCTTCTGGTGAGGCCCTGTGCTGCATACTAACATTTCAGAAAAGTGGAAGGGCAAACAGGTGTATGTGAAAGACAGGGGGGAAGCAAAGAGGCAGCCTTGCTTTTTTAACCAACTCTCATGGTACAATAACCCAGTCCCACTCACTTCTGCAAGATGGCATTAAATCCTTTCACTTCTTAAAGTTCCATCCCCAGAAGCTAAAAAAAAAAAAAAAAAAAAAAAAGTCAACCTGAAAATAGAATAGTAATCACTAGACACTGGGAAGGGATCGGGTAAAAAAAAGGGTGGTTGGATTTCGTCAGTGCACATTGTATGTATGTATAGAAATATCACACAGAACCCCATTAGTGTATATAATTAACATATTAAGTTAAAAATTAAAATTAAAGGATATCTCTCTTCCCAACATTATAAAGTTAAATAAGAGTTTTGGAGGTAACAAACCATATTCAAATGATAGCACCATCTATAAGGAGAAGCAAAAATAATTCATGCAATTTTTGGGACAAGAACAAGACTGTACCCTTACCATCCTAACACAGAATTAAATCAGCTCTCTTACTCTCTGTAGTTCACAGATGAGACCTTATTCATCTGACATCATGCTGGTTTACTCTATTAATGACAAAATGCTAATTTGGACCTAGTGATAAATACAGGAATAGACAAAGACTCAATGCACCAAGCAAAACACAAATACACAAACAAAAAAAATTAATAAAGGAACCCTCAAGGTTCATGGACTTACCACTTGTGTGAAATTTCAAGGAACATGGTTTGAAACATTTCAAAATAACCTAAGAGAAAAAGACAAAAAAGAGAGGTACATCATTTGGTAGACCCCTTTGGATTTTGGAAAATATATACCAAACTTGGGAATAATATTCTAACCCATTTATCAGATGTCCTCAAAAGCTGCCAGCTTTGAATGGAGTTCACAGAAAGAGTTGGTTTCTCGGTTTATATAGGAGGCTTACCTCTGGATGCAAAAAGAGAAAGACTATATTATCTTTTATACTATAAAAATACACCTTCCTGAAACTATTAGCTAGTGCTATAAAGATTAAACCTATACATATACATATATGATATATATATATATATATATATATATAGCTACACATATGAACAACAAATATTTTTTATTGAAGTACTCATTGACGTCTGGTTTTCCATAATCAAAACAATGCCTGATTCTTAAGGCTTCCTTGCTCACTGTGAAGAGGATCCAAAATCTTTCTAACATTTATACTAAATCAAGGGCTGGGGATGTGGCTCAGTTAGTAGAGTGCTTGCCTTGCATGCACAGGCCCTGAGTTTGATCCCCAGCACCACAAAAAAAAAAAAAAAAAAAAAAAAAAATATATATATATATATATATATATATACATTTAAACTAAATCAAGCTAGATTTGATACATCCATTAAAGTAAATATCAGCTAAACATCAGTTAATACTTTACAAGTTCTATTTCAAAAAACTTACTTAAGAAAGTTAATTCAGTTACCCTGATGACCAGACTTCATTTTCTCAGAATAAATCAATGTAGAATGGATCTTTTGCTGTTAGAAGGAAATATGTAACACTATTATCACTTGGTAGCACTGAAATAACAAGGTTGATTTCCAATTTTCTGTTTTTTCTGAACACCTAAAATTTATTGAGCACTGTTTTATATAGAATATTTATTTGTTATAAATAATAACTTGCAAGTTCTCACAACTTTCAAGTCATTTTTTTTAAGTTCATCTCATCTGATGCTCACCGTCACTCTGCAAGGTTATGCAGTTATTGCCATTCTTAGTTCTCATACTAGAAACCCCAAATTAAACTATTGAAGTAATTTGCCCACCCCCAAATTGCATCATGATTAAATGTTAAGCTTAGAATCAGATCATCTGATTCCAGATTTGGTTCTCTGACTACCTATTTTTTTTTTTTTTTTTTGCCAGTTTATTCACATTTATTTTTCTCTTTTAGTGGGCCCGTAGAAAATTAGAACACCTTAAGCAAAAGTTTTTAAAAGCTATTTTTGTAAGGAGAGTTACATTCCATCTCTATGTCAGATTGGTCAAATCTTCTCCACTATTCACTTACAAAACATGACAGACAAGATGCTACACAAAACTGTTGCATCTGAAGACTTTTTTTTCTTCTTTATTCTCAGACAACTGGAAAAGAAAGCGTTGCCTGCTATAATCAAAAGCATACCACAGTATAAACAGTAACCATTCCACTTATCACAGCGTGGTCAACTTTAAAATTTGTGTTTAAAAGATCCAAGATGACTGTACTATTCCAAAAATGGGCAGGATGGAAAGTTGCAAATTGCATGTGCTTTTGGATGTCAAGGTTTGTTTTTATATGGGAATCTGACTACCTGTTTCAAAGAAAGTAATTATAAAGCCTTCCCTTACCCTCCAACCAGATATGGCCACTTCCTCCTCTACACTTGTTAAAATAACTTAATATGTTCTTAGCACATAGTTTGCATTTACTCAATATTATTTGCCTTACTGTTGGTCTTTGCACACTTTTAAAAATAATTATATTGGACTATAGTTTTTAATGCTGTCTTATTTCATCTGTGAGACTCATAAGTACTTGAAACCTGACTTGAGATATCCAAGCTTCCTCAGCAATTAATATGTGTCAATCTGATGGACTATTTAGTATTTCTGACTAAAACCTCTCCCCAAAGATGGACATTTGTCTTATCCCAATTATTATCTTTGATCTCATTACCTTTGTCCTCTAAAAGTCATGGTTAGTGGAATCCTGAGATGACAATGTCTCACCTGCATGTCTCTCCTGAGTGGTAATTATCTTTCAGATCTGGTGATACACTCTTCTCATTCTCAAAGACCCACACTACTCCACTGTTATGACTGCCCCATTCATACATTTCTCCTTCATCCCCACAATCCTGATGTCTAATGTTGAGGCTCAGAATAAAATAATACTGAATATTTTGAGCCAATGTAGATTGAGAAAAACCACAAAAGCAGGAAGGTCACTCTCTGACCTTCTCCCACCTTTTTCTCCTGAAACAGACCATGTAAAATTCCCACACCACAGAAAATTTCTAACTACTTCACAGTTACTCCATGATAAACATTAATTTAGGTTCAGCAGTTCTCATTTTTTTGTTTCCTCAAATTCATTTGGGGGCTATTTTGTAAGATATTTTATGCAGGTATATTCCAAGAAAATTATTGGTCTTTCATCTACATATCAGTATGGGCTCTTTCCAGATAGCTCTGCTCTTTGCAATTTAATATTGTCATTTGAAATAATAGAGCCTTCTAGTCTCTTTTTCATCAGAAGTTCCAGTTATTCAGGTGAACTTATTATTACTTTAAAAGAAAAAAAAAAACCTTATGATCAGTTTGTTTTTTTAAAATGATGAATGAATCTTGTAATGAGTGGACTCTTACTCTACCTCATATCTTATTGAGATCAGTTCTTTTTATACATACTGCATATTAAATTGCAAAAAAATGATTTCTACTTTTATAATATTCTTCCTCCTTGCAAGGGATTTTAAATGTCTTAGGAATAGAAATGGAAAATTGGAATTAATGAGTGTTAGGGAAGAAAGGAACCAACACAGTAAGTGAACTTCATTTTAATTTTCCTGGAAACCAGAGCTAAAAAGGTTACCTACTATGTTATACAACTTAAAAAGTCAGCATACAATTTCTTCAAGATACAAAGACAGTGATTGGTCCAAATCTTCTAAAGATCTTCTAAATCTTCTAAATCTTCCAAATCTTCTAAAGATTTTCCAAGTATCTTAAGTACCTTGCCATTGCTTTATTTCAATAATTACTTATTAAGAACTGTTAAGCTTTTAATGTGTTCAAGGATTTACACTAGACATTGTATAGAATATCAAGATGTAAAAAGTCTCCAATTCCTACTTACGGAATATGCATAATCCAGCTGGGCATACAAGGCATGCACTTATAAGGATACCTGACAGTATAAGTCTATATATTACAGATATGGAATGAATTGTGCAGACATTAGAGTTGGAGGAATTGGGAGGGAGGACAGACATCTGTTCCAGGTTTGAGACAATTAGAAAACAAGCAATTCTGGAGAAATTAGGGCTGGGATATTTGGGGGAGTACTGAGGGAAAAGATGAGGTCAGATTCCAAGGTATCAGGGAAAACTGATAAATTTTAGTATCCAGGAAAGATGACAACACTTAGCTTTCATCCAAACCAGGCAGAAAGGCACAGTGGAAGCCAAATCCTAAAATAAATGGACTACTCAGGTTCCAGTCTTCAAAATCAGCTATTTAGAAATAAGGAAAGAATAAATTTCAACCAGAAAGTCTTTCTGGATGCTTTTTTTCTTTCTTTCTTTTTTTTTTTGGGGGTGGGGGTGCAGTATTGAACTCTGTAGGGATTGAACTCTGTAGCACTCAGCTACTGAGCTACATCCCCAGTCCTATTTTATATTTTATTTAGAGACAGGGTCTCAGTTGCTTAGCACCTCACTTTTTGCTGAGGCTGGCTTTGAACTCGCAATCCTCCTGCCTCAGCCTCCCAAGCCTCTGGGATTACAAGTGTGAATCACCGCACCCTGCTCTGGATGCTTTTTAATAAATTGCTTCGGATGAGTGGGTAAGAGGAAGTAGGATAGGCTGCTTCCCACACGAGGCAGTGTTTAGCAAGGGACACTGCCTGCTTTAAACACCCAGGTCAAGAGCCACCTTTGGGAACTAGCAGTTCCAGAATGTTAAGAGAATAGCAAATAGAATAACTCCAGAAGTCACTGCATGTGAGGGCTTATCAAAGAATTGAACATGTTTATCCTACAGGTAAGGATAGCAAGATAATTGTCCTGAGATTTTTTTCCAGGGCTGTCATGTACATAGGTAAATGTAAGCTGCCTGGTAAAAACCGTAACTCTCGGAGGCAGAGTGAAGCTTACTTTTATTCCACAATTTTTTAGAGAGGATTAAAGTGAGCTTTTTTCTTGTCTTCTTAGAGCTTAGCAAGAGAAAGATCAAATTTCTTCTCTCTTCTTTCTTCTTTCTTCCTTCTTTTTTCTTCTGTCTTCTGGAGCCTCGGCCTAACTTATTACTTCTTCTATTGGTTTCTCTCAGTCTCTTCTGTAACCGCTCTGCCTACGTTTTGCCGCTTGATTCTTCTGAAAAATTCAAACTGACCGTTTCGTTCATCCGGGTGCCTAAGACATACTGGTGGAATTTGGATGCTACAACAGCCCTTCCTAATTAGGGCTCAGGTAAAAGTAAATTATTTTATTCCAAGGTATGTAGGAATTACTTTGAATTTTTTCTCAGCTGAATTAAATTTGCTTAAAAACAAATTCGACCCCAAGAACTGGTTGTGAATCTATTGACCTGGTATCCTATGCAGAAGTTCCCCTTTCAGATAATATCCAGCTCTATCTTCTGCGGACCCTCATAGATCCAACACTACCTCCTTTCCAACTAAGAAGTATCTTGATCCCTCTTGTAGGCACCAACTGCTCTTGATAAATCTGATGGTACTTTATGCATTGGTCCATGAAAGGATGTGCTCTGTGGGCCTCTAAGCATGATCCTTCTGGATTGAAGCCCCCCAGTCTCAGAAAATCAGAGCTAAATAATGTAAGGTAACTTGCACAAAATCTTAAAGTCTCATGGTTAGTTAATGGCAGAGCTGTGATTTCATATACTCCAAAGCCTCATAAATTCTCTTTCCGTTCCCTGCTGTGAGACAGTCATATGGTAAAGTAAGAGCAAGAGCAGATTCTCATTACGCAGAGTGAGAATCTGAGCAGGGCACAAACTCTTCCCCTTTTTGAAAGTAGACCACTTCCTCAGAGCACACTCAGACATCTGATTTCCCATTTGGCATAGAGGAAACAGTCATTGCTAAAACTGAATACATAGACCCCAAGTAATACAAAAGACATTCCACTGGGGAAAACAAGGAAATACTAGGACCTCTATGTATATTAATTTCGATGTAATCTATGTATTGGTATGATGCATATGTTTCTATATATAATACCAAAAGACTTCAGCTTCCATCTGGTTGGGAAAAAAAACTGTATTATTTGGCCACTGGCTATAAGAGAAGTTGAAAAATGAAGACTTTGTAGTTGGGCAAAGCAAGAGAGAAAGAAGTTGAAAATGAGAATTACAAGAGCTAATCTCAAGTCTTTACCAGTCCTAAGAAAGAAGATTAAGAACTGAGGAAGATTAGTTTAGAGTTTGAAGAGAACTGACAGGAGAATTCACAAGGGTAAAACATCAGGATATGCCTCTGGGTGGCAAAGAACACAATGCTGATTTTAGGGGCTTTCAATTCACAGGGACCCTTACCTTCAACCTTGGGACTGATTTTTACTGGAAATTGTAGAAAAAAGTATTAGTTTCATCAGAGTGGAAAGATTTATAGAGTTTATATGGCAAAGGAAAATGATGTATAGGTAAAGGAGTCACTGACACATGCAGAACCACGTGTAATGGACCATGCAGGGTCTTTCTGGAGAAGGAAGGGAAGCCAGGATAATAGACTGGTCACTTGGAAACTAAAGGAGGGATGGAGGGACAGGAGAACTTGATGGTGCCAGAGAGCAGATAAAACCACAGGAAAGACTGGAAGAGCCTAGAAAGGTAAGAAACTGTGGACAGAAAGTGAATGGTACATTAGAGGTAAAGCAGTGCTGGAGGAAGAGAGAGGGACTCAAGTTGAATGGAGATGGCAGCCTTGGGGTTGAAGCAAGGAACTGTGAGGGTATAGCATGGGAAGGGTCATCCATATCAGCCTTTCCAGGATGATGCAAGAACAAGGTACTTGAGCCAAGAATCAAATTCATAGGTGTTTGGGGAATATGTGGCCCGGACATGACCAGTTGACAGCCCAGATGGGGCAGAAAGTGATATGATCAATTATATCTTCTAAAAGAAGACTTTATCCAAAGATGGAGAATCTTACTAAACTTATAAAAGACCAATAATGAAACTGAGCAAAAGTTTTAATACTTGTAAGAATATTTACATGTTTGTATGAAAACCTATAGCATAACTAATTTATTTCTATATTATAGTTTGAATCATCTAAATGCCATCTATACAAATATAAAATCAATTCTCACTCATTCAATTATTAAATATATTTGAGTATCTGCTACCTTTAAGGTCCTACAGCAGAACAAGAGGAAGGAGTACTAGAGTGATCTTCCAGAGGCCTGGGTTTTAGACCTGACCTGCTTTTAACTAGTTGTATGGTTTGTACATTTTTCAATTTCTTTCACCCTCAGTTTATCTTTACCATAAATTGAGCCAATTTAGTTAAATGAAGTCTCTCTAAGGTCCTTTTACCTTACTGTTTTTTCCAGTGTGTGTGTGTGTGTGTGTGTGTGTGTGTGTGTGTGTGCAGGTAATATGCTCACTGCCTCATTTGGGGAAGTCACTTTACTGCTCTCTTAAATCATTAGCAGCAAATAAACAACAAAAAAGAAAAGTGTGAGGAACCAATGGCAAATTTTGTTTTAAACTATCAATTCTAGAAGATAACACTAGCTACGTTTAATTGTTTTGCATTAAATCATCTCAAAATCCTTGGGGTTCATGTGAAACATAGATTTATCTATAGGTTTCACTTAACTATTCTGCATGTATTTTACATAACATACCATTTGCTTCATTTGCCATTCCACCATGGGTACTGCTGCATTGGGGCAATGGAGGATATTTTTAAAATCTTGTGGACTAGTCAGAGTTTTCTATATCTGTTGTTTAGATTAGTAAAACATTCTTTCCAATATGAATTTGATTGTGAAGTATACAAAATGGTTTCAATTATAATTCCATGTTCACATGTTCATAACTTGACAAAAAAAAATGCCTTTGGGGCTGAGACTTTCCATTCCATGTTCTATCTCCACCCAAATATAGCTATTTTTCCTCCTCTGGAAAATTTGAGGAAATCCCTATGATCACTTATGAATGTGGAAAAAATGCACTCTTTCAAATGTTTAATTAAATAAAAGAATCAACAAATACAAAAATCTTTAATATAAACCTCCCATACACTTTATAAAACCCAAAATATAAATATAGTAGACCTCAGAAAAGAGATCAGGTTTTTACCCAGTTAAGGACAATCCTAACTTTGAATGATGACTAATTTGAAACTTAAAACTATATTATGCAAACACAATAGTAATTTTCATACTAAAATTGATACATTCAACTTTGAATGTACCTCTAAATGATCATTTTATTTGTTTTGCCTACTTAGAAGTTTGCATAGATGGACTCATACATTCTTGTGAAAACTTCTTTTTTAATATGGCCTTGATTTTGAGATTCATTCAGGCCGATTCACGTTATGATCTGGGTCTAAAAATTCCCCCCAAGAAGATCACATTTTGAATGTATGATCCCCAATGCCAAAAGGTTCGGAGACAGGGCTTTTATGGAATGATGAGAAAGTAAGCTCATCAGTGGATTAATCCACTTGATGGACTCACAATTTAAATATACTACTGGAGCCGGGCGCTGTGGCACACGCCTGTAATCCCAGCACTTGGGAGGCTGAGGCAAGAGGATCGCGAGTTCAAAGCCAACATCAGCAATGACAAGGCACGTAGCAACTCAGTGGGACCCTGTCTCCAAATAAAATACAAAAAAGGGTTGGGGATGTGGCCCAGTGGTCGAGTGCCCCTGAGTTCAATCCCCAGTACCAAAAAATTAATCAATAAATAAATATACTACTGGGTAGTAACTATAGGCAGCTGGGGCATGGCTAGAGGAAATAGGTTACTAGACATGTGCCTTTGTGGATATATTTTGTTCCTAGTTCCTCTCTCTTTCTGCTTCCCAGGCCATGAGCTGAGAAGTTTTCCTCCACTATACTTTTCTACTATGATGTTCTATCTTACCTCAGGCCCAGAGCAACGCCAAGAGCTCAAAATAAACTTTTCCTTCTCTAAGTTGTTCTTGTCAGGTATTTTGTTGGCAGAGACAATTCATAAAATTATAGTACATTTATTTGTACTAACATACTTCTTTAAATGGATGCACTAAAATGTATGTATCTATTCTCCTGCTAATGAATACTTGCATTGTTCCCCATTTTTTGCTCTAGGATATTCATGATAATACATGTCTCTGGCACATGTGCAAGAATTTTTCTATGATGCATACCTAGGAGTAGAATAAATTGATCATCATATATGTAGACATACAACTGTATTGTGATTTTTTAAGCAAATTTACATTCCTGCCTCAGTATGCAGGAATTACCCACAGCTTTGCCAATGCTTTGCCAGTTGCCTACAGCTTCACCAATGCTTAGCTCCATCCCATCTAATGATGCTTTTTTGTTTGTTTGTTTGTTTGTTTGTTTGTGGTACTGGGGCTTGAACCTTGAACCCAGAGGCTTATGCATGCCAGGCAAACACTGTACCACTGAACTACAGCTCCAGCCCCAATTGTACTTTTAATTTACCTTCTCTTGAATACAAATTTGTTTAGTATCTTTTCATTTTTTCTAGTCAATCATCTTTCTTCTTTCTTTCCATTGGCAAATTATGATTATTTTGAGTACTTTCTTTATTTGATGGATTTGTAGCAATTCTTATGTATTCAGTATATTCATTTTAGTTCTATGTGTTGCTAGTATCTTCTACCAGGTTATAATTTTTTTTTACTCTCTTTATGGAAACTTTTTTTTTATTTTTATTTATATTAGTATGTATTACAGTTCATACTATACATATATAGCATCTTTTTACACAAAACAGTTTGTATACAAAGTATATTCGCAGCATTCAAGTCTTCAATCATGCATTTAGAATAATGATATCCATCTTATTCAACCACTTTTTTCCCCCTTCCCCCCTTGCTCCCTCCCTTCCCCTCCCTTCCCTTTGACCATTATAGTGTTTCTCTAATCCTCCTATGTACCCTGACCCAACAATACTATGAACCGGCTTCCTTATATCAGAGGAAACATTTGGTATTTGGATTTTTGAGATTGATTGATTTCACTTAACATTATATTCTCCAACTTCATCCATTTACCTGCAAATGTCATTATTTTATTCTCTTTTATTGCTGAGTAAAATTCCATTATGTATATATACCACATTTTCTTTATCCATTCATCTACCGAGGGACATCTAGGTTGGTTCCACAACCTAGCTATTGTGAATTGTGCTGTTATAAACATTGAGGTAGCTGTGTCACTGTAATATGCTGTTTTTAAGTCCTTTGGGAATAGACCCAGGAGTGGGATGGCTGGGTCATAGGGTGGTTCCATACCCATTTTCCCAAGAAATCTTTATGGAAACTTTTGATAAGCAAAAATGTTTAAGTTTAATTCAGCCCAATATATCCATCCTTTGTTTTACAGTTTGTGTTTTCTTTCTTGTTTAAAAGAACTACTCCTCTAACCAATTTTAAGTCTATGTCTTTTTCTAAGTTTTAATATTTTTTCTTTTTTCATTCAACTCTTCAACCCATTTCAGAATTGTTTTCTATACAGAATGAAGTAGTCCATGTCCATGCTTATGTTTGTTCCACAGAGAACATCAATTGCCTCAATAATAGACTCTGAATAAGCATATTTTTCTGCATGGTCTATGATCCCACATTTATTATAAATACGAGTTCCTGCTACATCTGAGATTGTGTCTGAGTTCTCTATTTCATTGATCTTTTGGTCTATGCCTATGCCAAATTTTCTATAACTTTTTAAGAAAAATCTTAATATCTAGGAAAGACCATTCAAACTGATGTTTTTCAGGAGCATCTTGTTATTCTTGGTCTTTTCAATGTAAATTTAAAATTGACTTTTCAATTTCCACCAAAAAAGTGCTGCTGGAATTTTTAATTATAACACACACACACACACACACACACACACACACACACACACCCCTATCATATTGTTGCAAAAGAATTGGTTTTCTTAATATGTTCTTATCCATGAGAATGATATGTATCATTTTATGTGCTTTAGAATTATTCTTTCTCAACAAAGTTTTATTATTTTATCTATAAAACTCTCATATATGTTTTGTAATTTGTGTTCTAATAGTACATTTTTAATTTATTATTATAATCCCATTTTATAGTTGTATTTTATAACTCTGTTTTACTTGATATTTGTGTATTACTTGTTTATCCAGTAAATTTACTAAACCCTTTTATTAATTTTAGTATTTTTCCATACATAATTTATGTATTCTATAAGGGAAGCACCTAATCTGCCTCACTCAATTTGTTTCTTTTTATTTATTATCGTATATCTTATTTTTTATCCTTATTAGTTTAAAACCCTCAGCTAAATTTAAATAGATGTGATTATGGCAATTATTACTAATTTTTTAAAATTTATTTTAATATCTTATAATTGAATATTACCAGTCAGGAAGATTCTCATCTATATTAAAGTTTTGACTGCTGCAACAAAGAGACCCAACTTTGAAAATGTTTTGGATAAGACAAGAGTTGAATTCTCTCTCACATTAAAGTCTGAGCTGTTGGGAAAAGCTGTCTGTATAAAGTCATCTAGGTTTCTAGCAATTTAGGTTCTTTCTATGCATTCTTCCTCTATTCCTAGGGTGGTTCCTCCTTCACAGAGTCTGAGATGGTTCTCCTTACAGGGGAAGAGAAAAGCCATACCTCCTTTCTCAAAGGGCACCACCTATAACTCCACTTTAAAAGTTATACCCCACTAAAAAGAACTCATTCATATTGACAGCTAACTCTCAGGGAAGTTCAGTCTTTATCCTGAGCAGTTAAGTCCCCAGCATCTAACAAAGTATGGTCTTATCTAATTATAAAAAGAGAGAAAGATACTAAGGGAAATGCAGCAGACTCTGCCATACCTCCTTTTCCATTGCCAGAAATATTTTTTAATCATAATGTGTGTTGAATTTTCTTAAATCCTTTTTTATGCATCCATTGAAAGGAAAATATGGCTTTTCTTTTTTAAATCCATTAATGAGATAATTTAAACTAACATATTTGTGAGCCATAATAGTATTCCTGGGAATAAAAAACAAATTTGATCACAATTTTTTTTTTCATTTTTACCCACTGTCAGATTTGGATTGCTAATATTTTGATATATTTGCATCAATATTCACAAGTTATATTGGCCTGTAATTTTCTCATGCCATCTTTGTCTGGTTTATATGTCAAGGCTATATACACCACATCTAGTAAAGTGTCCTTTATTTCTTTATTTCTTTCTTTTTTCTTTTTTTTTTTTTTTTTTTTTTTTTTTTTTGGTTCTCTGAAAGGGTCTGTATAAGATTGAAATTCTGTTTCTTGAATGTTTGACAGAACTTGTTGGTAAAAACATTTTGGGCCTGGTGTATCCTTTGTAGGAAGATCTTGTAAATAATAATCCAATTTCTTTAATGTTTAAAACTAATTTTTTAAAAGAACTTTTCCTTTTCACTTAAGAGTGCCCACTTATTGAAATATCTTGTTTTCCCAGATTGGTGGATTGGAAAAACATGAGATAAGAATGGAAAAAAGATATAGAAATCTAACTCCTAAGAAAGAGTAAACTTAGTAGGATATGATCTGGAAACTGTTTTGGCAAGGGAGGCAAATGACAATCCTTAGAAGATGAAATAGCTAGCAGAAATGGACATAGTTTTGCAACAAGGTGTGATACTGAACATAGAGAAAACATTCTGGGGGGAATGAAAATGTGAATATGTAGGCAGTGATTAAATAGAAACTTTCAGAATACAAATTCTTAGAGGTGGCAATGCACTAAGTCTAAATTACAGGCTCAAAGTCCAGGTCTAACACAAAGGGCTTAGAAATGGAAGTAAGCATTGTTGATGTAGAAGAGATTGAGACAGTGCCACTGAGAGACCAGTTAACATTTGAAGCATTGATGTAGATAATGGAGTAGCCCAGGGTACTATACAGAGGAAATTTGTCATCCAGGCATGCTCTGGTGTGTGCTATGTGCCAGTCATCGCCCCAGATGTTCAAAAAGAGCCAACACAGGGAGAATCCCTGCTGTGATGGAGCTTCAATACAGCCAGGAAAACAGAATTTAATTAACTACATGATTAATTTTAATTTAAACTGAAACATGAGTATAGAAAGATGTGAACAAATTTTCTGAGGGCAGAAATCTGATCTATGCTTGCAAGTAAGAGACAGCTTCTCTGTAGAAGTGATATTTAAGTTAGGATACAAAGGATGAGTTCACCAAAAATAGAAAGGAAAGCATTCCAGACATAGAGAACAGCATATGCAAAGACCCTTTGATGCAGACTCTTGAAATAAACCCATTGAGATCCTACAGCAGTATGTCCTTGTGTGGAGAATATGAGGTGGAAAGAAGTGAAAATTAAAGACATTTTTTCTGCTATAAAATCAATAGTATTTGGTGATATGCTAGATGGGAGAAGTAAAATTTTGTCTGTAGCAAGTGGATATGGTGATAACCAATCACCGAATTTGAGAATACTGGGAAAGGTTTTTGGGAGGGAGGATAAAGAACAGAGATCATGATTTCAGTCTTGGCCAGGTCGTGCTTGAGATTGCTTTGCCAACTCCAATAGGAGATTTCTAGTGGGTGGTATATGTCTAAAGACCAAGTATGACAATTATCATTAAAGACATTAAATTATATACAGAACAGCACATTAATCATTGACAAGTAACAAATTTTAGGGACAAGAGGAATTTCAACTCAATATAGAAAAGCCTTGTATATTTAGGAAGTTTTTAAATTATACAAGAATGGATTGTGGTCTTATATTGAGCTGGTGGTCAAAAGGGCTTTATCTTTATCTGTAATATTTTAAATTAGCAAATATATAATACATCCATGTGTTATGTGTATGATTAAAAATTGTTTTTAAATTTGGGACCAGAAAGACACTTAGACTAAGTACAATAACCGAGCACATAGAAAAATATGAGTACATAATGAAGGAAAAAAGAAAGTCAACAAAAATCTTTAGGAAACATAAACAGGTATCATATAAAAATATTATAAGCTAAACATGAAGGAAACAAAGCATAGCATGGTTTTAAGACAGAGTAGAGTTAACAAGAGAAACTCCATTTAAACTTAAAACTCTACATTCTCCTCTAGGTGACCACGTGGTTGTGACAAAAGACCCTTACTTGAACCAGAAGTGAATATTTTCATTTCATAAGAGTAATGTAAGTTCTCTTTATTGGTTTTCAATTTCTATGCTCAACTACAATGTATAAAACCTTAGCTGTAGATGTAGCACATAAAGTATTAATGTTAACACTTTCTTGATTTTAAAATTAACACAGCTATCTGTTAGACGGCTAACAGTTGGTGGCCCGTACGGGGAATTCAGCACGGCAGGTAAGAACTGAGAAACCTCGCAGGAGTCTCTAGTCAGAGCGGTTAAAATGGGTTCGAAAATAACTAAGACCCAAGTGTACGAGGCTCTTGATGAATTCTTTGATATGGATGAGTCTGTCGTTAGTGAGGAGGATTTAGAAAACAGTGAAGGCAATCATAAAAGCGTAGATTCCGCTGAGTCAACTAAGACCAGTAAGGAGAGTATTAGAAGTGTCCCCAAAATTACAAAGATCCGAGCTGCTAAAGCTATTCAAGATTTATTAGAGATATTTCAAGGATACATGGTCTCAATTGAACCTGGGACTCAGGATGTTACTGAGTCAGTTAGGACCAATGAGAGTAGTAGTAGTGAGGAGGAATTAACTAAAGGTGATTTTGAGAAAATGAATAAAAGGAAATTAAGGAAGACCAAGATAAGGGATCATCAAGTGGAGGAACTTGTGTCCTCTACTCCCCCATGGGTGAAATCGATTACAGAAAATATGAAGGGTATCACTAGACATTTGCATACCCTAGAAATAGAAATAAAAAGTCTTTCTGAGCGCTTATGCGCTCTCGAGGGTAACTCACAGATACATTGGGAACTGCCAGTATTTGAATATGAAAATGGACAGAGGGGCCACCAGCCAATAGATTTCAAAACAATAAAAAATCTCAAAGAGGCAGTAATGACTTATGGACCCCAAGCTCCTTTCACGTTGAGTATACTGGAGTCCCTTAACACCTTTAGCTTAACCCCCGCAGACTGGAAGCGTCTATGTAAAGCAACATTAAGTGGGGGACAATACTTGGTTTGGCGATCGCAATTTCAGGAACTTTGTATAGAAACAGCTAAAAGAAATGCAGATGCAGGGTTTGGAGACCATAATATAGAAATGCTCACAGGAGAAGAGCAATTTGCAGACATACAGGATCAAAAACATTATACCCCAGGAGTATATGCTCAGATAAATGCAGCTGCCTTAAAGGCATGGAAAACTGTACAAGGACCTGGGGATCTACAAGGTAGCTTGTCCAAAGTAATTCAAGGACCTAATGAACCATATGCTGAATTTGCTGATAGACTTTTGAGAACTGCAGGTAGAGTTTTTGGAGACATTGATCAAGTTATGCCATTAGTTATTCAATTAGCATACGAAAATGCTAATAAATATTGCCAGGAAGTCATCAGGCCATGGAAAAATAAAAAGGATCTTTCCATATATATACAACTATGTAAAGATGTAAATGATGCCTTTGTCACAGGGAATGTGATTGCAGCAGCTGTGAGAGATGCTGCCCCTCAAAATTTTACAAGGGCTCAACATAGACATTATAATCAATCGGTATATTCTAGGCAAAATTATCATAATCAATCAGGCTATTCTAGGCAAAATCCCCAAAGAGAAATAAGACCAAATTCATACCGTACTCCAGGTTGCTGCCCCAGGTGTAAGAAAGGAAATCATTGGGCCAATAAATGCTATTCAAAATTTGACATCCATGGAAATCCTTTGTTCAGGAATTCAAAAAACAGGGCACGGGGCCCAATGCCCCGGGGCCCACAAATGTACGAGGCATTGGAGGAGGAGTATCCTCAAGCATCCACTCAGATGCTTCCCCGACACAATCCCTATTACCCATCCACTCCCTCGCCAGAGGAACAGGAGGAAATGCAGGATTAGACCTCTGTTCCACTGCCCGAATAGTGTTAACACCTGAAATGGGGGTTCAACTGATTCCCACAGGAGTCAGGGGACCTCTTCCCTCAGGGACTGTAGGACTTATTATCGGGCAAAGTCCTGAGAGCTTATTAGGTTTGCAAGTGACCCCAGGCGTAATAAACTCAGACTATAAAGGGGAAATAAAAATAATGCTTAGCTCACCCCAAAGTATAAGTTCTATTAATCAGGGAGATAGAATTGCTCAGCTGCTCCTCCTTCCAAATTTACATAATTCATTTAAAATGAATATGCCTCTAAATAGGAACAATAGAGGATTTTGTTCCACTGATTCAAAACCCATGGTTTGCTGGGTTCGGGACTGTACAAGGAGGCCTATGTGTAAAATAAGAATCCAAGGAATAGAAATGGAGGGTCTTATAGATACTGGAGCTGATTCTTCCATCATTAATTTACGTCAATGGCCCAAACACTGGCCTCTACAAAAAGCTTCAACCAGTTTAAGAGGCTTGGGATATAATAACCTCCCAGAAAAAAGTGCGGTAATTTTAAAATGGGAGGATGATGAAGGACATAAAGGCACATTTCAGCCTTATGTTTTACCTAATCTACCGGTTACTTTATGGGGAAGAGATATTTTACAACAAATGGGAGTACACCTTGCAACCAAACCTGCAGGTGTTAAATGTAAAAACATACAGGGTAATCTTAACCCTAAAAGAAATCATCAAAAAGTACAGGGTAAGCTTAACCCTAAAAGAAATCATTATCATATAGGAAAAAGACATTTTTCTTTGGGGCCACTGAGAAAATAATTTTGAAAATACCATGGCTTTCTGATAAGCCAGTGTGGGTCCCTCAGTGGCCCCTATCTAAAGAGAAATTACAAGCGGCCCACCTACTAGTTAAGGAACAATTAAAAGCAGGACATATAGAACATTCCACCTCTCCCTGGAATTCCCCCATATTTGTGATCAAGAAAAAATCAGGAAAATGGCGATTATTACATGATCTTAGACAAATTAATAAAACCATGCAAGTCATGGGCCCTACTCAACCTGGACTTCCGAATCCTATAGCTATTCCAAAAAATTTCCATGTTATTAGTCTTGATATAAAGGATTGCTTCTTTTCTATTCCCCTACATCCTCTGGATGCCCCCAGGTTTGCTTTTTCAGTTCCTTCTATTAACAATAATGGCCCTGATCAGAGATATCAATGGAAGGTTTTGCCGCAGGGAATGGCTAATAGCCCCACCATATGCCAAAATATATGTGGACAAGGCTATCCAACCCATTAAAAATAAATATCCAAACCTCATGTGTCTACATTACATGGATGATATTTTACTGGCCCACCCTAATCAAAAAATCTTATTTAATATATTCAGTGACATGGTAGAAAATTTTAAAAAATACGGATTATATATAGCAGAAGAAAAAGTTCAAACCAGATCTCCCATATTATATTTAGGATTTAAAATCATGGATACTTTTGTTAGACCCCAAAAAATTTTAATAAATAAAGAACATTTAACCACCCTCAATGATTTCCAAAAACTACTGGGAGACATTAATTGGCTTCGCCCTACACTAAACCTCACTACTGGCCAATTAAAACCTTTATTTGATATTCTTCGAGGGGCCCCTGATCCATCCTCACCGCGAACATTGACTCCTGATGCTAGGAAAGCTTTAAAGGTAGTAGAAAAAGCCATAGAAGGAGCTCATTGTGACAGATTTGATTTAACTCAACCGCTGATATTGATTATTATTTCTTCACAATATACACCGACAGGAGTATTTTGGCAACAAGGGCCTTTATTATGGATACATTTGCCTGTCTCTCCTAAAAGCATAATTGAGTCATATACCTCCATGGTGGCTAAACTTATTCTTCAAGGACTTAAAATCAAACTTCTACTAAAATATTTGGCATTCACCCTGCTACTATTATTACTCCCTATTCATCGTCACAGTTTGAATATTTATGCTTCAATGATAATGACTGGGCTATAGCTAGATGCTCTACCTCTGCAAATTTTGATAATCACCTTCCTAAGTCTCCTATATTATCTTTTTGTATTAATCATCCTATTATATTTCCACAGGTAATAAAAAATCAACCTATTCCTAAGGCATTTAATGTATTTACAGATGGGTCCTCAAATGGTACTGCTGCAGTAGTCACTACAAAAGAAAATATGACTTACATAACTGCACACAAATCAGCTCAACTAGTGGAATTGGAAGCTGTGGTAAGAGCTCTGGAAAATTTTAGAGACCAGCCCATAAACATTTTTTCAGATAGCCACTATATTGTACAAGCCGTCCCAAAATTAGAGTTAGCAGGACCAATAGCACCTCATACTCCAGCCTTTAAATTGTTTTATCAGATACAAAAACTTTTGTGGGCAAGAAAAGAACCTCTATTCGTAGGCCATATTAGAGCACATACTAATTTGCCTGGCCCCCTCCATGAAGGTAATCAAAAGGCAGATGAACTTACAAAAACAATATTTATACTTTCAGCACTACAACAAGCTACTTTATTTCATTCCCAGTTTCACGTCAACAGCACCACCTTGAAACGTAGGTTTAAAATCACAAAGGAGCAAGCCAGAACAATTGTAAAAGATTGTAAATCTTGTATAACACATTTGCCCAATCCTCATTTTGGTGTTAACCCTAGAGGATTAATGCCCAATCATTTGTGGCAGATGGATGTTACTCATGAGCCAAGCTTTGGAAAATTGCAATTTATTCATGTAACCATAGATACATGCTCAGGCATGATTTTTGCTTCCTTACATTCCGGAGAAAAAGTTAAAGATGTCACATCTCATTGTTTACAAGCTTTTGCTGCATTGGGCATCCCCAAAATGCTTAAAACAGATAATGGTCCCGCTTATACGTCCTCATCTTTCAAACAGTTTTGCGCAAAATTCAACATATCCCATAAAACAGGCATCCCATACAATCCTCAGGGTCAAGGCATTATTGAAAGAGCAAATCGCACACTAAAAGTTATGTTGTTAAAACAGAAAGAAGGAAACTGGAAAAATCCTAAGGACAGATTGGCAGTTGCCCTGTTTACTTTAAATTTTTTAACTTTAGACTCTGATGGTTATTCTGCTGGAGACAGACATTGGAACCCACATCAACAACATAAACCTTTGGTTTACTGGAAGGATGTTCTTTCAGGTACATGGAAGGGTCCAGATCCAGTATTAATTTGGGGGAGAGGATCTGTTTGTGTCTTTCCAAAGCATGAATCCTCTCCAATATGGATACCATCTAGATTAATAAAGCAGGTACCACATCAAAAGGATCAAGATGAAGTTGTTGAGGAATCAAGATTAATAAAAAAGGTACAAAATCAAGAGGACCATGATGAAGATATGGAATGATTCCCTTAAAAGAGTCCTTCAAAATATGTCAAACTTAAGTGTCATTCCTCCCGGCTGGGACGAAGAGATCTCTCTTTAGTGTGCACACAATTATATAATATATGTGTTTATTTGTGTATTTGTCTAAATTTCATGTTAATGTGACGTCACAAATATATGTTTGTATGTGCGTCTGTCCAGTGTGACATCAAAAATAACAAAGCGCTTGTGAATATATATATATATATATGGATCCAAATAACTCTAATTCATTTAAGTTTAAGAGTATTCAAAATGGGTAAATAATTTAATAAGTGAAGGTACCTTCAATTTTGTTTTATAGGTGTCCCAGGGACTTCTCTTTAGCAAAAAATATGACTAGTGCTGTATAACCTGATATTTTGGTGTTTTGACATGAGGTTGCTTATTTGTTATTAACTTCATTTGTTTAATAAATGATTAATTTCAATTATTTCAACAGTAAAGGACTGCTGTGTATGCAGAAACTCGAGAGTTCCAGCTAACAAATTATTTCTCCAAAGTGCTTTTAGTTTTTCTTTAATCTATCTTTAATGCAGTAATTACCCTCAGTCTTTCTTTGTTTTGTTCTAAATATGATATTTTGCCAGCTTATGTTTGTGGGAGCACAGGCTACAATGTGTGTGAGCAGAAATCAACTTATTTTTCCAATCTAATAATTCTATTATTTAGTTTGACAACTCGCCTCTTGACTCAGTGCTGGAATAGCACTGCCTTTCCTTTAACAATTGATGCTTCAGTCTCTAGATAGCGGGCCCTGAAGATTTGCCGGTGGCATCGTCTAGACATAAAAAAGACGGCTGCTTCTACAGCTGCAGGGATCGCGGTCGCTGCAAGCATCCCTGCTGCTCAAATGTCAAACAACCTCACCAGCAGTGTGGCCTCTGCTCTGCATGCATGGGGCCTCCTAGATCTACGTGTTATAACAAGTGGACATTTTGATCTTTCATTGTTTGGGACTTCATGGGACAGTACCTTGCGGGTATTTGTTTAGAGAACTCACTGTGTTACTTGATAGAACTTAGGGCAGCTGATTTGTTTAAAGAATTTGATATGCACAATTTGACTTGTCACCAAAAGGCTTGTCGCCTTAAAGCCGCAGCATCTCCTCCCAATTGGACGGCTGTTAGTCATCTTACACAGTCGATCCTAAAGGGCTCCATTGGATGGCTGGTTAGCCAATGACGGGTAAGATCCCCAGAGGGGGACAACCTAAGACAGGCACAGTCGCACGGGACAGTCTCATGTGGCCGACATATCAACCTAAGACAGGAGTCAAGGGCACAGCCTTGATTATCCAATGACGGGTAAGAATGTTGGTTGCACATAGACGTCCTAGAGCATCCCCTCTTTTAAAACAAAAGGGGGAAATGCAGGAGCCCTGTTTGGGGAGATAGCTAAGATTGCGGTTGACTATGGGCCATAGACATTTTTTGGGCATTGTCGCCTTCCGTAGTCTCACGGGACTTGGCCCAGGATCTCGAGAGATTTGAGCAATGACTCAGCAGATTGACATTTTTGGGCATTGTCGCCTTCCGTAGTCTCACGGGACTTGGCCCAAGATCTCGAGAGATTTGAGGAGTGACTCGGCAGATCGAGCAAGCACCATTCCTGCTCGGGCGCATGGGATGAGACCAGAGAGAGAAAGGACAGGGTTATCGCTATTGTATAGATACATTGTAGTTTCTTGTAAGAGTACGTGGCTTGGTTTCTTGTGAGAGTGAAAGGACAGGGTTATCGCTATTGTATAGATACATTGTAGTTTCTTGTAAGAGTACGTGGCTTGGTTTCTTGTGAGAGTGAAAGGACAGGGTTATCGCTATTGTATAGATACATTGTAGTTTCTTGTAAGAGTACGTGCTTGGTTTCTTGTGAGAGTGTGTATGTAGTGTTAGAAATTACAAGAGACAGAGACAGAAAGATTAAAGAATTTTTTCGTCTCCATCCTGTCTCCGGACTCCTTCCCGCGGCGCTGCCGTTCCAGGCTGCAATCCCTTTCCGGCGGCTAACATCTGACAAGATACAATACAGAACAGGAAAATATATGGGTGATAGTGGTTTATGTTCAAAAGAAAATTAATTGAATTAATAATCAACATTTATGGGTATTATTTCAGAATTATAAAAGCAATCATAGAATAACTAACTCAAAGGATAATACTTTAGAAATTTATGAGAGAAAGGAAAAGAGTATAAATTATTTCACTATTGTTTTTCAGACTGTGGAATCAGAAATAAGTAAAGGTGTATTATCTAGAGCTATAAAAATTACCAGCAGAAGAAACAAAAGTAGAAATAATTTTAAAGGTTGTGACTGAATTGAAAATGGGGATGAGCAGAGTGCAGTACAATTCTGTGCCTTTTTGTTACAGGAAACATGCACTATTATGGGCAGAATTTTTAAAAGAATATACAGTTCAGTTGCAGGGGTGAGGAGAGGCTAGAGACACTCTCAAGTTCAGCCCAACGAGAGGTTCCATTTCCTCCAAAGATGATCTAGCTGATGCAGAACTTGGATTGGATGGTACTCATCTGCCAGAACTTCACATTCTCCTACAGCTCCAATTCCTCTGACACCTTCAACTCAGCTGCACAGCCAACTAGCAAGTAACACAGAGATTAAAAGGACCTGAAGTCCAACTTGAAACAATAGAAAGTGCCTTTATACCTTTCTTACATTTAGTCATAATAAAACTAATAGTATTAAAATAGCTACTCTGTTTTGATCTCTTATTCTGGGTAAGACATTTCTGCTAAATACTTTGTCTAAATCATCATCACAATCCTATGAAGTAGGTATTCTTTCCATTTTATAAGTGAGGAAATGAGATCTAGAGGGGATACAACTAGCAAGGGTCACAGGTAAGATTTAATTGAGTGGGACTCTTATACTGGTATCCTATCCACAGCGAACAACCACACAGACCCACCTGCAATTCTGAAGGATGAGGGCACAGAAAACCCAAAGTCATTGCTCATGAATTAGTGTATTTTCACCTGGTATCCAAATCTAACCTGATCTAATGTGAGGTTCACCTGGTATCCAAATCTAACCTGATCTAATGCAATCTTTAATTAGCCACTTAGTGTGAATAGTTTTCATCACAGAAATGCATTTGACTTCAAGTTGCTCTCCTAGATGCCAGGGAGAACTTCATATGCATACAGAGTGTGTGCAAAATCGTACTGCCTTAAAATATGAAGTAATAAGATTTCCAA
Organism: Tamias sibiricus; assembly: GCA_025594165.1. Taxonomy (NCBI): domain Eukaryota; kingdom Metazoa; phylum Chordata; class Mammalia; order Rodentia; family Sciuridae; genus Tamias; species Tamias sibiricus. The sequence goes on along the minus strand of CM046669.1, from coordinate 47,179,232 downwards.
AAAGACCTGACTGTGAGAATTTTGGAGACCTGTACATAGAACTAATTTTAATCTATTAAAAATATTTCAAAGTCACTGGATCAGACTGTGGAAGAGAGATATTTATAGGTTAAGAAAATGGAAAGTAACACCTATATTCATATATGTGATAAAACTAGGAGTATACTTTTTAAAATAGAAAAACAATTTTCAGCAAATGTTTGATTGTCATTTATCTCTTATAAAAACTTTATGAATGTGGGTGTAAAAAATTATTTTTAATATTCTGGTAGTTTGGACTGCAATTAAGTGGAGAAGTCTGTGTAAATATATTTGCCTCCTACTTGTGAACTTTTAAAAAGTGAGAATTTGTCTTTTCACAAAGTTTAAATGAGACAGAACAAGTGATTATGACTTTCTTCTGGGGTGGAAGTGACATGCCGATTTTGCTCAAGCCAGGAAGTGTTTATGTTTTGAATTAACCAATAAAACAAAAAAATGCTAAAAATAAATGCTGAGCTACAACACATTAAAACAATTATACAAGTGTTATTCCTAGTAAACAAAAGACTTAGATGATATTATTGCCTTTCTACAATTCCCCCCACCAAAAAAAAAAAAAAAAAAAAAAAAGCACTAACACATGAAAAGTAAACAGTACAATTTTGTGGCTGAAATGACGCTTCCATGTAAACTGCTTGATGCTCTGAAGCTGTTTCTCTGTATTTACCACATTCATTTGTCACATGCTGTTGATGTTGGCTTTACCACTGGGCTTCTGTGAACTTAAATGAACTGTTTCTTTTCTAAATTCTCCATTATGAAAAAATTAGGTGTACACCAAATAGAAGGAAGAGTGAAATAAACCACTGTGGATCCATCACCCAGATCCAGTGATGTCAATATTTGCTACCCTTGCTGTATTTATCCTCTCCCTGTCCCACATCACTCTTTCACTCCCACTCTTTCTTGCTTTTTCTCTTCGCAACATTTTTAAAGCCAATTCAAGATATGATGATATTTCATCCCAAATGCTTCAACCTTAATTCCTAAAATAATAAGCAGGTTTTAAACTTGACAACATCATGAAAACTCTTAAAAATTACATAATAATAATCATTTTATCTAGTAGCCAATCTGTACTCTAATTGCATCCACTATCTCGAAAATATCTGAGCAGTGCTCCTGTCTTTTTCATAACATCATGTTTCTCTTTATTTTGAATTGTAATAATCTGCTTTGTTTGAGCATATTAAAATGAAATAATGTATTCCTTATTGCACAAGACCCATATAACCTATATCTGGGTTAAGTGAGTGGTCACTTAGGCTAGAGAATGTGGGCTCAACTTCTAGCTCCTTCATTTACTTGTTGTGTGATCTTGGACAGGTTATGTAATTTCCATATGCCTCACTTTTTTCTTTTTCTTTTTTTTTTAAATATTTATTTATTTACTTTAGTTGTACACAATGCAATGCATTTATGTTTACGTGGTGCTGAGGATCGAACCCAGGCTGCACACGTGCGAGGCAAGCGCTCTGCCGCTGAGCCACATCCCCAGCCCCCTCACTTTTTTCTTGTCTGTAAAAATAGGGGAAAAAATAGCATAACACCAGAGGTTTGTGGTGAAGAATGAATGAATCATTGCTTATAAAGCATTTACTACACTGCCCACCATGCAAAAAGCATGGGATTTATTAGATTTATCATCTTTTCTGTGTTGTGCCTCTTTCTGGACACACTATATGCTTATTTTCTGCATTTCTACAATTTGCTCAGCATTTCTAGTACTTTGAATCTATGTGCTTATATATCCAAGGGAAAATACATATAGTATTGTCATTAAAATGATGGCAGATATTTCTGTACCAAACATGAAGTTGTACTAAGCTCTTTCTTGGGAAGAAACAGTCCCCAACCAACATAGAGCTTCATCCAATTGTGAATGTGTCAGATAGACAAGGGGTGGCCTAAAATCACATCCTTATTGGACCAGTACAGTGTTTAGAGAGGGAAGTGAATTTAAGTGCAACACGTGCTTTATCCTCTGTCCCCTAGTTCCCACTTATTTTAGTTTCTTCTCCAATGAAGTTCTATTCTCTGTTTTCTAATCTTGGTTTGTAATAGTTGCATGATGATTTTTAAAATATTACCTAAATTCTCTGAGGATCAGTTTCCTCATCTTCAAAACAGGTCTAATAAAACTTGCTTTGCTGGGGCTGGGGTTGTAGCTCAGTGGTAGAGTGCTTGCCTAGCACGTGCGTGGCCCTGGGTTCTATCCTCAGCACCACGTAAAAATAAATAAATAAAATAAAGGTATTGCGTCCAACTACAACAAAAAAAATAAATATTTTTTTAAAAAAATGCTTCCTTTGCAAAATAGCTGTAAGGATTCAGTTAAGCAGCACACTTAAGCACATTTTACATTGTAGTTTGTCCTTAAATATCAGTCTCTTTGGTTAAATCAATGGCTCTATTTATTGTAGGAATGACATCCTATCCCTTTTGTGGCTCTTTTTTTAAAATGCTCTCACTCTGCCTCTCCTACTCGCTTCCTGTTTTCTCTTTCCTCTCCACTGTCATTGCCTTTGGGCATTCAGCCAGAACCTCTGTGCCATGCCCTGAGCTAAGGAGACTGAGATGTCAACTAGATTACTACTGCCATGACATCTAAAACTATTAATGCCACTGTCGGGCCACTACTAAAAGCGATACCACAAACAACAAAAACTGCTTACATTATCTGCTACTTCGTAACTGTAACAGGTTTTCAGACATTATTATATTTGATCTTGGTCATAACCCCATGAACACAATATCATTATTTCTCATTTTATAGTTAAGGTATCTGTAAAGAAAACATTTGAGGACCTAGAGAAAATGTTCTTAGCAATATTCTTAACCAAGATTAGCTCCATCTCAATTAACCGCATAGGATAATGAATATTTGACTCTTCTAACTTGAAACATATTGAGGAAACAGGAAGAATAAATTATGGCTTTGTGTTAATAGTGATTCTTTATAATTATTGGTTAAAATAACTTAATTGTGAAAGAATATTGCACCCGTTGGGAAACTGTTCCTAATTTAAACATATTTGGCCATTCCAAATTCTGTTTTGAAGATTTTAGAAGAAGCTACTGCCAAAGGAATTGTTTGATGTATTATACTCAGTTTACTAAGTTCTACCATATTGGCACATTTTCTTTCACTAAAACAAAATACCTGAGGCTAGATAATTTGAAAAAAAAAAAAAAAAAAGAGGTTTATTACCTCACAGTTTCAGAGACTGAAAGTCCAACATCAGGCATCCCCATTTCTTCAGCCTCTAGTGAGGGCCCATTAGCAGTATTCCAACATGGCAGAAAAATGTAAAGAAATCAGGTCAAGTTTAGAAGAGGCTAAGCATGTGGGGTTGGCCTTCACTTTGTAACAACCTACTCCCTTGAAGACTAATTCACTTCTTACGATGAGCATTAATGCTTTCTGAAAGCAGTGCCCCCAATCACCTCATTACCCCTCTCACTAGGCCCTACCTCTTAAAGGTCCTAGCACTTCAACACCACCCTGCCCACACTGGGTACCAATCTTGGGGGATACACTCACACCATATCCACATCAGAGCAACTGCCAAGGGCATGAAAGTTAGGGAAAGAAGCAAAAGCAGCCAGAGTGTGTGTGTGATAGCCTCTCTGTTTCCATGAAAGATGAAAGAGAGAACAGGACTATGTAAAGCAAGTGAACGTACTACCACGGGTAGTCAGAAGGACAATCCACATGTTCACCTTCACTTGATGGGAGAATCAATTGCCTGCAGGGACTTGACGATGGCATCCCTAAGCCCATAACACTCGCCTAGAGTGGATTTTTTGGCTGTTAATTAATAGAAGAAATGTGAACACCTCAAAAACAATGATGACAAAATTATGCTTTTTCATTTCAAAGATTTATTAGAGGTTAATGTAATTTATTCTATTACAGGATGATGAGAAAAATATATAATCATGGCAGCTTGCTTTCTATACTATATTTTTTTTATAACTGTCATACCAAAATTATCCTTAGAAGAAATTGCTTAAATTACATAAATTCCCAAAATTATATTTTCTCTAGTTTCACTTTTATCAAAAGTCCCCAATGAGAAATTCTGAATATAAGTTATTGTTTAAAATTGTCCAAATATTTATAAAGCCAATACACATTGAATATCAAATTCAACTGTTCTTTTTTTTTTTTTTTTTTTTCATTTTCTTTCCAAACATAACATAGTTCAGGGCATTATAAGGAATAATGGAGAATAATGATGTTTATAATGGCAAAAACTGTTATAAAAATAAAACAATTGAGGAAAATACGCAAAGGAAAGGGACATGAGAAAGGAAGCAATTAAAACATCAGCCAAAAGAGAGCAGGTGTGGGAGGAGAATGGAAATGGAAGTGAGATTTTAAAAGAAAATAAGTACCATTTCCATTATTGTTCAGTAAGTATTTAGTTGTTAGAAATACCAAAGTGTTCCATAAACCAAAGAAGCAGAAAAAAAATTCTTGCCCAGGAAAATAAAACAAAGACCCAAGGTTGCTAATGGGTGGACACTCAATAACTTGTCTATATTAATTCATAAAATGGGGATAACTCAAGAATGAAGTCTACTTTGTATCTCCTCTCTAGATTATAGCTGCTTTGTACTTTAGCTTTCATCATAATTTGTTGAAATAATGGCTGACATCTTGCGACCTCCACTAGATTATGCCATTCTTCATCAGAGACTAGACTTCCATTCATTTCTTAATCCTCAGCCCCTTTTTCCCCTCAACCAGGCAGGTGCAGCCTGAACATGTCTCATGTTTCTTTTACTATCAACCTTCATTCGTGCTTGCTCCTTCCCCATTCTCTCTGAATTAATGTTGTCCACCTCCCATGCCTCTCAATATAGAAATGTGGTGGCCACATCCTTAATTTTTACTTTTCCTTTACATCATACATTGAACTTGTCAACAAACATCTCAATTCATTTTTCTCTAGCAATGATTTTCTTCTCATTCTTAATTGCTGGGCCTTAATTTTGATGCCTCACTTGAAGCATTTGAAGGGTTTCACGACTGGCTTCTAAACCACAGGTTTCTCCCCATTGCTTCTACCTTTCACAGAATATGTCCTTAAACAAACTAACAAAACATAATGTGATCCATTCATTTATTCAGAGTTTTCCCATCACCAATGAGAAAGTGCTGCCTTTTCTGCATGACACCACCACTCCACGATCAGGTACCAGAGTCTTCCTTGGATCTCATCATTTCCTCTTATCTTTTTGCCCATACTCCTACACTCCCCAAAACTGAATTTCTACCTGTCCTTATTAAATGCTTAATACTTCCATTACTTTATATGTACTATTTCTTCTTCCTAGAATATATCCCTCTTTTATTCAAGGCAAAAATTCTATTCATTCAAGACCATGTTGTAATATATCCTCTCTCAAATAATTTTCCAAATTTCCAGGCAGAGTTTGCATATCCATGTTCTTACAGCACATTGGTCATATTTCTACTAACCTATTAATTATATGGTATCATCATTGCTCACCCACATCATGGTCTCCCCACTGGCATCTTCTGAGCTCCCTTGAGGGCCAGCACTATGCAATCTCCATCAGCAGAACTGGCTCTCAGCACATGTATGCTTGAATAAGAAAATGAACTGACAGTCGACTTTTATCAGGGAAAGATGGCGGACAGCAGAGAAGCGCTCTCGAGAGACTGTCACTAAAAGAGGCTTAGCGGGAAGTTTGAACGTGTTCCTAGCAATACTCCTGCAACTGGGAGGGAGCTGAGACATCCGCGCACATCTAGATGGTGAAATACAACGAACTCCAGACCGCCGAGGCACAGAGTCCAGTGCGAGCGGCCCACAAACCAAACCAGCATTAGCAGCACAGCTGCCTTGGTAACATTGCAGTAAGCGAAGTACAGACCACAGCCTCAAAGAGTGCAGAACAAAAAGAAAGCCAGACACAAGCAGCGGCCTCACAGACTTCTTGCACATAAATTGCTGAACGGGATCTACACGCTTCGGAGTGACACACAGGTCCGGGGTACTGCTGTTGAGACCAGGGAAAGCACCACCATTTTGGAGGAAAGCTGAGGCTGACTGGGACAAAGAAACAAAGAAGAAGAACAGCTGCAGGCATCCAAGGATCAGTCCAGGGTCTGGAGAACAGCACACACCTGGGTGAGACGCGTGCAGTCAGCCGGCAGGGAAGGGCCTGTCTGAGGCCAGCTCAGCAACCACGAGAGCTATAACTGGGGGCGGGCTTGGGGAATGCATGCCTTTAGGATGAACCCTTTCCTGGTGCTACTCACGTACTGACACCCCCCAACCCCCAGCCATTGTTCCTCTGTGCCAATCTGCCTCTGGCCAAAGCTGCAGACTAGACTCCACTAATTGGTGCTCTATGGGCGTGATCCGGGAAAACTGGCTTAAACTGGAAGGGCTTCCCAGGGTCCTGTTTATTTGAGACTTGTTCCTGGGTTGGACTCTGGTTGTTTATTTTGTTTTGTTTTGTTTTGTTTTGTTTTTTGTTTTTTTGTTTGTTTTTTTTTTTGTTCTGTTTGATAGTGTGCTTATTTGTGTGTGTGGGTTCCTCTTTCTATTCTTCCCTTCTCACTTTAGTCTCTTCTGCCCTCATCTTCTCTATTTATACCCTGTCATTGTGTACTCATCAGAGGCAAAAACAAGTTATACGCAGAAAGTGGGATTTCTAGACCTGAGGCAATTGAAATACACAGCAAAGCGGTGTTATATATAGTTTACTCTCTATTTTTCATGACTCAGTTTCTCTCTCCTCTCTCTTACACTAATTCTTACTTCTTTGTTATCTCTTATTGTTCCTTTTTATTTTTTCTTTTTCCATCTTTTTTTTTTTCTTCTCTCAAAGGGTACGTAAGTTTGGTTTATATATAAATTGGTCTTCCCTCTAAATCGCTCACTCCATTCTCTTTCCTCTCCCATCTGCTGATATTAAACCACTTCCATAGAATTCTATTTTCATACTTCCTAAGAAAGAACATCTCAATAACCTCACTTTCTTCTTCCTAAAAACATATCATCTCTGTGTCCAATACTGAAACTGTAAACCCCAACGCAAGCATACAGAGAAAATTGGAAACAATACCTGAGTTAACTAAATCTGTACATTGTGATCAAACTGGGATTTGCTGTAAAGAAAGTGTTAGATCTTAAAGTGTAAGGTATTTATAAGGGGATCTGACAGCATTGTACCACAGGAGAATCATAAGGCTATAAGGTGAAATCGAAATAGGCAAGGTCCCACAGTGCTAGAAGAATAGACACACACGCATTATGAAGAAGCAAGGGAAGAGAGTGGCTGAAACCAATCAACATACCCCTTCAGTAGATTCCATGGCAAGCACAGTTGGTCAAATGCCAGAGACAGAATTTAGAAATTACATATTCCAAATGTTTATGGATCTTAAGAATGAACTCAAAAATGAGATGAGAAAGCAAATACAGGTGGTAAAAGAGCATTTTGACAAAGAACTCCAAAAACAAATACAGGAAGCAAAAGATTACTTCAATAGGGAGATAGAGAATCTAAAGAGAAACCAAACAGAAATTCTGGAAATGAAAGAAGAAATAAACCAAACTAAATGCTCAATTGAAAGCATCACCAACAGATTAGATCACCTGGAAGAAAGGACCTCAGATAATGAAGACAAAATATATATCCTGGAGAAAAATCTAGATGACACGACAAAAGTAGTAAGAAAATAAGAATAGAGCATTCAGGAATTATGGTACAGCCTAAAAAGACCAAACTTAAGAGTTATTGGTGCGGATCCAAGATGGCGGATTAGAGGAAGACGCACTTCAGGACAGCTCCGTGGAAAGAATCCAACAAAGCAGATAAATTGCCTTTCATCATATATATATAGGCTGAAAATACCGATCTCCTGGATGGTTTGATTACCACTACCAGAGAGAGAAAGAGACAAGCTGTCTGCAGCAGCTAGAGCCGCGAGGCTCCTGCAAAACCGCCTGGGTGGTGCACAGGCCGTCCGAAACAAAGTCAGTGTGGGGAGACTGCGCTACTACTGCAACCCCAGCCAAACTCACGGCACACCAGCGTGAAACCGGCGATAAAAAACAGCGATAACAGCCGGCGGGATTGGTGCTGGGGAACACGGGAGACCGCAGGCCCAAAACACCAGTTCAAATCCACACTCCGCCTGACACGACCCTCAGTAGTGGGGCCCCAGACAGAGCCGCGCAGAGATCTGCGATCAGCAAACAGGGGCAGAGTGGAGCAGGCCACAGTCCGAAGCAGCGCTGTCTGTACCACAGTCACAGGTGTGGCTTCCCGGTGCTACTTCAGCAGGGAGACATCCACCCAACAGCTTTGAAATCAATCGGCGAGGATACGGGAGTATGCGGAGCTGCTGTTGACTGGAAGGAGAGCACCGCCATCTTTGAAAGCTCCAGACAAAGGGGAGGAGACGGAGACTCCAGGGACTCTCCAGCTCTCTGAAGACAACGCACAATTGGGTGAGACTCGGGTGGTCAGCAGGGGAAGGCGTTTCTGAGGCTAGCGCAGCAGCAACAAGAGGCTGCAACTGTGGGTGGGCATGGGGAGGGGATGCCTTCTGGAAGGTCCCCTTCCCAGTGCCATTCATCTGCTGACACACACAAACCCCCTGGGCCACTCCTTCACTGAACCATGCAGCCACTGGCCTAAGATGCATACTTGATTTCACTAACAGGATCACAGACTGTCTGGACATGATCCAATAGCAATTGGTTTGAACTGGAAAGGAAAAAAAAGAGGGGGGCTTCCCAGGGCCCGTTTTGTCTGAGACTTGGGGTTCAACTTTTTTTTTTTTTTTTCCTTTTCTTTTTGTTGGTTTGCTTGTCTTGTTGGATTGCAGGGAGGTTTTTTTTTTGTTGTTGTTGGTCTGTTTGTTTGTTTATTTTTCTTTTTCTTTTTTTGGCTTTGTTTTGTTCTGCTTTTTTTTTTTTCCTTCCGCATTGATTGTTAGTGTGTTTGTTTGCTTCCACTCCTTTTTTCTTTCCTTCTTTTCTTCCTTCTCACTCTTGTATCTTTTCTTCCTCCTTCATCTTTCATGTTTACATCCTGCCAGTGCATACTAAACAGAGGCAAAAACAAGTTATACGCAGAACTTGGGATTTCTAGAACCAGCGCAATTGAACTGGGTAGCAAAGTGGTGTTATATATAGTTTACTCTCTATTTCCTTGATTCTCTCTCTCCTCTCTCTTACACCAAATCCTACTCTTTTATCATTTTTTTTCTTTTCCAACTTACTTTATATATAAATTGATCTTTTCACCTAATTGTCAACCCCATTCTCTTTCTTCCATCGTCTACTGATACTAAACCACTTCCACTAAACCACTTCAATAGATATCTCCTTTCATACTTTCCAAGAAAGAACAATTCAAGACACTTCCTTCTTCCTAAACATAACACCTCTGTATCCAATACTTGAAGCTATAAAACACTATCAGAAGCGTACAGAGTAAATTGGAAATAATATCTGGGTTAACAAAATCTGTACATTGTGATCAAACTTGGATTTTCTGAATAGAAAGTGTTAGGTTTTAAAGGTGTAAAGGAATTATAAGGTGATCTGATAGCATTGTACTACAGGAACAACATAAGGCTTTAAGGTAAAATCGAAATAGTCAAGGTCCCACAGTGCAGGAAGAATAGACACATAAGCAACATGAAAAAACAAGGAAAGAAAATGACACAAACAAATCAAGATACCTCATCGGTAGATGTCATGGCAAGCACAGTTGGTCAAATGCCAGAGATGGAATTTAGAAATTACATATGCCAAATGTTTATGGAACTTAAGAATGAACTCAAAAATGAGATGAGGGAGCAGGTACAGGAGGCAAAAGATCATTTTGACAAAGAACTCCAAAAACAAATACAGGAAGTAAAAGATTACTTCAATAGGGAAATAGAGGCTCTAAAGAGAAACCAAATAGAAATTCCAGAAATGAAAGAAGCAATAAACCAAAATAAAAGTTCAATTGAAAGCATCTCCAACAGAGTAGACCACGTGGAGGAAAGAACCTCAGACAATGAAGACAAAATATATGTCCTAGAGAAGAATTTAGAACATACAGCAAAACTTGTTAGAAATCAAGAACATAACATCCAAGAATTATGGGACAGCATAAAAAGACCAAACTTAAGAGTGATCGGCGTAGAGGAAGGGGCAGAGTTTCAAGCCAAAGGAATGAGTAATCTATTTAACGAAATAATTACAGAAAATTTTCCAAGCTTGAGGAATGAAATGGAAAACCAAGTTCAAGAGGCATACCGAACACCAAACAAACAAAATCTCAACAGATCCACAACTACACACATTATAATGAAAATGCCTAATACAGTGAGCAAGGAGAGAATACTAAAAGCCACAAGAGAAAGGAAGCAAATTACATATAGGGGGAAACCAATCAGACTATGTTCAGATTTTTCAACCCAGACCTTAAAAGCAAGAAGATCCTGGAATAGCATATTTCAAGCTCTGAAAGAAAAGGGATGTCAACCAAGAATCTTATATCCAGCAAAATTAAGCTTTAGATTCGAAGATGAAATAAAAACCTTCCATGACAAGCAAAAGTTAAAAGATTTCACAACTCGAAAGCCAGCACTTCAGAGCATCCTGGGCAACATTTTTCATGAAGAAGAAGAGAAAGATGATAACAAAAATCACCAAAGGGAGATATTAAACTAAAGGAAATACCAACCAGAAGAGAAACCAAATCAAGCTAAAGACCATAATTCAAATAAAAATGGATGGGAATAAAAATCACATCTCAATAATAACCCTGAATGTTAATGGCCTAAACTCACCAATCAAAAGACACAGATTATCAGAATGGATTAAAAGAAATGACCCAACAATTTGCTGTCTCCAAGAAACACACCTCATAGAAAAAGACATCAACAGACTGAAAGTGAAAGGCTGGGAAAAGTCTTATCACTCACATGGCCGGCGGAAGCAAGCAGGGGTTTCCATTCTCATATCAAATAAGGTAGACTTCAAACCAAAACTAATCAAGAGGGACAAAGATGGATATTTCTTATTACTTAAGGGAACCATCCATCAACAGGATATAACAATCATAAATCTGTATGCCCCAAATAATGGAGCACCTACATTCACCAAACAAACGCTTCTTAAGTTCAAGAGTAAAATAGACCACAACACAGTTATTCTAGGGGACTTCAACATACCTCTCTCACCAATGGATAGATCATCCAAACAAAAGCTAAACAAAGAAACTTTAAGCCTCCTCAAAACAATTAACAATTTAGACCTAACGGACATATATAGAATATTTCATCCCTCAGTAAACGAATACACATTTTTCTCAGCAGCACATGGCTCCTTCTCCAAAATAGACCATATTTTATGTCACAAGGCAACTCTCAGCAAATATAAAAAAATAGAGATACTACCCTGCATGCTATTGGACCATAAAGGGATGAAATTGGAAATCAACGACAAAACAAGGAATAAGAAAAACTACTCCATCAACTGGAAGCTAAACAACATGCTACTGAATGAACAAGGGGTTGAAGAAGACATCAAAGAGGAGATCAAAAAATTCCTAGAGGTAAATGAGAACACAGATACATCATATAGAAATCTCTGGGACACTATGAAGGCAGTAGTAAGGGGAAAATACATTGCACTGAGTTCATTCCTTAAGAGGAAAAAAAACCAACAAATAAATGACTTAACATCCCACCTCAAAGCATTAGAAAAAGAAGAACAGACCAACACCAAGAGCAGTGGAAGACAGGAAATAATTAAAATCAGAGCAGAAATTAATGAAATTGAGACTAAGGAAACCATTCAAAGAATTGACAAAACTAAAAGTTGGTTCTTTGAAAAAATAAACAAAATTGACAGACCCTTAGTGATGCTAACGAAAAGAAGAAGAGAAAAAACTCAAATTACTAACATTCATGATGAAAAAGGGAATATCACAACAAACACCTCAGATATACAGAATATAATTAGAAATTACTTTGAAAACTTGTACTCTAATAAAATAGAAAATACTGAATGCATTGACAGATTTCTAGAGTCATATGATTTGCCTAAACTGGATGTGGAGGCTATACACAATTTAAACAGATCAATTACAAGCAAAGAAATAGAAGATGTCATCAAAAAGCTACCAACAAGGAAAAGTCCAGGACCTGATGGGTTTACAGCCTAGTTCTATAAGACTTTCAAAGAAGAACTAATACCAATGCTCTTCAAACTATTTCAAGAAATAGAAAAAGAGGGAGCTCTTCCAGACTCTTTCTATGAGGCCAATATTACATTAATTCCAAAGCCAGGCAAAGACACATCCAAAAAAGAAAACTTCAGGCCCATATCTTTAATGAACATAGATGCAAAAATCCTCAACAAAATCCTGGCAAATTGGATACAAAAACATATCAAAAAGATAGTGCACCATGATCAAGTGGGGTTTATCCCAGGGATGCAAGGCTGGTTCAACATTCGGAAATCAATAAACATAATACATCACATCAATAGAATTAAAGACAAAAATCATATGATCATCTCAATTGACGCAGAAAAAGCATTTGACAAAATACAACACCCCTTTATGTTCAAAACACTGGAAAAACTAGGAATATCAGGAACGTATCTTAACATTATAAAAGCTATTTATGCAAGACCCCGAGCTAACATTATCTTAAATGGAGAAAAATTGAAAGCATTCCCTATAAAAACTGGAACAAGACAGGGATGCCCCCTTTCACCACTGCTATTTAACATAGTACTGGAAACTCTGGCCAGAGCAATTAGACAGACGAAAGAAATTAAAAGGATCAAGATAGGAAAAGAAGAGCTCAAATTAGCACTATTTGCTGATGACATGATAATCTACCTAGAAGACCCAAAAAACTCTACCAGAAAACTTTTACAACTAATAAACGAATTTGGCAAAGTTGCAGGATACAAAATCAATACACATAAGTCAAAGGCATTTGTGTACATCAGCGACAAAGACTCTGAAAGGGAAATGTTGAAAAATACCCCATTTGCAATAGCATCAAAAAAAAAAAAAAAATACCTGGGAATCAACCTAATGAAAGAGGTGAAAGATCTCTATAACGAAAATTATAGAACACTAAAGAAAGAAATTATAGATGAACTCAGAAGATGGAAAGACCTACCTTGCTCTTGGATAGGTAGAATTAATATTGTCAAAATGTCCATACTACCAAAAGCATTATACAGATTTAATGCAATTCCAATCAAAATCCCAATGTCATTCTTCAAAGAAATTGAAATAGCAGTCATGAAATTCATCTGGAAAAATAGGAGACCCAGAATAGCCAATGCAATCCTGAGCAAGAAAAGTGAAGCAGGGGGCATCACCATACCAGACTTTAAATTATACTATAGAGCAATAGTAAGAAAAACAGCATGGTATTGGCACCAAAATAGACTGGTGGACCAATGGTACAGAATTGAGGATACAGAGACTAATACATATAATTACAGCTATCTTATATTAGACAAAGGTGCCAAAAATGTACAATGGAGAAAGGATAGCCTCTTCAACAAATGGTGCTGGGAAAACTGGAAATCCATATGCAACAAAATGAAATTAAACCTTTATCTCTCACCATGCACAAAACTCAATTCAAAGTGGATCAAGGACCTAGGCATTAGACCAGAGACAATACACCTAATAGATGCAAAAGTAAGCTCCAATTTCCAACATGTTGGATTAGGCCCCAAGTTCCTTAATAAGAATCCTGTAGCGCAAGAATTACTACCAAGAATTAATGAATGGGATAGATTTAAACTAAAAAGCTTCTTTTCAGCAAAAGAAACAATCAGTGAGGTGAATAGAGAGCCAACTAATTGGGAACAAATATTTAAATACATGCACATCAGATAGAGCACTAATCTCTAGAATATATAAAGAACTCAAAAAACTTTACACTAAAAAAACAAATAACCCAATCAATAAATGGGCTAAGGAATTGAGAAGACACCTCTCAGAAGAAGATACACGATTAATCAACAAATACATGAAAAAATGTTCAACATCGCTGGCAATTAGAGAAATGCAAATCAAAACTACTCTAAGATTTCACTTCACTCCAGTCAGAATGGCAGCCATCAAGAACACAAACAACAATAAATGTTGGAGAGGATGTGGGGAAAAAGGCACACTCATACATTGCTAGTGGGACTGCAAAATGGTGCAACCGTTATGGAAAGCAGTATGGAGATTTCTTGGAAAACTGGGAATGGAACCATCCTATGACCCAGCCATCCCACTCCTGGGTCTATTCCCAAAGGACCTAAAAACAGCATATTACAGTGACACAGCTATCTCAATGTTTGTAGCTGCACAATTCACAATAGCTAGATTGTGGAACCAACCTAGATGTCCCTCAGTAAATGAGTGGATTAAGAAAATGTGGTATATACGCACAATGGAATTTTACTCAGCAATAAAAGAAAACAAATTAATGGCATTTGCAGGTAAATGGATGAAGTTGGAAGACATAATGCTAAGTGAAGTTAGTCAGTCTCAAAAATCCAAGTACCAAATGTTCTCTCTTATATAAGGAGGCTATTTCAAAGTATTGTGGGTACATAGGAGGATTAGAGGAACACTAGAATGGTCAAGGGAAGGGAGGGTAAGGGAGAGAGCAAGAGGGGAGGGAGGGGGAGAAAAAAAAAGGTGGTTGAATGAGACGGATATCATTTTCCTTAATGCATGATTGAAGACCTGAATTGTACGAATATACTTTGTATGCAAACAGTTGTATGTAAAAAGATACTAAATATATGCACTATGAGTTGTACATATTAAAAATTATAAAAATAAAATTAAAAAAAAGAGTTATTGGTGTTGAAGAAGGTGCAGAGTTTCAAACCAAAGGAATGAGTAATATATTCAATGAAATAATAGCAGAAAATTTTCCAAACTTGAGGAATGAATGGCAAAATCAAGTTCAAGAGACTTACTGAACACCAAACGTACAAAACCACAACAGGTCCACACCAAGGCACATTATAATGAAATTGCCTAATATACTAGGCAAGAACAGAATATTAAAAGGCACAAGAGAAAGGAAGCAGATTACATATACGGGGAAACCGATCATACTATGCTCAGATTTTTCAACCCAGGCCTTAAAAGCTAGAAGATCCTGGAATATCATATTTCAAGCTCTGAAAGAAAAGGGATGTCAACCAAGAATGTTATATCCAGCAAAATTGAGCTTTAGATTCAAAGATGAAATGAAAACCTTCCACAACAAACAAAGTTAAAAGATTTCACAACTCAAAAGCTAGCACTTCTGAACATCTTGGGGAAAATTTTCAACGAAGAAGAAGAAAAAAATAACAATGAAAATCAACAATGGGAGATAGTTAACTAAAGGAACAACCAACCAGAGAAGAATCCAAATCAAGCTAAATACCATAATACAATTAAAAATGGATGGAAGTAAGAATCACATCTCAATAATAACCCTGAATGATAATGGCCTAAACTCACCATTCAAAAGACAAAGATTGTCAGATTGGATTAAAAGAAACAACCCAACAATTTGCTGTC
Organism: Tamias sibiricus; assembly: GCA_025594165.1. Classification (NCBI taxonomy): domain Eukaryota; kingdom Metazoa; phylum Chordata; class Mammalia; order Rodentia; family Sciuridae; genus Tamias; species Tamias sibiricus. The sequence goes on along the minus strand of CM046669.1, from coordinate 47,163,584 downwards.
TACAAGAAACACACCTCATAGAAAAAGACATTAAGTGATAGAAGGTGAAAAGCTGGGAAAAGTCTTATCACACACATGGGCTGCAGAAGCAAGCAGGGGTTTCCATTCTCATACCAAATAAGGTAGACTTCAAGCCAAAGCTAATCAAAAGGGATAAAGATGGATATTTCTTACTACTTAAGGGAACCATTCATCAACAAGATATAACAATTATAAATCTATATGCCCCAAATAATGGAGCACCTACCTTCACCAAACAAACCCTTCTCAAGTTCAAGAGTAAAATAGACCACAACACAGTTATTCTAGGGGAATTCAACACACCTCTCTCACCAATGGATAGATCATCGAAACAAAAGATAAATAAAGAAATTTTAGGCCTTGTTAAAACAATTAATAACTTAGACCCAATGGACATATATAGAATATTTCATCCATCAGTAAGCAAATACACTTTTTTCTCAGCAGCACATGGCTCCTTCTCCAAAACTGACCACATATTATGTCACAAGGCAACTCTCAGCAAATATTAAAAAAAATAGAAATACTACCTTGCATTCTATCAGACCACAATGGGATGAAATTGGAAATCAATGATAATACAAGAAATTAAAAAAAAAAAAAAACTACTCCAACAGCTGGAAGCTAAACAACATGCTACTGAATGAACAAGGAGTTGAAGAAGACATCAAGGAGGAGATGAAAAAATTCCTAGAGGTAAATGAGAACACAGATACATCATATAGAAATCTCTGAGACACTATGAAGGCAATAGTAAGAGGAAAATTTATTGCACTGAATTCCTTCATTAAAAGAAAAAAACAACAACAAATAAATGACTTAATATCACACCTCAAAGCACTAGAAAAAGAGGAACAGATTAACACTAAGAGCAGTAGAAGACAGGAAATAATTAAAATCAGAGCTAATTAAAATCAGAGCTGAAATCAATGAAATTGAGACTAAGGAAACAATTCAAAGAATTGACAAAACCAAAATTTGGTTCTGTGAAAAAAATAAATAAAATTGACAGACCCCTAGCAATGCTAACGAAAAGAAGAAGAGAAAAAACTCAAATTACTAACATCTGTGATGAAAAAGGAAATATCACAACAAACACCTCAGATATACAGGAGATAATTAGAAATTACTTCCAAAACTTGTACTCTAATAAAATAGAAAATACTGAAAGCATTGACAGATTTCTAGAGTCATATGAATTGCCCAAACTGGAACAGGAGGCTATACACAATTTAAATAAATCAATTTCAAGTGAAGAAATAGAAGACGTTATCAAAAAACTACCAAGAAGAAAAAGTCCAGGTCCTGATGGGTTTACAGCCGAGTTCTACAAGACCTTCAAAGAAGAACTAATACCGATGCTCTTCAAATTATTTCAAGAAATAGAAAAAGAGGAAGCTCTTCCAGACACTTTCTATGAGGCCAATATCACATTAATTCCAAAGCCAGGCAAAGACACAGCCACAAAAGAAAATTTCAGGCCAATATCTTTAATGAACATAGATGCAAAAATCCTCAACAAAACTCTGGCAAATCAGATTCAAAAACATACCAAAAAGATAGTGCACCACGATCAAGTGGGGTTTATTCCCGGGATGCAAGGCTGGTTCAACATTCAGAAATCAATAAACATAATACATCACATCAATAGACTTAAAGATAAAAACCATATGATCATCTCAATAGACACAGAAAAAGCATTTGACAAAATACAACACCCCTTCATGTTCAAAGCTCTAGAAAAATTAGGAATAACAGGAACATATCTTAACATTATAAAAGCTATCTATGCAAAACCTCAAGCTAACATTATCTTAAAGGGAGAAAAATTGAAAGCATTCCCTCTAAAAACTGGAACAAGATAGGGATGCCCCCTCTCACCACTGCTATTTAACATAGTACTTGAAACTCTGGCCAGAGCAATTAGACAGATGAAAGAAATTAAAGGGATCCAGATAGGAAAAGAAGAGCTCAAATTAGCACTATTTGCTGATGACATGATAATATACCTAGAAGACCCAAAAAACTCTACCAGAAAACTTTTACAACTAGTAAATGAATTCGGCAAAGTAGCAGGATACAAAATCACTACCCATAAGTCAAAGGCATTTTTGTACATCAGTGACAAAGCCTCTGAAAGGGAAATGATGAAAACTACTCCATTTACGATAGCATCAAAAAAAAAAATAAAATAAAATACCTGGGAATCAACTTAACGAAAGAGGTGAAGGACCTCTATAATGAAAACTATAGAACACTAAAGAAAGAAATCATAGAAGACCTCAGAAGATGGAAAGACCTACCTTGTTCTTGGATAGGTAGAATTAATATTGTCAAAATGTCCATACTAACAAAAGCATTATATAGATTTAATGCAATTCCAATCAAAATCCCAATGACATTTCTCAAATAAATAGAAAAAGCAGTCATGAAATTTATCTGGAAAAATAAGAGACCCAGAATAGCTAAAGCAATCCTGAGCAAGAAAAGTGAAGCAGGTGGCATCACCATACTAGACTTTAAATTATACTATAGAGCAATAGTAACAAAAACAGCATGGTATTGGCACCAAAACAGACTTGTAGACCAATGGTACAGAATTGAGGACATACAGACTAATACATATAATTTCAGCTATCTTATATTGGACAAAGATGCCAAAAATGTACAGTGGAGAAAAGATAGCCTCTTCAACAAATGGTGCTGGGAAAACTGGAAAGCCATATGCAACAAAATGAAATTAAACCTGTATCTCTCACCATGCACAAAATTTAATTCAAAGTGGATCAAGGACTTGGGAATTAGACCAGAGACAATACACCTAATAGAAGAAAAAGTAAGCTCCAATTTCCAACATGTCGGATTAGGCTCCAAGTTCCTTAACAAGAATCCAGTAGCGCAAGAATTAGTACCAAGAATTAATGAATAGGATAGATTTAAACTAAAAAGCTTCTTCTCAGCAAAAGAAACAATCAGTGATGTGAATAGAGAGCCAACTAACTGGGAACAAATATTTAATACATGCACATCGGATAGAGCACTAATTTCTAGAATATATAAAGAACTCAAAAAACTTGACACCAAAAAAACAAAATAATCCAATCGATAAATGGGCTAAGGAATTGAAAAGACACTTCTCAGAAGAAGATACACGATTAATCAACAAATACATGAAAAAATGCTCAACATCGCTGGCAATTAGAGAAATGCTAACCAAAACTACTCTAAGATTTTATTTCACTCCAGTCAGAATGGCAGCTATCAAGAACACAAGGGGCTGGGGTTGTGGCTCAGCGGCAGAGCGCTCGCCTCGCACGTGCGCGGCCCGGGTTCGATCCTCAGCACCATGTAAACATAAATGCATTGCATTGTGTACAACTAAAGCAAATAAATAAATATTTAAAAAAAAAAAAAAGAACACAAGCAACAATAAATGTTGGAGAGGATGTGGGGAAAAAGGCACACTCATACATTGCTGGTGAGACTGCAAAATGGTGCAACCGCTATGGAAAGCAGTATGGAGATTTCTTGGGAAAATGGGAATTGAACCACCCTATGACCCAGCCATCCCACTCTTGGGTCTATTCCCAAAGGACTTAAAAACAGCATATTACAGTGACACAGTCACTTCAATGTTTATAGCAGCACAATTCACAATAGCTAGGTTGTGGAACCAACCTAGATGTCCCTTGGTAGATGAGTGGATAAAGAAAATGTGGTATATATACACAATGGAATTTTATTCAGCAATAAGAGAGAATAAAATAATGACATTTGCTGGTAAATGAAGTTGGAGAATATAATGTTAAGCGAAATCAGTCAATCTCAAAAATCCAAATACCGAATGTTTCCTCTGATATAAGGAGGCCGGTTCACAGTATTGTTGGGTCAGGGTACATAGGAGGATTAGAGGAACACTATAATGGTCAAAGGGAAGAGAGGGGAAGGGAGGAAGCAAGGGGGAAGGGGGAAAATAGAAAAAGAAAAAGTGGTTGAATAAGATGGATATCATTATTCTAAATGCATGATTGAAGCCTTGAATACTACGAATATACTTTGTATACAAACTGTTTTGATGCTCTATATGTGTAGTATGAACTGTAATACATACTACTACTATAAATAAAAAATTTTTAAAAAAAGAAAATGAACTGATGAGCTAATTAGTGAGTGAAAAAGAATACAATATTAGATGGAATGTTTAAATCACTTAAATCACTTGGAAGTTTTCTCAAGCAATTTTAAGCCCCATTTACATGAATCCTACCTCTAAACTGTTTTGATCAGTAAACCCAAAGTAGATCTCTGGACCCTAATTATTTAAGAGCATTGAAGTTATGGCATTACTTGAAAGTAGCTAGTTTGGTAATTGTTGCTCATCAGATTATTCTTCCTCTCAAGTTCTTTGGGTTTTATTTGTTTGCTTAAAATATATCTCCCTCAAAAGATACTAAGTTTCATCAGAAAAACCAGAATTGCTTTGCTCAACCCTGTATATCTACTTTTTCCTTGCAGTATCTGACTCAGAGCAAGCTATTGATAAGTATTTATAGAATGGATGGATGATGGATGGGTGGATGGATGAATGATTCTTATCAGATGCTACAGATTCTGACAGACAAAATAGTTCAGAATAAGTAAGTGGACAAAGGTCTATGGACTGTATTGTTGAATTTCGTGGAGGAGAAAAACCAATATAATGACACAGATGTCACATCCTGAAGAGTCACAGATACCAGAAGCTAGACTACGAACAATAAAAAGCTGTCACTCTAGTTGGTTTGGAAATTTTACACTGGTAATTCTTCATAAGGAGTCATTACTGTTTCTGGTTCTTTTTAAAAAAAATATTTTCTTAGTTGTTGATGGACCTTTATTTTATTCATTTATTTATATGCAGTGCTGAGAATCAAACCCAGTGCCTCACATGTGTGAGGCAAGCACTCTACCACTGAGCCACAACCCCACCCCTTTCTGGTTCTTCTTGAGGTGAAGAAAGATGAGTTAGTCTTTTAGGAATCTGACTACCTACATTTGCCTTCCTATCTATATCACACACTAATTAAATAAATAAAAGTGTGCTATATTTTCCACATTTTTTATTGGGGCATTATAGTCATATATAATGGTGGGATTTATTGTTACATGCTTATATGTGCACACAATGTAACAATATAATCTGGTCAAATATCACTTCCCTGCACTTCCTCCTCCCTTCCCTTCTTCCCTACTCCCTGATCCTTTTCCTCTAACAGATCTCCCTTTGATTTTCATGAGATCCTCACTGCCCCTCACCCCTCACCTGTTTTGTTTTGTTTTACTTTTTCCTCTCTATTTTCTACATTTGAGAGAAAACATGACCCTGTCCTTTTGGGTTTGACTAGTATTTCTAAGTTCTATCCTTTTTCCTGCAAAAGACATAATTTCATTCTTCCTTATGGCTGAATAAAACTCAGTTGTGTATATGTACATTTCCTTTATTCATTCATCTGCTGATGGACACCTAGGCTGGTTCCATGATTTGGCTATTGTAAATTGTGCTGTTATAGACATGGGTATGCATATATCACTATAGTACGCTGACTTTAATTCTTTATGTTAAATATTGAGGAGTGGTATAGCTGGGTTATGTGGTGGTTCCATTCCTAATCTTTTGATGAACTTTCATAACTATTCCAAAGTAGTTACACTAATTTACAATCTTACCAACAGTGTAAAACTCTTCCCTTTTCTCTGTATCCTCTCCAGCATTTATTATTGTTTGTATTTTTGATGGATGCCATTCTGACTGGTCTGAGATGGAATCTCAATGTAGTTTTGATTTGCATTTTCCTAATTGCTAACAATGTTGAACTTTTTTTTATATTTTTTGACCCTTTGTATTTCTTCTTTTCAGAAGTGTCTGCTTAATTCATTTGCCAATTTATTAATTGGAGGTTTTTCGGTTTTAAGTGTTTTGAGTTCATTGTATGTTCTAGATATTAATCCTATATCAGAAGAGTAGCTAGCAAAGATTTTTCTCCCATTCTGTAGTTCTCTCTTCACATTCTTAATTTTTTCTTTGACATACAGAAGCTTTTTAATTTGATGCTATCCCATTTATTAACTCTTGGCATTATTTCCCAAACTTTTGAGGTCCTATTGAGAAAGTTGCTGCTTATGCCTATATGCTAGAGTGTTGATCCCACATTTCTTTCTAGGAGTTGCATAGTTTCTGGCCTAATTTCCAAGGCTTTGATATGTTGAATTGATTTCTATGCAGGGTGAGAGATAAAGATCTAGTCTCATTCTTCTATACATGGATAAGCAGTTTTCCCGAAACCACTTGTTAAAGTGTGCTATTTTTTATAGATTGAATTAAAGGATTGTTCTTACATGCTCAGTTTACTTATGAAAAGGTTTACCATGGCATTTCCTTGCATAGGAAATTCATTAGTCCTTTTAAAATAATCTTTGATTTATAACAATTCAAAGCATTTAAGTCATTAGGTAGGCAGTATACGGAGATGTCAAGCAGGCTTAATTTGAACCCAAGCAGTTATTAAATAATAATGCATATGCTAGCTACAAACATTAAATGTCTTGAAACATGTAAGGCACTTATATCCATGATAGTAACATAGAAATTGCTCAATAAATATTTTTAAAAATGGTAGTTTTTCAGCTAAACACCTGCTTTGATGTCTTAGGAAAATTCTACAAAATTCTACAAATTAGATTGTGCTGCTTATACATGTACTGAAAAAGATACAAGCTTTTGCTTTCAAAAATAAAAACCTTGGTGGAAACTCATCCCTAGAACACATGCTTGTCTGGTATTCATAAATCAATTCAGCCTGAACCCTGGTGAAGCTGGAAATTTCTGAGTTGAAGATCCATTTTTGTCCCATCTTTCCTATTTAAGAAGGAAAAAAAATTGTTTGCTGTAGACAATGTCCAAATACTTTTATTTATGTGGCGTAGAGTTAATATTATCCCTTTCTTGTTTTATCAAAAAAAACCTCTTAAATGAATGAATCATTAAATTAAAAAGCAATTATCAAACAAAAGGGATTAACCAGTATTAGGATAGAACATTCACAGTAAATAGCATTGCTACTAAAACACTCTGAGACATGATGATTGCATTTATGTTTCTGATTAGTTTTTACACTTATAAATCAAAGACATAAATAGAAAAATTAAACTGGGCACAGAGCAGACCTATCAATGCCTAATTAATGACAAAAACAAAGTTTTCTTCTATTCAAAAGTACTGCTTTTCATCTGAATTACTGAACTATACAACATTTGGATAGAATTTGCATATCATTCCAAAAATTCTAAAGACAGCATAGAGTTAGAAAGCAATGATCCATAGAACCCTAAAAGCATAACCATGGCCAATATGATCAAGATCAATATTTTGGCTGAACTTTATAAAACATCTCCTTATGAGAAATGAATAATAAAATTATTAATGCATGCTCTATGGGGTATGCCACAGTTGGGTAACAGTGGCCTGTCTATGAAGTAGGGGTCTGCCTGGCTAGCAAGCAGAGGGGGGTGTTGGGAAATAGAGTCCTTTAATTGTATAACATTGCATATTCTCTGAATTCTTTAGATTTTATGCAAGTCCATACTTTACCTATTCAAAAATAAATGTACAATATTTTTAAATAACAAAAATATCTTTTGCACTACCTACAGAGAATTATAAAATGCAGTGCTCCAGCCCCTGGCACAATCTCCCCATACTTCTCCTCCTGAGCTTCTTCATAAGACCTCCATGCCTCTCAATTTTGTTCTGTTTCCTGGGCTAGATTTCAGGAAAAAAATAATGGGAATTGGCTTTCCAACTCCTGTTCAAGAATTCCCTGGGTTGATCCTTCACCAGGGTGACCTGGTTGACTTTACCCTGGTTTACCTCCTAGACCTTGACTTTCTGACTTCCCTTCACTTTGTCCTGCATACCCCGTGGGACTCCCAGAAGTCTACCTCAGGTGCATCACTACATATAGACTGCCACTCACCCAAGATGGGCATCTTACCCTTCCTAACTTAGGGGTTTATAACACTGTAGCAACCCACCTTTCCAGCTCTGTTGGGCTTGAAGTCCAAAGTTTGGGTTCAAATGTCTTGTTGAGCATTTAGATATGTGTCCCTAAACAAGATACCTAAATTAAAATCTGTCTCTACACTTACTAGCTATGCATCTTTGGTCAAGTTCTTTCTCATCCACATCTCTTGATTTCCTTATCCAAAACTCATAGATTATAATTATAACTGCCTTAATAAGAAATGAAAACAAAATAACTCACTACTCAGAATGGATCATGACACATAGAAGCACTTGATGGGTGAGATATTATATTGAGGATAGAGTTACTATTTGTTATTATTTTTACTTTAATTCACCACACTGGGGTTTATCTTCTAGAACAGGGTTAGCAAACTTTTTCTCAAAAGGCCAGAGAGTAAGTATTTTAGATTCTGTGGGTCCAGAGACAGACTCAAGGTTATGGTGTAGGTATGTATATAGACATTTAAAATACAATCATTTAAAAATGTGAAAAAACGTTCTTAATAGAAATTTAAAGAAGAAAGAAAGAAAGCAGATGGCTACCAGATTTGGCCTTTGTGCCCTGGTTTTCCAACTCCTATTCAAGAATACCACTGTCCAGCAGGTAAATAAGGTAAACCTCAAATGTGAACCACATAAGTGATTGAAAATTTTCTGGTTGCCATATATTTTAAAAGTAGAGACAAATGGCTGAAGTGAGTTTAAGAATATATTTTACTTAATCCAATATCTTTTAAATAGTATCATTTTAAAATATAACAAATGTAAAATATTATTGAGATACACTTTTTTGGTATTGAATCTCTGAAATCTGCTGTGTATTTTCCACTTACCACATATCTTCTGAACATAACTCGGAAGAACCACATTTCAAAGGCTCAAGAGACACATGTACCTGATGACTATCAATTTGAACAGAACTATTCTAGAATTCTAAAATAAAAGGGTTGGGCTAAATGAGATGCACGCTACTTTTTGCTCTAACATTCAATTATGAAACTTATTTAACTTTCTATTATATCAACTGCTGTAGTTTTTATCTTATGTGTCCCCCAAAGATCCACGTGGTAAGGCTTGTTCTCCAACATGGTACTAGAGGAAGTGGTGGAACCTTTAAGAGGCAGGGTCTAATGAGCAGTCTTAGGTCATTGAGAGTGTGATCATGAAGGGACAATGACACCCCAGCCCCCTCGCATTCCTATCCCTTTTGCTTCATTTACTTTCCTTAATCCACCACACATTCCCCACCATGTTGTGCCACCACAGGCCCAAAGCAATGGGGCCAACCAATCATGGACTAAAACCTCTAAGATTGTGAACCTAAATAAAACTTTTCTCTTTATGAGTTGATCATCTCAGGTATTTACTATACTGATGGAAAGTTGACAAACACTCATTTTAATCATTTTCTGTGTTCCAGGCACTGTATTAAGCCCCCAAAAAAGATTGAGTGGTTTCTTTCTCCAAGAGTTCATTACCTAATGTAAGAACAATTTCTAAGCTTATAAGAACTTAACATAGTACCATATTTCAGCATGTAATCATCACCACAGCATAATCATCGCACCCCGTCTTATCTGTCCAAAAATTGGTATACAACTTTTTATCACATAATCATCTCACGGTATAATCCTGTTCATTATGCCACTTAAAAACTAAACAGAGCAGCAAGTATTCACCAGCAGCATATGGATGTGCATTGGTCCTCTCACATATTGCTAACTGGGAGCCTAGAATTCTCAGTGCATGCACATTATCAGTTATATTTCCAAAAGTCGACTTGCATGGTTTGTTCAGAACGCTGCAGTATGAATGGTAAACACATCTTTTATATGAGTGGCACTGAAGAGGTCACATCAGGTAATGATAACAGTGTAGAATCTTCAGACACAGATTAAATTTTGTTAAATTCATACTTGGCAACATTGTAGCAAATTTTCTCAAGAGTAATATTTGGACTACAAGTCACAAATCAATTACAACAAATGCATTAGTGATTTTTCAGGCTGGAAAAATGTTCACCAAACTGTCACAAAGAAATGACAAAAATCCATTTGGACGATTCAGTTTTAATGTATAAACACAAATATTCCACACATCCTCCTCTTGCACTAAGATAGTTTAGTAATAAATTACTTTCAAAAATGACATTAGCCGGGCACGGTGGCTCACGCCTGTAATCCCAGCACTTGGGAGGCTGAGGCAGGAGGATCGTGAGTTCAAAGCCATCCTCAGCAATATCGAGGCACTTAGCAACTCAGTGAGACCCTGTCTCTAATAAAATACAAAAAAGGGCTGGGGATGTGGCGCAGTGGTCAAGTGCCCCTGAGTTTAATCCCTGGTACTAAAAAAAAAAAAAAAAAAAAGGCATTAAATCTGAGATGATTATGCAGTGAAATACAGTAGGAAAGGGGCAACAATAAATGAATATGGGGTTAGATGGCAGGGTGCATGCACCCAGGAGGAAATAGCCAATTCCCCCTGAGTTCTGAGGAGAGGGGCAAGACATCCCAGAAGTGAGGAGGCTTGGGCTGAGCATGCAGAGGGTGAAGGATTTCAATTCCAGCAGAGAGGAAACATGATAAAAGGCAAGGAGACATGACACAGCCTGTTTCACCAGTTTGCTTTGACTGACCAGATGTAGACACAGATTCCAATGAAGAGTCATATCTTGGAAGGATTTATTTAGCAATGCTACTAAGATATTTGTCCTTTGCCCCATAGGTGATAGGGAGGTGGGTGTTGTCATGACTAGCTTTGTAGTTTGTAAAGATCATTTTGTTGAAGTGTGGAGCCCAGATTGGTTGGAGGAAGTGCAGGGGACATGGTGACACATTGGGAGGTCATTGCAGTAGACAAGCAATGATGAAGGGCCAAACCAACACCTAGGAGAGGGACACAAAGATAATGCCAAGGCCAACAAGTAGCTATGAGAGAAAGAAGAGGAGGAGGAGGCAGAGACCCAGATTTTTGACCTGGATAGCTAAGAAGAGAACTGGGCTTTTCACCATCGCAGGAAAAATGAAAGAAGGCCCCTCAAAGAGAAACACTTCTTGGTGGATTCCAGAGAAAAACTCATCATAAATGGAATGCTTCTCCATAGTAAATGTTCCCTGGCCAAGTTTAGTATAATGAAATTTAATCAGTTTGTCCTTCCATGAAAAGCTCAGTGAGAGAAAGAGCTATTTTTTAAAAGATGCTTGGTGAGTTTCCAGCTCTACATGGGAACAAGCCTGCCAGTGCATTGTGTGAGGCTTGTTTTCTGACAGAGCATCTTGAGTGCACGATCCAAAGTTCCCAAATCAATCACAAACTCCCTACAGAAAACTAACTTTGCCTGAACTGCAAATTCAGAGCTCTTTTCTTTGATGCTTTGATGATGAAAATATACTGAGCCTCTCTTCACCTCAAGTAATCTTTAGTTATTCTCTGGTCAGTCCTTCTCACTGTACTTCTCAGTCTTATTATCCCAGATTTCACCAACATAATTAATAGTCTTTCGGTGCCGTGCCAAGCATTACATCCTCCCTTAAATTTGTCTGAGCCAGGCAGAAAGAGGCAAGATCTCCTACCTTGACAGCTCTTCTTATTAGGGAGTAAAATCCTCCCCAGAAAGCCTCCCATCCCATAGTCTTCCTCTGCTGACTCACGGGGTGGAACTGGATAATATGCCCACTCCTCAACCACTAGCAAAGTGCATTTGGATTACACTCCCTGATCTAGACCAAATAGGGTTCATGACACTGGACTGTGTTTGAGGGGAAGGGTGGAAGGAGATTACAGTTCATGTGCTACCAACACAATAATCATTGTATCCATTTCCTATTGCTGCTGTAACAAATTACCACAAACTAGTGGGCTTAAGATAACATGCATTTATTATTGGTCAAAGGGACAAAATGTATTTCACTGAGCTGACTAAGGCATCAGCAGGACTGTGAGCCTTCTGGAGGTTCTAGAGAAGAATTGGGTTTCTTACCAATTCCATCTTCTAAAGGTTGCTACATTCCTTGGCTTGAGGCCCCATCCTCCATCTTTAAAGTCAGCAACACAGCATCTTCTAAACTTCCCCTCCACTTTTCTCTGACCTTCCTCACATCAGCTTTTCTGAGCCTAACCCTCCTGCATCTTTCTTATGTGATTCCCATGATTACATTGGCCTTGCCCAGATAATCCAGGGTAATCTCCCCATGTCAAAATTCTTCATCACATCTACAAAGCCTCTTTTATCATGTAACACACTACCAGATTCCAAGGATTCGAATGTAGGTAGCTTTGGGAGCTATTACTCAGCCTACCATGATCAGGCTTCTATGACTCAAGAACAATAAATTATTGTCATAAAGCACTTAGTATGGCAAGCCCCAAACTCTGTACTTTATAAATGTTACCTAGTGAAAGACTAACACTTTTTGAAAAAGATATAGTCCCATTTCACAGATGAGGAGATTTGTACACAAAGGGTCTATGTTTGGGAGTCAGGAATCATCCCAATACTTAGGTCCAGCTATGTCCCTCACCTGTGTTCTGTTCTTCTTGGGAAAATCCATTAAAATCACCAGATGGAGGGGTTTAAATCCCTAAAGCTAAATGATTTTTTCAAGTGCACACCTTATCAGTGGCAAGTACACATCTTTATTTCTCTAAATTCCAAGAAATATACAATGTTACATTTTTTTCAAGTGAAGTACCAACAATTTAATTTCAATTTACTTCTGAGGACTTATCCCTATAGGCATAATCAACCTTTATCCACCTATTTCCATTTCCTTGCTATGCCTTTCAACATCATCAAAGCAAAGACTTTTTTTAAAACTGAACATTTTTAAAAAAGGTTAGCAATACACAGTGAGTTTATTGTTTCATTTCTTTTTGTTTTAAAGTTCCATGATAGTCCATAGGTACATTTAAATAATGAAAACAGATTATCTCCCTGGGAAGAATTCTTCTATCTACTCAAATGTAGACACACAATTTAAAAAATTAAAATGACTAATATTTTGTGTTAATCAAAGTATTAAAAATGAGTTTTTAATATCAAAAAATATAGTACACCACAGTCAAGTGGGGTTCATTCCAGGGATGCAAGGATGGTTCAACATACGGAAATCAATACATGTAATTCATTACATCAATAGACTTAAAGATAAGAACCATATTACTATGTTAATAGATGCAGAAAAAGCATTTGACAAAATACAGCACTCCTTCATGTTCAAAGCACTAGAAAAACTAGGAATAACAGGAACATATCTCAACATCGTAAAAGCTATCTATGCTAAGCCCCAGGCCAACATCATTCTAAATGGAGAAAAATTAAAAGTGTTCCCTCTAAAAACTGGAACAAGACAGGGATGCCCTCTTTCACCACTTCTATTTAACATAGTTCTTGAAACACTGGTCAGAGCAATAAGACAGACAAAAGAAATTAAAGGGATATAGATAGGTAAAGTAGAACTCAAATTATCACTATTTGCTAAACTGTGGAACCAAACTAGGTGCCCTTCAGTAGATGAATGGATAAAGAAAATGTGGTATATATACACAATGGAGTATTACTCAGCAATAAAAGAGAATAAAATCATGGCATTCACAGGTAAATGGATGAAGTTGGAGAATATAATGCTAAGTGAAGTTAGCCAATCCCAAAAATCCAAATACCAAATGTTTTCTCTAATAAGGAGGCCGATTCACAGTGGGGTTGGGACGGGGAGCATAGGAGGATTAGAGGAACACTAGAATAGCCAATGGGGAGGGAGGGAAAGGGAGGGGACAAAAGGGAAAGGGAAAAAAAAGATGGTAGAATGAGATGGATATTGTTACCCTAAGTGCATGTATGAAGTCACAAATGGTGTGAATATACTTTGTATACAACCAGAGATATGCAAAAATGTGTATATGTGTAATATGAATATATAATACATTCTGCTATCACATATAACAACTTATAATTTTAAAAAATGAGTTTTTATATTTTGAAAATTGGCAAGATTGACATGCAGGTTTTAACACAAATAGTAAGTGCTGATGCAATGATAGTGAGCAAAGTGTTTTAAATCTAACAGCACCCATTTGCCAGAAGATGGACAAAGATGGGGTAAAGAGATAATCTTTGATTTTTCACATATATTGAGTTCCTAAGAAAATACAATAAAATCAAATATTGAAAGGCCGAATAAGAGCCTCACATGTTATAAGGAAGATCTCTACCCAGGAAACTCAAATATAAAGTAAAACCCCTAATTATCACTTGCTTTTAGTACATCTTCAGCAATTTGTTCCCAGTTTAGTCTTTTTTTTTTTTTTCTCTTCCTCTACAAATGAGCAGCACAGTCAGCTCTCAGGTAGGATGAGTGTCCAGTTAAATGAAATACTCTGAGAGCCATAATCTTTGTCATCTATCTTTGTCACTAATATCAATATTTTTGTTTTCCTGTTTTTCATTCACATTTAAATAATGAGGATGAAATGCAAAGGAATAAGTCTAAATCATTCCAAAATAAACACTGCAGGACACCCAACAACAGCTATTTGTGGGCAAGCAATGACCAATGGACATCACTCCAAATTCAGCAAGAGAAAGGCAGTTTGGGTATAATATTATACAGTGTGTGAAAAAAGATATTAACATATCCAACAGAAGAAAAGGAATGCTGATAGCTCTGGCCTCAAATATTAAGTCCTCAGCATGTCAACTGGTGCATATGATGGTTGCCTGTGTTTGTGATAAGGGAGGAGCATGAAGGATGGGATGCAGTCTGTCTGTCTGGGAAGCAAGTTTGGCATTTTGTTTGATGTTCAGACAATTCATCAATTTAATTACTTCAGCACAATGCAGGTCCAACAGTCTACCATTCTTCTTCAATGTCCCCTGAAGGTCTGTCCCTCATCCTTCTCTGTGAGAGTCAGACTTCAGGACCCAGCCAATTTCAGGTGCACGGGATATGTGGCATCCAGTGTGAGCCTTCCCTGCAATCATTAGCTGCTGCTTTCCAGATGTGCACCCATTCACTGCGTGCCAGTGCTGCTGCTGCAGATTTGGCAGTTTACAAGTGAGTCACAAAGTAAAAATGTCCAGGAAGCTCCAGCATGAGCCATTACATAAAAGCTAAAACTTGGACCATCCACTGATTCCTCATTTAAAAGTATTGATGAAGGGCTGGGGATGGAGCTCAGCTGTAGAGCATTTGCTTAGCTTGCACGAGGTCCTGGGCTCAATCCCCTACATCGCAAAATCAAACAACTGAAAAAATGTATCGATGAAGTTGATGAAGAAGATTCCCTTACAACCAGAACCATGTTCAATATTGGGCAGGAACTCCTAGATAGTTTTCCTCAGGCCCTTGGGGATGTCAGAAGGTTCTTATTAAAATGAACACTGAGTAATAAACTTTAATAGTCTCCAGAGGTACGTAATTCCAAAGAATAATACATAAAAAATGCTGATTTAATAAGAGTGCTTATAAACTGCTCATAAATCATTTATTGCAAAGCATAATTTTGAATTACTCAAAAGATACTGAAGCCATGATAAATTATAACTCATGCTGAACTAAGCCTTATGTTTTCCGTATCAAACAAATAGATAAATTAATGTCCTTAATTAGCAGTCGATGAGGAGAAATCATGCGTAGCTTTAAAAGAATCCTATAACGTCTGTGAAATTTCCAAGACTGTTGGCTAAAATAAGCTTTTCCCTTTCACAGCTTTTTTACACTTTTTTTTTTTTTTTTCTGGATCTCCCTGCAAACTGTCAACCCAATATATCATGTAGGATTGTGTGGCTGCCCATCACAGAAAATTGCTGTCTGACAAAGGTATTTCCAATCTGTAATGATTACTGTATCTGTCAAGCGGATACTTAAAGTCATATAATAAAACCTAGAAGATCTGATGCTTCCCCATATGTTCGGGTAACCGGTATTCTTCCTCTCACACATGCACTAAACAGATGCACTGTATTTGTTAGGAGAATACAAAATAAAACATAACAAAGCCCATTTCTCCAATCTGCATAAGTAGCACCAACGTGGGGGGGGGTGGGGTTAAAATTAAGACTCTGGGGTTTTCCATTTGTATCTTCTAGTTGTCAAAATCTGAAAAGGTATAATCACCATGACAAGAGAGAGTCAGTGGTTTCTATGGCAATATTGAGAAGGCAATGCCAAAGATAGGCCAAAGGGGGTAGAGAAGGGGTCAAGATTATTACTACAATTTCTTTCCTCACCGAATCTCGTTATTTTCGACAGTTTGACTGAAAAAAACCCAATTTTCGTGACTTTTCTTGATATGCATGGGAAAGTGTCAAACTGCAAGTTATGCTAGGGAACATCGGAGAGGAAAGGAGTGGGAAGGAAATTCTCGCAATGGCATCCGACGGCTGAGATCAAAGCTGATAGACAAGCGTCAGGAGTTTCACTGACGTCCTCAAACTAAGGCAAACCTTGCACTTAAAATCCAGGCCCTGGAGAAAAAAAGGAGTGGGAGCAGGTGGTGAAGCACTTTGATTATCTTATGAGACATATTTTTCAAGCGTGGGCAAGATATAAAGGCAATCTGCCAAGTTGCTGAACATCATACATTATTCCAGATATTTTAATTATCTGTCAGTTTTTGTTATGGAGTTATAGTATTTGGAAATTATGAATTTGGAAAAGTTCCTGACATATGGACTACCGATGGCCTAAGGCCTCTGCAGACAAGAAATGGTGCCAGGAGCAAGCACTTCATCTTTGGGCTTCGGTTCCTGGTATTCAACAATGAATATTAAGAAGACGTTATTTTTTTTCCTCCAATAATTACTATATCTAAAGAAATAACTGGGCAATAATAAGTGGAACAGGACCTACTAAGAAAAACTGACCTAAAACTGAGCCTGGTTGTTGATGTGGAGCAAGAGTCTGGATGTAGCCAGAGTCCGGATATGTTGGAGTAGAGAAGAGAGGTTACCCAGGTGCCATTCATAGGCAGAGTAGCCTCAAACAGGGCAAAGACAAAGAGTAAAGTTTAGGGTAGAATAGCACAAAGGAACTGGGTCTCCCAAAAACCAACACCGAGTATATTAGAGGCAAACTCAGGAATCTTCTCTTGATTTTTTAAAAGCAACTATGAAGTGCCAGGCATTGCACAAAGTATTAGGAATGGTGAACCCTCCAGAAGAAAATGTCTCTGCCCTGGGAGGATCTAGCAAGAGTGCCTAATCTAGGCTCTGGGAATGTGGAAGACCTCCTGGAAGCAATGCCACTTCTGTCAACCTAATGAATAAATAGGAGCCAGCCAGGTGAAGAGTGGAGAAAGGGTATCTATCCCAAGCTGAGTGCTACTCCAAGGGCTGGAGGAAAAGGTCCATGGTATTTGATGAACTGAAAAAAGTCCACTGTCTTAGAATTTAATATGTGGGTTGGAGGAGAGCAAAAGTGACTTAAAAAGAGGAAAAGATAAGGGCAAGTTCCTAAAGGTCTTGTAAGTCAGGTTGAAGAATTTATCTAAATGCCAAAAGATGTTATATAGGATTGTAAGCAGAGGGGGAACCTGATCTGATTTGCACCTTTGACTTTAGTGTGGACGATGTATTTGGGAAAAATTAAACTGAAGGCTTCACAACTTTAGGATGCTGCTAAGTGGTCCAGGCAACTGAAGTTGGTAAATTGAAATGGGAAGAAGACAATGGAGGCAGAAAGAGTGAAGGAGGCAAGAGCCATGGAGGAAGGAAGCTCAGCAGCTCAGGGTGGCTGATGACACACTGGGAATGGAGGCGAGGAAAGAGCTAAGGATGAGGTCTATGTTGCCTTCTTTGGGAGATAGGGGAAAGGGATATTTGAAGAACAGTTGGACAGTCCTCCTCACAAGGTCACTCTGTCTGTAGATAGCAGGGCCTGTATGCTTCAAAACTGGAACTTCACTCTGGAGGAGGGAATGGCAAAATTAGAAGGAGATGTGCTACGTTTTTTTCCTTTGGGTTATCACTTTTGCATTTGTTCTCAAGTTCTGCACCATTCGAGCTCCATCAGCAGATGGGATTGACAGCTTGTGCCTCAGTTCTGTGAGTCGATCCCTGCCTCCTCCCCACCACCACCAATAACTATGTGGTAAACTGACACCTCAGGCAATTACAAGTTAACTATTAAGTATGAATAATATTCCATTGTTTGTATGCATGTGTGTGTGTGTGCTTGCATACATGCACGTGTGCATAGTGAAAGTAATGTGAATGTTGTCAGAATCAAAATGGAGTCATTTGTGTCAGCTCTAACAACAACCTAAAAAGCAAATTAAACTGGGAGGCTATGAAAGAAAGGGTCTTACATGTGACTGCCTGATGATAACTATCATAAAACACTCTTCTAGGACCACAACCTCATACAGAGTCCACCACAGCCTTACACAAAAAGTACTTCTTCAAAGACACCTGCCCAGCAACTGTCTGATTTTGCACCGACGCCACTTTTGCTATTCATCATTGTGGCCAAAGGTAATTGTTTCAAAATATCTGATATAATTCTCATTTTTGTCTTTGAAAATTTTGCCTTGCCCCTCAACTTCTTTGAATATGCTCATAGTTTATTATGGCATTGTTATGGTTTAGATGTGAGGTGTCCCCCAAAGGCTCTTGTGTGAGACAACGCAAGAAAGCTTGGAGGTGAAATGATTGGGTTATGAGAGCCTTAAGCTAATTGGTGCATTTATCCTCTGATAAGGATTAACTGAGTGGGGACTATAGGCAGATATGGTGCGGCTGGAGGAGGTGGGACATTGATGGTGTGTCTTTATATTTTTGAGCTGAGCTTAGTCTCTCTCTCCTGGTGGCCATGTTCTTAGTCACTTTCCTTTATCACATTCTTCTGCCATGATGTTCTGCCACACTTCAGGCACAAAGCAATGGAGTCTGCCATCTATGGACCAATTTCTCTGAAACCGTGTGCCCCAAATAAACTTCCCCTCCTCTAAAATTGTTCTTGTCAGTTCCTTGGGTCACAGCGGTTAAAAAAAAAAAAGCTGACTAAAATAGGCTGCTCTTCAGAACATTGCTCTGCACATTGCAATGTTCTGCTATTCTTTGGAGAATCTCTCTCTGATTTATTTTGGGTTGAAAATAAAGTGTGTGTATATATACATGTGTATGTATAAATAAATATATATGAATATGTATATAAATACATATATGACATTATATGAAATTGAAAAGGCTGGAGTTCTTAAATCAGATAAAGATAACTATTTTAACTACTGGAGAACATCTCTACAGGGAAAAGTTCTTTACAAATTTAATGGATTAATGTTCTACTCACATCTCCCAGCTTTATTGAGGTATACTTGCCCAATAAGAGTCAACTCAGGACAAGTAGGATTTTTGTTTTAGAGGGGTTATTTTTGTTTGGTTTTTGGGTTTTGTATTTTTTTTGTAGTACCCAAGCCCTTTTTATTCTTTTTAAATTTTTTATATTTATTTTTTTGAGACAATAGTCTTACCAAGTTGCCCAAGGTGACCTTGAACTCATCATCCTCTTGCCTTGGCCTTCTGATTCACTGGGATTATAGGCAACAAGTGGGGTTCTTGACAAAAATCTCAGAAATGAATTGAAAGATGTGTCAATCAAGAGGCATGGACCGAGGTTCATTTAGGAAAGCAAAGGTACATTCAAGGGAGAATGTGGACCATGTTGACAGTGAGAAGCCCCTTGCTGGTCTGGAGTTCTAATATTTGTAGAGAACAGTAACTAGGAGCTGGAAGGGAGATAGTCTTCCCCAAGAATGAAACGCCTTTAAAATTCTAGCATAAGAATGCCAGACCTTCCCCTCAGCCCCCACTACTCCATACAAGGCTGGGCATTGTCTTGTTCAGGGCAGTTTTGAGTTCTCTGAATCAGGGCTGTCCCCTTCACCTGGAAGTGAAGCCACCCTTCCCAGCATTAAATCTTTGCCCTTATGTTCATGGACTCAGATTCCATTTTTTTTAAGATTATTTATTTACTTATTCATAATGCACAAGTATATCATCTTTTTACATACAACTGCTTGTATACAAAGTATATAAGTACCATTCAGATCTTTAATCATGCATTTAGGATAGTGATATTATAGACACAAACATTCCCATATCCAGTATCAGTATTGTACACCTTGAATACATGCAATTTTTATTTTTCAATTATACCTCAGTAGAGCTGAGAGGGAGATGAACATAAAGTCCATCAGCTCACATTTCTGAGGAAATTTTACCAGCCTGGAGAGTCATTCTCCAGTCGTTAATAGTGCTATCTTCACCTGCTCTAAGAACTCCATCTTTTCCAATTTCATATGTCTCCTTTTTATTTTTAGGTAGTGACCCCAAAAAGCTAGCCGAGGATTGTAGCTAAGCATCATCAAAATCTTCTGAGAGGACAAACAAAAGATCAGGAATAGAGCAGCTTCTTCTAGTCATTTGTTCAATCATTTGCTTATTCCACTAATACTTATAGAGTCTTTGACAAATGTTTCGAAAATGTTAGCTACTAGGCAGTAACTGTTAGGGGCAAACTTCTATGCTTATGGGGAAAGAAGCTGCTATTGTTTTAAATGTTAATACCCTTCAAGATGTTTATCATCATCATCATCAACAACAACAACATTGTTATTATTTCCTTATCTAAATAAAAGGAATAAGCCAAAAGTCACTGGGTCATGTGGAGTCAGTCTTCTTTGCTCATTATACTCTCATTTAAAAGCTGTGAATATGCATAGGTTTCCCTAATAAAGTCCACAGGACTCCAGTGTTGGGGACACAATACTTTGGGAGTTGTCCTCAGTGCTCACCTAACTTGCTGTGGGTAAAGCCTTCCTTCACTCTCATCTTCCTCTTGAACTTATTGGCTTTACCCTCACCCAGGGATGAACCTGTTGTGTTTGATTACAAAGCTCCTCTGAATGTTCTAGGCTTGGTTAGACACAGTTGTGAACAAGGCAAGCTCTCTCTCTCCTAATGAAGAAGACGAGAAATAAATATCTACCCATCCTAGTAAGTGCTGTGAAGGAAATAACAGGGTGATGAGCAAGGAGTAGCTAATCATGGCCCTTTGAATGGAGCAGTCAAGAAAGACCAACCTTCTAACAATGGGACCAGGGAAAGAACCTTCTAGGAAGATGGAACAGCAAAGCAAAGGCTGGGAGTGGAGAAGGATTTTTGCATATTGAAAAACAGAAAGGTTGCCCAGGAATGTCCATAGAAAGTAGGATGGAGTTAGAGAATATAATGCTAAGTGAAGTTAGCCAATCCCAAAAAGCCAAATGCCAAATGTTTTCTCTGATATAAGGAGGCCAATTCACAGTCGGGTTGGGATGGGGAGCATAGGAGTATTAGAGGAACACTAGAATGGCCAATGGGGAGGGAGAGAGGGAAGGGGGCAAAAGGGTGAAGAAAAAAAAAGATGGTAGAATGAGATGGATATCATTACCCTAAGTGCATGTATGAAGTCACGAATGGTGTGAATATACTTTGCATACAACCAGAGATATGTAAAAATGTGCTCTGTATGTGTAATATGAAATGCAATGCATTCTGCTGTCATTTATAACAACTTAGAATAAAAAATAAATTTTAAAAAAAAGTAGGTAAATGTTTTAGAAGGTGGAGAGGCAGGCAGAAACCCTCTGCATCAGGTCTTCATAAGCCATGATAAACAATTGTGGGGTTTTTTTTCCCTTTAATTGTTGATGGACATTTATTTTATTCATTTATTCATATGCGGTGCTAAGAATTGAACACAGTACCTCACACATGCTAGGCAAGCGCTCTACCACTGAGCTACAACCCCAGCCCCAACAACAATTGTGTTTTATACAACTGAAAACCCACAATGAGATGTCACCTAATGCCTATTAGGATAGCTACTATCAAAATTAATAATAAATAAATAACAATTGTTGACAAGAGTATGGAATAAAACTAGCCTTGATGCCTTGGGTGGGAATATAAATTAGTACATCCACTATGGAAAACATGTAGAGGTTCCTCAAAAATTATTAATTAAAACTGAGGCCAGGCACAGTGGCACACACCTCTAATCCCAGCAACTCTAGAGGCTGAGGCAGAAGGATCATAAACTTGAGGCCAGCCTCAGCAACTTAGGGGACTACATCTTAAAATTAAAAAAATAAGAAGGCCTGGGAATGTAGCTCAGTAGTAAAGTATCACTGGATTCAATTCCCAGAATAAATAAATAAATAAATATTTTTTTTAAAAAAAGAGAGCTGAGATAGGAATTTAGGGATACAGAAAAGGGAAAGATAAACAGAGTATCAAAAGGGAAGTGACCATGAGCCTGTGGAATGCAGGAAATACCCATGAACCTTCCAAGTGCCAAACAAGCATTAGTGAGTAACACAGCCCATGTCCTTGGCCCAGACCCTGGGCCCCCATCTTTACCTGCAAAAACTAAGATGATGCAGACAATATACAAGGGTTGGGAAAATAGGGTGCAAAATTGTGTAACTCTGCCCTGACTCTACCTTTAGTCTGACCCCTAGCAACTGTCCCTCTATCAATACTACCACCCACACCAAGGGGTTGCTATCTCTTCCTGTGGAGATGGCCTATATTCTCCTTTGAATGTGTATTTCTTGCTTTACCCCAAAAGCTCCTCACTCTTTTTTTTTTTTTTTTTTTTTTTTTTTTTTTTTTTTTGGGACTGGGGATTAAACTCAGGGGCACTGAACCACTGGGCCACATCCCCAGCCCTTTTTTGTATTTTATTAGAGACAGAGTCTCACTGAGTTGCTAAGTGCCTCACCATTGCTGAGGCTGCCTTTGAGCTTGTGATCTCCTGCCCAGCCTCCCAAGTGCTGGGATTACAGGTGTGCACCACTGCGCCCGGATTAAAAGCTCCTCACTCTTAAAATGGCCTGCACTCTCCATTGAATGCGTATCTGCTTTCTAAATAAATCTGTCTGTATCTCTGACTGGCATGTGCTGAGATTCTTCTCCTTCACATACACTAAGGACCCCTGAGTCAAGTTCTCCCTCTCCAGGAATTCCTCCAGGGACAGAACTACCATTTGATCCAACAACGCCACTCCTGGGAAAAGATCCAAAGGAAATGAAATCAATATATCCAAGAGGTATTTGCAAATCCATGTTCATTACAGCTTTATTCATAATAACCAAGACACAGGTGCAATCTACATGTCCATCAACAGATGGATGCATAAAGAGAATGTGGCAAATACATATAATGGAATATTTTCAGCCTTAGAAAGGAAGGGAATCCTGCTATCTGTGACAACCTGAATGAACCTAAAGGACATTATACTGAAGAAAATAAGCCAGTCACTGAAGGGCAAATATTGCATAGTCACACTATATGAGGAATATAAAATAGTCAGATTCATAGAAATGGAGAGTAGACAGGTGATTCCCAGAAGCTGGTACTGGAGGACATCATCACAAATTATATTAGGTTCATGTAAGTGGATAATGCTGTGTCACTTTTAGCCTCTGATAAAGGAAATCCTCACAGTCAAGACACCTTGACTGACCCTCCACGTTTCATCATCGTCCCCAGTGGACCTGCTTTCTGTATTGTTGTTGTTCCTATAAATTCTCACCTTTTAGCAGGGAGGAAAAACAGGGAGGTATTAGTCAACCAGTACAGAGTTTCAGTTTTGCAAGTTAATTCAGTTCTGGAGAGTGTGCAATATAGTGTCTATACTTGACAATACTGTACTGCATTCTTCAAAATTTGTTAAGAGGGTCAGGGCTAGTGGCACAGGCTTGTAATCCTAGTGACTCTGGAAGTTGAGGCAGGAGGATCACAAGTTCAAGGCTGGCCTCAGAAACTTAGAGAGACCCCCGTCTCAAAATTAAAAAAAGGGGGGAGGGCTGGAGGTAAATACAGTAGCTCAATGGTAAAAGTGTCCCTGGGTTCAATCCCCACAATACCAAAAATAAAATAAAATAAATTTTCCTAAGACAGTAGATCATGTGTTAAATGTTCTTATCACAAAATAATAACAACTGTGAATGAAGAGTGTCAGAAGACATTTTTGTAAGTAATAGGTTTATGGCATATATTTTGGTGATGGTTTCATGGATGTGTATTCATCTCCAAACTCAGAAGGCTTCACGTGTCAATCATATGTGTCCATCATACCTCAATAGAGTAGTTATAAAAAGAGAATGTTGCTCAATGTTTATTTGCTCAATTCACAATAGCTGAATTATGGAACCAACCTAGATGCCCTTCAACAGATGAATGGATAAATGTGGTACATATACACAATGGAACATTACTCAGCCTTAAAGAAGAATGAAATTACGGCATTTGCAGGTAAATGGATGGAACTAGAGAATATCATGCTAAATGAAACAAGCCAACCCAAAAAAAACAAAAGCTGAATATTTTCTCTGATAAGTGGATGCTGATCCATAATGGGGCGGGACGGGGGGAGGGGTAAGAGAAGAATGAAGGAACTTTGGTTTATGGAGAGGGGAATGAGGGGAAGAGTGGGGTTGTGGGGATGGGAAAGATGGTGGAATGAGACAGATATTATTACCCTATGTACATGTATGATTACACTACTGGGGTGACTCTGCACCATGTACAGCCAGAGGAATGAGAAGTTGTGCTCCATCTGTGTACAATATGTCAAAATGCATTCTACTGTAAAAAATAAATAAATAAATAAATAAAATGAAAAAAAAATTAAAGAAGAGAATGTTGGGTTTTATTCTAAATGCAAAACCCATCACTGAATGCCTTATGCAAGGGGTGACAAAATCTGGTGTATTATCAGAAAAACACTCTATCCACACTAGGGAAAACCAACTGGTGTAGAGGAAGAGACTACTCCCAGGGCAAGAGCTGCAGGAGTCTGCATGAGAGACGAGGAGAGGGGCTGGGTCTCCATGAAGGTGGAAGAAGCCCAACAGCTTTGAGGAAGGTGGAGTGAAGTTGGGGACAAGGGCAAACGCCTGCTCTGTGCAAGGCCTACACTTTCTCTTTTCTGTAAACACTCCCCACTTCATCTCAACCAATGGCCTTTAGAAACTCGTCCTACACAGAATCGTAATTTAGCAAACACTGTTCAACTTTATTCCACTAAGTCTATTTTCATGGCTTGGCCCATGTGTCAGGTGTATTTCACGTCACAAAGGAAGGGTTCTTGTACCCAGCCATAAATTCCCACAGGTGGGTTTTTCCTTGCTTGGCCCATCTTCCCCTCTTTTCCCTCAACCCCACCCTCCTGGGAAGTTTTGCACTTGAACCAATGGAAAAGATGACTATGGAGGCTGGAAGGCCACTGCTACCCAGCAAGCTAAGGACTCATTTTAAAAATAGAATATGGAACCATTTAGCAGCCCAGTAAAAAGTCCAAATGCCACTGTTAGGAGGGGACCTCTGGCTGTCTTGAGCGTAATCAAGAGGAGCTTTGGGTCTTCCTAGACCTTTATTTCTCCTGTTCTTCCTAATAGTTACCTCAACTTCCATTCATAAGACAACCAGTTCAGCACTGACTTATGTGAGCCAATTCTGAGGGCCATGAGGTAAGTGGTACTGGAGGACATCATCACAAATTATATTAGGTTCATGTAAGTGGATAACGCTGTGTCACTTTTAGCCTCTGATAAAGGAAATCCTCACAGTCAAGACTCCTTGACTGACCCTCCACATTTCATCATCGTCCCCAGTGGACCTGCTTTCTGTATTGTTGTTGTTCCTATAAATTCTCACCTTTTAGGGGCAGGAAGGGTGCTGTGTGTTCATGGCTCACTCTCATAGTGCTCCCAGGTGGTTCAACCGGAGCTGGCCTCACCTTCTCCTAGACAAGGAGCCAGAGCAGTCAAGGAATATACCATGTGTAATTCAGTTTAGGACTTTCTTAGCATGTCCTTAGAAAGAAAATTCACAGGGAGCAATTGGTGACAGGGAAAGAGATTCACAGCCATCTGGTGACCTGAGCATCTTCCTCTCATTCAGAAATAACGCTGATCTTCATCCTGTGGTAGGATTTCAGCTATCGCCGTAGATTGCGCCTCAGCACCAAATATTCTTCCAAATAATTTTTATTTCTAATAGCCAAAATAACCTGAGATTTCTGAACTATTTCTAGATTTAAATTTTTTTGATTATGTTTCTTGGATTAAAGAGATTTCTAAGGGGAAAAAATAAACAACTTCTTGATGTTTTACTCTTAGATTCCTCCCTAACACTAGTATGGTGAAATTCATCTGTCCTATTAACATTTCTATACTGCAAAGAAAAGAAGATAAACATATGGCTTATTTTTGTGACAGTTCTGACCCTCTCCAAATGTTTTCAATAGTAGATATTAAGATGGAAAAAAGTATAATACCAAAAGCCAACTTCTCAGACTATACTGTTCCACACATTGACTTCCTAACATAAGAACTTTTAAAAATAGGAACCAGACTATTTATTCTTGAAGGGGAATTAAGTTATCTGTTCTCAACCATAGCTCCAAGCTTCAGGGATCAAGATGATTTTATTTTCCCATTTTGGGTATTTTTTTTTTTTTTCATAATAAGAACGGATTTACACAGACTATTTTTTCAATCCTTTTTTTCCTTCATGTTTTGAAATTTTTATTTCTTAATTTACATACAGTGTAAGATCTATTCCTGTGAATGTCTGGTTTTATGGGTTTTGACAAATGGGGAGAGGTATATATCCATGATCATGATACAGAAATGATACAAAATTGTCCCTTGAAATTCTCAAGTGCTGTTCTTTTAAAATCAACCCCACCCTCACTATGTGCCCACCCCTCTCTTTTTCCATGCCTATTGTTTTGTCTTTTCTAGAATATCATATAAATGGAATCATATTAGCAGCAATGGCCTTTTCTCTGGTTTTTCTCTTTCACTTAGTGTCTCAGGTTCAATCCCCAGCACCCAAAAAACAAAATTGTTTTCTATCCTATACCTGGATATAATGTAGCAGTTGGAAATGTATGAATATAATTTTAAGGACTTAACTAGGGATTTTTGCACTTGAGATTTATGCACGTTTTTGCATATATCAGTGATTAGTCCCTTGCTATTGCTGAGTTGTACGAACTGCATTGCACAGACACATCCAGTTCACCCACTAAAGGACATTTGAGTTGATTTTGGTTTGGGGAGATTACATATAAATTTTCTATAAACATTTGTATACAGATTTTTATATGAACATAAACTTTTCTTTCTCTTGGGCAAATAGAAAGTAGAGTCGTTAAATCATACAGAAAGGATAGGTTAAAATTGATAAGAAAACCTTAAAGCTTTCAGTGAAGTTGTAGTATTTTGCGCTCCCAGGCGAAATGCATGACAGCTCTGATTGCTCTATATCCTCATCAACAATTAGTATTGTCGTTTAAAAAAAATTAGCCATTCTATTGGGTATGAGGAGGTATATCTTTATGCCTTTAAGTTGTATTTTCCACTTTCCTTCTTAAACTCTGAGTGGAAATAAACCTTTTTCTTTACAAATTGATTATCTTAGGTGTTTGTTACAGTCATGGAAAGCTGTCTAACACAACCCAAATGTTCCCTGACTTCTGAGCTTTGCATCACTCTGACTGGATAGTTCTTCCTTTAAAGTGTATCCCTGCTTTACTTTCATTTTCTCACAAGCTTACATACAAATGTTGTATCACAGAGATCACCCTTCCTACATAAATCTTATAGAAATCCAAACTAGTCATTCCTCCCATACTGTTTTATTATTCTTAGCACCTAACATTATCTAATATATCAGATATTTTGTTTATTTCATATTTTATATCCTCATCTAGAATACAAGAAAGCAGCTTAGTTTTGTTCACTGTTGTGTCTAGAATAGGGGGCCTAGCACGTAACAAATATTTGTCACCCAAATGGATGGAGAAAGGAGGGTCTTTGCAGAGAATTCATAGAAAGTGTGATGGTATTTCCTCTTCCCTTACTTTAGGTACTTTTTTCTGTTTCCCAGCTGAATGAGGAAGACCCCAAAAGAACCAGTCCTAGAACCTGGAGTTTTGGGAAAGGAGAGCCTGACATCACATACCTGGCTGCATGTGACAACTGCAGGGCATAGAAACAGGGAGAGGAAAGAAGGGGAGTAGCTGGGCGCGGTGGCGCACGCCTGTAATCCCAGCACTTTGGGAGGCTGAGGCAGGAGGATCACGAGTTCAAAGCCAGCCTCAGCAATGGCGAGGCACTTAGTAACTCAGTGAGACCCTGCTTCTAATAAAATACAAAAAAGGGCTGGGGATGTTGCCCAGTGGTCAAGTGCCCCTGAGTTCAATCCCCGGTACCAAAAAAAAAAAAAAAAAAGAAGGGGAGCTTCAGAGGGGAAGGGAATCAGGAGTCTTCCTGTCAGCTGCAAAGACACTGTGAAGGCAGCCAGGCAGGAGCTGCATTGAAGGGACCCCCCACCCAGTGCCTCCCAAGGTATAGTGGTTTGCTAGAGCAGCTATGACAGAGCCTGGATGGTTTTAGCAATAGATACTCGTTTTCTCATAATTCTAGAGGCTATGAGTCTGAGCTCAAGATGAGGCTAGAAGTCCTAAATTATGGCCACCATATCACCATTGATGGTTCCTTCTGAGGACTGTGAAAAGAATCTGTTCCAGGACTCTGCTCTGGCTTCTTGGGGTTCATGAGTAATCTTTGATGCTCTAGTTCATAGATGCATCACTCCAGTCTCTGCCCCAACTACTTCTCACAGCATTCTCCTGGGTGCATGTTTCTGTATGCAAATCTGCACTTTCCATAAGAACATTAGATACATTGGCATTAGGGCCCACCCAAAGGACTTCATCTCAACATAGATAATCACATCTGCAAAGACATTATTTCAGACTAAGGTCACATTCTGAAGTGAGTTAGGGCTTCAACATATGAATTTGGAGGGTGGTGGGGAGAAGACACACTTTAAACTATAACAATCTCTCACCAGAGAAAAAGAAAGCATTTAATCTCCAGCAGGGCAGCCCACTGGCAGGGCACCATTCCGTGCTAACCATGGTTATGATATAAACCATGGCAAGGAATCTCGCTTAGGTGAATGACCCACAACTTCAACAATGGACTCAATTATAGAGTAAAACTGACATCATCAACAGAATGCTGTTCTGTCAAATGGGGATCTAATGATAATACTAAGTAATAAAATGAAAAGAGTGTTTTTGCGAAAGTAAAAAGTACCATGAAATTTTTTATTGGCATATTATAATTATATGTAATTGTGGGATTTGTTATTATATATTTGTACATGCACACAACATAATTTGGTAAATTCAACTGGGGAATGAAATTGAGGAAACCATTTAATTTTTCAAAGCAGGTCCTCTCTGAGGCAATATCCAAAATTCTCCTTCCCCTCGTCTCTCTCCCTCCTCCAGCCACCCAAGATGCTAAAAGGAAAGAAGGCCAAAGGGAAAAAGGTGGCCCCAGCCCTGCTATCATAAAGAAGCAGGAGGCCAAGAAAATAAACATTCTCTGCTTGAAAAAAGTCTAAATTTTGGCACTGGAGAAACATGACACCAACCCCAAAGGGACCCCAGTTTCTTTGTCAAATGGCCCCACTTCATACACCTGCGGTGCAGAGGGCTATTCCCTCTACTCGGCAGAAAATGCCTCCCTTGATTAACCAGTGCACCCAGGCTTGAGGCCACCAGCTACTCAACTGTGTAAGCTGGCCCACGAATACACGCCAGAGATAAAGCAAGAGAAGAAGCAGAAACTTGACCTGTACTCCCCATGAGAGAGATATTCCACAGACAGACTTCCTGTCACCACCTGAACAAGAAGGTTCAGCTGGTGGTGACTACACTTGACATGGATCCCATCAATCTGGTTGTCTTCCTGCCTGCCCTGTGTCAGAAAATGGGGGTCCTCTACTATATCATCCAGGGAAAGGCCAAGCTGGGACACCTAGTCCTCAGGAAGGCATGCAATCCCTTGCCTTCACGCAGGATAACTCAGAAGACAAAGGAGCTCTGGCTCAGCTAGTGGAAGCTATCAGGACCAATTACAGTGGCAGATATGACGAGATCTGCAGCCTCTGAGGAAGCAATGTCCTGGATCCAAAGCTTCTGGCTCACAGTGTCAAGCCACAAAAGGCAAAGGCTAAAGAACTCACCACTAAACTGGATTAAATGAGTTTTCTGTAAATAAAAAAAATAAAAGAGAGTTAGAGCTGAACATGGTAGCATGCACCTGTAGTTAGCCCTAGCTACTTGAGATGCCAGGGAAAGAAGAAGATCAGTTGAACTCAGGAGTTCAAGGCCAACCTGAGCAACACAAAAAGATTCTGTCTCAATAAATAAATAAATAGGAAGTCTCAATAAATAAATAAATAAATAGGAATATAGCTCAGTGTTAGAGAGTGTGCTTAGCATATCCAAGGCCCTGGGTTCAATCCCCAGTACCAAAAATTTCAAACTAAATAAATAAAAATGTCTTTCAAAAATTGTTTAAGTGTGTAGCACCAACTTTTGCTAATCAAATAATGCACTTCCATTAGTTGAGAGAAAAGTCCATGATTTAGAGTTGCAATCTCTGAACAGAATATGAAGGTCCCCACAGAGATATGAGACTGCATATTTAATATGTTAATTTAACCACAGTTGACTCATCAGCACCAGTTTACACACTAGTATTATATGTGAGCAAAGCATTGCTCTGACGTCAAAGTATGTCGGGGGCTTTTATTTGCTTTGTTTGGAAATATTTTTCTTGGGCTGTCTTATTTGATTTTCTAGTTTCAAGGGAATTTAGAAAAGACAGAAGCACATCAAAAGTTTCTTAACTGCCCTCTGTCATCCAATGACATTAGAACTGGCTTAAAAAGAACAGTCCTTCATGGATGTGGTGCTTTTCTTCAAGGGGCTCAAAGAGTCTTTTAGAACAAGTGTTATTTTCTATTTTATAGAGTTTCTGGGGTTCTTAGAGGCTAAGCCAAAATCTGTGGGTAGATATGAAAGAGAAAATCAAAGACTAAAATATTATGGTTGGACTCCTAGCCCATAAGCTATACTTCTTAGAAAGATGACTCCCTTTGTAACACAGTAATCATCAGCTACTATATTATCTGGGCATCTATAACTATAGCTCAACTAACCAAAAGAGTATTTGTTTAACAAAAACTATTAAGTTTGACTATGAGTCTCAGACTATTGTATGCATGTGAGATGCAGCAATGAAAAAAGTTCTCATGGATTTCCACTGGAAAGGGAGAGAGTCAATAAATAAGGTTAATTTATCTGTGTACTGGGCTCAATATCACCATCCAAGATTTCTTAATCACCTGGGACCTAAAAATGTGGCATGATTTAGAAAGAGCATCTTTACAGATATAACCAAGTTAAGATGGCATCATACTGGATGATGATGGGGTTTTAGTCGAACATAACTAGTGTCTTTAAAAGAAGGAAATTTGAATGCGAAGACACAGAGAAACAAGAAGAAAATCTCAGAGGCAGGAATTAGAGTTATTCCATTGTAAGTCAAAGAATACCAAGGATTGCTGCAGTCACCAGAGGCCAGGAGAGAAACATGGAATGGATTCTGCCCCAGGGCCTCCCCCCAAAAATCAAAACTATTGACACCTTGATTTTGGACTTGTGGCTTCCTAAACTGTGAGAGAATAAATTTTTGTTGTTTTAAGTTCCCCAGTTTCTGGTATGTCTTTATGGCAGCCTGAGGAAATAAAATAACACAATTTATAGTGATGATAAGTGCTAAGGAGAAAAACTAAAGCACTTGAAGTGAGATTAGTTAGAAAACAGCTGCAATAATCCAGGTGAGACCTGATGGTGACTTGGACCAATGTGGCAAAATCTTGGAGAAGGTTACATGTTAGTTTGGCTGGAAAAATACACTATGAGAAGGTATCATGGGTGGAGACAAGATTGAGGGAGGTGAGCAACCCATGATGATACCAGGGGAAAGTGTTCCAGATAGAAGAAAAAGCATGTGCAAAGACCCTGAGGTTTTTTATGTACCCAGCAAGTAGCAAATGCTATGAGGTAGTTCAGGGAATGGCAAGGAGGCTAGTGTGGCTGGATTTGAGTGACAGACAGTAGAAGAGAGAAGGGAAGGAGAAGACGAGCTTAGAGAGTGATGGGTAGCCAGATGATGGAAATGCTATGAGCTGTCAAGACTTTCAGCCAGACAGAAAGGAAGCTCTTGGAGAGTTTGGAACAGAGGAGTAGAGAAGAGTGACAAGATCTGACCTATATTTAATAGGATCTTTGAGTTGTCCAGAATATTCTAAAAATTATGGGACAGAAGCAGATAGACCAGTTAGAAAATGATTGCAACAGTCCAGGTGGGCAATGAGGCTGACTTGGACCAACGTGGGTGGTGGCAAAGATGGTTGTTCAAGGTCAATTCAGGGTATTTTTGTAGATATGGTCAATGAGACTGTGAATCAGATGTGGAACATGAGCAAAAGAAAGAATCAAGTATGGCTCTGAGAAGCTTTGCCAGAAGAACTAGAAGAAGGAATTTGACATTCACTAAGAGAGAAGGCCGTAAGAGGACTAGGGATGCTGAGGAAAAGGAGGAATTGTTCAGAACTGTTAACCTTCAGATTCCAATTAGATATATAAGACAGAACACTGACTAAGCAGTTGGCCATACAAGACAGAGGAAGGGAGAAGTCATGGTGGGAGGTTCTAATTTAGAAATTGGGATACAGGCGGCATCACATGCCTATGTGTTCATTATACCCTCCACAGTGCTTCTTCATTCCCTGCAGAAGGAGATATAATCTGGCAGTGCGGGGAGGGTGACCCTGCCTCTAACTTGTGACAGTTCCACACCCTTCTTATGGGAAGAATTAGAAAAACAGCTTACCACAATCTGTTCAGTGTTTTAAATTGTTATATATTTATTATTTATAACTCATCTATCTAAAAAAAAAAAAGCTATGTTAAGCAGTTCATAATGTTCAAACACATAAAAGAGGAAAGGTACGATTTGAAAAAATTAAACAGCACTTAGGGAAGTTAAAAAAGTAAGCCAAGCACCTGTGAGTAGGAGACTTCTCTAAATCCTTTTTTATGATCATCCTATTTAGTAGAGGATGAAAAGCCAGCAGGCATCAGACTCTCTAGAAATTGCTAAATAACATTTTCATTATTCTCTCATTTCTGGAAAAATTTTGAAAATATTACTTTGAAAAAAAATGAATAAAAGTTTTATACTGATCAGTGAGATCTAACCACTCAAATATGAACTGCCTGCCCCAGATGTCTGTAAGGAAAACGGGCTTCCTCCTCAGGGCAGGAAGCCAAGAGAGGCCTGCTTAGCATGCATGCCCCTGCAGAATTCCAAATGAGGGCCAGGGCAGGGCAGCAAGGGTCCCAGCTCATTTCTCAATGGGCAATCTCAGTGTCGTCCTCACCAGAAAGCACTGCTTTGTTTACAGACTATTGTCTGGTCCTTTGATAAACTATATATTTTCTCCTACGGTCTTGAGTTTTCGGACACACTCTTTGAACTTTGGAAGTGCAGAAGGCTGACAGAATCTAGGCAGGGCGCCTGACAGTTCTATTCTCTTATCTTTACAGGAGATTTGCATTCAGTGTAAGTCTGGAATGATATGTGATCGTCGTCCAGAAGTGCCCCTGAATTCTAACCGTGCCTCAGTTGTCAACTGGCAATCTCTCATGGAAAGAGCAATAAAATCCAAGAGCAAGAATTTTACTACGTCTGAAAGATCTTGCTGGAATGATTTAAATTCCAATCAGCGCTGGCTGCCAGGGTAAGAAAGGGAAGTGAGAAAGTGTATTAAAAGAATCCTTTGGTAGCTCTGATGTAGAAATGGGTCTATTGGTGATGGGATCATTTTCCCTGGGACAGAAGTTCTACTAGGCCTCCTTCCGCCAAAGCATGCTACTAATTTATCATTTTAACTATTTCTGGAATAGCTTGTATGTACCCAGCAAGTGGTAAATGCTGTGCAATCCTCAAAAGAGGCATGAATTTCCTCAGGAAATCACAACCACTCTGAGAAAATGACAAAAATACAAAATACATACACTCATTAGCAAAAAACATCAAAAGCATAATAAAAATCATGTGACAAAATGTAATAGAAACAATAAATGCTATTGTAAGAAGTCAAAGGAAAAAATTAGAATTACCAGAAACAGTCAAGGAAGACTTCCTAAGGACATAAAAACTGAGGTAGATTCTGAAAAATATGTATTTGTCACAGTCAAGATAAAAGTCAGAAAATGTCTCTGGAAAATATCCACACCTGATCCCTAGAACCTGTGACTATGTCACCTTATGTAGCAAAGGGGACTTTGTAGATGTAATCAAGATGACCACCTCTGAGAAGGGGGAATTATCCTACATGGACCCATTCTAATTACATAAGACTTTAAAACTGAAGACTATGTCAGAAAGGTCCACGAGAGACACAGGAAGATAGAGGAAGTAGGAGGGATTAGGAGCGTGAGGTGGCCTCGACCCTCTGTGGAAGACAGAGAAACAGGCCACAAGCCAAAGAATGCAGGCAGCCTCTCAA
Source organism: Tamias sibiricus (assembly GCA_025594165.1). Lineage (NCBI taxonomy): Eukaryota > Metazoa > Chordata > Mammalia > Rodentia > Sciuridae > Tamias > Tamias sibiricus. Next base: position 47,129,000 of record CM046669.1, on the reverse strand, counting down.
AGCTAGGAATGACCCTCAACTGACAGCCATCCTACAATAGCAAGGGTCCAAATTCTTTCAACAAACTAAATGATCCTGGAGACTGAACCTCCCTTAGAGCCTCCAGAAGACAACGCTACCCTACTAAACATCTAGATTTCAGTCCAGTAACATCCACATAAGACAACTGACCTACAGTACTATAAAATAAAAAAATCTTACCTTGTAGGCTTGTGATAATTTGTTACAACAGAAATAGGAAATTATATACATGGGGCACAATTCCAATAACTTAGCTCACACAGAGAACTTCAGTCAAAACTTTTAATTTTTTTTTTTATTTTTTTATTTTTTTATTTTTTTGCAGTACTGAGGATTGAACCCAGGGGTGCTTTACCACAGAGCTACACCCCCACCACAAGCCTTTTCTTTCTTTCTTTCTTTCTTTCTTTCTTTCTTTCTTTCTTTCTTCCTTCCTTCCTTCCTTCCTTCCTTCCTTCCTTTCTTCCTTCCTTCCTTTTTTTTTATTTTAATACAAGGTCTTACTAAGTTGCTAAGGCCAGCCTGGAACATGCTATCCTCATGTCTCAACCTCCCAACCTCCCAAACCTCTCCTCTGGGATTACAGATGTCCTTTCACCCAGCTGATTTATTATTTATTATATGGTACTTATTTCTGCAGCCCAGTAGGAACACCATGGCTGCTGCATTTGTACCGCCTGCTTCTGAGAATCCTCAAAATAGCTGCCACAACCATAACCCATTTGCAAAGGTCTCCTTGCACATAGGTCTCCACACAGTAAACCATACAGCTCCAACACCCTGTCAAGATTAAATGAACTAGGGAAGGACACCCAACCTCAGAAAACCAACATAGTTCAGTAGAAGCTTACCAGATGACCCAAGAGCATGCTCCAGGCCATGGTAATGGACAAAGTAATTGAATAAAGACACCAAAGGAGACATAAGGCAGATGGCTGTGGGTAGAAGGAAAAAGAGACACACAGAAAAGAGTGGTAAAAAGAGGCCATTCAGAAGCTAACAGAAAGCATGAGTGCAACCCACAGGTTAGCAGAAACCCTGATATTAAAAGAAGGAGGCAATCTGGGTGTGGTAACACACGCCTGTAATCCTAGCAGCTCAGGAGGCTGAGGCTGGAAGATTGTGAATTTAAAGCCAGTCTCAGCAATTTAGCAAGAACCTAAGCAATTCAGCGAGACCCTCTCTCAAAATAAAATAAGGGCTGGTGCTGAGGATATAGCTCAGTTGGTAGAGTGCTTGCCTCGCATGCACAAGGCCCTGGGTTCAATCCCCAGCACCACAGGAAAAAAAAAAAAAAAAAAGGTAGGGGGCCTTGGGATGTGGCATACTAATTAAGGGCCTCTGGTTTCAATCCCCAGTACCAAAAAGAAATTTAAAGACAGTATAAAGAAGGGAGCACAGACAGTTATTTGACAGTGGTAGGAGCAATGGAAACAGAATGGCCACAACTGTGGGGCCCAAGAGGAAAACCAACATTCCCCGCTGCTGAGGGGGCCTGAGAGGTCAGGGCTGAGGAACAAACTTCCAGGCTCCATAAAGCCCTCAGAAAAAGTTGCCCATTGTTTATTTCCTAGTCTTTGTGTCCATGGGTGAGCAGACAGCTCTCATCTTACAACCTGAGGGAAATGAACTAGCACGGAGTTTCCTACCACTCTACTCCCTGAAGGTGACCTACCCTGCTGAGTAAAAGGCTAATTATTATCTTTTGACCTCCTGGGCCTCTATGGACTGATTCTTATGTGTTAGGGTATTTATTGAGAAGTTCCCTATGATTCCCAGGTGTTGGGGTTTTTAGCCCCCGACTCCTCTCGACCCACAAGAGAAGGGGGAGCACGCCCCAACAAGGACGGATCGGGAAAGGTAAGAGCTGACTGATCACCTGCACCCAGCCCTCCTTTCGGAGGACAATCAGACGCGTCAGGGAGACCAGTCAAGGCACAAGCTCAGTTTATTGAAAAAGTTGGACGGCCTTTATAGAAGACATGGGCCAATCAGCAGAAAGGCTATAGGGGAGCATAGGGAGCACGAGCAGATCACATTGGAGGAACAGCCACTAGCCTATCCTAGTGGTGGTTTGATTTTTCATCATATGTCAGGACAACACCCCTGGGATAGGCCAAGTCCACGTATCAGGAAGTGGGAGACAGCCAGAGAGTTAGGTTTTCATTGCCTTGACTTAAATTTCTATTCTTTCGGTTGACGTGTTGTTAATGTCCCCAACACCCAGGAAATTATTCTGATAATCAGTCATTCCAAATATCACAAAAATAAGCAGAGTTAGATTCAGCGGGCAGGATATTAAAAAACAACCCTGTAATCCTACACAAACACATCATTTAGCAATTCACATAATTAGTACAATCATAGTCTTGTATCATTTTCAGTTGTTTCATGGGTATTAGTCCTTTGTCCCCTTCTGAAACTTTTATATTTTTTATATGTTCTTATTAGTCATACATCATAGCAGAATGTATTTTGACATATTATACATACATGGAGTATAACGTCTCATTCTTCTGGTTGTACATGATGTAGAATTACATTGCTCATGTAATCATATATTATGCACATTTTTAGGATAGTAATGTACAAGTCATTCTACTATCTTTCTTATTCCCTTCCCTTCATTCTACTTTGTTTAATCCAAAGTACTTCTATTCTTCCCTACCCGGCCCCTCCTTATTGTGAGTTAGCATCTGCATATCAGAGAGAACATTTGGCCTTTGGTTTTTTTAGGATTGGCTTATTTCACTTAGCTTGATACTCTCCAGTTCCATCCATTTACCAGCAAATGCCATAACTTCATTCTTATTTGTGTTTAAGTAATATTCCATTGTGTATATACCACAACTGCTTTATCCATTGTCTGTTGAAGGGCACCTACATTGGTCCCATAATTTAGCTATTGTGAATCGAGCTGCTATAAACATTAATGTGGCTGTGTCACTGTAGTATGCTGATGTTAAGTCCTTTGTGTATAAATTGATGAGCAGGATAACTGGGTCAGATGGTGGTTCCAAGTTTTCTGAGGAATCTCCATACTGCTTTCCATAGTGGTTGCACCAGTTTGCAGTCCCACCAGCAATGTATGAATGTACTTTTTTCCCCACATCCTTGCCAACATTTATTGTTGCTTGTATTCTTGATGGCTGCCATTCAGACTTGAGTAAGATGAAACCTCAGTATAGTTTTAATTTGCATTTCTCTAATTGTTAGAGATGGTGAACATTTTTTATAAGTTTGTTGACTGATCATATTTCTTCTGTGAAGTGTCTATTTCCTATGCTCATTCATTGATAGGATTATTTGGTGTTAAGTTTTTTGAGTTATTTATTTATCCTAGAGATTGATGCTCTATCTGAGATGCATGTGGTAAAGATTTCCTCCCATTCTGTAGGCTCTTTCTTCATGTTATTGATTGTTTCCTTTGCTAAGAAGTTCTTTAGCTTAATTCCATCCCATTTGTTGATGCTTCATTTTACTTCTTATACTTTGGGAATCTTGTTGAAGAAGTCAGATCCTAAGCAAACATGATGTAGATATTGGGCCTTCTTTTTCTTCTATTAGACCAGGGCTATAGTCTAATGCCTGAGTCCTTGATCCACTTTGAGTTGAGTTTGTGCAGGGTGAAATATAGAGGTTTGATTTCATTTTGCTATATATGGATTTCCAGTTTTCCCAGTACCATTTGTTTAAGAGGCTATCTTTTCTCCAATATATGCTTTTGGTGCCTTTGTCTAATATGAGATGACTGTATTTATGTGGGTTTGTCTCTGTGTGTTCTATTCTGCACCATTGGTCTACATGTCTGTTTTGGTGCCAATACTATGTCATTTTTGTTACTATAGCTCTGTAGCATAATTTAACCTCTGATGTTGTGATGCCTCCTGTTTTACTTTATTTGCTAAGAATTGATTTGGGTATTTTGGGTCTCATTTTTCCAAATAAATTTCATGATTGCTTTTTCTATTTCTATGAAGAATGTCATTAGGATTTTAATAGGAATTGCTTTAAATCTGTATTAATGCTTTTGGTAGTATTGGCATTTTGACAATGTTAATTCTGCCTATCCAAGAGCATGAGACTTCTTTCTTTAGTGTTCTGTAGTTTTCATTGTAGAGGTCTTTTCTTTTGTTTGGTTATTCCAAATATTTTTTTAAGCTATTATGAATGGGGTAGTTTTCTTAATTTCTCTTTTAGTGGATTCAACACTGATGTATAGGAATTCATTTGATTTATAGATGTTAATTTTGTATCCTGCTACTTTGCTGAATTCATTTATTAGTTCTAAAAGTTTTCTGGTGAAATTTTTGAGTCTTCTAAATATAAAATCATGTCATTGGCAAATAGCAATAGTTTGAGTTCTTCTTTTCCTATTTGTATCCCTTTAACTTCTTTCTTCCATCTAATTGCTCTGGTTAGAGTTTCAAGGACAATATTGAATAATAGTGGTAGGTGAGAGCATCCTTGTCTTGCTCCAGTTCTCAGAGGGAATAATTTCAAATTTTCTCCATTTAGAATGATGTTGGCATTGGGTTTATCATATATACCTTTTATAATGTTGAGGTATGTTCCTACTATCCCTGTATTTTGTCAAAAGTTTTTTCAGCAGCTATTGAGATGATCATATGATTCTTGTCTTTAAGCCTATTGATGTGATGAATTATGTTTATGATTTACATATATTGAACCAACCTTGCATCCCTGGGATGAACCCCACTTAATCGTGGTACACTATCTTTTTAATATGTTTTTGTATGAAATTTTCCAGATTTTATTGAGAATTTTTGCATCTATGTTCATCAGGGATATTGTTCTGAAATTTTCATTCCTTGATGTGTCCTTGTCTGGTTTTGGTATCAGGATGATACTAGCTTCATGGAATGAGTTTGGAAGGGTTTCCTCCTTTTCTGTTTCATGGACTAATTTGAGGAGTAATGATCTTAATTCTTCTTAGAAGATCTGATAGAACTTGGCTGAAAATCCATCTGATCCTGGGCTTTTCTTAACTGGTAGACTTTTAATGGCCTCTTCTGTTTCATCACTTGAAATTGATTTGTTTAAATTGTGTATGTCCTCCTAATTCAGAGTAGAAATTTGTCAATGTCTTCAAGACTTTCTATTTTATTAGATTATAAATTTTCAAAGTAGTTTCTGATTATCTTCTGTATTTCAGTAGTGTCTGTCATGATATTTTCCTTTTTCATCACAAATTATAGTAATTTGAGTTTTCTCTCTCTTTCTCTTCATTAGTGTAGCTAGGGGTTTATCAATTTTATATATTTTTTCATAGAACCAACTTTTCATATTGTCAATTTTTTGAATTATTTCTTTTGTTTCAATTTCATTGATTTCAGTTCTGATTTTAATTATTTTCTATCTTCTACTGCTTTTGGTGTTGATTTGTTCTTCTTTTCCTAGGGTTATGAGATGTTAGGTTATTTATTTGGTGACTTTCTATTCTTTTAATGAATGAGCTAATGCAATGAACTTTCCTCTTAGCACTGCCTTCAAAGTGTCCCAGAGATTTTGATATGTTGTGTTGCTATTTTCATTTACTTCTAAGTATTTTTTAAATTCATCCCTGATTTCTTCTGCTATCCATTGTTCATTCAATAGTAAATTATTGAACTGGGGATATAGCTCAGTTGGTAGAGTGCTTGCCTCACATACACAAGGCTCTGGGTTCAATCCCCTGCACCACAAAAAAAAAAAAAAAAGCTAATTATTTAGTTTCCAGGTGTTAGTGTAGCTTCTATTTTTCTATTTTTATTTTTATCATTGACTTCTAATTTCATTCCATTGTGTCTGATAGAATGCAAGTTAGTATCTCTATTTTTTTGTATTTGCTAAAAGTTGCTTTGTGGCATGAGATATAGTCATTTTAGAGAAAGATTCATGTACTGCTGAGAAGAAAGTGTATTCACTCATCAATGGATGAAATATTCTATATATGACTGTTAAATCTAAATTATTGATTGTATTATTTAGTTCTATAGTTTGTTGTTGTTGTTGTTTGGTTTTTGCTTGGAGGATCCAACCAGTAGTGAAAGAGGTGTGTTAAATTCACCCAGTATTATTGTGTTGTGGTCTATTTGGTTCTTGAAATTGAGAAATATTTGTTTGATGTATGTAGGTACTCCATTGTTTGGGGTATAAATATTTATGATTGTCATGTCTTGTTGTTGTCTAATTCCCTTAAGCAGTTTGAAATGTCCTTCTTTGTTCCTTCTGATTAACTTTGGCTTGAAGTCCACTTTATCTGATATAAGGATAGAAAACCCTGCTTGTTTACAAGATCCATGTGATATGATTTTTTCCCCATCCTTTCACCTTCAGTGTGTGGATGCCTTTGCCTATGAGGTGAGTCTCTTGGAGACAGCATACATTTGAGTCTTGTTTTTTAATCCAGTCTATATCTTTTGATTGATGAGTTTAGGCCATTTACATTCAGAGTTATTATTGAGATATGATTTGTATTCCCAGTCATTCTGGTTTATTTTTGGCTTTTAATTTGAATTAGTTTCTCCTTTGATTGACTATTCCTTTAGTATATTTCCTCCCTTTGCTGGTTTTTGACTTTTTTTTTTTTTTTCCATCTTCATGGGATATTTGCTGAGAATGATCTGTAGTACAGGCTTTCTAGTTGTAAATTCCTTTAATTTTTATTCATGATGGAAGGTTTTTATTTCACCTTCAAATCTGAAGCTTAATATTTCTGGGTATAGTATTCTTGATTGACCTCTATTTTCTTTCAGATCTTTGTATATATTATTCCAAGGCCTCCTAGCTTTAAGGTCTGGGTTGACAAATCAGCTAAAATCCAAATTGGTCTCTCTCTAAACATAATCTGACATTTTTCTTTTGTAGCCTTTAAAATTGTTTCCTTATTCAGTATGTTAGGTGTTTTCATTATGACGTGCCTTGGTGTGCCTTGGGTTTGCTGTAATTCTGTACATTTGAGGTAGTGCTGTAATTCCTACATTTAATTTTACATTTCATTCTTTAGGTTTAGAAATTTTGCTGATATTATTCCATTGAAAATAGTGTGCATTCCTTTGGTTTGTATCCATGCATCTTCAGCTATCCCGATAAATCTTAAGTTTGATCTTTACATGTTATCCCGTATTATTGGAAGTTCCACTCATGGTCTCTTAACATCTGCTCTCCATGGTCAACTTTATTTTCAAGATTACATATTTTGTCTTCATTTCCTGAGGTTCTGTCTTCCAAGCATTCTAGTCTTTGGGGGATGCTTTCCAATGAATTTTTAATCTGTTTTATTGATTCTTTCATTTCAAGGATTTCTGCTTGATTTCTTTTCAGAATCTCTATCTCTTTAAGGAAGTGATCCATCACCTTCTGAATTTTCTCTCTGATTTCACTTTTTACATCATCCTTTACCTCATGGATCATTTAACTATGTACATTCTAAACTTCTTCTCTGACATTTTTTCCACTGTGGTTCAATGGATTCTATTACTGGAGCATCTAGGTTTGTTTGGGGCAATATTTTTCCTCTGTTTTTTCATGGTGTTTGTGTGTACCAATCTAGCAGTGTGGATATGAAGCAGTACAGTTTCTACCCTGGAGACTTATAGTGTCCCTAAAATTTTCCAGTACCTTGCCATTAAAGGTGAGACAAATAATAACAGCAACCAATGCAAATAATAGCTCCTACTAAGATGTTTACAGTTTTATTGCAATAAGCAAAAATGATAAGTTCAGTTATTTCCTACAGTAAAAAAAAAAAAAAAAAGTAAGTAAGTTTGCAAAAGGGTTTACAATTTTCTGGTGGTGGACAAAGGTAGAACAGAAGTGGTGAACAATATGATGTTTATGAGGAAGGAAGAGAAAGATGATAGAAGTAAAAATTTAAAGGAAAACTGAAAGAGAATAATCGAGGTTGACTGTTAGCAGAAGAGAGGAAAAAGAATCCCGGGAGACAGATAAGTGAGAGAAAAAAAAATACAAAGTAAAAATTCTTAAGAATTAAAAAGAAAAAGAAAAAATGAAAGAATACAAAACAAAACTGAAATATTTTAATCAGTCATCTAGTCCTCATGAAAAAATAATTGGTTTCAAAAATGGTAGAAATGTGAAAGAAAAGTTAAAAAAATTCTCTATGAAAAATTGAACAGTTTCTTCCATTGGAGTTCAAATGATTCTCAGCTTTCCATTTCCCTTCTTAGCAGTTAGAAGGGTTGTCTGGAGTTTGATGCTTGCCTCTACCCTCACAGTGGGGTTGTTAGGGTGAAAGGGTTAATCCCATAAGTGGAATGCCTGGAGATGGGACTAGATATGCTCCAGTCTCTTCACTGAATGCCATTTGTTCTGGAGATTTTAAATCAGTGCACATCCAGGGCCCAGCAGTTGCTGGTGCACACTGGAAGACTGCTCCCCAGGAATCTCCTTTGTGTTCCACTCATGTGGTGTGAGGACAGTTCTTAGCCCACTGTGTCATCTGCAGACCCACAATTCCTGGTTTCTGATTCAGTCTCCAAACTCAATCTCTCCTTCCTCTGCCCTTTTAAATTCCTGGTCAGGTGCTTCTTTCCCAGCTGGTCCTGAAAGCAGCCAGATTGGAGGAGGAGGGGGCAGCCAAGTGGGTTTCTAGACCAGTATTCCCCTGTGTAAACCTCTCTCCATGCTTGATTTTCTCCTGGCCACTTAGGCACACCCTCTGTTGAGCAGTGTGGCCTGGCTTGTTTTCTGAGCCAGACTCAGGTCTTCCAGGAATTGGTTCCCCCAGCTGCCAGCCCCTACACCATGGCTGCAAAATAGTTCCTTCCCCTGTCCTCCACAAACACCACTGAGAGGAATGGTGGCTTCTTTCCCTATAAGGATATCGTGTGGCGTACTTTACTGTTTTAGTCGGGCAGTTACTCTGATTTCTAAACTCTGTAGCCTGACACACCTCAGTCCACCCAAGAATGGGGGGTCCTTTAATTCTTTGATTGCTTTACTGTTTTCACAGAGGAATCATTCGGGCTTGTGCCTCCAAGCTGTGGCTATGACAATTTCTTCCTTATTTTATTGTATTTGATTTTGAATGTCCAATACTAAATTTGAGTAAAGTCCCCCCTAATTTTTGTTCATTCACCCACCTTGATGAAAAGCTAGCTGTCTGCTTTTCTTGGTTTCACATCACAGAGCCACCAGGGTAGCAACCTCTCTATTCCACCATCTTCCCCAATTCTCCCCTACTGAATTTGTGTGGAGAAAATTTTGTATTTCAACAATGTATTTATGTAACTAATAAATATGCATTGGTCCACTGCCTTTTAGAACTACTGACAAGATGATTTTGCTTCAGCAAAAGATAATCAAAGTCCCATCTTTTTTCCCTTTCTACCATGAAAAAGTATCTATGCTTCATACTCTTCATAAAGGAATCCTCTACTGAATGGTTCAGTTGTAATAATAATACCCCATCAGCAGTACAAACCAGATCTACTACTTGGAAATGTCTAAGAAAACATAGATGAAGAATCACATAATGGTATGTTCACAGTTTCCTTTTTTTTTTTTTTTTTTTTTTTTTTTTTTTAACCTGGATAAATATAGCTACCATTTGCTGAACAGGTCTCATTGCCAGCCACTGTACACACATTATGACTAAGTTCATAAAAACTATTGTGAGAGGTAGAAACAGGCCATGTTACTTTAGAGTGAGAAGCAAGAGCTTAGAGGGAATAGATGACTTGGCGTAAGGAACTCAGTTCTAAATGGCTAATGGTGAAGTCAATTTGTTTTAAAGTCCTTATGCCTTCTTAATGTCTGCCTTGTGTTCTTTGATTGCTGATTTGAAGTACACAAGTAGGCAGACTCTGCATATCTCAGGAAGCAGGGATATGACTCCTACTTTAATTTGCCTAATTTAATTAATAAGCAGTAGGAGAAGGTCAGTAGTCTGTGTTGTAGCTTCCAGGATAAAGGTTTGCATTGGGACCTGGTGCCACCTGTTGGTTAATCCATGAAACTGGTGATTTAGTTTATTTCACCCTTCCCAAAGTCAATCAAGATGTCCTGCAAGAATTCTTTAAAATAGGCATCATATCAAAAACTTTTCTCTTGGTTCCATTCTTTCCCATCTCTGTCCTCCAAAATCTGTGTCCAGCCATTTGGTACCTTGTAACAATTGCTGAATTTAGAAATCAGTCCTAGTTCTCCCCATTTATTAGTGTAAACTCTAGGGATATTGATTTGTTTTCCCTGGGTTTGAGTTTCTCACCCATAAAATAAAGTGACACCTTCCTACACCCCAAGTTTGTTGATTTGAGAACCACGTGAGATGAAGTTTGGGAAAGTGCCAAGTAAGTAGAGTAACGTTCCACTGACCTAGTGCTATTGAGGCCCCTTGTTGGTACTAATCACTGCTTTTTTATTTAAAGTTTGAATTACACCGGAGAATCACTCATGTGCACAGTTACTCCTCCAGTATAGATCCCAGATTCCCTAACTTTATTCCTGTCTGCCCGTGTCACGGTTATTTCTCCTTTTCTCAGTTATGAATTCCCAAGGGAATGGGCTGATGGATCTGTAAGTACCTACAGTGTCCTCACCATGTGTGCTCATGATGTTGCACATATACTGCTGGCTCAAAGATACATGTGATTTTTTAAAATATATTTTCCTCAAGGAATGTGTGGTATCAGGTGTGAATCAACTTTGAGATGCTTCATTGAGAGAAAAGAGATGACTTTTAATGATGGTCCAGAATAGAGAGGAAGAGAAACAAGAGAGGAAATGTGTATTTCAACTAGTCATAAACTCCTGTGTGAAAGATTAAGAGTAGAAATGCTAGCCGGGCGCAGTGGCGCATGCCTGTAATCCCAGCACTTGGGGGGGCTGAGGCAGGAGGATCATGAGTTCAAAGCCAGCCTCAGCAATGGCGAGGCACTTAGCGACTCAGTGAGACCCTGTCTCTAATAAAATACAAAAAAAGGGCTGGGGATGTTGCCCTGAGTTCAATCCCTGGTACCAAACAAACAAACAAACAAAAAGTAGAAATGCCAATTCCTGGGAGAAAATCATCACCTTGCATTACATTTGTCAATAATTTTTACACAAACATTCTTCAACATGGAGGTATTGAATGACTTATCAAGAAGTTAAAATGTGCAAGTCAATGCAAAAGTTTTTTGCTACTGTGTGTATCTCCACTGTACCATATAATCACTTCACTGCTTGGCTTGAGCTCAGATTATTGTGATACGCATGAACAAAAATACTCATATTCACCCTTCAAAACCCAGCTCAAACGTCACTTCTTTGAGAAGACTTTCATGGTGCCCTCAGACAGACATCATGACATCATTCTTTGTAATGACGTAATAGGCACAACACTTTATTCTGTTCTCAGAGCTTTCTTTCCCCCACTAAGTCACTAGCACACTGCCCCGCCACTCGACATAATGTTGGGCACCATTTAGATGGCCTGTAATCATGAAGCACACTAATGACATCCTGAGCAATGGCTACCTTGAGAGCTGACTATTAATAGATACAGGGCAGGATGAACTCTTCCACCTCCTCATAGCTAGGAAAATATAAACAAAGAAACAATGGCAACAAAGTAAGTCTCGTAAATTATAAGGTTAACTAAGACTTTGAACATCATTTAGAAATTGTCATTTTTAAATGTCAAGTATCAGTCAATAGCAAAGGATGCTGAAGGAAGCATTGGGCCATAGAGTGTCCTGTAGTGAGTGAATATGGGACTCAGGAGCTCAAGTTTTGGAGTCAAATTCTCAGACTCTAATTCGAATTTGTTTTCTCCAGACTTGCACAAGTGACTTCATCTCTCAAAAGGAACACTAACATCTTTGACTCCTCTTTCTTTTCAGACTTCATTAGCAAGCTATATCCTGCCTGCCTCCTTCTACCTTTATATTGGTACAATATTTTCTCAAGACAGTAACCAGTGATCCCTTTAAAATGAGAGATGCCCTGCTCAAAGCACTTCAATTGCCATCCAAGTTTAAGGGCAAGGAGGATGGGAAAGCTTGGTGGAGATTTCTGTAGACCCAACTCCAGAAAAAAGCAGAGCTTTATCATTACTCTGAAATACCAGATGCATTAAAGATTGAATTCAATATCTATCCATTTTCACATGAGGTTTTATGATTGACAATTTCAATGTAATAAACAGGATACTTAGATGTATTGAATAAGATTCAGCTGGTGCAAATGGTTTTTTTAAATGAATTCAATTTTTTTCACCTGCCTATTTGTAAAAATTCCCTAAATAATAACTATCAAGAACTTGAAGCAACCTGCCACTAAAAAGTCTGATCAGATTTGTGTTTGGTCGTTTCAAGCCTGAAATCTGACACAACAAAATTCTTGGTCATTGAAGTGAGTTTATTTCTTATTTAAAATGGGCCAAGATTTCATTTATTGATGTTTTCTACAAAGTAAGATATTTTCTCTTGTACTCTATCATTTCATTTTTTTTTTCATAATGGTTCTATAAGTTAGAGAAAATATAATAATTTGTTTTTCATCAAGCCCCAGGATAGGTATACCCAAATTCCCTGCAGTCTGCATACAAATATCACCCCCCTCCCATCTGTGCTATTACATGAAAAAGTATTGAAAAGTACTGAAATAATGATCAGGAGAAATAGAGACAGCAAACCAATTCCAAGGCACATTCTACTACTTACTAGCTAGGTGATCTCAAATGAAATCTTTATGAAATTTAGTTTTTCATATCTATAAAATGGAGATTACCTTATCACACTCTTGTGAGAGCCATGTAAGGTGACGCATATAAAGTACTTGGCACAGTGCCCAGCATGTCATCATTTCTTGATGAGGAACAACTGTGCCAGGGTGGCAGTGGAAACAAAGATGGTTAATGCTGATGAGATGCTTCAAATTACAAAACCGATTTTACATGTTAGTTGTTTAGACATTTTTAGCTAACCAAACTATATGACTTTTCTGTATCTGGAGCTCTGTAGAGGTATAGTAAGACTTGCACACATGTTAGATGAACAGAAATAGAACCTTGTTTCTCATACACTGAGCTGAAAATTCTAGGTTTATTAAATTGGGCTTGGTACTTAATTAAATGGTCTCGGCATGCTACACAAATTACAGGGCACTGAAGAATTTCTTTCATTCAACCCTGAAACCATGAAATAAAGCCTAAAAATTATTGCATTGTATTCTTCCATTTCACTCACTTTTCTCAGTTTTAAATATAGATAGGAAATAAAAATGGCATCATCTCTCCAGGAATCTCATGCATTTTTCATACATGTGTGGCATTAATATACCTTTGCTGGGTTTTTGAGTTATATTTATGACATTCTACCATCTGCAAGTGAGGTTCCAACTAGAAGGAAATATTTATATACACCAGGGAGTCATACATAATTTAATACTGAAGCAGGAAAGAAGAAAGAAAGTGTTCAGCATGTTGTACAACATCCCTTACAAGGATATATATCTGAGTGGGAGTTGAAGATCAAAGGATTTTCTTCTTAAGCAACACCAGATATTGAAAATAAGAAAACATTTAATTTGGATTTTTTTTCTATTGACTATTACCTAGACAACCAAGATGGCTTTATTAATCTCTGAATTAAGAAATAAAACTGAAATTTTCCTTAAAATATTTAGAGATAAACTTTTAACATAGCACTGTATATTTTGCAGTGCTGACAAAGTCTAGGAAAAGAATAGATTGGCATGTGTTACCTATATCATAGTAAATTCAGTCATATTCTGGCAATCATCTCTTTCTGAGTTAGCATTTGGCATACTTATTGCAACACGGTATAATGTTTTCACTCTTGGTACCTCATACTTATTGCTTTATTGGAAATTATGTTATTTAAGAATTTTATAGCTTTTTTATATTTTTGATTCTGCAATTTATAGTACTTGCTATTAACATGAAATTTTTAAATTAAAATTTTTAGATCATATGATAGTATATAATGCAGTAACTTAATACTATAAGACGGTAGCATGAAAACACAAAGAAGTGTGAATTAAATAATGTTGAAGTAAAACAAATTTTTCTATAAACTTGGATTCAAACTAGTGAAAATTATGTATATATTACACAAGTAAAGACACTGTGGTTGTTATTAATGCTGTTCAAACATACGCCAATTTTCTCCTCCTTCTGGATACATAGCTGCTCTTAGTTTCTTGGGTGTGTCATAATAAAGCAACACAAACTGAGTGGCTTCAAACAATGGGAATGTATTGTCGCATAGTTCTGGAGGCTGGAAATCAAAATCAAGGTGTCAGCAGGTTTGTTCCTTCTTGGGGCTCTGAATCTGTTACCAGGCATCCTTTTCCAGCTCCTGGTACCCTCAGGCATTCCTAAAGATGTAATTTTCCCTGTGTCTTCATATCGTCTTCTAGACACATGCCTGTCTTTGTGGACCAATTTCCCCTTTGCATAAGAACACCAGTTATATTGGTTTAGGGCCCACTCTAATAACTTCGTGTTAACTTGATTGCCTCTGTGGAGACCCTATTTTTAGGTAAGGTCACATTCAAAGGTATTGGGGAATAGGACCTCAATGTTTTTGGTGGGTACGAGTTGAACCCATGACAGTAGAGTTGCACTCTTGCTGCCAACTTTGAAATTAGGCCTGAGTATATGATTTGCTGTGACCAATGAATTATGAACAGGATTAATGTGCATGCATTTCTTTTTCCCAGCCAGGACATCTACTGAAGCTGTGTTCTGAAAGAGACTCCAATAGGCTGAGTCCCTGAGTCATTAAAATGAGCCAACTCAAGCTGGGCACGGTGGTGAATGCCTGTAATCCCAGAGACTTGGGAGGCTATGGCAGGAGGATCTCTAATTCCACAACAGCCTTTTTTTTAAAAGCTAAAAAAAAAAGAAGAAGAAGAAGAAGAAGAAAACAAGTTGTGGATGAAGCTCAATGGTAGAATGCCTCTGGGTTCAATCTCAAGTACCATAAATAAACTAATTAATTAATTAATTTAATTAAAATTAAAAAGATGAGCCAACTCTCTTTGCATATCATGAATAAAAATGAATAAATGCAGAATTTATCCTATCTTAAGCCATCAAGATTCCAAGGTTATTTTTCACTGTATGATATCCAAGCCTGTTGAAATACAAAAATTGGTAACTAAAAACGGACAGAGAGGATAGACAGAACCCACTGCTGAGTCCCTTTGGACATGTAGCATTAGAAAAAAAAAAAATATATATATATATATATACTTTTGTTGATTAATCAAGAGAGAAAAGAAGAGGAACAGAAAGAAAGAAGACAGCATATAACATGGAAGAATAGAAAAAAAGGTGAATTTGATTGTTGATACATGAAATTCATTGGAATCAAATAATGGGAAGCCAACTAGGTTCCTAAGAAATCCGAGCTTCCCCAAGAAGCCCCAAGCCCATCCTGATTCAGAAATGAAGAGAAAATAGCTGCTCTGTCAAGGAGTTAAAATTTGGGGTGAAATTAGAGTTTTATTTCCTTTCACCATGTTCTATAGTTGTTTTGTGATGTCTTCATAAAAATCAAGAAATAACACAGAAAAATTTAAACGCTGGTAGCTAATGGAGTTTTTCCATAAGTAAATAACTTTTTCTCAAGCAGAATCAGCCCAAGGTTAGGGTTTTGAAAAGTGACTTTTCATCATAAGAATCCTGAAATAAAAGACACTGGATCCTCTGCAAACTTCCAAAGATCCCCAAGCAAGTAGCCAAAGAGTATTTGGGGAAAAGAAACTATTTGGCAACATTTGGTAAGAAGTGTTCATGTCTGATTTTTTAATCACTTGTTAATTTTTTTACTAAAGGACTATGTCAGATTCATTGTAATCATTTATATTTTAGATTGACTTTTGTGCAAAAATAGGCACTGTAATGAATGATGTGCAAGAGCTCCGGTTTCTGCTTTTAAACAAGCTCATTAGTTTCTTTATTGATTCAAATTTGCAGTTATGTGGTTGTAAGCCCAAGAGAGTATTGAAAATCAAGTTCTTGTTTAAGTCAAATATGTTGTTATCTGAGATAAACAAGTTTATCTGATCTTCTCAGAGAGGATCAAGATGCTTTAACGAGAAAGAGAGAGAGAGAAGAAAAAGAGAAAGTAAGAAAGGAAGGAGGGAGAGAAGAGAAATGAAGTTGATAGCAGAATGAAATCTTTGATCACGAGGACTATCAGATCCGAGTAAAGGTCTCTGTGAAATTACTTAGGTCTTGACTTTAATTTAGAAAGTAAAATACCTCATCAAAATAATCCAGTCAAATCTAACCCCTTTGATCCAAGGAAATCTTCCTTAGTCTGGAAAAAAAATATTTTATAGTAATGAATTCCTTGGGAAATCAGCCTTCAATGATTTGGCAATATTTTTTGAATGGTCATTATTTTATATCTTTACAGTTTACATATTATCCTAAAACCCCAAAGTGGATATGTGTATATACAAAATATTTTTAAAATAGCTTCCTTGCCTCTGAGAGTTATCTATAAAGTTAAAATGAATTCCCCTCATATATATAAAAATACAGGCAGGCACAAACACTGGTAAGTTCATACCCATGCATGCATACACAAACATACACACACACACACACACACACACACACACACACACACACCTCAATGTTGCTGGTCCTATACTTAGAGCCAGATTCAAATATATCCCAAATATCCCAAGGGGCCAACAAAAAAGACAAACCCAAGAATGGAGAATTGTACACTAAAAACAATGTAGAACTTTGTTGGCAAAATTCTAGAGAATATATGAAGAATTATTTTGAGGTATTCATCCAAGGAAGAAAAGAATGCAACTTTAGATTAGGTCTACATTTATCATCACAGGCACTCTTAGCAGAAAGTCTGGACGTGTCCTTCTTAAACAGCTGGGAGTACTTCTAAAAGTGAGCTCAGCTGGTTCTCAGAAATCCTGAGTTGGTGTTGAACCACACTAAGTGAAGATGAAATGCCAGAAATTCCTCAGCATAGTGTAGTGAATGGATCCTGAGAGACGGGAACACTGATGGGCATTTATCATGTGTCCATACTCACTCACCCCTGGACTGTGTGCCTCAAAGTGATCTGGAGACATTGCCAACCCTACATCCTTTGAGGGCAGCCCCAGATATTTGAAAAGATCTTTTTTTATTAGTCCATTTTAATTATACAAAATGATGTGCTTCATTGTGGCACATTTGTACACGCAAATATCATACTTTGTGTCCATCCCCCCACTGCCATCCCTTGCCCTTCCCCCTCTGCCTGATCCCCTTCCTGTTCTGTAATCATCTTCTAACTACTTTTATGTCTTTCCCTTCCAGATTGCACATATGAGGAAAAACCTGTAATAACTTGTCTTTCTGTGTCTGGCTTATTTTGCTTAGGCATAATGTTCTCCATATCCATTCATTTACTGGCAAATGCCATAATTTCATTCTTCTTTATGACTGAGTAAAACTCCATTGTATATATATACCACATTTTCTTTCCCTATTCATCTGTTGGTGGCACCTAAGCTGATTCCATAACTTGGCTTTGTGAGTTGTGCTATGATAAACACAGGATAAACACAGGTATCTCTATAGTGTGCTGCCTTTAATTCCTTCTGGCATATACTGAAGAGTAGTATGGAACATATGGTAGTTCTATTTGTAATCTTTTGAGGAACATCCATACTGATTTCCATAGTAGCTATACTAATTTATATTCCCACCAAAAGTGTTACAAGAGTTTCTTCCTCCCCAACATTCTCACCAACATTTATTGATTTTGGGTTTTTTTTGTATTCTTCATGATTGCCATTCTAAATGCAGTGAAATGAAATCTCAGTGTGGTTTTGATTCACATTTGTCTGATGGCTAACGTTATTGAACATTTTTTTCTTTTTTTTTTTTTTTTTTTTTTTTTTTTTTTTGGTGTTGGGGATTGAACTCAGGGCTTTGTGCATACCAGGCAAACACTCTACCAACTGAGCTATATCCCAGCCCTTGAACATTTTTTATGTAATTATTGGCCATTCATCATTTAAGAAATGTCTGTTCAGTTCATTTGTCCACTTACTGATTAGTTGGGGATTTTTTCCTTTTCTTTTTTCTTTCTTTCTTTTTTTTTTTGCGGGGAGGAGGGTGTTATATTTTTTAAGTTCTTTACATATTTGGATATGAATCCTCTTTCAAAAGAATAGCTAGCAAAGATTTTCTCCTGTTCTATAGCTGTCTCTTCACTCTTACTTATTACCTTTGCTGGGAAGAAGTCGTTTAGTTTGATGCTGTCCCTTTGTAGATTCTTGGTATTATTCCTGAAGTATTGGAGTCCTATTCAGGAAATCATTGCCTGTGCCTATGTCTTAAACTGTTTCCCCTATGCTTTCTTCTAGCGTTTTCAAAGTTTTGTCTTCATTTAGGTATTTGATCCATTTTTGTACAGAGTGAGAGATAGGGTCTAGTTTCAATCATCTATATATGAATACCCAGTTTTCCCAGCACCATTTGTTAAAGAGGCCATCTTTTCTCCAATGTATGTTTTTGACACCTTTGTTATAAAGGTGCCTGTCTCTGTGTCATCTGTTCTGTTCCATTCGTCTATGTGTCTGTTTTTATATTAGTACCATGCTGTTTTTGTTACTATGGATTTTATATATTTTGAAATTGGGTATTGTGATGTCTCCAGTACCACAGTTCAGATTCTCTGATCTGCTTAAGTTAGGGATCCCATTGCAAAAGAAGATATTGAAATGAGCTTTCTGATTTCAGTTGGATTTTAAGGACCCCAGCAAACGCCTTCATCTTCAGTAACAAGGTAGAATGGCTTTTATAATAAATATCACAGCAAGGAATCACAACGGACCAGTTCTCTGGTAGTGACCAAGGAGTATTTAGAACAGAATGTATAAGTAGCTCAATGAAATCCTATTTAACTTTTTGGTGAAAAATGCTCCAGACCATATAAACAATAAACAAACATGGTTATTCGGACAAATTTCCCAACAGATCTGAGTTTATTTCATCTATCTGTGAGCCAAGAGATGAAATGGACAGCCTCCAGGACTGAAAGGCCTTCTGCTTTGGCTCCCTAGCCTATGGCAATAAGACAGCAGAAAAAAGGAAGGGTCAAGTAGAAGTCTGTTCTTCCTCCTAACTGAAACAGCACATCCAAAACCTAAACAAAAACTAAACACATCCTGGGAGGAATTACAGAGATTCATGTGATCATCAATAATGTAGAAGTATCTGGGAAGTAACTTTATACATCCCCATTTAACTCTTCCAGTTTTGCCAGTGCAGGAAATAGACAGATCTTGAAAACAGACTAGATTTTGAGATGCTGAATCATGTGGTGATGATCAAGAGCACCTGTTTTGTTTTGTTTTCCTTTTATCGTTTAACTATTTTTAATTGGAGCATTATAGTGATGTATAGTAGTAGCATTCCTTTTGACAAAATCATACATGCATGGAATTTGATTTACTCCATTTCAGTCCCTGTCCCCCTCCCCCCAGGAAGCCCCATTCCCCCATCTCTGCCTCCCACTATTCTCTTTCCTCTACTATACTGGTTTTCCCTTCTCTCATTCATTTGCTTAAATTTCACCGGTGATTTCTACATATACATAAAGTTAAATTCCCTGTGGTATATTTCTATATGTATATAACATGATAATGTTACATTCATTTCACACTCCCTCCCCTTTCCCATCTCTCCTTTCTCCCTCTTGAAATCCTTCTTCTACTCCACTCATCTTCCCTATATCTTTACATTATCCAATCCTCCCTGTCTCCTTTCCCTTACTTTTCTTTAGCTTCCATATATGAGAGAAAACACTTGACCCTTGATTTTCAGAGTCTGGCTTATTTTTCTTAGAATAATTCTCCATTTCCATTCATTTACTGGCAAATGCCATAATTTCATTCTTCTTTTTAACTGATTAAAACTCCAGTGTGTGTGTGTGTGTGTGTGTGTGTGTGTGTGTGTGTATAAATCATATTTTCTTAATCTATTCATCTATTGTTGGGCATCAGGCTGATTCCATATTTTGGCTAATGTGAATTGTACTGCTACAAACATTGAAGTGACAATATTTCTATAGTATGTTAAGTTTAGTTCTTTTGGATGAATACCAAGGAGTGATATAGCTGGATCATATGGGGATTCAATTCTTAGTTTTCTGAGGAATATCCATAGTGCTTTCCAGAGTGGTGGGACTCCACTAACAATGTATAAGTGTACTTTCCCCAAACATCACCCCAGCATTTATTATTATTTGCATTCTGGGTAATTGCCATTCTGCCTAGAGTGAGATAAAATCTTAGTGTAGTTTTGATTTGCATTTCTCTAATTGCTAGAGATGAAAAGCACCTGGTTTTGAGATGCCTCCTTATAGGAGAAAAGTAATTGAGGTATGGTGCCTGAAATAAAGCTTTTTCTTTTTCTTTTTTTTTTCTTTTTTTTTTTCTACTTAGGATAGAACCCAGGGGTGCTTAACCACTGAGCCACATCCCCAGATCTTTTATATTTTATTTAGAGACAGAATTTTGCTGCGTTGCTAAGTGCCTCGTTAAGTCGCTGAGGCTAGCTTTGAACTCAAGATCCTCCTGCCTCAGCCTCCTGAGCTGCTGGATTATAGGCATGTACCACAGTGCCTGGCACTGAAATAAAGCTCTTAATCTGTCAAATGCTTCTATAGTATTGTAATAGATAATGCTAAAAGTTAATTTCTGTCATTTGGCAAGACAACAGTATATCTTCTTAACATTCCTGCCATACCTTTAGATAATTAGATCAACTCTCTGCTACACATCATAATTGAATATATAGGACATTGATGACCTTCCCATCATACTGGTTCACTACTTTGATGACATCGCATGTTGATATGACCTAGAGATTGGGAAGTAACAGGTACTCTAGATACTTTGGAGATGTGCATGCTAGAGAGTTGTAGATGAATCCTGTGAGAATAAGAGTACTAACAGCTCAGAAAAGAACAGTCATGGCTCAGTGCTTGCAGATGCAGTGGGTCTCCCCTCTTAAGTAAAGGACATGATTCTGGTTTCACTGTCAAGAAAGGTGGCACAACACACTTTGAGGTTCTTTGTATATGGGAAGCAAAATGAGTCAGATTTGGGGTGATGCTCTGACACGTTTACCAAGGAACCTGACAGCCACTGATTCTGTATGAGGCCAACTACAAGATAATGTTCTCTGTCTGGCAAAAGAGTGTCAATAGAATCAGGAGTTCTGCCACTGATCTTATGACCCAAAGATGCGAGGAAGTCAAAGGGTCTCAAGTAGACCTGGATGTTATATGCAAATTGTAAACAAAGGGGCAAAGAAAACCTCTAGGAAAAGCAAAAAGGAAACTTCTTTTTTTTTTTTTTTTTTTTTTTTTTTTGGGTACCGGGGATTGAACTCAGGGGCACTTGACCACTGGGCCACATCCTCAGCCCTTTTTTGTATTTTATTAGAGACAGGGTCTCACTGAGTCACTAAGTGCCTCACCATTGCCGAGGCTGGCTTTGAACTCACGATCCTCCTGCCTCAGGCTCCCAAGTGCTGGGATTACAGGCGTGCGCCACCGCACCTGGCTAGAAAGGAAACTTCTTGGTTGCTAAAGGTTACATCTTCATGTGTCAAATTCTATCTGCTAAGGTACATCACAATGCCACCTCCTCCATGAAGTCTTTCAGATTACCCCAAAACCATGTCTCCTTCCGTTGAATCCTTCAGAGTACTTCATGTTTCTTCTCTCACATTAGTCATATAATTTTGCATTGTAATTATTTGTGGATTTAGTCGTTTTGGGGGTCCTAAAGTGCCATATTGGTACCCCCAAAATATTATTGGATCAAATCATCAAATGAATTCAAACCAGTGTGCATCCATCTCTAACCCATGAGATGATATGTGCTCTGTGTGAAGAAAATACGTTAAATCACCAGTGCCTGCTGTGGCAAAGGTGTTTAACTGCTAGAAAGTCTAGAAAACTAGCACCTGGGACCTGAAATTCAGCCAGTCTATTTCTCAAACTGTTATAGCCAGGGCTTCTCCACAACTTGTACACCAACAGACCAAACACAAGCCACATTGCATTTGGGAGTAGACATGTACAAGGGAGATGATGGCTTCACCCAGGGAAATTGGACAGACACTTGCAGGCTTTTGGAACAGAGTATTATAAATCCCCAGTGCTCTTAGTGTCCATATGTAGCAAGTGCACTGTGCTGTTCCAATGTTCTTTTCTTACTTCCAGTTCAATTTTATAACCTCTACCTTAGACAGGTACATTATGTTTGTGGTTTATCACTTTGCATTTCCTAGAAAAGACATGAGCTCATTACTGAAAGGAACCATTATTTGTTTTCATGGAATCTGAAATGAATATTTTGATTAAATTTCTTTGACTCATTTATAACATGTCACATTATAGTATTTTCCCTGGATACACTATAATGCATTTTAAATTATGGGCTTCATAAGATATTTTAAATATTCAAAACAATTGAATTTTTTGTAAATTAAATTCTTTCCAGGCAACATGTAGAATTATAATTGTTTAGAATGACTAATAGGTGTAATTGGTTAGCAATATGTGCCAGCTCTTGTGTTCTTTTTTTCCCCCTGACCTTCACTAATAGTATTCTATAGTTTTATTATGCTATACCCCTTAATATTTCATAGTGAATAGGGTCGAAAATAACCACACCATCAAATTCACTGGCATAAAACCATAATAAGGCATTCATACCTAACTGGAAAATACTGGCTATTACCACCTTTTAAAGCCAAAAGACATTAACACTGCAGTGTGGACACTGAATTTGAAGCTGACTTGAACTCACATTACACCACATTCTGTCTGCTTCCCAAAGTTGCCCAAACCTTCATAATTCTTATCTTTTAGACCAAATCATACATCATCTATACGGCCTAAGTAGCAAAATCCAATGACAGGTCACAGGCTTTTGATGTCAGTAAAAAGCTTTTGGATAGTAGTTTCTGCAGGCTGCTGCTCCCTGGTCTTATTCTGACAAATGTGTCAGACAGTGCTTCAAATAGATCTCTCTCAAAACAATCAGCAGCTCCGTAATGGCTCTCTCTGGAGTGCTGAGTAATACTCTTAATTTATAATGCTTTCAATTCAAGGAATGCAAAGTCTTTGACTCTCCTACACTGTGAAGGAGAGAATACATTGTTACAATATTTCTGTAGAAAAGAAGTGCAATGTAATAAACCCTGCTGTATATATCAAAGCCTTAAAAAAAATTCTAAATACTTCTTCATCCAACAATGCCACTTCTAAAAATTTATGCCAAGAAAAAAAAAAAACCTGTCTTGAAAGACAGCATCAGACATGAACATGAGAATGTTAGATGCAGCATTGTTTACAATATTGAGAATTTTTTTAAATAACCTAAATGTCTAGCAATAGTACATTGATAGTCAAAAATTTTGATACATTTTTAATATGATGGATACTTAGCATCTGTTAAACAACATTTTGCATAAAAATATATGTTGCTCAGTGCCAAAGAAAATTAAGTCACGTAAATACCATTTTGTGATAAATGTGTCAAGAACAGGAATGAATTGACTTCAAAGCCAACGTACTTCAGCCCTGGGCCTCTCCCTTGTACCAGTCCTTCCCAAATGGCCACATCCTCCTTCAAGCAGGAAGATACAATTTCAGCTTTAGGGTGTCCCAAGCTAGAGTTCACCCTCCCTGCCTTAGTCTTTCAGTCGGGGTTCAAGAGCCCACGACTAACAGAGCTACCTCCACATTTACCAGGCACAGCAAAAATCCATCTGGAGAATCTTACACAGTATTTATATCTAGCTTTGTCTCCAAAGAGAAGGATATGAATAAGCCACTGCCCACTTTCTGGCTTGAAAGGACACTTTGACGCTAGCATCATGGACACCTCCACCCTCCACACATACAGGCAGCTCTTATGGGAGCAGAGCTTCCTCCAGTCAGAAATACCTCACATGGGGTTTATCCCAGGGATGCAAGGCTGGTTCAACATTCAGAAATCAATAAACATAATACATCACATCAATAGACTTAAAGATAAAAACCATATGATCATCTCAATAGACGCAGAAAAAGCATTTGACAAAATACAACACTCCTTTATGTTCAAAGCTCTAGAAAAATTAGGAATATCAGGAACATATCTCAACATTATAAAAGCTATCTATGCAAAACCTCAAGCTAACATTATCTTAAATGGAGAAAAATTGAAAGCATTCCCTCTAAAAACTGGAACAAGACAGGGATGCCCCCTCTCACCACTGCTATTTAACATAGTACTTGAAACTCTGGCAAGAGCAATTAGACAGACGAAAGAAATTAAAGGGATCCAGATAGGAAAAGAAGAGCTCAAATTAGCACTATTTGCTGATGACATGATAATATACCTAGAAGACCCAAAAAACTCTACCAGAAAACTTTTACAACTAGTAAATGAATTCGGCAAAGTAGCAGGATACAAAATCAATACCCATAAGTCAAAGGCATTTTTGTACATCAGTGACAAAGCCTCTGAAAGGGAAATGATGAAAACTACTCCATTTACAATAACATAAAAAAAAAATACCTAAGAATCAACTTAACGAAAGAGGTGAAGGACCTCTATAACAAAAACTATAGAACACTAAAGAAAGAAATCATAGAAGACCTCAGAAGATGGAAAGACCTACCTTGTTCTTGGATAGGTAGAATTAATATTGTCAAAATGTCCATACTACCAAAAGCATTATACAGATTTAATGCAATTCCAATCAAAATCCCAATGACATTTCTCAAAGAAATAGAAAAAGCAGTCATGAAATTCATCTAGAAAAATAAGAGACCCAGAATAGCTAAAACAATCCTGAGCAAGAAAAGTGAAGCAGGCGGCATCACCATACCAAACTTTAAATTATACTATAGAGCAATAGTAACAAAAACAGCATGGTATTGGCACCAAAACAGACTAGTAGACCAATGGTACAGAATTGAGGATACAGAGACTAATACATATAATTTCAGCTATCTTATATTAGACAAAGGCGCCAAAAATATGCAGTGGAGAAAGGATAGCCTCTTCAACAAATGGTGCTGGGAAAACTGGAAAGCCATATGCAACAAAATGAAATTAAACCTTTCTCTCTCACCATGCACAAAATTCAATTCAAAGTGGATCAAGGACTTAGGAATTAGACCACAGACAATACACCTAATAGAAGAAAAAGTAAGCTACAATTTCCAACGTGTCGGATTAGGCTCCAAGTTCCTTAACAAGAATCTGGTAGCGCAAGAATTATTACCAAGAATTAATGAATGGGATAGATTTAAGCTAAAAAGCTTCTTCTCAGCAAAAGCAACAATCAGTGAGGTGAATAGAGAGCCAACTAACTGGGAACAGATATTTAATACATGCACATCGGATAGAGCACTAATTTCTAGAATATATAAAGAACTCAAAAAACTTGACACCAAAAAAACAAATAATCCGATCGATAAATGGGCTAAGGAATTGAAAAGACACTTCTCAGAAGAAGATACACGATTAATCAACAAATACATGAAAAAAATGCTCAACATTGCTGGCAATTAGAGAAATGCAAATCAAAACTACTCTAAGATTTCATTTCACTCCAGTCAGAAAGGCAGCTATCAAGAACACAAACAACAATAAATGTTGGAGAGGATGTGGAGGAAAAGGCACACTCATACATTGCTGGTGGGACTGCAATATGGTACAACCGTTATGAAAAGCAGTATGGAGATTTCTTGGGAAAATGGGAATGGAACCACCCTATAACCTAGCCATCCCACTCCTGGGTCTATTCCCAAAGGACTTAAAAAACAGCATATTACAGTGACACAGCTACCTCAATGTTTATAGCAGCACAATTCACAATAGCTAGGTTGTGGAATCAACCTAGATGTCCCCCGGTAGATGAGAGGATAAGGAAAATGTGGTATATATACACAATGGAATTTTACTCAGCAATAAAAGAGAATAAAATAATGACATTTGCAGGTAAATGGATGAAGTTGGAGAATATAATGCTAAGTGAAATCAGTCAATCTCAAAAATCCAAATACCGAATGTTTCCTCTGATATAAGGAAGCTGGTTCACAGTATTGTTGGGGTCGCGGTACATAGGAGGATTAGAGGAACACTATAATGGTCAAAGGGACGGGAGGGGAAGGGAGGGAGCAAGGGGGGAAGAGGGGAAAAAAAGTGGTTGAATAAGACGGATATCATTATTCTAAATGCATGATTGGAGACTTGAATGCTGCAAATATGCTTTGTATACAAACTGTTTTGTGTAAAAAGATGCTATATATGTATAGTATGAACTGTAATACATACTACCATAAATAAAATTTTTTTAAAAATCTAACTATATGAAATGATAGCTATGTTAATCTACTTTACTATTAGTAACCATTTTATTATGTATATTTCATAACATCACATTACATAGATCAAATATGCACAACAAAGTTCATTAAAAAGTGTGAAAATTAAAAATTAAAAAAAAAAAAAAAAAAAAGAAATACCTCACATGACTACAGCATGCCAATCTGCCAACAGAGGAAGCTACCCAAGAGATGATACCAGTAAGGAGTGTGAAAGTAATACAAAAGGATTCTTCTAAATTAGCAATAATTGATTTTAATCAACCATTTGAGTGAAAAGATTGAATTATCCTTTTAATTCTTTTTATATTCTTTGGATAGAAAATTTAATTTTAAAAAAATCATCGTCTGTCAAAGAGGCAATGAGTGTTCCACCCAAAATACAGAAATAGAGCAGGGATGTGAAGCAGTAAAATATTTAAAAACACTAATTTGTCTTTTGCTGGATGCGTGACATTTATACCTTTTTCAACTTTGTAAATTTTACTATTTCCGTATTTTCTTTCTCATTCTATATAAATATATAATTTTGACCTCTATTTTGCATATATAATTTTGTATTTTTTTTCCTCAAAGAAGTTCTCCCCAATTCAAAAATTTTAGGCCTCAAAAAAAAGTTCTGGATTCATTCCTGATCCAAAAAAAGTACTGTTAAGGATCAAAAAAAAAAAAAAAAAAAAAAACCCAAGATGTTAGTGATGAGGACACTAGAGAGATTACAAATGATTCTTTTTTGGTTGTGTTTTGTTTTCTGCTTTTCTGTGTTTACCAAATTTTCTGCACTAAGCATGTAATACTTTATGAATAGGAAAATATTTATAATCAAAACATTTGAAGAATCACAAAGCTGTTATATACATGCTAACACACACACATGTTACATCATAACCAAAACTCAAAGCTGAATTAAAAATGTGACAAAGAAATAATCACCATTACAATCTCAGTCTAGGAAACATAAAAACAACACACATATAGTAAGTGTTCAGTGACTGGGCAAAAAACACCTAAAACAAACTATTTAAAAATGTACTGTTCAGCTGGGTGCTGTGGCCCAAGCCTATAATCCCAACAGCTCCAGAGGCTGACAGGAGGAACACAAGTTTGAGGTTAGTCTCAGCAATTTAGTGAGGCCCTAAGCAAATATTTAGCAAGATCATGTCTCAAAATAATATATATATAAAATGGCTAGGGATGTGGCTCAGTGATTAAATACCCCTGGGTTCAATCTCCAGTACCAAAAAAATAAAAATAAAAATGTAATTTTCAATGTTAGCTGAGAGAAATGCCTTGCCATTGACACTTTTTAAATTTATTAAATCAACTAAATTAGTCTATGAATTAAAATGCCCATGAATTAAAAAAAATTAAAAAAAAAAAACTATTCTGGTAAGGCAACAAATTGTAAACAATACCGAGGAAATGATTAACCACCTCTTATAGATTCTAGCCCCACTCTAGGTGCAAATATAGATAATGTTTTCTAGGAGACTATGATATAATTAAAGAAATAAGATATACAATGAAATAAGTCATGAACAAACTAATATCTATTACTACTTGTGTAAAAGTATATGGCAAAACCACTTTGAGATCGAGACAATACATATTAAAATTCTGACTGGTTGCTACAAACTTGAAAGAATTTGCAAAAGGAAATATTAAAGTATGCAGATAATCCTGAATGAGTCCTCAGATGAGGTAAGCAAAGTAGAAATAGAAAATTCCTAGTTTATATATAAATATATTTTTAGAGACCTAAATGTAGGTGTGTTAGCTTTCTAACACTATAACAAAATGCCTGAGATAATTAACTTATACTAAGAAAAGGTTTATTTTGGTTTATAGTTTTATAGATTCTAACCCATGATTGGATGACCTCTTGGTTTTGGTTTGGGGCCTGTGGAAAAGCAACACATCATGGTGGGAACACATGGTAGAACAAAACCACTTATACTGTGAATCAGGGAGCAAAAGGAAAGAGGAAGGGGCCAGGGTCCCACAGTCCCCTTCAGGAACATGATCCCAGGGATCTGAAGACCTCCCACTTCTCTCTACTTCTCAAAACTCCTACCACCCTGCACAATTCTGAAGCCCAAACCTTAACTACATGAGCCTCTGGGAGATATTCAACATCCCGGCTACAGCCATAGGCTGATAATACATGGCTGAGAAACAGGGAGGAGGCAAACTTGATTGGAGCAAAAAATATTTGTTGATGAATTTGTATTAACTTTTTTATAGTGATCACTACATAGCAATTTTAGAGAATAATTTTACCATAGAATTCTAAACTGAAAAAGTCAGTGATGTAAACTTATTTCAACTGAGGAGATATACTTGACCAGAAAAACAAAGAGTACAAATTATTCATAACTATTTGTTCAAGTTCAGTTTAGTTAACAAAAGTTTATTTGTATAATAAATGCAATGTTTCTTGCTTCTTTCTCTTATTCAAGCTTAAAGGCGGAGCCCAGGCCCAGGCCCACCCCATCCACCACATGGAGCACAGGCCCAGGACCACCCACCATGTGGAGAATCACTCCTGTGCACCAGAGAACTTCATCCCCAAACAGGCCACCCAAAGCCATCATATGGCCACCTTTTCAGCTCCATCTCTAAAAGTGGTCGCCTCCATCTTGAACACCTCCACTGCCATCTTGGGTTACTTCCACTACTGCCACCACCATCTTTAGTTGTGGCAGCTTCCATCTTCGGATACTGGCTGAGGACTGGAAGCCCAACACCAACGTTCTTACAGGTTTGATGCTACTGCTACCACCAACTAGGGACGTGGCCACTTCCATCTAGGGACAACAGCCAGAACTCAGAAGACCATCATCAAGGTCCCTGAATGCTTGGGTACACCAGAGGTAACCCTGCTAGGTGTGCTAACAGCCACCATTTTGTTGCAGAGGCAGAAGAGAGCCTTGCACAGGGCCACCTCTTTCTCTCTTTAATCCTGTTAATAGCCAACTTATTTTGATCATCTATCAGTCTACCTGTGACCTAATACATCTATATCCTCACATCCTACCTCATATATATCACACCATACACCCCCCCTTTCTCTTTTTGTCCACCATTAGAAACTGTAGACCCTTTTGCAAATCTACTGTTTATATTGCAGATAATAATCGAACACATCATTTCTGTTTGTTATAACAAAACTGTACTCATCTAAACAGGAACTGTCTGGTTTAAGGTTGTATATTATTTGCACTGGGTGCTGTTAATATTGATCACCCCCCTTAAAGGAGAGACATTGGAAATCTGCAGGGACATTATAAGATTATAGGGTAGAAAGTATAATACCCTGATCTGCACTACTAGAGGGGAAGACACACAGAACGCATGAAAATACAAGGGAAGAAAGTGCCCCAAACAAACTGAGATGATACCATAATAGAATCCATTGACAACCCAGTAGATGAAACGTCAGAGAAGGCATTCAGAATGTACATAATTAAAATAATCTGTGAACCAAAGAATGACATAAGAGAGCAAAAACAGGCAACAATTGACCACTCCAACAAAGAGATAAGAGAGCAAATACAGGAAGCAAAAGATTATTTCAAGAAAGAGAGATTCTGGAAAGAAAAACAAACAAACAGAAATCCTTGAAACGAAGAAAACAATAAACCAAATAAAAAATGCTATAGAAAGCATCACCAACAGACTTTGAAGATAGAACTTCAGACAATGAAGACAAAATATGCACTCTTGAAAATAAAGTTTACCACACAATGAAGATGATAAGAAACCATGAACAGAACATCCAAGAATTATGGGATAACATCAAAAAGATCAAATCTAAGATTTATCAGGATAGAAGAAGGCACAGAGATAAAAACCAAAGGAACGTACGATCTCTTCAATGAAATAATATCAGAAAATTTCCCAGACATGAAGAATGAATTGGAAAATTAAATATAAGAGGCTTACATGACACCAAACACACAAAATTACAATAGATCTACACCAACACACATTTTAATGAAAATGTCTAGCATATAGAATAAGGATAGAGTTTTAAAAGCCACAAGAGAAAAGTTTCAGATTACAGATAGGGGAAACCAATTCGGATCTCAGCAGATTTCTCAATCCAGACCCTCAAAGCTAGGAAATCCTGAAACAACATATACCAAGCTCTGAAAGAAAATGGATGCCAACTAAGAATCAGCAAAATAAGCTTATATTCAGCAAAATTAAGCTTCAGATTTGATGACGAAATAAAAACCTTCAATGATAAACAAAAGTTAAAGGAATTTACAACGAGAAAGCCTGCACTACAGAACATTTTCAGCAAAATATTCCATGAGGAGGAAAGGAAAAACAACAATGAAAATCGCGAAGAGAAGAACTACACTATTTTGCCTTAATAATCAAAAACCAATCAAAGGAGAAACAAAGTCAAGTAAAACAAAACAAAATGACCGGGAATACAAACTATATTTCAATAATAATCTTGAATGTTAATGACCTAAACTCATCAATTAAAAGACATAGACTGGCAGATTGAATAAAAAATACCCAACAATATGCTGCCTTCAAGAGACTCATCTTATTGGAAAAGACATCCACAGACTGAAGGTGAAAGGATGGGAAAAAAATATACCCCTCACATGAACCACATAAACAAGCAGGGGTTTCCATCCTCATATCAGATAAAGTAGACTTCAAACCAAAGTTAGTCAGAAGGGATAAAGAAGGACATTACAAGCTTAAAAACACAGACATATGTTTAAATTTTTCTTTATTGATTAGCAGATATCAACAACTGAGCCACAAAAATTTATACAATCCCTGTGGAGGCACAGATTAATAATGATCCATTCAAAAGTCACCTGATACATTCTAGCCACAATGAGTTTTCCTTAACAATGAAGGGAACTATTTTTGCAGGCCCATCAGGAACTATGTTAAATTTTAGCATTATTAAAATCACAACACTTCTACATAGAGAAAATTTGTTTTCCTGGTCAAAAGTTTTAGGAGATAATATGATAAATCTGAAGAATTTTAGCAGAGAAGGAATTTCTGGTTCAGAAACCAGAAATATTTTTAATGTTTTGTGTTCTCATTTTGATCCATGTGTGTACACACAGACTTTGATCCACCTGATTATTCATTCATATCCAATATTGTGGATCTCTGATAGGGTTTCTAAATGGAGCATGGAGTATGTATATGATATGAGAAAATAAAAATATAATACATGTAAAATAATGGGCTTTAGGCGAAAGTGAACAATATATCCTATAAGATTCTATTTTTCCTAAATAAAGAAAGACGACCACTTGCTAAAATCAAACAGTTTTGTAAGCACAGTATTGCCACATTGGAAGTTGAGCACCTCTTATCTTAAATTTCTCATGAGCAGAGGCATAAACAGCAGGTTGTATGACCCAAATGTTCCCAAAACTATTGTCTTGGAGAGCACAAAAAGGTCCCAATGACAATTGTGCAAATCACCTACAGGCTCACTGGAAATCTCCTACTTCACCTCTTCATCCTCGCCACCATATAATCATGGCACTCTGTTTCTTGAGTCCACAAGTTGGTTTATAACCTTTCCTTGGGTTAATCATTGCATGGTGTAATTCTGTTTATCACACTGTTTAAAAGGTAAACAGAGAAACAATGTATTCACCAGTGGCACATGGATGCCCACCTCACTTCCAGCACACTGTGAGCCAGGAATCTAGAATTCTTCCCCCTTGTGCATTGGCAGTGTATTTCCAAAGGCTGCCTTGCCTGGTTGGTTTGGCGCTGCAGTACTATCTTCTATGAGTGCCACTGAAACCAATGATAGTATTGTGGAATTTTCAGACACAGAAGATTAAATTTTGTAAGTCTATACTGCACAACACTGTAGTCAATTTTCTTAAGTGTAATATTTTGACTATAATGCATAAATTAATAACAAAGAACATACTGACTTTTTTTCAGATCGTAAAAAATGTTCAACAAACTGTCATGAAGAAATGATGTGCATCAATTTGGACTATTTCATTTTAATATATATTCACGAGTATTCCATGACTCCTAATCTTGCACCAAAGGCAGTTCAGTAATAAATGACTTTTAAATAATACCAGGACAATTTTTTTAAAGCTTCACATAACGGTTACACCTACTTTTTTGCAAAAGAAAACTTGAAAGTAAAATCTGCAATGATTCTGTAGTGAAGTATGGTAGCACCAGACCCAGTTCATGTTGGTCAAGGGTTTCTTGAGCATCTCTCACAGACACTAGGATAGCCATGCCTGACAAACCCCTTCCCTTGCTACTCCTGTTCTCAAGAGGTTACTTAGGCACCACATGCCCTTCCATTCTCACTCTCCCTGGGCTAAATTGAGGAAAACCCACTCATGGTGTGTCCATTACCAACTCTATGTATTTGCTCAATCTCTCAAAGAAATACCTAATAGGAGCATATTTTACTTTACTTTGTTTTATCTAATTTATTAATAGCCTATGTTAAAATAAAAATTTTAGGTGAAATAAATTTAGAATTTATTTGAGCAGAGAATGTTAATCAGGCAGCACTCAAAACCAGAAGAGGTTTCAGAGAGCTCTGCACCAGCAGAGTGAGCAGTGGGCTTTTGTAGGCTGAAAAAGGAAGCAAGGTACATAATTACAGTTGGACTTCCCTGACCATGGTTTCTGCATCCAAACATGCAAACAACTATGACTTGAAAACATTTGGGGAAAACTCTAGTGAGTATGCACATATATTGTTTCTTGTCATTATTCCCTAAACAATATAGTATAATAATTTTTGCAAAGCATTCACATTGTATTAGGTATTATACCTTATGTAGAGATGTTTTAAAGTACCCAGCAGGATGTGTGCAGGTTCTTTGCAAATACTATGCCATTTTACATAAAGGACTAAGCATCAACAAATTTTGGTATCCAAGGAGGATCCTATAAGGAATCCCCTCCCATCCCACCCTCCAGATTGGCTACAGAAGATAGGGGTTGGCCACATTTGGGTGTTGTTTGATTGGAAGTCTTTAACTATATAATCAATTGCTGTTTGTGACTGGCTCCATTCAACCTTAATTATTTATAAGGAATACCTCTAAATTAAGTTGTGTTTTGTTGCCTAATGCTTCCAGGACAAATATAACCCCATCTAATGGCCCCCTGCTTATGTTGCTTTAATATTTCTTATTCAGTCCCTCCCCCCAGGGCTTTAGTGACAGTCACTGTAAGGCAGGGCCATGTGCTAATCAGGGTTGCACCATCAACCAGGCCTTCCTGGTCGGCTGAGCTGGGGTCCAAACATGATGAACATAAACAGACGTCACTTCTGTTCCCCATCCTCAGTTCTATACCTTACCCTGCCCCAGTATTTATCTGTAACCACTAGTAGAGGTATTTTTATTTTACAGTTAGAGGTAGGGGGTTAAGGAAAGTTTGGGGCAGGTAGAGTGGAGGGTGTGATATCTGCTCCCAATCACTCTCTACCACTCCATTGGAGCACCTGACATGGGCATTTAAACATGAATAGGAGCCCAGGCTTTGGAAAACATTACCTGGGTAATATCCTGACTCCTGTAAGAGACCATTGTGATGGTTTGATAATTACTTTAAATTCTGAAATATAGTAAGCCCTCAATAAATTATATTGTTGAGAAAAAAAATGTCCCTTTGTTCTGACTACTCGGAAGTAAATGTGAAAGTTTTTAAAAAATATCTTGTAGAGCCAGGTATGGTGACACACACTTGTAATCCCAGCGGCTCGGGAGGCTGAGACAGGAGGATCACGAGTTTAAAGCCAGCCTCAGCAACGGCGAGGCACTAAGCAACTCAGTAAGACCCTGTCTCTAAATAAAATACAAAATAGGGATGGAGATTTGGTTCAATGGTGATTGCTCCTAAGTTCAAAAGAATTAAAATTAAATCATGTAGAACCTCCTATGCTAGATAATATCATCTTTCAAAGGTACATAGATAGTTGAAACACGCATGTGGAGAGTGTCACAGAAGATCCTCATGCCTTGCCTCGCAAGTCTTATTTCTTAAGGGAAAACATTTAATTGTTTCTGCCTAAGTGAGAAAGTCTATTCCAAAGTCAAGAATTTTTGCTGCCGGGCACGGTGGCGCACGCCTGTAATCCCAGCACCTGGGAGGCTGAGGCAGGAGGATCACGAGTTCAAAGCCAACCTCAGCAATGGCGAGGCACTTAGCAACTCAGTGAGACCCTGTCTCTAATAAAATGCAAAAAATGGGGGCTGGGATTGTGGGCTCAGCGGTGGAGCATTCACCTAGCATGTGCACAGCCTGGATTTGATCCTCAGCACCACGTAAAAATAAATAAAAGCATTGTGTTCAACTAAAATAAATAAATATTTAAAAAAAAAAAAAGAATTTTTGCTTAAAAAAATGAAAATGAAAGAAAAACATAAAAGGAAAAGGAGATATTACTATGGGAATGTTGGTCCCCACCATGTCATATGATCACATGAAGAATCCAACCTGAGCATTTAGGGATAATTCAACTTTTCAACATCAGCCCTTAGAAATCATTGAAAACTGAACTGCAATAAGAAAGTATGCTTACCTAAGATACTAATAGCCAATTGTTCTCTAACGCTTCCAGCAGATATTCACAGCCAGGATACAATGTGAAAATAGAAGCTATTTCCCAGATTCATTAAAAAAAAAAAAAAAAAAAAAAAAAAACTCTTAAAACTTTGAGAATGTTAATCAGACCTTAAACTGCAACATAATATAATCTCTAATGAACAGGAGTTTTGTCATTTTCTGACTCCTTTAAAGGGTCAAAAAAAAAATATCCCTTGGCTATACAAGAAGAATCATATATTCTGATTTATTTATACCTCATTCCCATAGAAGAATCTTCTGTTATACTTGAGTTTCTGGAATTTCTCTAAGATGCATGCATTTAGAATAAAAACAAGCTTTCAGTTTCTCTCCAGTGTGCCAATTAAAACTTCCACACTTGGTGGGAGATGGTGGTTTGAGCCTTGAGGGTGGTTAGGAAGAAGAAGCCAAGAACAAAAACTTGGGCTTCATTTGCTTTATTATCTAAGCACCAGGTTGGTTACTCACTCGTTATTTCAATAACTATCATTTTCACAAAGAAGTGCTTTTTAGGAATATCTTTCTGTCAGGCTTATCCATAAATCTCCTCCAATTCCCTCTTCTACATTCTAAAGAACATCTTGTTCCTTGAGATGGGTTTCTTGAACAGCACTTTGGCACAAGACTAGAAACTAACCATCTTGGGTTTTCTCAAGCATATTCTGTGAAACATTTACAAATCAAACCTACAGGATGAAATAAAAAAAGAAGTTGGTGGTCAAATAAGAGTGATAAATGCTACAATTTATACCCTACTCATGGCATACTAAAAAAGATGAGAAGCACTGTGCAAAAAACACTTGACTGTTCTTCGTAAGCTCTGGTACATATTTTTTTTTCCTTCACTACAAAATCCTTTTCATTTTCACATGGAACCTCTTGTAAGCATCTTAAATATTGATGGTTTTTGGCTTGCCCATTGGGAAATGCTGGGTTCAAGAGCACTAAGGCAGAGGGCCATGTGGATGATATTTCAGAGTCCTCCTAGGATGTGGCCAAGCATCCTTTGACTGGTAGTTCCAGATTTTCTCAAAAAGGAGTGCACTTCTACTATTCAGTAAGGAACTTTCTGAATCACAAAGCAGTCCTCAGTAACAGTGAATGTTCTGCACACAATGGAACCAAACCATTTACTAAGCCCATCCTAAGTGTTCACTGTATATTACAATCCTGTAAAGGCAATATTATTATTTTATCTTCAAATGAGAAAGCCAGGATCAGAGGGGTTAATTCCTGTGTGCAAGATCATGTTGCTATTAAGGAACAGCACCAAGATCTGTCTGTCCCAAAAATCAATGCATTTTCTAATACCTTAAAAATAGAAATAAATATTAATACTCTGAGCACCTGTTATTGGTTTTACCTCCTGTGTTTAACTCTAAGGATTCACTATTCAGCAAAAATGAATGGACTCTTGCCATTATCAAATATGGAAGCCAAAAGCATATTGTGTTAGGGATTCAAGGAATTACAGAGACTATGCATTCCCTCAGAGATATTACAATTTAGTTGAATTATTTTTAAATGAGATTAAATAACACCAAAAAGTAAATAATGATATAAATTAAAGATACAAGCAATATCAAGAGAGGGTATATGACTGTCAGATTCATATTTGACATGAGATCCTCCAGATGTTGATAGAAACTATAAGGATGTTAACCGCAAGGATTCATTGATTCATCAAAACAAAATTTACCAGCTACTACATGTCAAGCACTACATTGCACTTGGAGTAGATTACAGGGGACTTTTTAAATCCAACCAAATATCTTGGACCTTGAACCAAGTTCTCAGATCCTGGTTCAACCATGGAGAATTTGCATATGGATGGGCAAAGATTTACTTTTACTCATCCGTGAAATGGAAGCAGGAGGAATATCTACCCCAATGGGAGTTTTGTAGTATTTGAACCAGAGAATGTATGAAAGTGGTTCAGCATAGTGATGAGAGCTGGAGTATGCTTAGTGAAGTCCAGTGATAAGCAGCCAACAGAAGTGAAATGTCATGGAAGTTTTCTGAGACACACAGAACATGACCAGTGAGTGACCCTAGAAGGTTAATTTGTGATAAAGGTAGGGTTAATTGGAGTGAGGAGAGAAGGAAGCCATAGAAGGTAGACAGAAAACAGTCTTGGTGCAAGGTTTAAAGCAAGGGAGGGTGAGGGGTTAGACAAGCATAGGGGAAATCAATAGGTCTGGTTGCAAAACTGTATCTTGCCCAATGGACTGGCCACAGTTCATGCTAACTGGTCAGGTACCAGTTTTGATGGAATGCCACATCATCAAATGCTTTAAACATCACTTTCTAAGCATAACAAAATGGACATGTAATTAGCCACTGTGAATTTCATTTTTCTTTCATCTATAACATGGAAAACTAAAAAGAATTAATTGTTACTACTCTGGAAACTACCTATGTAGCTTAGAAGCAATGTCCAAAAATGTCCAGCCTATGGTAGGTACAGGACCAATAAACAATTAGTATATTAAAAACATATTCTACAAGAAATTCAATCTACAAAGTATTATAGTGCCTTTCTATCATGTTACACCAAGCAAGATGCCACAGGTAGTCTTCAATGAAAGTTCTCAGCTTCTTCTCCCTTCCATTTCAACTACATAGGCCACATGTTCCCATCAAAATCAAATTATAAGCAGGGAATTGTTAATGTGCCCCCTCCCCTAACACTGCCCCAATCCATCACTTGCTTCAGAATAAGTCAAGAATGACTTTAACTTACAGTAAATAAATAAATAAATAAATAAATAAATGGAAGTATCACTTTGAAATCACTTAAGTGCTAGTGTGTGTGTGTCTGTCTGTGTCTGTGTCTATGTGTGTGTATGTGTATGTGTGTGTGTGTGTGTGTGTGTGTGTGTGTGTGTGTGCGCGCGCTTCCCTATTTTATAGCTAAGACAGCAGAGGAAATAAAATCTGATCTAAGCATTTAAAGCTAACAAAAGAAAATGATTAGCTTTACTCTGCATCCCAGAAATGTTTCCCAGGAGCCCCACCAGATGAGCAATAGAATGTGCAGACTGGTTTTATGAGTAATGAGTCCTGATTCAGACCCAACGCCAGGCAGGCAGGCTCGGGAAAGTTGAGCAATTTATTAAAATGCCACCCAAAAACCATTTAAGATAACACCCAGAGCTGGGATAGTGTTTTCTCACATCTCTTCGTGTCAAAACTAGGAAGGACTAGAGAGACCATCCCTTCCAACTCCCCACCAATGCTCCTGTGTCCCCCAAAACAAATCCCAACCCCAATCTTGCCAAAAAATGCCTGTGGGGGGAGTCCACATGGTTTTAGTGTTTGTGAAATTTCTCATTGTTAGAAAGATTTTTATTCCAAAATGTCAAAATTCTGCATCCCTGAAAATTTTTACTCAGTAAGTGGTCCTTCTACCCGAAGACCTTTCTTCTATATTTCCCCTAAGTCTTCCTTTTTCTAGTTTATTATCCCCATTTTCTTTATCCACTCTTCAGAACATGTATTTCTCAGACTTTTCACAATTCGGATCACCTGCATCTGAACTTATTTCAGTATGTCAACAATAATCTTGATCTGCAAGAGGGTGGAATAGTAGGTATCATTTCTCCATCCTCCTACAAGAATAATAACAACAAGCCACTGAAGGAGTGCGCACCTGTGGTCCCAGCTACTCTGGAGACTGAGGAGGACAGTGGCTTGAGCCCAGGAGTCCACAGCCAGCTAGGGTCATATTGTGAGACCCCCATCTCAAAAACAAACAGACAAAAATAACAATTAGACCGCTATCTATCCATGAAGGAAAATAGCCCTGAGGAGGCTCCGGAGTCCAATTAAAAACCTGCAGTAACACAGCAGAGCCAAAAATCAGAAACTAACCACATGGAAAAGATCACCGGGAGCTCGGCATAGCTGAGACATCTGGAGTTTTCTAGGAACAGAGCAGAGGCCTGGCAATCAGTATCACCCATGAGATGGGAGCCACCATGGTTTCCAGAGGCTGGATGTGTGGAAGACACCTTTTCACAGTAGAGGACCTCTTACTGTTCTTGGGCTTGGACCCCAGTAGCCTGCTCAGCAAAAGACACTGCATAGCAGCTTTCTCCACCGAGATGACCGACAGGATCCCGAGAAGGAGGTGCTACTTTGGATCCTCCCAAGAAGAGCTGCTATTGTGCACCCCCAGGATGAGGGCCACCGCCACTTGCCTATAACTCCAGTCCATGGCAGCTCTGCTCACATGGCCGTGGTGCAGAGATGGCTCTGCTGCCGCTCTGCCCACCCCAGGGCCTCACGATGGAGCCACAGCTGCTGCAGACTACCCTGCTCAGAGCCCAGCTCAGCAGCGCCCAGCAGGGCCTGCACTGAGAGAGACAGACAGAACGGCCATCATGCACACAGAGAGTCACCACCACAGCAAGCAACCACCAGGGACCCTAAAGCCACCACTTCTCCACACATGCCCGACTGTTCCATAGACCTCTGTACCTCACAGGCTGCTACCAACACTGCAGTGGGGGTGCCTACACCCCAGAGAAGAGGTGCTACCACCACCCCATACACAGAGCCTCATTCCTTTCACTTCTGCAAAGAAATATCTGCACTCCCACATCCATTGTGGCATTAGTCACAGTAGCCAAAATGTGGAAGCAACCTAAGTATCCATCAACAAATGAATAGATTTTTAATGTAATTACACTCATATTCACAATGGACTATTATTCACCCTTTAAAAAGAAAAGTCTTCTTCCATTTGTGACAACTTAGATGAATTTGAAGGACTTTATGCTAAGTAACATAAACGAGAAAGAAAAACAAATATTGTGAAATACCACCTGATCCCACATATAGGTGGAATATTAAAAAATTAAATTCATAATAACTGGGAGTAGAAGAGAGGTTACCAGGGATTGGGATTTGGGGAAAGGAGAGAAGTCAGTCCAAGTTTGTAAATGTTCAGTTAAGAATAAGTTCTGGAGACCTAATGTACAGCGAGGTAGGGTGGTTAATAATGATGTGTTATGTACTCAAAATTTGCTTAGATCCCAAGTGTTCTTATCCAAAAATAAAAATGGTAACTATGTGAGGTGACAATATGTTAGTTTAATTTAATAATCATTTCATAATGTATTTGTACATCAAAACATCACATTGTACATCTTAAGTATTCTTATTTGTCAATCATACAGCAATAAAGCTAGAAAAAAAAGCAAGAATAATAACAATAATGCTGGTTCTGTATGTCTAATCCAGAGATGGATATGATATTCTAGCTGTGTTCTGACTAGTGCTGTTTCAAACACTTCTCTTGTTCTGGAGAGCCTCCTTCCCCTATAGCCTAAAACCATCGTCTTTTCAGCAGGCCATGATCAGTCAATTCAGATGAAGTTCACAGTCAATGAAACCACCCTCAATCCTTCCAGAGAAACCTCTATTACATAAATTACCCAAGCCATGGGTTTAATCATCTCCTTACTTTGATGCAAAGCCAGAGTCAGAGTTATGCAGTAAAAGTAATGTTTAGCAATTCCAGAGGCTAATATAGACAGGATATAGCATAAACCTGGGCAAAAGACAAATGTTCAGAATTGTGAAGGATCTGAGATGCTACCTACTTGCAAGTAAACAAGTTCATTGCCACAGTACTGTACAGAAGGCACAGCAAGAACAGTAGCCACATAATAGTATTTGTTTCCCTGAACCAACCCTAATTCTCACAGGGCAACACAAAGAGGCTCAGGTGATACCTTCACATGAGGTGGGTTGCATTCCAGGAAACAAACTCTCATCATAGGGAACCTGAATCTTTTATACTGAACAATAAAAACACCTGCCTTTGCTCCAGGGACAATACCTGCACCTTCCAAGTCAGTTGGCTGTGCAAACTCCTTAAAAAGACAGTCTGGAGTAAAAGCCGTCCATGTCTCTGCAGCATATAAAGAAATGTAAGAACCCTGTGTAATTGTCTCCCAACAACAGACTACTCAGCATGTGACTCAGAAAACTGGCTATTCAGAAAATAATGACCTTTAAAACTTGCCTCTATTAGAATATAAATTCTAGACATGACAACTAAGTGCAACATATAATTCTTGATTGGATTCTATACCAGGGGAAATCATGTTGCTATTAAGGAACTATAAGGATAATTGTCTAAATTTTAATAAATTTATATATTAGATAGTTGTTTTATCATGGTTAATTAGCTAGATTACTACTTTATCAAGTTTAACTTCTTAATTTTGATATTACTATGACCCTATTTATAATATAGTATGCATTTCTAGATTTAGATATTTGAGAGAACTATTGATCCACCAAATCATGCTCAGATGTGAGTAATCAAAATGGCAATGGCCTTGGATAACATGTGGGGGTTTTTTTATTGTTGTTTTTTTGTTTTTGTTTTTTTTTAAGGAAATATATAATGAATTATTTAGAAGTAAAGAAACAAAGGATGTTCATGTTCAACTTGCTCTCAAGTAGTTCAGAAACATATTTTCTATCCATTTGTGCATGTGTTAATATGTAGAGATACAGAGCTTGAGGGAGAAAAAAAGATAAAATAAATGTGTGAAATATCATCATTTGGGGAATCTGGATAAAGATGTAAAGAATCCATAGTACTACTCTTGCTACATTTTAGTAAAACTGATGACTTCAAAATAAAAAAGTTTTTTAAAAATCACAGACAACTAGGAAAAATGTTGACATAAACCAGGCTCCATGGTGCACACCTGTAATTCTAGCAGCTTGGGAAGCTGAGACAGGAGGATTGAGAGTTCAAAACCAGCCTCAGCAATGGCAAGGCACTAAGCAACTCAGCGAGACCCTGACTCTAAATAAAAAATACAAAATAAAGCTGGGGGTGTGGCTCAGTGGTGAGTGCCCCTGAGTTCAATCCCTCTTACCCCCCACCAAAAAAAAAATGTTGAGATATATTTAGTTAATTTCAGAATGGGAAAGAACTTTCTAATTATGTAAAAGGAATGAAAATTTCCCAAAAGAAAACAAAAATTTACAAATTCTAAATATCAAAAAGTCCATAAAAAGGCAAACATAAAAGAAAAACAGTATAAAACTTTGCAATTATATTGTGAACAAAGCATTAGTGTCCATGAATAATAAAGGTTTTTATAGTTTAATAAAAAAAAATGCAAATCCTTCAGTGGAAATTAGTGGGCAAGTGGCTACAAAGAGAAACTTCATTCAAGAAGAAGACCAAACATCTAGAGAAACAGAAAAACGGTTCAACTTTAGTAGTTACAACATTGCAAATTAAAACAATACCTATCAAATCGGCAAAGACTTCAAAAGATGATGCCCGGCAGTAGTCAAGATAGAGTGAATCTCAAATACCACCGGAATCTCATTTCAGAAAAGCAAATTGGCAATATGCTCCAAATGCTCTTAAAATATTCATATCCTTTGATCCAGAAATCCCACTTCTAGGAACTGAAAGACATAAACGGGAACTTGGGCCCTCTGAACTCTAGCCACGAGTTCCCTTCCACCCCAGCTTGGGCAGCAGTTAGCGCCGCACTCCAGCGACCCCAGCACACGTGCCATCAGCACACTGAGCCAGCCAGTGGCGCTTCTGCCCTCCGTGGTCTCCACTTGCTGTGTTCCTGAGTCGGCACCATTCTGATCACAGCAGGACAGAGAGAGCCTCTCAAGCGAAGTGGAACTTCTATCTGAATCTCTTTCATCTCTCCAGCCCTCACCCCACCAGCAGGAGGGAAGGGGCAGGAAGGCAGGACCCTACCCACCCCCAATCATCTCTCTCCTGCCTCCACCCTCCTCCGGCTTTCCCCTTGTTCCCTGCGTGAGCGGGAACTTTCCACATTTTATATTCTGATTTCTCTCCTTCTGTGTGGTTTGTAGTAAAATTCTGATTCAACTCTAAATTCGACCTTTGTTATGTAAAAGGAAAGTTATTTAATTTTGAACACTCTTTTTTTCTCCCTCAATAAAGTTATCTTTTGAGACTCTCTTGTCCTAGACTTTGAGTTCCTATACTGAAAGCCAAAAGTATCTTGGACTTTCTGGTAAAATAATCAGAAAGCACACGAGGTATTTGGCACATGAGGTATTTGGCTGAATTTTGGATCAATCACATAAGTATATGTGAACAAGAAAAGTGCACTAGTGTGTTTGAAAAAAAATGCATTATACTTGTTACCTTGCTGTATGATTGGAAGAAAATAATACACAAAGATGAATGGTAATAGTAATGATTACTGAGCAGGGAGGGATTTAGTGCTGAGCTTCTTGTCTGAGCTTTCAGAATAATACAGTGTGCACACACTACTTCTAAAATCAAAAGCCAAAAAGGAAGGACCATGATCAATTGGCCACATCCTGTTTATTTTTGACTGGTTCAGTGATCATATCAGGGGGAATGGATCTATTTGAACACACTAACATGGGGACTATCTTCTACTGATTATCCCTAATCACCTTGGGATAGTACATTAAGATTTTATCTGTGATTTTGATTATTACAAATTCCTAAATTATCTTTCAAGTCAAATATTTCTCTGGATTATAATTTCTGCAAGGATACATTCTAATAGGAAAAGAAATTATCTCATTTTTACTCCTTCATAAAGCAGATAACCAGGTCCTTTCAGAATCATTCTTCTCAAAGTCCTGAGTATAATTTAGGTCAGATTGTTAACCGTGCAGCAGTGCTGTGAGCTGCCAGATATTGAAAGGAAGGAAGGAAGGAAGGAAGGGGAGGGAGGGAAAGAGGTGGAGGGAGGGGAAGAGGAAGGAAGGAAGGAAGGGGAGGGAGGGAGGGAGGGGGGAGAGATGGAGGGAGGGGAAGAGGAAGGAAGGAAGGAAGGAAGGAAGGAGATGGACGGTGGGAGGAAATAAGGATGGGGAATAAGAAAGGGAAGGAAAGTTGCCGCAATCTGCACAGCCAAACCTTAGAAAACCATCAAGAGGTGATGGGGGATTAAAAAAGACAAATAAACACAGAGAGAAAGCTGGGACCAGGTGAAACACTGAACTCTAATGGAGGAACAGTGACCCAGAGCTAGTACAGCACGTTTATTATATAGGTTTTATCATCAAAAGGTTATTTGTGGGAACGTTTCTACAAAGCAGACAGGCTTGAAGGTGGCACTTGGGAGACATTGTGGTTATCTTATTATGTCCAAAATTCTTTATCCCCAGCAGCTGGGTAAAGACTGATAGAGTTCCATGCCTTTGCACAGAGCCTCCTCAGGCAGGACATCACCATAACAACTGGGCAATCTTGATCTGCACCTTTGCACAGAAAGTTCCCAGGACAAGCACAGCCACAACCACAAGGCAGTCAGAGAGACCATGATCTGAGTCACCACTCTCCACAGGAAGGGAAGGGAATGGAGGAGAAAAGGAGGAAGCTAATTGAGACACAGAGACCAAAACTGACCCATGAGTAATAACTGGTCATTGGAAAAAGGGTAAAACAGAATCTGAGTCTCATAAACCTCCAATGAATACCTGGCTACTTAGC
The DNA here is from genome assembly GCA_025594165.1 of Tamias sibiricus. Lineage (NCBI taxonomy): Eukaryota > Metazoa > Chordata > Mammalia > Rodentia > Sciuridae > Tamias > Tamias sibiricus. The sequence continues at coordinate 47,084,450 of CM046669.1, read as the reverse complement.
CTCACTCTTGCTCCAGACAGGGCTACAGCCAGCCTTTGAGAACAACTGATTGAAACTTTTTAATCAATTGAACATATACCATTCTGTCTAGTTGGAGAAATAAAAGCAAAAAAAAAAAAAATCCAACTTTGTCTGTATGACAATTTCTGTCCCACGCTCTAAGAAACTGTAAACCCCTGTACAGTGACTCATTTGTAGTTCCTTTTCCTCTTGTTCTCTTTAATTCTCTATAGCATTAACTTTCCATTCTTTCTTTCCTCAGTAACTGAAATCCTAAAATGGAGATGGAAAATAATGCTATGGCCAGAAACAGGAAATGATCTGTTTCAATTCTGAACACCAGTTCCCAAGCTTCCTAATTCACAAGTTGCAGGGAGCAGGTAATTTAATCAACCTTTGTTAGTTACAGAGACCCTGTGCAAAGCTTTACTGGAAAATTTCAAACGGATACCTGAACTCTTAGAAAAAAGCATAAGGATAAATATTTATAACCTTGGATTTAGCAATAGATTTTTAGTTACAGCACAAAAGCTTTCAATGAAAAAAAAAAAAAAAAAAAAACAGGTAAATTTGACTTTATCAAAATTGAAAAGATTTACCAGGTGTGGTGGCACATGCCTCTAAGCCCAGCAACTTGGGAGGCTGAGACAGGAGGATCGCAAATTTAAAGCCAGTCTTAGCAAGTTAGCAAGACCTTTCTCAAAATAAATCATAAAAAAATGCTAAGGATATAGTTCAGTGATGAAGTGCCCCTGGGTTCAAACCCCAGTACAAAAAAAAAATTTTTTTTTAAAGATTTGAGCATCAAAGCATGTTTATTAAGGAAGTGAGGAAACAACCTAGAGGAAATAGTTGCAAATAATATATATGTTAAGTATCTAGTATCAAGAATATATAAAGAATTCTTACACCTTGACAGCAAAAAGACCAGCAATGCAGTTTAAAATTGGGCAAAAGACTTAAAAAGATATATAAATGGTTGCTAAGCACATGAAAAGCTCTTTGCATTATTAATCATCAGGAAAATGTAAATCATCACCACTGTGAGATATCACCTCATGCTTCCAAGGATGGCTATAATCAGAACATAGGAAATGAAAGTGAGGATGTGGAGAAATTGGAATCCTTACACATTGCCTGTAGGAATGTAAAATGGTACACAATGGTAGAAAGCAGTTTGCTGGTTGGCTTAATCAGGTTTTCATTACTGTAACAAAATACCTGAGACAATCAACTTATAAAGAAAAGGTTTATTGGGGCTGACAATTTTGGAGATTTTAGTCCATGATTGGTTGGCCATGTTGCTTTGGGCCTGTTACAAGCAGCACATCATGGTAGAAATATATGCCAGAGTAAAACTGTTCACCTCATGATCCAGAAGCAAAAAAGAAAGACAAAGGGGCTGGGGCTTCACTGTTCTCTTCTAGGACATGTCCCTCATAACCTGAGACCTTCTCAGAGGCTCCATGTCTTAAAGGTCCCACCACCTCCCAATAGTGGCACAGTAGTGACCAAAACTTTATCACATGGACCTTTGGAAGACCCTTATCCAAAGGATAGCAGTGGTCTCCAAAAAGATAACTATAGAATAAACATGATCCAACAATTCCATTTTTAGATATATACCTCAAAATATTGAAAACACAGGTATTCACATAACTATTTGGACACAAATGTTCACAGTAGCATTATTCACAATAACTAAAAGTCTTCCCCCAGATTATTAGATAAATAAACTGCAATATATACCCAAAAAAGAATATTGTTCAGCTATAAAAAGGAATAAAGTTCTGATGCACGTTACAACATCGATGAACCTTGAAAACATTATTCTAAATGCAGGAGTCCCACTATAAAAGGCCACATATTGTGTGATTCTATTTACATGCAATATCTAGAAAAGGTTAACCCTTAAAGATAGAAAACAAATTGCTCGCCCAGGAGCTGAGAGAAGAGGAGAACAGGAATTGACCAGTTAATGGGCCTGGAGTTCTCTTTGAGAATAATGAAAATGTTTTGAAACTACTTAGAGGTTACAATTGCACAACATTGTGAATGTACTAAATGTTCCTGAAATGTAGAATTTAAATGGCTAGTTCTATGTTAAATGAATTTCATCTGAGTAAAAATAAATAAAAATTTTAAAAGTGAAGCCTACATTATTGTCAAAACAGGCCTGTAGTGACCAGGTCAATTGTGACTGCCTTATAGTTCTTGAACAATATTTGCATATCTTGATAGTTTTTCACAATGTGAGTCTTTCCACCCCATCCAAAATATATATACATAAAGCCATGAGCGTCTCCTCCACAACACTGCAGTATAGATGCAGATGAGTGACATGGATTCTACCAATAGTTTGCACCTGTGCCAGACACGAATGTGGAAGCAGAGACAGGAAGCAACAGCCATGTGAAATAAACTCAGTCTTCTGGCCACCATGGCTGAGTAGAGTTTGCTCCTTCCAAGACAAGCATGCTAGGTATCTGTCCTCTAGTCCCTCCCATGATCGTTGTCACAAGACACTCAGTGACTGCAGCTGGGTTTTCAATGGGACACTCGTACAATAGAGAATTATTCCTGAATGGTATTAGAGTTAAACCTTCATCACTAGTTGTCCTGAAGATTCTGATTGCCTTTTTAAAATATCCCTTTCTGCTTATCTAGAGTGAATTTCATCATTTGTTGCAAGAACACTGGCTAACACAGGGATTTGTGTCAGAAGGGGAGTGGTAGTATGGGTGGCATCTGTCACTACACTTCAAATCTGTTTGCCAAGTTTTGCTTCTCATGCCCACAACTCCAGGCTCTGTTAGTTCAGAGGGGTTGGCCCATGTGGAAGACATAGTTAAACAGAATACATTGGTGATTCCATCAAACTGAACTTTGACATTGCTACTAGGCTCTACAGGGCTATCCAATCACTAGACAAATGGGCTACCTAACCTAAAGCTTAGGTTAGGCTACAACATGGGATTGTAATGTGGACTGGGGTTTCTGTCCTAGGTATCAGAAATATGGCTTCCACTGTGCTATTTGAGCATTGGAAAATAGAGAAGAATTCAGGAGCTATTCTAAGACATTTCCATCTACTACCATGTCCAGTGGTCATCTCACGGAAACTACAGCATCCTTCTCTAGGCAGTACCAACAAGTGCTGAGATGCCTCATGAAGATGTGGATCACCCCATAAAGTAAAGGACATGGACATGTTGAAGTGCTGCATGAGAACAAATGAAAAATGAGCAAGAGATTTACAAATACCATTTACAGTCTCAGGACCAGTTGTAGAAAGAGTACTAAAATAGCTTTCCATATATTCATATTTATATATGCCAACTGACTTTTAGCATACATTCATATGTGATAACTAAGTTTCCTTCATTCTCTTTACCTCTACCTACTGTTTTGTGTGAAGTGTATCAAAGGAGGTAAACTTTGAAGTTTAAAGCTTAGGTTAGAAAATACCAAGATAGACTTGCAACAAAACTACAATATGAAAGAGCCATATTTCACGAATCTGTCCTTAGAAATGAGTGTAGTAGCTGAGACTTTGAAAGGCCTCTTTTAAGGGGAGCAAGAATTTGCTTTTATTTGTACAATGGACAGTTGTGTCTGTCAGACAACAGCAGATTACAGAGATTTTGTTTTGTTTCTGTTTTTATTTTGAGGGTTTCTTTCATGTCATTTCATTTTGTATTGTTTTGGTTTGGGTTTGGAAGCTGATGTAAGGAAGAATGATGGATTAATGTTGGGTGGGCTCTTCTGATTTAAATTCTGTATGTGTTAAGAATTGGTTTTAGCTTCAAGTAATATAAAATTTAACCAAACAGTGGTTTAAACAAATTAGAGGTTTTATTTATCTTACAAAAAACATATAAAAGTCCAGAGCTGGTTATTGCTGAAATATAAGGATGAGGGGATTACCATGCATTGATGGAGACAACCACAATATCAGCATAGTGATGAGAGATCACTAAATAGAAGTGATCACATCCTGGGTGTGGTGGTGCATGCCTGAAATCCCAGCAACTTGGGAGGTTGAGGCAGGAGGAGTTCAAAACCAACCTCAACAACTTGGGAAGACACTTAGCAACTCAGCAAGACTCTGTCTATAAATGAAATACAAAAAAGGGTTGAGGATGTGTGGTCTAGTGGCTAAGCACCCCTGGGTTCAATCCCCAGTACAAAAAAAAAAAAGTGATCATGTACATTATGTAAAGATCAATCATTCAACATTCAATCTGTATGTATCCTGAATGACTACCATGCACCAAACATCCTGCTTGGCAATTAACATAATATTTTAAAAATCTATCATTTATCAAAAACTCATTAATAGTGTTCTTTGTGTTTTATATGCAATAGTCTTCATCTGAAATTAGCTCTATCTCTGTTTTACAAGTGAGGAAACTGAGGCTCAAAGAGACTAAGCAACTTGGCCAAGATCACAAAGCTAGTGAGTGGATCCAGGCAGCCACTTTCTTGCCCCAGAGCATCTTAGAATCTGGCGTAATGGACAATTTCTTCTGGATTCTTTCAAAAGACAATTATAATTCATTCACATTTTGTAGTCAACGAAGCATCATCTAAGCATCGTGATTTCTAAGCTTCTCTGTGTTTCAAATCCAACAAGCTCAGCAAACAAATTGAGTTTACAAAACAAAAGCTAATGCTTATTAGATGAAAATAATAATGAGGAAGAATAGACGATAAAAAGGAGTGCAAGAAGCTAAACAAGAGTACTTCCTGAAAAACAAATAGTGCTGGGTGCAGTGGTGCATGTCTGTAATCCCAGCAGCTCATGAGGAGGATCCCGAGTTCAAAAAGACAGCCTCAGTAGTTTAGTGGGGCCCTAAGCAACTTAGAGAGGCCCTATTTCTAAATAATATAAATATATATATGTATATATATATAAAAAATGTAATATATATTACATTATATGTATATATTATTTTTATATATATTATGTAAATATATATAAAATATATATTACATTTATATATATATATATATATATATATATATATATATGGGGGGCACTGGGGATGTGGCTCAGTGGTTAAATACCCCTGGGTTCAATCACTGATACCAAAGGAAAAAAATTGGTAACTTTTAAGAAAGATGTATAAGGATTTCCATTTTTAGCATATAGAAATTAAATGTCCTGAAAGCTACTGGTCATAAAAACATCCAGAAATGCTAAGTAAGATAGTTGAAGCTCTTCTAAATACATTGCTGAGCTTGTAAGAAATTAAGACAAATCTCCAGATGCAAAAATAAAGTGAAATCATAAATGTGAAAGCCAAATCTAGCAACTGACTGTCTCCAGAATACTTGAACTTTCAGTTTTATTAAGTGGCTCTTTACATATAAATAGAAAATTAGTAAAGAAAACAGGGAGCAGAATGTGTAGCTGAGCATTAGAGCACATGCTTAGCATGCATGAGGCCCTGGTTTCAATCCCAAACACTCAAAAGAAAGAAAGAATGAAAGAGAAAGAAAGCACAGTGGGAATAAAACCACAAATCAAAACAGAACTCTCAGTTATATGCAAATAAATATAAAAACAGGGTTGAAATGAATTGCTTTTTAGAAAATTAGAAAAGCAGTAAGACAATTTCTGTTGAGTCAAGGACAATACTTGATGGTTGACTATTTCCATTGTTTAACTTTGTTTTCAACTTATTATTTGTCTTAGACCATTTCCTGTTGCTATGTTAAAAAACAACAACAAAAAAAAAAAAACCTGAAGCTGAATTATTTATAAAGAAAAAAAAAGTTTTTTTGGTTCACAGTTCTGGAAACTGAGAAGTCCAATTGCGTGGCACTGACATCTGCTTGGCTTCTGGTGAGGACCTCATGCTGCTGTTCATGGTGGAAAGCAGAAGGGCAAGCTGGTATGTGCAGAAGAGAAAAAAATACAAGGGACAACCTCATTTTACAACAACCCACTCTAATGGTAACCAAACTAGTCCTGTGAGAGTGAGGACTCTCTCGCATGAGAAAGGCATTAATGCATCCCCAAGGAGTCCAGCTCCAAGACCCAAACACCCCACACTGGGCTTCCTCCTCCCAAAGCTGCTGCATTGGGAATTAAATGTCAATGTAAGTTTTGGTGGGGACAAAGGATATTCAAACCATGACATTAACCAATTCAGTGCAACAAAAGAAAGACAAGGTGAAAGTAGAAAGGAGGAGGTATCATTTAGGTTTTTTGAAGATGAGATGCTTATAAATCTGGAAAATCCAAAAGAACCCACCAGAAAACTACCATACTGGAAAAAAAAAAAAAGTGAGAATTCAGAAAAGAGACTGAGTTTCAAATTAACTCAAAAAAGTAGCTAAAACCACTTAGAAGACATACTAGAGGAGAAAGCACACTGCAACTAGAATCCAAAGGATAAAATTTCTAGAAATAAACTTACTCCAAATATAAAAACTACATGTAAGGAAATGTTTTAAACACTACTGAAAGACACAAGGTGAGACCTTAATAACTAAAAGGATCAGTCTTGTTATCAAATAGGACGATTCATGATTTCAAAGATATCAATTCTCTGTAAATAAAAATGCCATTTTATTGTAATTGGTGTTAAAATAAAATGGAATTTCTTTATAATTAGACAAGATTATTCAAAAATTTCTATGGAAGTGCTATATGGAAATCCTGAATTTTAAAATAAAGAGCAATTAAAACAGTATGAGGTGGGCTGGGGTTGTGGCTCAGCGGCAGAGCGCCCGCCTCGCACGTGCACGGCCCGGGTTCGATCCTCAGCACCACGTAAACATAAATGCATTGCATTGTGTACAACTAAAGTAAATAAATAAATATTAAAAAAAAAAAACCAGTATGAGGTACTACAGCATCCAAGACACACTACCAATAGAGGAGAAAAAGATTCAGAAGGGGAGGAAAATACATTGAAGTTTCTGAAGCATGATAAAGGTGCCATTCTATTCCAGAACACAATGATGCTATTACTAAATAAACTCATTTTAATTTTATTTTTATTTTTCAATAAATAATTTCATATTAACAGTGTTGCCATATGAGGAAAGATGACTTCATTCTTATTCCTTCCATCCAAGCAAATATTAGAGGGAAAAATTATTTAACACATCTTTTTAAAAGAAGTAGAAAGAAGAAGAACTCATGAAACTTTAGCAAACATTATGGGGGAAAAAAGTTTCTTAAACTTTAGGGTGAAAAGACCTTTCAAAGTATGACAAAAAATGCCAGAGCCAGAGCCAAATAAGAAGAGATTAACCAATATAAATACATGAGAAAACATAAATTTCTTCATGGCAAAAAAAACAAACAGGAGGGGCTGGGATTGTGGCTCAGCAAAGAGCCCTCGCCTAACACGTGCGTGGCCCAGGTTCTATCCTCAGCACCACATAAAAATAAAATGTACTGTGTACAACTAAAGTAAATAAATAAATATTTAACAGGAAAATATATCTGCACCAATATGTCATTATCCATTAATATCAAATTAATTTCCATGAAGGTCAACATACCAACAGAAAAAAAAAATCAGCAGAGAATATGAACTGATGATTCATAACATAATAGAAATGGCTCTTAAACATTTAAAAGATGATGGACTTTATTCAAAATAAAAGAAATTCTAAATAAAATCATATGATGCAGTTGATTATCTTATTTAATGCCAAGAAGAAATGGCTCAAACATTTTAAAGATATTGAACATCATGGAGAATAATGGATTTTCTATATAAAACTACAAGATACAATTCATTGTCTTACTTGTTGCCTCATCATACCAGAAATCCAAAAGTTTGATAAATTATTAGTAAGATCAGGGTTACAACAGAGCCTCACTGTCTTCACTGATGGAAATTAATGCTACATTATGATGGTTATCTGAGATCTGCCAGTTGCTTTATTGTTAAAGTCACATTGGTGACTTGATTCTGTATAATTTTGCAACACTTCTTCTAACAAGCTTTTTAAGAATTTAGCAAATCACATAACATAGCAAAATTGTTTTAATTTAACTGCATTTTAAAAATCTTTTAAATATTTCAAATACACACATTTAAAAAGAAATGTGCATTATTATTCCACTCAATTTCCAATTAAGAGGCTCCACAGTTTCTGGAGTGTGTTGTGTCTATATTCCTAAATAAAAATTCCTCTAAGCTTGCTTTAGCAACTCAGATGTGAGCAAGTCTCTGAGTTGATCATAATTATCTGCATAAGAATGATCATTTTATTTGCCAAAGTTTTATTTTTATAATTTAAAATGCCTATGAAAGCTGATCTGCAGGGATAATGTAATTTTAGAAAATATCATGGCAATTATTTCTAATATGTGATAATTCTCAAAGCTCACAGAATAGAAAATAAACATTAAAATATAATAAATTCTAATAAGATAATGTTCAAGCGATCTGTTAATGAAAAGATAAAATTTCTTAAAGAGAGAATTACAACTGTGTGGTTGATCACCTAAAATGATGAAACTAATAAGAAACATTCTATAAATAGATTTTATTATTTTATTCTTCCCTAAACTTATTTTTAAGATTTCATTCTCTTATTTTCTACCTGTTTTCCACTGTGAAAGATCTTAAAAAATGGAAATGAGAACTCTCAAGGATTTGGCAACTCCCCTCTCCTCTTTAACTTCTAAAAACAAACTTTAGTAAATAATCCTTTAAAATGTCGAAGTAAGCAATCAAAAAGTTTCAAAAATCCAAAAATATCAACCTATGGATTTAACTGACATGTGAACCATGAATATATGCTGAAGGTTATTATTACATCATGGTCACTGTCAGCAAAAAATATCATAACCAAGTGAGAGACACACAAACACACACACAAAAGAGAGAATTTATGAGTAATTATTGAGTGGGGTAGGGGGTGTCACAGATGCAGACTTCTGTTGGAGTCCAGAAGAGGCAGCGATCAAAGGAGACCAAGATAACCTGCAGAGCCTAGAGCCTTCCTCAAGTTGTTCTAACAGGGAAGATAGTAAAACAAAAACAACTTTAATCTGGGTAAAAGTTCTGAAGGTAGAATTTTATGGAACAGGACAGAAATAAGCTTGATACCTGCAAAAGCCTTATGCTGGGAAATAAAAGGGAGTAGTAAAGCAAAATGAGTAGAAAGAGGACAGGCTGTGGGGACATTGGAAACCTTCCCAAGACCACGCAGCCAGTGAGGACCCAAGCCAGGATGCAGCCCACACAGAGCTGTTGCGTTATTTGTTCACACACCTCCACCTCAAATATATTTTCAAAAATTTGCAAAGTAGAAAAATATTATTTCCTGAACAAAGAGCGGTTTTGGTGGGTTAACAATCTATCATCACGAAAACATTTTTACAACTTTATTCCCATGTTGCAAATTCTCTTCTCCAGTCAGACTCCTCCAGCAAGTTTCTACTAGGCAAAAATACTCCCTTGTCACTTCCTTGCCTTTGTTGACTGCTGCTCCACTACAGAACATGAACTCTTTCCTCCTTCTTTCTGAAGTAATTCTACCTGCCTTACAATGGTAAACTTCTAGAACATTCCATATCTGCCCCAGTTCCTGTAAACTCACACTAATGCCTCCTTTCTTTGCATCTCTTTAAACCACAGTTGAGCTGTTAATTATAAGCTTTCCTGTATCGTTCTCTAATTTTTGTCACACTCATTGAAAGTATTTTACTAAAAACATCATATGTATAGGAATCATCACGTTGTAGTTTTCCTTTCTGTGTCCTGCATAGCTCTAGATCCATACTGTCTTTATTATTCTTTTCCCTTTTTGTCAGTACAGCTTTACTCAAAAGGAAGCATGGGTCAGAAATATTGAGAACGTTTCTTCAATATCCTCTCCTGGCGGAAGAACTGAATAGAACACAAACCAGGAAGACCTTGTAAATTTCCAAGCCATTTAACCTTTAGAGAAGACCTCACTGAACACCAAGGCAGGTCAGACACAGAGCTAAAATAATGAAGATGGCATTTTTTCCCATCTGCTCTTTTTTCTGTTTGAAAAACACAAAGATATGAATTATAGCCTTAAAATCTGAAACATTTCAATCACCACTTCAGAAAAATAAGCATATTAAGATGCAATGTTTATTTGAAAGATGTATCCTATTAGCACCCAAAATCTAAAATCCAGATAAGTCACAAGTCTATCTTTATGTTTAATTCAGGGACCAGCACTAGCCAAAGGTCAGCTAGGAGCTGAGTGGCTACAGACTAATATGCAAAATGGTGTTCTCTTTGTAAATTATTGTGCTCTGTCAAAGAATAAAATAGTATTGGAGTTACTCAATTATTAATGGATTAATTTGATAGTAGAGTAGTTATAATTTAAAATACGAGGGAAAGTATTGACTAAACTGTTAATTATTGCCATTCTTGCAAAACAATGTGTGATGTACTTTTTTATTTTCTCTTGGAATAACTTTTGCATGCACATGTGTAAGGGTTAAGGTGATTAAAGGGGAGGATTCTAAAATAGGAACAGTTGCTTCCTTAAAATTCTTCCATTTAAGATTGACATTTAATATTTTCTTAGGAAGCTATAATTCTCTTCTTTATTCCCAGATGATAATTGGTCATCTCAGGAAATAGAGAAAAAAGTCAACATAGAGTCATACTTCTCTACATCACCTCTCACAGCCTCGAGGAACAACTCCACAGATCATTCAATGTTTGTAGGCCAGTGCAAACAGTGCACTCTGGAGGTCTCTATAACAGGAATTAAGAATGGAAGAGGATATACCTGGAATTAGCATGCTTTAAGAAAAAAAATTCAGCCAATTTAGTTTAAAGATCTGATTGAAGGCTGAGGATATAGCTCAGTGGCAAAGCTCTTGCTCAGCATACATGAGACTTTGGGTTCAATCCTCAGCACTGCCAAAAAAAAAAAAATTATTGGCTTTTCTTAATGATTCATGACTCAGGAATCATCCTTCTAAAGATTTTTTTTTAAAAGACCCTTTAATGACATGAGCAGAGGAGGTGGGCTTTATAGACAGAAAAAGGTTGAAGAAAGCAAAAGCAAGGAACAAAAAGAGGATTGGCCTTTACAAAGTTTCCTTCTTTACAGGGTTAAAACAGAGAGGACTTGATGATCATACTGGATCAGGCAAACTGGGCCTCTTCCAATTGCTTACTGCAAATCTCCTGTTTTGGAAAGCTGGCCAATTTTAAAGTTCCATATGATTAGATATGAATCGCCTCTGTTTTGGAAAACTGGACAGTTTTAAAGTTCGATGTGATTATGTGGCCCCTACCATGAATAACTCCATTCTGGTTTGATCTGGTCTGTTGGAGCATAACACAGAAGCTCAGTCCAAAACAATGACCTCCCATAAATTTTATTTAACTCTGCTCAGAACACCTAATTAAACAGGTATATCCTGAAGTCTGTGGCCCCCTGAGCATGATGTGAAGGGTCAGGGAGCAGACAGATCAGTAGAGGTCTTGGAGGAAAGAAATAATGTAATACAACAAATGAAAGAGGAGGTCATGGTTCCTCTCTACAAAGAACGTATATTTTTTTCTTGTCTTATGCTCTAGACAAGAAAATATATATATAAAACAAAGTTCTCATGTGTTATACAGTAAGGAATGGTCAGCTTATAATTACACATATACAAGAATATCTACTTCATCCTATCACCTTTCACTTAAAAATCATACTTCAGTTACTACAAGTTCAAGGATGTAAGCACACTTCTTAATTCTAAACAAATTATGCTATTAATTAAATGTCAATCTTAGTCATTAAAGAGCTCTAAAATCAGATCATTCCACAGTGAAACCCAGGAGGTAACAAATTCCTCCCATAAACACAGTTTCCAATCTATTTTAGCATCCTAGTCTTTAATATGAACAGCTTGGAATCATCTAGCATATGAGGGAATTCTCTATTGTCAAAAGCAAAGACCAAAATAAACCAAAGAAAGCTGAAAAACATAGACTGGCCTGGAAGAAGGAAATTTAGGAGAAGACCATCCCTGAAAATCCCCAGCAAGGGGCTTCCCAAAAGGATGGAATAACTGTAACTGGATTTTTTTTTTTTTTTATACTCCTGCCTGAAATGCTTAGTAAGCTCGTATGAAGTGTGGTTTCAGATAGTGCACAGCAGGCAGGACTGTGGTCTCTGAGAAAAGGTGATCAGCACCGTGAGCCTGCATTGGGCCCAGAGAGAGGCAGCTTTCAGGCTGCGAGGCAGGGAGGAGAACCTACAGAGAGCCCAGAGTTGAGGAGAGAAGGGGGCTGCAGAGAGGCCTGGGTGGTTGGAATTTGCAGGACTGAGTACAAGAAGGAGAAACTGCAGGTAAGACAGAGCACCTGAGCCCTGGAGACCCCAGACTGTAGACTGATTGGCATATGCATGTGAGGTGAGAAAGAACTACTAGGAAGGAGCAGAATAATTCCCAAAGACCACACAGGGCCTCCATAGTTATATTCCCAACTTTTAGGCAACAGGAAAACTAAGCAGCAAAGTGCCTTGAGAATTGTTCAGGGAATTGCTGCTTCTCCTCGAAGATGTGGAAGGAATATTTGACTGTTGAAACTATTTGCCTACACGACTTTAATTTAAAAAAACAATGTTTAAAAGCACCATAGCAGGACTATTCACAATAGCTGCGGTGGTTTGGGTCTTAAATATCCCCACAAAGCCCTAATAATAACAGCTTTATTTCTAGCTTGTGGGTCCATTGGTAGGTGGTGGAATTTTAAGCAGTGGGGCCTAAGTGGAAGGTCCTTAAGTCTTTGGGAGCATGCCCACAAATGGACTAGGGAACCTCAGTCTCTTTTTTCTTTTAGCTTCCTGACCATAAGGTGAGTGGTTTGCTGCACTCTATCCTACCGCCATGATGTGCTATCTCACCACCAGGCTCAAAAGAATAAGGCAAATCAATCATGTACTGAAACCTCCAAAACTATGCACAAAAAAACCTTTTCTCTTTATAAATTGACTAAGTAAGGTATTTATTATAGTGACAGGAAACTACCACAATAGCCAAAAGGTAGGAATGGCCCAAATATTCATCAAAAGACAAATGGATAAACAATTTGAAATAGCCATATGATGGAATATTATTCAGCCATAAAAATAAACACAGTCCTGATAATGCTACAATGTAGATAAAACTTCAACATATAATGATAAATGAAAGAAGCCAGACACAAAAGGACGCACATATGAATCGATTTATATAAATTATCTAGAATAGATACATCCATAGAGAAAAAATGCAAAGTAAGGGTTGGGGCTGTAGCTAAGTGGCACAGCACTTGCCTAGCACATTTGAGACACTGATTTAGACCCTTAACACCACATTAAAAAATAAACAAATAAAATAAAGTCATGCTGTCCATCTACAACTACAAAAAAATATTTTTTAAATGCAAAGTGAGGGTTGCTATGGGCTGGGGAAAACTAGGAATGAGGATAACCATCTTAATAAATAAGGGTTTTTGCCAGGTGTGGTGGCCTACACCTGTAATCCCAGCAGCTCAGGAGACTGAGGCAGAAGAATCGAGAGTTCAAAGCCAGCCTCAGCAACTTAGCGAGAACCTAAGCAACTCAGTGAGACCCTGTCTCTAAGTAAAATATTTTTAAAAGGGGTAGGGATGTGGCTTAGTAGGTAAGCCCCTCTAGGTTCAGTTCCCCAGTACCAAAAATAAATAAATAAATAAATAGATAGATCAAGGGGTTTATTTGGAGTGATGGGAATGTTTTTGAACCAGCCAGGTGTGATAGCTGTACAACATTGTTATTGTACTGATTGCCACTGAACTGGTTGATTTAAAACAGTTCATTTTGTATTATGTGAATTTAACCTCAATAAATCATTCTAAAAGCTACCAACAAAAACAACAGATGCCATATGTAATCAAGGTTTAGTTGTAAATTGCCAATTAGTTGAGTCTAATTAAGCTTTGTAGTAACCAACACAATTTATTTTCTCCAGAAAGCTTGACAGAAAGACTTTCAAAAGATTAGATCCCCAGTAAATGACAGTCATCATTGTTGAAATACTAACATAACAAGCTAAGTTGCAAATTTGTTTGTAATTTACTGAACAAGCAAACATAGCCAAGAGAGTGGGGGTGGTTGCTGATGCTAAATCTCTGCCACGTTTGGGCAGGGAAGCCTTGAAGCACCTTCAATCTTTAACAAAATACAAATTGCCTTTTGATTCAACACCACTACCATAACGAGTAGGAAATTTCTACTAATTTAAACTCAGTTGAAGGGAATTATAGCTAAGTATATAATGAGTGCAAGCTACTTAGAAAAAAGAATTTAAGTGTCCTGTCCCTTGTAGTTATTTTTTTTTTTTAATCCCAACAGCTTATGCATTTGACTTTTCCAGCTTATATTTGTATTTTGATTCTGATGATTAGATCTGGGTCTGGGTTTCACATATTGCAACAGCATTTGAAAAACTGAAAGATATGTTGATTTGGGGTTTGGATTTCGTTTTGTTTAAAAAAATCAAAATGACATGAAAGTATCACAAACACATTTTTTACAATCCTGCCTTTTCCTATATTGTTAACAACAACAAAAAAAGTAGTCTTTTTTCCCTTGGATTTAAATATAGAGTCAAGGTGGGGCTGGGGTTGTGGCTCAGTGGTAGAGCGCTCACCTAGCACGTGCACGGCCCGGGTTCAATCCTCAGCACCACGTACAAATAAACGCATCGTGTACAACTAGAGCAAATAAATAAATATTTGAAAATAAATATTTTCAAATAAATAGAGCAAATAAATAAATATTTAAAAATATATAGAGAGAGTCAAGGTGATGTAGGAAAAAGCAAGTGAGGTTTGGGAGTCAAAAGGACATAGATTTGGAGCTGGGGCTATAGCTCAGTGGCAGAGTGCTTACCTAGCATGTGTGAGACACTAGGTTTGCTCCTTAGCACCGCATAAAAATAAATAAAGGCATGCTGTCCATCTACAACTACCAAAAAAAAAGATTTTAAAGAACATAAATTTGAATTGTGGTCCTGCCTCTTATAAAACTCACCTGCGTGGCAGGCATGTGGCAGATGACAGGTGTAATACACACGACCGTTGTGATAATTATCATGATTCAAAAGGAACAGAGGATTGAAAGAGAAAAGAAAGGATGAATATGAGAAAGGAAGGAAAAGGGGGGAAATAGGCAATGAAAAAGAGCAAGAATGTGAATGGAATCTCATTGGTGTGTGTGCTGAAATGGGACTCCTGAATCTTTGCCCGGTTCTTCCTCTGGTTTGCCTGTTATGCTCCTGGTTTTCTTCGCTCTTGTCTCTCTCGGGATGTTGGTAAGTGTCTCATCAGTTCCCATCTCCCCTTGGGTAGTACTCTATGATTATGTGAAATTCACTAGTGGGGTAAAGGAACAACAAAACAGTGAAGTAAATGAGGTTTATGGAGACAAATTTTAACTAGATTAGAACATAAGGGAAATCTAGTTGGTCAAGGCAAAAAAATATATATTTCTCCTGATGGATCTTTTCTCTGGGTATTAATAATACATGATCAACACAGAGAGTTTAGAAACACTGGAAGGTAATAGGAAATTAAAATCACAGTGAGCATTTCTACCCAGAGATAAC
The DNA here is from genome assembly GCA_025594165.1 of Tamias sibiricus. Classification (NCBI taxonomy): domain Eukaryota; kingdom Metazoa; phylum Chordata; class Mammalia; order Rodentia; family Sciuridae; genus Tamias; species Tamias sibiricus. The sequence continues at coordinate 47,068,846 of CM046669.1, read as the reverse complement.
ACAATTGATGTAGGTTTTTTTTTTTTTTTAATTCATTCCAGTCTGTTTCTTTTTTTTTTTTTTTTCTTAGCCCTGTGGTCTCAAACTATAGTATGATATTGTCTCCTTATTTTTAAAAAATTTCATTTATATCATGAGCATTTTCCTTGTCTTTATTTTCTCAAAAATATTGTATAGGTGTACCCTAGTTCATTTAACACTAATAACACATTAATGATAAACTTTCTACCCTGACACCTAACCCCACCCCAAGTGCTTCTTCTCAGAAAAGCATCACAGTTATAAAAGAAAAGGTTAATGCAAAAGGTAACATTAGTGTTAAGACTTGAGTATTGTCTTGTGTGTCTTAGTTTTACAAAGAAAAATTATAGGTATATTTTAAAAATCAAGAAAGTTGGAAAAGATTGAGAAACACTGTTACTCTTCCCCAAATATAGTGTTACTCTTACATAACACCTGTCATTTGTCTGTGGATTTCCACAGTACAACAGCATACGGAAGGTTTTTCCTCTCAAGTCCTTTTCTGACTTGAGTTTATGACTTGCTTTGAAGTTGAGAAGACCATGTCCTGCAGGATACAAGAGATCATTCTGGCTGTGGACGTGAGCAGGCCTTGACTCTTCCTTATCAAGGAAGCAATTTGCCAACAAAATTGACTAGGTCATGTCTCAGCTAATTGCAAGTAAATGGTTTTTCCTAAAATTTAATCCCACCCACCCCAGATATGACATAAAAATTAAAAATAAAAATAAAATTTTGATCATGTGCCACTGAACTTCTGCTCTATTTATTTCAAACAAGTTGAGGGATATGTTTTCTTAAATCTCGTGGCAATAATTAAAAAGAAAGATCTAAATATTTCAACCTCCTAACAAAGTACTATGCACCAACTAAATATTTGTTGATAAATACACAAAAAATAATAAGTTTTAGCACTTAATGATGTTCCCCATCTATAAAATAACACTGTAACATTTTGTCTTCATAGTGTTAAGGGGTACATAGTTGAGATCATGCTTGATCATGTATGTTATAAACAGCGAATGGACTTCAAGGACCAACAGATTTCAGACTGCTCCCTTAAAATGAGAAAAAAATACCAGAACACTCAGGACTGTTTTGCCAGATTGGACGTGCAGAAGGTAAGCCTGCATTCTTAGAAACACGGAGCTATCACCCAGAATGATACATAGTCCTATCTACTACATTCAAACCAATTAAAACAAACTGATGAGAAAAATAGCATCCAGACAGAAAGAAAATTCATTTCATTTTCTACTGCCATAGGTAAATGAAATGCATTTAACCATGATTCCAGTCATAATTCCCACTGAATGTGATCTATGACTGTCCCGCGGGCAGCCACTCCCTCTAAACCGCAGCAGTGAGTGTCCTGCTGCTGGCCACAGAGGCAGAAGGGACCACCATTCACAGTACCAGGTGGCTAAGGATGAGGCATTCTTTCCTTTCATTTTTATATGCTTCGAGCTATACTTCACAGTTTCCAAAGGTCTGAGCACACAGAATATTTTGGGGATTGAAGTAGGAGAAAAACAATTAAGGAAAACCAACATCCATCCTTGAAGGTAAATCTACTTCACAGCAAACTTCAGATTCCAGAAAAAGTCAGATCAATATTCTCTGGTTGAACGTAGTTTTCTGTGTTGGAAGAAAGGCTGCCCAGATACTGCCAGCTTAGGGCAACCAGGAGCATGAGAAATGACAGGTAAATGGGGGAGTCGTGGCTTTGGGAGATCAGCTGACACTTGGGAGATGATTCACCTTGTTTGGAAAATGGGTCTGAGTTGGGGATTCTATGATAAATCTCATGCATATGCTGATCTTACAATAGCTTTGACAACTTATAGCTTTGACAACTGGCACAAGGTGGCATTCATCATTAGTGTTACTGCTTGCCCTTTCCCAATATTCACTGCCTGTTTGAATACCTGCTGATTACTGGCAGCCAAAGCAGCAATGCCATGCATGTGGAATAACAGAAGTTAAGCAGCACCCTCTGGTTTCTGAGTCTGGAAAGGAAAATGACGACATCTGGAACATGGTGCATGGCATTGATTATCAGTTCCTTCAGGCAGATGAGTCAATATTCTCTGGCTTAGCAAAATACTCCAATTTCTTAATGTATCTGCTTCAAATCTCTTGAGGCCCAAATTCTCCCATCTTACTGGTCCTCTGGAGAATCATGAATGATATTTGTTTTCTGAAAAATAGACCCATAGAGTTGGCAGGCTCTAGGTCCTCACCAACTAGCAGCTCCTAGTATTTAACTTCAAACACATTTGACAGGTATTGATAATGAAAATTTGTGTTCAGACTTTAATAGTTTTTATAAGATATTTAAAGAGTTGACTTTAGAACTATGTTTCACTAATGAAATTATTGCCAGCAGATAACATAATTTCAAGGACATGTTTTTTGAAAAAATGTGTAACAAATACCAATTATAATGTTGAAGCTGCTCTATTAAGAACACAAACAATAATAAATGTTGGAGAGGATGTGGGGTAAAAGGAACACTCATACATTGCTGATGGGACTGCAAAATGATGCAGCCAATATGGAAAGCAGTATGGAGATTCCTTGGAAAACTGGGAATGGAACCACCTTATGACCCAGCTATTCCACTCCTCAGTCTATACCCAAAGAACTTAAAAACAGCATACTACAGGGAAACAGCTACATCAATGTTTATAGCAGCACAATTCACAATAGCTAACTGTGGAACCAACCTAGATGCCCTTCAGTAGATGAATAAAGAAAATATGGCATATATACACAATGGAATAAAAAGAGATAAAAGAGAATAAAATGAGCCCAGCTTAGTGGCACATGCCTGTAATCCCAGCACAGTGGGGTTGGGATGGGGAGCATAGGAGGATTAGAGGAACACTAGAAAGGCCAATGGGGAGGGAAGAAAAGGGAGGAGGCAAAAGGGGGGGGGAAAGATGGTAGAATGAGATGGATACCATTACCTAAGTGCATGTATGAAGACACAAATGGTGTGAATATACTTTGTATACAACCAGAGACATGTAAAAATGTGCTCTATAAGTGTAATATGAATTGTAATGCATTCTGCTGTCATATATAACAACTTAGAATAAAAGAAAAAAGAAAAAATTTTTAAATGTTGAAGTTGCTAAATTAATTTGTTTATTTGAAATATTTTTGCTTCTATTCACTTCCTTGCAACGTGAATTTTTTGTTTTTCAAAATGTAGGGGAATTAAGCCAGGCCATGGTGGTGCACACCTGTAATCCCAGCACTTGGGAGGCTAAGGCAGGAGGATCACGAGTTCAAAGCCAGCCTCAGCAATGGTGAGGCACTTAGCAACTCAGTGGGACCATGTCTCTAAATAAAATACAAAAAAAGGGCTGGGGATGTTCAATCCCCAGTACCCCCCCCCAAAAAAAAAAAGTAGGGGAATTAAGCCCAGAAACCCTCCTCCTCAAAGAGATTTCTCAGGGGAAGCCATGGAAACATCTGTAAAGAAAAAAAACCAGTGGATAGTGACAGATCATGAACCCCAAGGTCTTGTGATAGTTAATTCACATATCATACAAGACACGATTTTTGTGATGGCTTGCTTCCCATTCCCTGCCACCAATTCTTCCCTCCCTCAACAAACACCCTGTTCCCCATCAAGGAGTGAAATCTGTTCCTCCCCTCTCAAAGCCAGGCTAAGGCGAGACACCTGTTTGACCAATACAACATGGAGAAATTGAGGTTCTCAAGCCAACAGGAGCAAGCTAGAAGAATTTTAAATTATTTTAATAAAATATATTTTATTCACTATAGTTTTAGAAACTAAAGAGAAGAGAATTGAAACAAAAAGACATGACCAGAAGTGACAAAATAAAAATTTTGTCCTAGGATTAGTGGGACACTAGAAAAGCCAATGGGGAGGGAGGGGAAGGAAGGGAGCAAAAGGGTTTGTAAGAGCCTTTGATGAGGAAGTAGCTCTGAGATGGTGGCTGGCTGAGAGCCAAGAGGTGGCGCTTATTTTTCAGAAGCAAGGCTTTGTTCACTACAACTTACACCTGACTTTTATAGTAGCTCGTGGGCACTGCGTGCTGCACCTGTAAGTCGAGCTTGTGAGACGTGTATGCCTGTTAAGAGAACTGATGCACCTGTGATGGTTAAAGAGTATAAAAACAGACTGTGGGGGTGGGATCAGAAGAAGCAGAATCAGAGGGGGAAAAAATAGAGAAAGGAAGAAGAAGAAGGAAAAATAAAGGAACCACTCATTCCCAGTCTGCTTCCAATTTCTTTCCCACGGTGTTGTTGCTGCAGACGGCAACAAGTGGTGGCCCGTACGGGGAACTCATCGGCACGGCAGGTAAACTGAGGAACCTCGCAGGAGTCTCTGGCCAGAGCAGTTAAGGGCGAGGGAAAATGGGTTCGGAAATTTCAAGGAACCAGATGGTCAAGGTTATTAGAGATTTGTTGTTTCCAATGTGGCATTTAGTTAGGGAATGCCTGTTCTCAACTAGACCTAAGGTCCAGGAAAGTGTTACTGAAAGTGCCGAAGCTTTGGGACAGATACAAGAAAGGGAGTCAGTTAGGGCTAGTGAGGGTAATATTAGTGAGGAAGAATTAAGTTGGAAAGGCTTATGTAAGGCAGTATTAAGCGGGGGACAATACTTAGTTTGGAGGTTTCAATTCCAAGAGCTCTGTGTTGAAGCCGCTCGTAGAAATGCGGCTGCAGGATTTCCAGGTCGTATCGTAGACATGTTTGTTAACTGGAGAAGGGCAATATGCTGATTTACAGGTTCGAACTCAGTTCGATCCTGGAGGTTACGCTCAAATATACGCTGCAGCTGTTAGGGCTTGGAAAATTATGCAAGGAACTGGCGACTTACAGGGTAGCTTGTCTAAAATAATTCAGGGATCCAATGAGCCATATGCTGAATTTATTGATCATATTTTACAGACAGCAAGTAGAGTTTTGGGCTCTGTTAAGATCAAGCCATGCCATTAGTTGTTCAGCTGGCATATGAAAATGCCAACAAATATTGTCAAGACCCAGTATTAATTTGGGGGCGAGGATCTGTTTGTGTCTTTCCACAGCACACGTCCTCGCCAGTGTGGATACCATCAAGATTGATAAAACAGGTGCCAAGTCAAAAGGGCCAAGATGAAGTTGTTGGTGGATCCTCCTCTTAATGATTCCCTTAAGCTGCACGCTTTTTCCTTCAATAAACTCACAACTTAAGTCTCATTCCTCCTGTCTGGGACGAGAGGATCTCTCTTTAGTGTGCGCACAATTGTGGTTTTTTTTTTTTTTTTTATGTCTTTATGTCTGTGCGTCTGTCCAGATTTCATGTAAATGTGACATCACAAATAACAAAAACTGAGTGCTCATGAAAATTAATTAAAAAATGGATCCAAATACCTTTAATTCATTTAAGTCAAAAGTGTTCAATTCAAATTGGATAAACAAACAAAAAAATGAAGGTACCTTCAAACTTAATTCATAAGTATCTCCAGGACTTCTCTTCAGCAAGGAATATGACTAATACTGTTCAGCCTGATATTTTTGGTATTTGATGTGGGATTATTTATTTGTAATTAATTTTATTTGTTAAACAGCTAATTAATTTAAAAAGTTAAATTGTTTCAACAGGTATAAACATATGTGTGTGATTCTATATAAGTGTTCATTAAAGGTTGCTGTGTATGCAGAGGCTCAAAAGTTCCAGCTAACAAAATATTTTTCTACTTTTCCACAAATAAGTTAAATGCTCTTAGCCTTTCTTTAATCCGTTCTAAATGTGATATTTTGCCAGCTAATGTTCATGGGAGCTCAAGCAGCAATGTATGTGAGCAGAGATCAACTTCAGAACTAAAACACCTGACCTAAGATCTAATAGTTCTATTTTTAATGATAGTTTGAATTGCATTCCTACAACTTGTTTCTTGACTCAGTGCTGGAATGGCACTGCCTTTCCTCTAATGATTGTTGCTCGAGTTCCCAGGTACATCCCTATGCCAGTCTCAGCGGACCCTGAAGACTTGCCGGTGGCATTGTCTAGACATAAAAGAGACGGCTGCTGCTGCTACAGCTGCAGGGGTCACAATCGCTACAAGCATCCCTACTGCTCAAGCATTAAACAACCTCACCAGCAATGTGGCCTCTGCTCTACATACACAAGACCTCCTAAATCAGCATCTACATTTTGAAATTGTTCTTCTCAATCAACATGTTGATCTTCTCCAAGAGCAAGTGGACATTTTGGCAGATCTTTCTACCATAGGATGTTTAGGACATTAGACAGGACAATACCTTATGGGTATCCCTTTTCTTAACCTTAGTAGGGCAGCTAATTTGTCTACAGAACTTAGTACTTGGAACCATAACTTTAATAATCTGACCAGAACCTTAAGAGCTCAAATAGTTTTGGTCAATTCCACAAGAGTGTTTGTGCCCTCTTTTGGTAATGTGATGTCCTTCTTAAAAAATATTGTATCTTGGAGTAAAAAATGGGCAGGTATTTTTGAGGCTTTGTTTACTACTTCTTTGGATTGCCATTCTATTGCTTATGTAAAATACATGCTCGTCAGCGCACAGAAAAATGTGCTTGCCACCTTAGAAACCGGAGCATCTCCTCATGGTTGGTTGGCTGGTAGTCAAAGACGGGAAAGTCTCATGTGACCAACATATCAACCTAAGACAGGAGTCAAGGGCACTCTATCTATGGCCTTGATTATCCAATGACGGGTAAGAATGTCGGTTGCAAATGCAGACACCTAAGACAGGCACAGTAGATCCTGATGTGGTGAGGGTCTTCACCCATCCATTTAAGCTATCCCTCTTTTAAAACAAAAAGGGGGAAAATGTAAGAGCCTTTGATGAGGAAGTAGCTCTGAGATGGCAGCTGGCTGAGAGCCAAGAGGTGGCATTTACTTGTTTGTCAGAAGCAAGGCTTTGTTCACTACAACTTACACCTGACTTTTATAGTAGCTCGTGGGCACTGCGTGCTGCACCTGTAAGTCGAGCTTGTGAGACGTGTATGCCTGTTAAGAGAACTAATGCACCTGTGATGGGTAAATAGTATAAAAACAGACTGTGGGGGCGGGATCAGAAGAAGCGGAATCAGAGGGGGAGAAGATAGAGAAAGGAAGAAGAAGAAGGAAAAATAAAGGAACCACTCATTCCAAGTCTGCCTCCAATTTCTTTCCTGCGGTGTTGTTGCTGCAGGTGGCAACAAGGGTTAAAAAAAAAAAAAAAAAAAAAAAAAGATGGTAATGCATTCTGCTGTCATATATAACAACTTAGAACAAAAAAAAATTTGTTTTTAATTAAAAAAAAAATTCTGTCCTAAATAATACCTGGATGAATATAACATACTTACCAGTACTAAAGGTATCTTTTATCATAGCTTAGTATTATAATATTTATGCTTTTATGTTCTGTAAGCTGCCTGGTACCGAAAACCGGGAGGAAAAACTCTCGGAGGCAGAGTTAAGCTTTTACTACTTTTACTTCTACTTTCTTAGAGCTTAGAGAGGGAAAGAAAGATTTTTAGAGAGAAAGATTAAAGCGAGCTTTTCTTCTTATCTTCTTAGCTTAGAGTAGAGCTTAGCTTAGAGAAAGATTAGAGCTTCTTTCTACTCTCTTCTTTCTTCCTTCTTTCTTCTGTCTTCTGTCTTCTGTCTTCCTCAGGAGCCTCGGCCTAACTCTGACCAGTCATTACTTCTTCTATCTGGTTTCTCTTCTGTCTTCTATCTGGTTTCTCTTCTGTAACCGCTCTGCCTACATTCTGGCCGCTCTGATTCTTCTGACCGACCGAGTGACTACCCGACTGACCGAATGAATTTGTTCTCCTAACTCGGACCGCTTTCACCCGGTTATATACCTTCAGCTTTGCGGGTGCCTACAGGTGCGTCACATACATATCAGGTGGAACTTATGGCTTCCAGCTAGCTACAACAGCCCTTCCTAATTAGGGCTCCTTCAATGTTCCCTTTTTATTGAACTCCTTTAGTGTTGCATGCCTATAATCCCAGCGGTTCAGGAGGCTGAGGCAGGAGATCATGAGTTCAAAGCAGCCTCAGCAACTTAGCAAGGCACTTAGCAACTTGGCGAGACCCTGTCTCTAAATAAAATATAAAAAGGTCTGGGGATGTGGCTCAGTGGTTAAGCATCTCTGGGTTCAATCCCCAGTACCAAAAAAAAAAAAAAAAAAAGACATTGAGTTTTCAGACTACTTCCCACCTTTCATGTCATTGATTATTGTAAATATTTATTGTTTTAAAAGCTCTAAAACATTCCAACTTTATTTAGAAAACAAGAAAACCTGCAGCACAGTTAAAATAAATATCACACATTAGCTCATAAATACTTTCGTTTTTCTTGTTTATTTTTGGACAGGTTGTCACTGTGTTACCCCTAACTTGCTGCCTTCTCAAATATCTGAAATTACAGGTAAGCAACACCAAGGCCAGCTATCTTGTGTTTTTACTTTTCTGATAATCTCTTTTTATTCTTTCATTCAACTTCAAAGGTCATTTGATCACATTTTAAACACATATTAAAGAATAGATAAACCTGAATGTGAGGCAATGGGTTAGTTTAAATATGTTAGATTTGTATTTTCCCAGTCTTTTTATCTGCCAAACCACACTTGCAAATTAAACTGCTGTTTTAATCTGTGCTGCTCAAAAAGTAAAAGAATCTCCAAACTTCCTTTTATAACACATTTTACTAATGCCAAAATCTTAAACTAAACCACTTGAATACTGTGTTTATTGGCTTAAGTTCTTTAGAGCTTGATGAAGGTAATATTTGTCACTACAAATTTCTTCTCTATCATGTGTGAAGAACGAGAGAATAGACATATAATTCTCTCTTTCTGGAAGTCAGTCTCAGGGTAGATCCACTTCAAAAGCTTAGAGTCCAACTTTGAAGTTCTCTCCACTTCAAAAGCTTTGCCTTGAAGTGTGTTGTGGAAAGAAATGCATGCAGAGACGTCCTGAATATTAAGATTTATTAAGAATTACTTCCTGTAGTGAAAAATAGAAGCAAAATAATAAACGGGGTGTCATTCTGAAAGAAAACTTGAAGAGATATAGAAATCAAATTCTTCTTTACTAAAAAAAAAAAAAAAAAAGTTTAGTTTTAAGGATTTCAGCATGCTTTTTCTTTCTTCATGGCTTTATCCAATTAGCAACCAAAGGTGCAAGTTATTCATCCTAAACAAGATAATATTGCAAACAATTTAAGTATATTTTAATCCTAATAAAATTTAAAACTGCATTAAGGAAAAGAACTGCACGTAAATGAAGGGTTAAAAAACAGGGTGTTGCTATTTTTCTTTGTCATTGAATTAGTTTAGAAATATTTAAAATATTTAGAAATAACTGAAAGTGCTACTTCATGAAATAAAAAGTAGTGCAGAAATAGTATACAATAATATATGACTTTTTTACTTAGGAGACACACTTAATCTGTAGTAGTTCCATAAATAAAGAACTATTTCTTTGTCCATTGATATGGCTCTAGATTATTGAGTGCCAGCCATAGGGTAGGTGCTCAGAACACATTTGCTAAAGAAATGAATGAATCCCTAAGAAACCAGAAAGAATACTGAGAAAGGATAGCAGAGTGATTGCGTAATAGAGCATTACAGTTGTTCACAGATCATGAACATCTAGAGCTAGAAGAAACCTCCAGAAATTACTGAGATCTTTGCTCCTCAAAGTGTGGTTAACAGACCAGTAGCAGCCGCATCACCTGAGAGTTGGTTAGAGCCCATATTCTCAGAGCCCATCCAGATGGATTGGGTCAGAGTCTGCATTTTGGCAAGACCCTACATAATTGGCAGGTACAATAAAGTGTGCAAAAGTCCTGACTTAAATTATTCTGGCTATAGCCCTACTATGGAACATGGACAAGTCTGATCATTTATTATAGCATAGAATAGAAATGAAAGAGTCCTTTGGGAAACTGATCCCATGATTGATACTGATAAGGAATACTTTATCTGAGGAGTAGGCACAGGACAAAAGAAAAAGGAAGCCAGGCTTGGTGACACATGCCTGTAATCCCAGTGACTTGGGAGCTTGAGGCAAGAGGATCACAAATCGCAGACCAGCCTAGTCAATTTATCATGGCCCTAACCAACTTCGCTAGACCCTGTCTCAACATAAAAAATCTGGGCATGTAGTTCAGTAGTAGAGTGTCCCTGAGTTCCATCCCCAGGACAGTGAGAAAGGGGTGTGTGGGGGGGGTCTGGTCATATCCCAAGTAAATGCCAACAAAATATTATTGAAGACCAAGTAGAAGTATTTCACAATAAAGAAAAATAGCAGTGGTCCCATCAAGCAGGTTTTTTTTATCAGTTCAAAAGGAGGTAGGTACCCTCTAGTTCCTTGGAAGGTCCATATAGATTACAGAGCTTCAGACACTGAACTGAAATATTAGAGAAGGGCTCTGTTTTCGGTGTGATAAAAGGAAGAAAGAAAGGAAGGAGTAAAAGAAGATGGGAGGGAAACAGGTAACCAAGGGAGAAGCAGGGAGAAAGAGAGGAAGGATCTAAAAAGGTATGGGAGTGGCGGGGGGGGGGGGGGGGGGGGGGGGGGGGGGGGGGCAGTGGACAGAAGTGACTTCAGGAACAAAGAGAAAAAGAACATTTAAAAAGTTCTATTAAAGATCTACTGTGTGACAGACACTGAGCCAGGTGCTTTGAATATAGTATCTGATTAAATCCCATACAATATTCATTATATCTGAGCATTGAAAACGAAAAGATAAAACTGAAGCTCAGAGAACAAAAAGAACATCAACAATCACTTCACAGGAATCACATATGAACGATAAAAATTCAAAGAGCTCAGGTTTATGAGAAATCAGGGAAATACAAACCAAAACCAAATGAGATCCCAGTTTCTGCCTATGTGTTAATAAAAATGAAGATTACTGACAATACCAAAGATAGCAGATGCAGATCAGTAGAAACTCTTATGTATTGCTTGTGGGAATATAAATTGGTATAATTGTTGCTATGGTTTAGATGCAAGGTGTTCCCCCAAAAAACTCATGTGTGAAACAAAGCAAGAATTTTCAGAGGTGAAATGATTAGATTGTGAAGTATAACATAATCATTGGATTAATCCACTGATATAGATTAGCTGGGTGGTAAATTAAGGCAGACAGGGTGTAGCCGAAAGAAATAGGTCACTAAGAGCAAGAAATAGGTCACTAAGAGCATGCCTTTGGGGTTTACATTTTGTCCCAAGTGAGCAGAGCTCTCCCTTTGCTTCCTTGTTGCTGTGACCTGAGCTGCTTTTCTCCTCCATGCCCCTCTGCTGTGAGGTTCTTCTTCACCTTGGGCCCAGAGTTCTGACTGTGGACTGAACCTCTGAAACCACAGGCCAAATAATTTTTCTTCTTCTACCTTGTTCTTGTCAGGTCTGTTGGTCATAGTGACACAAAGTTGAATAAAACAATCACTTTGATAAATTTTAACATTAGTAAAGTTGATGTACACGTACCTTTTAACCTAGCAATTCCATTCTTTAGGTGGGTACCTTAACTAGAGACAATCTTACAAATGTGAACAAGATGAGATTGGCAAGAATTTCCATAAAAACACTGTTCATGACAGCAAAATACAATTGGAAACTGTATGTTGAATAAAGAGCAGATAAATAAATTGTGGTACATTCATACAATGCAATACTATGGAACAATGAACAGGAATGAATTGGAGCCACATTGAGCAACATGGTTTTATTTTTGCAGCATATTGAGAGAAATAAGCAAGTCTTAAAGACAACATATGATGCAAAATCTTTGTTTTTAAATTTCGCAAACAAAGCTAAAAGAAATGTTGAAGCAAATGTGAGTTAACAATCCCAACATACAACCCACTGGTTCTTGGAGCCACAAGCCAAGATATTGAAAGCTGAGCTGTGATTTCCTGTAAGTACAATATAATATACGGAATTTTCATGTCACACTCAAGAAAATGACAATAAAGTACAAACATACAGTTTTACAACGATGGAATATGTAAAACAACAAAATATAAAACTACATTGGAAGCCCAGCACGGTGGCGCATGCCTGTAATCCCAGCACTTGGAAGGCTGAGGCAGGAGGATTGAGAGTTCAAAGCCAGCCTCAGCAATGGTGAGGCACTTAGCAACTCAGTGAGACCCTGTCTCTAATAAAATACAAAAAAGGGCTGGGGATGTGGCCCAGTGGTCAAGTGCCCCTGAGTTCAATCCCTGGTACCCAAAAATATAAATTAATTAATTAATTAAAATTAAAATTAAAAAAGGGTCTGGGATAGGGCTCAGTGGTTTAGCACCCCTGGTTTCAATCCCTGGTACCAAAAAAAAAAAAAAAAAAAAAAAAAAACTACATTGGAAATGTTCCTTTTGTGGGGGATATTCTCTAATCAATTTGGACACTGTGGACTCTATCAAATCATGTCCAAGGTTGTGTCTCTTTCCTGATGAATCTCCCTCTAATGAAAACATTCTTTCCTCCAAGGAACTTTGATCTGCTTTCAAAATGAAGGCCGTCCTTTCTATAATTTCCATTGCCCATGTGGTGTGCATGAATGCCTCCAGCTTTTGAACAGTAAAATGATAAGAAGGTTAGGAAGGGGGCAGAGGGGAGGAGAGATCAGTTTCCATAGTGACTTCTTCAGAGTGACCAGTAGCTGAAGCTGTTGAGCCTGGGTGGTTTCTTTAGACTCATTCATAAATAAGACTTAAATTCAGGATAATACATGGCATAAAAGCAGCAGTGAAGGGGGACGGCTGGATAAAATGAAAGTTAAGAATGTCCTATGCCAGTTCATGACATGAAGTGCACCTGTTTATCCATATCCTAGACTCTGGCTTTAAAAAATTAAGAAACAAGGGTTGGGGTGTGGCTCAGTGGTAAAGTGCTTGCCTGGCATGTGTGAGGCACTGGGTTCTATCTCAGCACCACATAAAAATAAATAAATATACAAATAATAAAATAAAGGTCCATCAACAACTGAAAAAAAAATTTAAGTGAGAAATATAAAGAGATAAATCCATACATAGTTATACATTCTAAAAACCTAGAAATGCTAAAAATATGACTCTAAGTTTATCAAATAATAAAACCCAGAACCTATTTGAAGTGAAGAGAAAGGAGTTTCAAATAACTTCAGAGGTCAGTGATGTAGCCCTACACGTAAAGCTATTGGATATAAAACTAAGGATTGGTGGCAGGTATTAGTCTTCCTAAGTCACTTACCTCCATTGGGCTAGCCAAACAAATCAACAGAGAGCTGGAGTCAGCCTGTACCACTGGTTTTCCAACCCTGCAGTACAACTTTTCAGCATATTTCTACCACCGTGGAAGGGAAGGAAAAGTTGATCCATGGCTATGTTGACATAGGAGCTGCATGGAAGTGAAATATAATTGTCTACTTGAAGTTCTTCTGTTTTTGCTCCACAAATCTCTTCAGCTGAACAATTTATAGGGTATGAGCTTCCTGAGAGGAGAATTCTTTACAGTCTGGCACAAAGAAGTCAGTCACTATAACCAGTAATGACGACAGTGTTACATAAATATAAATTTAGTAATATTTTTTTTTTTATTGCAAATGGAGTATAGAGGTAGAAAATATCCTTGCTATGTGTTGTAAGGAAATGAAAAGCACAGCATGTCTCCCTCAGGGAGCTTATGGTCTACAGATGATAATATAAAAATATAAAAGCTGACACATCTGGAATCAAAGAGACATTCTAAAAGGTAATATTCGAGTCAAAGAAGAAATCATAAGGGAAATTGTAAAATGCTAAGACCTAAATAACAATGAAAAAACTGCATGCCCACACATGTAGGACTCCGCTAAAGCACTACTCAAAAGATATTTTATAGTTTAAGTATGAAAGATGGAAAATGGGGCTGGGTTGTGACTCAGCGGTAGAGCACTTGCCTAGCACGTGCGCTGCCCGGGGTTCAATCCTCAGCACCACGTAAAAACAAAGGCATTGTGTACAACTAAAACAAATAAATAAATATTAAAAAAAAGAAAGATGGAAAATAAGTGAGCTACATGTTCAACTTGCAAAGACAGGAAGAGCAACAGAGTGTACCTGAAGGAATAGGAGGAAGTTTGTAGCTACACAGGCAAAAATCAATGGATTAGAAAATTAAAGAATCAAAATGTGATAAACTACACAAATGCCAGAGTGTCTAAATAGTTCTAGATTCTTCTAGAATGATGGGGAAAGAAATAGTTGAATAAACTAAATACATAATAAAGGGGGAAAGTAACAAAAATACATCAGACACTTAAAAGTAATAAAAAGATAATATGAACAATATCCACTAATACATCTGGTATCCTAGAAGAAATGGATATCATTTTGGAAAAATATAATTACAACACCAGAGTTGGAAGAAATAGAAACCTTGAACAGACTCAGAAGAATGTAAACATAAATTCTACTCAACATTAAATTAACTGATGGCCTTTCTATTACAGCAGTTGTTCCAAAACACAGAGTAAGAAAGATAACCCACTTTCTTTCAGGAGGTTAAAATAATCTTGATCCCAAAGTTAAAGTTCAAAAAAACTGGGGGGAAAAAAAATTATAATGCAATCTCACTTAAGAGGGTGAGATAGGGTGAGCAGGAGGGGCAGGATAATGGAGGGAGGATGTGACCAATGACTGACATGTATATGGAAATGTCAAATAGAAACCAACTGATTTATACAATTAATATGCTATACAATTATATTGATAAAAAGAAGCCGGGTGTGGCGGTACATGCCTGTAATCCCAGCATCTCCAGAGGCTGAGCCAAGAGAATCCTGAGTTCAAAGCCAGCCTCAGCAAAAATGAGGTGCTAAGCAACTCAGTGAGACCCTGTCTCTAAATAAAATACAAAATAGGGCTGGGGATGTGGCTCAGTGATAGTGTCCCTGAGTTCCATCCTCAGTACCCCCCCCCAAAAAAAAAGAAAAAATAATACAGATGTCAAACTATCCTAAATAAATTATTAACTGAATCCCATGATTTATTTAAAACTTAGTTGTACATCTTGATTAAATAAAAATTTATCACAAGAACACAAAGGGTTAAGTCTCACCAAAATCAATTTGATTCACCACATTAATGAACTATGAAAGAAAAATCATGTGATCACATGATCAGCTCACTTAAAAATAAGTACCAAAATTCTAGAAATTTGGTTTCTTAATTTTAACAAATGCATCACAATGAGTAATGTGAGATGATGACATTAATGGAAACTGAAATTGATGGAGGAATGTGGAAGACTTTTCCTGTCTTTGCAATTTTCCTGCAAATTATGGAGAAATGATGGATTGTTTAATAGATGGTAATGAAGAAAAATTAAGTCCATACACTAGATAAATCCATAAATGTGAAAGGACCAATAGTAAAATTATATTCATGTATATATGACTTTAGATTGGAGAATTATCTCACAAACTAAACTTTAAAAGCAGAAATTCTAAATTTAAATAGTGACACAATTGAACAGTTTCTTTTCAACCAAAGTTAACCATGGATGACATTTCCCAGGTAAAAGATGAAAAGAAAGTACTCATGACTTCCAAAATAGTTAATGGAATTAATATCTAAAATATACCAAGAACTTTTTTCTATTCAATGAGAAAAAGACCGAAAAAAAGATAGAAAAAAATTAGTAAAAAATGTGAAGAGGCAATTTACAGAAGAATCTTAAATGAATTATAAGTACCTTATTCGTTATTAAAAATGCAAAGTAAGACAAATATTTATCCTCATCAGGTTGCATAAATTAACATAATACAGGTGCTACAGGAAAACAGAATTTCCATGCAGTGTTGAAGGAAATAAGAACAGATGTGACTACTCTTGAAAATAATCTGATAGTCCTTGAAGTAACATATCATGCCTGACGGTACAGTCTAGCCAGCCTACTCTTGGGTACTGTGCATATCCTAGAAGACTTCCCTACAGTTCTGTATGTATCCTACAACACTTCTAAAGTTCTAGATGCTCATCCCAATATTAGCTTTGGGCCGGGCACAGTGGTGCACACCTGTAATCCCAGCACTTGGGAGGCTGAGGCAGGAGGATTGCGAGTTCAAAGCCAGCCTCAGCAATGGTGAGGTGCTTAGCAACTCAGTGACACCCTGTCTCTAATAAAATACAAAAAAGGGCTGGGGATGTGGCCCACTGGTCGAGTGCCCCTGAGTTCAATCCCTGGTACCAAAAAAAAAAAAAAAAAAAGTAATATTAGCTTTGGCCAGAGTTGAGTCAGCCTTGGGACCATCACTGAGGAAGTGGAATAGGTCAAAATATTTATAATAATCCCATTCAGTAGTCAACACAGAACTCTAAAACATAGTTTTTCACTAAAAACATAGTCGTTTTTATCAAAAAACATTTTAAAAAGCAGATTTAGTCTGTAGCACTATAACACAGAAATTGACAAGACAAATATTATTTTTCAAGGAGTATATCACAGAAACATTTCAAACCTGTTAGAGTAAATACCTTGAGAGAAAAGGGAGTTAGTTATCTTTTAATGTGGATAGGGAGTAAAGATTTTTTTCCCCAAAATGTGATAAAATTTAAAAAAAAAAAAAAAAAAAAAAAAGGTCTTTCATGAACCAATCATAATACTATGAATTGGAAAGGATTAATTCTGAACTTGCAGTAGAGAAAAGGGAATGCTATTCCAAAGCCAAAAATAGTTTTTCAACACATTCATTTGCATGTCTCCTATGTATCCAACAGCAGGCACTGGGACCCCAGGGTGCACAAGACCTTGCCCTCATAAAGCTTACCTTCTGGTGTCAGCGGTGGACAATAATCAAGTAAACATACATTACAATGTCAAGATTTGAGTTCTCTGAAGAAAGAAAGAAAGAAAGAAAGAGAGAGAGAGAGAGAGAGAGAAAGAAGGAAGGAAGGAAAAAAAGAGCAAGGAGTTAACAATCATTATAACTCCCAAAGTCCTCAGGGGACTATTTTGCATAGAGTAGTCACTGGTCACAGAAAGCCTCCCACACTGACATGTTAATGTTTGGATATGAAAAGAAGGATTTTTGTGAAGGCGTTAAGGACATATCACTAAAAATATGCCAAATTGAAATATTGATTATTTCAAGCTGAAATCACTGGAGGAACTATAACTTCAGAAAAGGCCTTTTGGCCTTGTCTTTCCCTATGTGCAGAAAGTCATTAAAAAAATCCTTTTGAGAGGGATGTGCTCCATATCCCAAGGCTGTAAAATAACTGTGACCACCAAAGACTAGTAATTTGGGCTGTACTAAACCTGAAAAACCTGGTTTCTACATCCTGTCATTCATCTCATAGTAACACCCCTAGAACTTTCTACTGTTGTACCCAATTTGCAGGAAAAAAGTCTCACAAGCCACTCACGTAATAGCCAATGAAGCCTTTATTCCGGCCTGGGGCCACCAACTACGTCCTGCACAAAGCAGGGTGGTAGAAAATGGCGCCTGCTCATAGTAAGGGCAGGGTTTGTAAAGCACACGGTTAATAAACCCTCAGGTGGAGACGGTTTAAGGGTGGGTTAATGGGCCATCAGGTGGAGACAGTTTAAGTCCAGTTTAAGTCGCCTTTGCTTATTACACTATGGGGGTCCAGATACCTGTTTTGCCTGTCACTTCTTTACAAATTTATAGATGTCTAAAAAGCGTAAGGGCTGAGGGTGTAACTCAGTGGTAGAGCACTTGCCTAGCATGCAAACTACTATTTTCTAGCACCTGTAAAAGGATCATTCCCTCATTATTTCCTTGAACCTCACTCTCTTCTAAAGAACTTCGTGGGCACGTAAAATTAAAAATAACTTTCATGCTTTTCTTTTATTAACCAGCACTTGAATTAATTGGGCTCCTATACAGAGCGGAAGAGCACACATAAAAACTAGCGGGCAGAGGGGAGCTCTCTGTCTCCTACATAAAATAGAAAATTAAAATGTAATAATGAAATGTCACTCAAAGATTGTCATGAGGGTTGTTGGATTTTGGTAAATGGCATCCCCAAGGTAAGAGTACTTTCTCTGATAAGATCCCACTGCACACAATTCACAATAGCTAAACTGTGGAACAAACCTAGATGTCTTTCAGTAGATGAATGGATAAAGAAACTGTGGTATATATACACAATGGAATATTACTCAGCATTAAAAGAGAATAAAATCATGGCATTTGCAGGTAAATAGATGGAGTTGAAGAATATAATGCTAAGAGAAATTAGCCAAACCAAATGCCGAATGATTTCTCTGATTTAAGGATGCAGATTCATAATATGCTGAGGTGGGGGAGGGGGATTAGATGAACTCTATAGATAGAGGCAAAAGGGAAAAGGGGAGAGAGGGAAAGGGAAGGGACAGGGTGGAATGCAATGGTCATCATTACCCTAAGTACATGTAGGAAGACATGAATGATGTGACTCTACTTTGTATACAACCAGAGGTATGAAAAAGTGTGCTCTGTATGTATAATATGAATTGTAATTCTATATGTAATATATTTCTGTTGTCATATATAACAAATTAAAATTTTTTAAAAATTAAAAAAAAAAGATCCCACTGCATGTGAGTGCTCTATAAAACCTAGTGTTGAAGCTCAGCTGGAAGGTCAACA
The DNA here is from genome assembly GCA_025594165.1 of Tamias sibiricus. NCBI lineage: Eukaryota > Metazoa > Chordata > Mammalia > Rodentia > Sciuridae > Tamias > Tamias sibiricus. The sequence continues at coordinate 47,050,197 of CM046669.1, read as the reverse complement.
CCAGAGGTCAAATGCAGCTTGGAGGCCAACACTGAACTAGAGGGTGGATAGGATTGCCCAGGAAACAAAGACAAGAGAATTCTAGAGAATGTCTGTCTTTAGAGAGCAGAAAGAGTAAGAGAAATCAACAAGGGACACAGAGTAAAAACAAAGAGGTAGGAATTTTTTTTTTAATTCAACATTATGGAAATCCAGAGAGAAGGTAATACAATATGTGAAATAATGCAAAAAAAAAAAAAAAATAGAGATGAAGGACTGAGAAATCACAATCAGATTTATACATTTTTGTTTGACTTTGTTTTGATTTTCTGAAGGCGAATTCAGTACTCTGAAAAAGTAAACAAATGAACATTTAATGAACATTTTCTATGCTTAAGCATTATCCCATATATTATCTCCTTTAATTTTTCTACCTCTAAGTTGTGAACATTATTGTCATTATCATAAGATTAAAAAAAAAAAAAAAAACTGGGGCTGGGGCTGAAGCTCAGTGGTAGAGCACTCGCCTAGCAAGAGTGAGGCCCTGGGTTCAATCCTCAGCACCACATACAAAGAAATAAATAAAATAAAGGTATTGTGTCCACCTACAAATAACAAATATTTAAAAAAAAAACTAACACAAACATCCAATGAAAAGGTTAAAACTCATTGTTGTATTTAAGTACAAAGTCCATACTCTATCCCCATAATGCTCCCCAGGGTTTCAGAATTAAATGAATGGTAAGACTATTTTTTAAATTCTCCTTAAAGAACCAAAATCCAGAACTTATTGAACACTTACTATGAAATAGGTCCTATAGGTCCTGTTCTGAGTACTTTGTTTATTCTCTCAATCATAACTGTACTCAGTGGAGAGCTGCAGCTGTCTGGCTGAATATGAGCACTAGGAATTCAGTGAGGTCCTATCGGTAACTTGAAATCACCAGGCTGGGAGCATTACACAACTGAAATTGGCACACTCACAAATTGGGGCTGCCTCTCTCACATGCCCATAGAACTGTTAACACCTTTAACACCATTGTTATTGACAGAGAGGGAGCTTTGTCACATCACTCAGTCAATGAAGTGGAACCCAGGCAATCTAATCATAGATTCTAGATGTCTAGACCTCGCACTATACTGAGGTATGTGGAACTTAAGATGGTGACAAGATCAAGGGAAAGAATGCTGTACCAGAACGCTTCATATGTTTGGAGACTATGGAAAGCAAAACTGGAGCTATAAAAGAGCCTGGGGATGACACATAAAGAGTAATGGAGTGGGAGGACAAGGCAAAAGGAATCATGGGCTCAGATGCCAGCTTTGGACTTAACAAGGATAGGGGACTATTTTTATCTACAAAAGGAGTAAAGATCCAGTGGATATACATGGGTATTCTGGAGATGGCAAGGAAGAAAATTTAGATGTGCATGTGATAGGAGCTTGCTTAATCATGCCTATTTGAAGCCAAGATTATCTAATCAAGAGAGAGATGACAGAGATAAGTTGGAAGTTTTTAAAAAATGTGGAAATGTTTTGAAATCCTCTCATCTATAGTGTTTCATCAGCCATATCTGAAATATTTGAAAGTGAATATTTTATATGTATGTATATATGTGTGTATATATATGTATATATATGAAGTGAGGGGCTGCGATCACACTCTGTGATTACTATACTGCAATTTGCAGCACTGATTTCACTAACAACCACTTCCTTCTCTGGACAAGCATCCCTCCTGCAATTTGCATACCTGTTCCCTGGTCTATACCGCTCTGTGCTAATGGCAGCCCTTGTGGAAGAAGCTGGATTTATTTACTTGACTGAGTTTGCCTTGCCTGGAGAGAGAAACGATTTGCAGAATACATTCAGTAGGATGATGAATATTTGCACTTCTTTTGACCACACAGATGAGGCCACTAAGAAAGAAAACCAGAAATCTGCCCTCAAGGAAATGTGTTTGTAACCAATTTGATTTTATCTAAAATAATTATAATAATGTATTCCAATCTTCACAGTGATTGCTTCCTCAAGATTTTCTAATACTATTCATGTGATCTGAGTTTAACCATTTTCTGGTAACCAAATCAGAAGCAAAGGCCATTTGTGAAATGAAGGTTCTGTGATCTTAAAAATGATACAAATGATTTTTGAGTTCTTTATATATTCTAGAGATTAGTGCTCTGACGTGCATGTGGTAAAAATTTGTTCCCAATTAGTAGGCTCTGTTCACCTCACTGATTGTTTCTTTTGCTGAGAAGAAGCTTTGTAATTTGAGTCTATCCCATTTATTGATTCTTGGTATTAATTCTTGTGCTACAGGATTCTTTTTTTAATATTTTTTATTTATTTGCTTTTAGTTGTACACAATGCATTTTATTCAATTTCATTTTATTTGTATGTGGTGCTGAGGATCGAACCCAGGTCGCCCACGCGCTAGGTGAGCGCTCTACCGCTGAGCCACAGTCCCAGCCCGCTACAGGATTCTTATTAAGGAACTTGGAGCCTAATCCAACATGTTGGAGATTAGAGCTTACTTTTTTTTCTATTAGGTGTAGTGTCTCTTAACACCAAAAAAAAAAAAAAAAAAAAAAAAAAAAACAAATAACCCAATCAATAAATGGGCCAAGGAACTGAACAGACACTTTTCAGAAAAAGATATACAATCAATCAACAAATACATGAAAAAATGCTCAACCTCTCTGGCAATTAGAGAAATGCAAATCAAAACCACTCTAAGATTTCATCTTACAGCTGTCAGAATGGCAGCTATTAAGATACACAAAACAACAATAAATGTTGGAGAGGATGTGGAGAAAAAGGCACACTCATACATATGTTGTTGGTGGGACTGCAAAATGGTGCAGCCAATATGGAAAGCAGTATGGAGATACCTTGGAAAACTTGGAATGGAACCACCTTATGACCCAACTATCCCACTCCTTGGTCTTTACCCAAAAGACTTGAAAACAGCATACTATAGGGACACAGCCACATCAATGTTTATAGCAGCACAATTCACAATAGCTAAACTGTTGAACCAACCTAGATGCCCTTCAGTAGATGAATGGATAAAGAAAATGTGGTATATACACACAATGGACTGTTGTGCCCCGTGGCTTGGGACCCCCAAGAAGACCACCAGAGACCACAGTCAATGCAAGCAACAAAGAGTCATTTATTAGCAAGCTCGAGCTTGGTCCTCCACGCACTCGGTAACCGGTGACGCTAAGAGGCCCCGAGCACAGTTTTAGCAGAATTTTTATAATGAAGTATGAGCAGTTTAAGGGGGGTTTATAGCGCTTTTCTGATTGGTTGACATATAAAATTTCATACATTTTTGTTTTTGTGTTTTGGGTCAGCCTCACCATAAGGGAAGGGTGGTCGGTCACCCAGCTTTCGCAAACTAGACAAAATATGGAACAGAGACATTCTACGGTTTTTCTGAAAACTGAGGACAGTTTGGGAACGACTTGTGTTTACACAAGTGTTTTTGCATTTTTCCATCTTTTAGACTATTACTCAGCAATAAGAGAGAATAAAATCATGGCATTTGCAGGTAAATGGATGGAGTTAGAGAATATAATGCTAAGTGAAGTTAGCCAATCCCAAAAAGCCAAATGCCAAATGTTTTCTCTGATATAAGGAGGCCAATTCACAGTCGGGTTGGGATGGGGAGCAGAGGAGGATTAGAGGAGCACTAGAATGGCCAAAGGGGAGGGAAGGGATGGGTGAAGAAAAAAAAAAAGATGGTAGAATGAGATGGATATCATTACCCTAAGTGCATGTATGAAGTCACGAATGGTGTGAATATACTTTGTATACAACCAGAGATTTGTAAAAATGTGCTCTATATGTGTAATATGAAATGTAATGCATTCTGCTGTCATTTATAACAACTTAGAATAAAAAATAAATTTAAAAAGATATAAAAAATGATACAAATGTTTTCTCTGATATAAGGAGGCTGATTCACAGTGGGGTTGGGACAGGGAGCATAGGAGGATTAGAGGAACACTAGAAAGGCCAATGGAGAGGGAGAGGAAGGGAGGGGGCAAAAAGATAAAAAAAAAAAAAAAAAAAAAAAAATGATGGGTAGAATGAGATGGACACCATTACCCTAAGTGCATGTATGAAGACACAAATGGTGTGAATATACCTTGTATACAACCAGAGATATGTAAAAATGTGCTCTGTAAGTGTAATATGAATTGTAATGCTGCTGTCATATATAACAACTTAGGATAAAAGAAAAGGAAAAAAATGATAAAAGTGGTGGAAAAATCAGGCCAACTCTACTTTTCCAAAGATTTTTTTATAACTACTTCATCTAGACATATTTTTATTGCAGTAGTAAAACATAAGTTATTGGCATATTAACTTACATACTTAAGAGTACAGTGTGATAACTTGATATTTGTACATACATACTTGATATATATGTATGTGTATGTGAGCGTATATGTGTGTGTGTCTGCATGTATATACATATATATAATTATAAGGACCAAAACAGAGTAATTAGCATCTCCATCTCCTTAAACACTCACCATTTCTTTGTTTGGGGAGTTTTCAGGCTGCTCTCTTCTAGTTCTTCATAAAATCTATAATGAATTGTTTTCAACTGTAGTCACTTTACTTACTCCTCCTATGTAACTGTATTTTGGCACCTTTTCCAACCTTCCTCTGTCCCTCTTCCCCTCCCCTTCTGGCGTTAACTTCTTATGCACTTAGAATATCAGCATTCCCGTGTTTGGTTTTTTCTTATTTTGTTTTGTTTTATTTTAATATGATGAATGTGCGGGAGTAAAATATTCATCGGGTATAAAAATTAAATCATAATCTACACACAAAGTACACCAATAGAAAAAGAAATCTTAGATTCTTTATTAGATCTCAGTATAGAATTAATGTTTCCAGCATTTGTTTAAATTTTCCTTTGAATGACAGTCAGTAGGCAGCAAATAGTCTCATAAGGAAAAATAAATTGAGATCTGTTAAAGTCATTTCATATTCTTGACAAAAAGGATCCTTGCCGAAAGAACTGCGTGCATACAGTGGTCTGTGCTTCCCTCCCTCCTGACTCTTTGGGGTTGTTCTCCTTTGTAATAGCTTCTCTTCCACATGAGTGTGTCCACATGGTATTGATTTTCAACTGGTCGTTGGTGCCTGGTGTTCTTAAAAACACAGCCCTGGACACTACCTGAGATGGCTTCAGAGTCAGCGCAGGGTGTACCCTCAACTCCTCTCCACAGGACAATGAAATGCCTTTCTTTGGGATTTATAATTTTAAGCTAAATTTTTATTTTATTTACTATGTGCAATGGTTGGCCTCCCTGCATTTTCCTTGGTGAACAAAGAAAACCCCTTGAAAATAACCCCCAAACTCTGCCTGGCTTTGTGTCTTTTATGTTTTCCTTCAACCAGAGTGAGCAAACACAGACAATTACTGCACACAGCAAAAGAAATGAATGACTGTTTTGTGCTGCTTTTCCCTTTATCTCCCAATTGTGCGTAGTCAGTGCTCCATATTTGAGAGCATTATGTAGTCTGTGATGTACTTCTTCCCCTTAGTAATACACCAAAGATATCATATGGGGGGGGGGGGAAGCAGCTCCAAGAAATTTGGATATTGAAGGTTGTATGATTTTTAAAACTTAGGTTGGCTACTTGTGCCAACAACCAGAACAACTAATTCCAGAAATCCAGCTATATTTCAAACAGAAAGCATTGGCTTTGTTCCTCCCTGAAGTATGTTAGTTCATAAATTCAAACCAGTTCCCAAGTGATACAACAGGTACAATACACAGATCTGTCAATAAGAAAAAAAATTTTTTTTCTTTTTGTAATACTGAGGATTGAACCCAGGGCCTGGTGCACACTAGACAAACACTCTGCCCCTAAGCTATATCCCAGCTCTCTCTATAGGAAAATAAAACTCAGAGCTTTCCTGAAATGATATCCTCCAAAGAAATATAGCAGGCCCCATACCAGGATAGGAATAGATGCGAGTCACAGCTCCTTTTATTGTAGTTCTACATCTTTCTGTGATTATTTTTTTCTGCGTATCATGCTGCTTTGGCACTGAGCCAGTCTGACTTTTGTATTTGCTGCTGGGAAGCATCTGTCTCTCTGATGTCAGTCACTTGAAGTTTAGATCTGAGTAGCACCCTCAGCCATGATTTACATAGCCACGCTCATCCTATTTGGTTTGCAGTTTACAGAGGTAACTGCTCATCCTGTGGTGGGGCACTGGTTGTAGCTCCCTGTCATGCTGGAAGTGGCTGTTTCCCCTTCCTCTGGACAGATTCATGTTCTCCCATTCTAATAAGCACCTGTAAACACATCTGTGCATACAGGTGCTTCTAGAGGTGGGGTAGAATTAAAGGTTTGATACGTGGCCTATTACTGCACTGTCCAGAAGAATTCACTCTTTTGCTTCCTGTTCGGTGGGGTACAAGGCGCCTTGTCCCTAACACCTACCACATTGAGAGCAGTCGAGGATTTTTCCATTTAAAAATATCTTGCCCAATATGTGTAGCCTGTTTAAATGATTTGTATAGATTGAACCATATGAAATTGTCAATACCTGACCTGCAAAAAATGACAATTCAAATACTACCCTCCAATACTGTAAAGGATACTGCTAGTCTAAGAAATGTTCATTGTCAGGCTGTCAACTACTACAATACCATTATTTTCTCCCACAATTCAATACTCAAGCACATATCATTATTTTTATTTTATACCTACCTCATAACATGAAGACATTTCATGAGTATTTCAGATTCTATAATTTGGAAAGAAAACTTCCCAGCCAGCTGTGGCTAATCCACTCATCTGTTTTTCTTTTATTATCACTAACAGTCTTGCATATTGCATTAGCAACTGTCTCAGAAAATAGGCAGGAGAAGCCAAGCATAAATCAAATTCATTTGCCTGATAGTTTATAGTTCTGGTAACTTTTTATTATGAACAAAGCTGAAATGACATTTAGAGACTAATGCAGTGCCTGTATTCTCTTTCTTCAGAGAATATTGAATGCCAATTGCAGATATAGTGGGTGAAATAGATATCTACATTATCTTCCATAAAATTTTCCAAAACTTCCAAGGTAATTTTCATCCAGTCAGATACAATATCATGTGATTACATGAAACCAGTAATACCAAACCACACAATAGAATCTTCTAAAACACTTCTTTGAGGAAACAAGATATGCTGTGAATTCTCAAGAGCATTGTGTCACAAAATTAATACTATATATAAAAAGCATATAAAAGACTGAAGGTACCTTGGGAAATAGGAGAAGTAAGCCATTACCCTAAGAGGAAACTCAAAGTTAGATAATATTTCTTTCTTTATGTGGGGCCTAGTAATTTGATGCAGTTAGTAAATTACAATGTGATTCTATTATATCCTAAAAAGAACATGTAATGCTCACAGAGAGTATTCACCTCAGCTAGATTATTAGGAATTCTAAACCTTTCAGGGGAATTATTACCTACGTACTTCCAGAGGTTTAATTTCATGTATTTTTTGTGCATTGCACAATAGTAATAAAAATAAAATAAAACATTTTCTACAATTCTAGTTTTAAAATAGTCTCTAGTATCTCCATGATATCTCTTATAAATTGATCATCATCTTCCTTTGTTTTATAAATATATTCAATTTTTCATTATAACTAGAGATATCATGGTTAAGACGAAAAGTTTCCTAGAATTGTGTATATATTTTTTAATATTTACTTATTTGCTTTAGTTGTACACAATGCGTTTATTTGTACGTGGTGCTGAGGATCGAACCCAGGCCGCGCACATGCTAGGTGAGTGCTCTACCGCTGAGCCACAATCCCAGCCCTTGTGTATATTTTTTAAAGTCTCTATAGACACAGGAATCCCTAGATTGACTGATATGTCACTAAATTTTTCCTTAAAACTTCAAGCTTTGAATCTTAAAATGTCCAGCACCTTTATAATTTCATCATTTTGTTTCAAACTAAACTCATTGATATCAGGTTTCATAATATTAGTTTTTAGCCACTTGTATTTCTTTGTGTGATTTTCTTTTGCCTGTAGTATATTTGTTTGTTTTCTTAAAAATTTCTGTTTAATGAAAATTTCAAAAGAGAATGAAAAGAAAAACTGCAAAGTGTATTAAAATATTTGCAAAGCACATATCCCACAAAGGACTATTACGTAGAACATATGCATAGAAATCTCAGAACTTAACAATAAACAATACAATTAGAACATCAGCAAAAGGCATACAGTGACACTTCATTAAAGATGCACAGAAGACAAATAAGTTCATGAAAACTATTAACCATCAATAGGCACTAGAAAAATGCAAATCAAAGTCACAATGAGAGATAACTGCAAACCAATCATAATCACTAAAATTAAAAATAGTGAGAACACCAAATGTTGGTGAGAATGCAGAGAAGCTGGGTAACTTGTACATTGCAGGTGGAAATCTCAGATATTATAGTAATTCTGGAAAATAGTGTAGCAGCTTCCTCAAAAAAAACTAAAATCTGCAACTATCACATGACTCATATTGCAATCCTGGGCTTTTTTTCCAGAGAAATGAAAACTTGTGTTCACCCAGGTGCACTAGCACTTATAATAGTTCTAGTAATAGTAGCCCAAAACTGGGAGCCACCTGGATGCTCTTTAAGGAGTGAATGGTTAAGCAAACCATGACATGGAATAAGAAACTATAAATACACACAATAGTACAAAAACCTAGATGAGACTTCAGAAAATTATGGTGTATTAAAAATAAATCCCAGCCAGGCGCAGTGGCACACACCTGTAATCCCAGCACTTGGGAGGCTGAGGCAGGAAGATCCCGAGTTCAAAGCCAGCCTCAGCAATGGTGAGGCACTTAGCAACTCAGTGAGACCCTGTCTCTAATAAAATACAAAAAAGGCCTCGGGATGTGGCTCAGTGGTTGAGTGCCCCTGAGTTCAATCCCCGGTACCAAAAAAATAAATAAATAAAAATAAATCCCAAGATGTTACATACAGTATCATTACACTTCTTCAATATCATTGAAATAACAAAATTATACAAATGGAAAACAAATTAGTGATTGCAAGGGACTAAGGTAGGGGTAGGGACAGGAGAGGAGTGGGTGAGGTTATCAAAAGATCTCCAAAGTTTCCTTTTGGTGATAGAAATGTTCTATATCTTGGCTGTATCAATGTCAATATCCCTGTTGTGATATTGCATTTCAGTTTTGCGAGATATTACTATTGGGGGAAACTGGGTAAAGGTCCTGATCTCTCTGTCTTATGTGTTACAACTACAAGTGAATCAATAATCATCTCAAAATAAAAAGGTTGGTTAAATTCTTTTTTTTTTTTTTAATGAGAAATTGGTTTTCTAGTCAGTTCTTCCAGTTTTTTTCTTATAATTTCTGGTGTTGTGTCTGCATTGGAAAGCCTTTTCCTCTTCAGATATTATAGTCATTCTGGAAAATAATGTAGCAGCTTCCTCAAAAAAATACCCTCCTATATCTAATGCTTTGATAGTTTTATTTGTAACAGATGGAACTTTTCTCCATCTGGATGTTTTAAAATCTAGTAAGCCATAGTATTCCTCATTCTGAACCATTCCATGAGTCTCTTGATGAAATACTACATGCAAATTTGTTCTTTCCACACCACACGCCTTATCTGCATTCTCTAACAGACAAAGGTAATGCTGGCATGTCTGCATTCTCAAATGCTCCAACCTCTGCTTTTGTCAACCATGATGGATTTTTGTAAGTTTTCAAAAGAAATTTTGAATAAAATATTTAATATCTTTGATGCAACAGAAAGTGTTCAAAAGAAGAATATGAAGCCTTCATAAGGAAGTTAGTTGTCAATACTAAGAGAAGGTCAGTAAGCCTAAGTTGCAAGTTAAATTTCTGTTGCACCATTGTCCTGGGTAAGGTGGCAGGCAGGGATGCTGGCACCCACGACTCCAAATGGCACCATGAATGTGGACTGCAGCCTGTACAAACTTAGAAAAAGCAGCACTTTTCATAAGATGTGCTGAGATCCTTTCCCTCTCTGCTAGTTTAACAAATCAGAGGGCTGCGGAACATGGGTCTGTAACAGAAGAAGAAAAGCTTCTGGGTGAAGGGAAGAAGGTTTACAAGTAAAGGTGATAAGAAAGGAGAGGAGGTGATTGAGTGGCTGAGCTTCTCCCCAGAACCCTGATCAAGCATCTCACCACACTGAGAGATGCAAAGAAAAGCCCCTTTTCTCTACATTTCCATCTTCCAAGCTCTGGCTGTCTGGATCTTGAGTAAGCTTGTGGGAACATCAAACAGCAGCCTGAACTCCGGTGACCTAATAGAAAGAGAAGGAGCCCTACAGGAAACAGATGCCGGGCTGGGAGGTAACTCAAGGGCTTGACCTGCCCCAGACCACAGGGCTCCCTGACATTTGAAACACAGCTCCTCTGACATTCTGCAGCCCACAGTTTAGAAGTGCAGCCTGGGGGAATCAAAGAAAGTACACAAACCCCAGGCTTCTGGTCATCAGTGAAGACATGTGATTGTCATGAGCAAAAAGTGGTCACAGATTTGGAGTCCTGTTGAATGCATTAAACATCCATAAACACGGAGAGAATAATCTAAGCTCTATCTTCATCATTTAGCTTCCTTAGGAAAACAAGAAAATAGCCTCACGTCAAGTATACATAGTCAAAAAGGAGAATGATCCAAAATAATGAAGCAAGAGCATGGTCTCAAAACATTTAATCATCAAGATGGATTATAATAACAGCGAGTTGTTGGATGCAGCACCAGGATTCAGTACTCTGAGACTATTCTGAATTGAGATGTAATCTTGTAGGTGGAGTATCAGCTTTAGCCACCACCCCCCCCCCCCCCCCCCGCCATACACTTTAAATGAATGGGTATACACTTTAATCAAAGACATAAATGTAAACGGAAGAATGTCTAGCTTTCTCATCCAACTTATCATAGAACTAACTACAACCCTGCATTTCTAAAAATCCAAACGGATTTTTTTCCAGCAAACTAGACACTGAACATTTTACGTTAATGCTTTGCAGATTTAAAATTGTAAGATTTGTCTGTGTAAGGAGAGGGATATTCCAGTAGAGTTTGGTTGAAATAACACCTGCACTTTTGATTTGCATGATGCTTTCAGTACTGAGAGTTCAATATGCCTTCATGGGAGGAGCTTCATGTGCTCATAAATCCAGGTACTATTGGGATTCAAACAAATCCTCATATTCGCAATCTGACTAATGCTAGAAACCACTTGCAGTAAATATGACTTGAGATAACAAGGGAATGGAAGTATTTTTAATTAATTTTATACTTCTTTTTCATTTTCTTTTTTGTTTTTTATTTATTTATTTATTATTCTAAGTTGTTATAAATGACAGCAGAATGCATTACATTTCATATTATACTTATAGAGCACATTTTTGCATGTCTCTGGTTGTATACAAAGTATAGTCACACCATTCATGTCTTCATACATGCACTTAGGGTAATGATATCCATCTCATTCTACCATCTTTTTTTTTCTTCACCCTTTGTCCCCTCCCTTCCCCTCCTGCCCCATTGGCCATTCTAGTATTCCTTTAATCCTCCTATGCTCCCCATCCCAACCCCAGTGTGAATTGGCCTCCTTATATCAGAGTAAAAATTTGGCATTTGGATTTTTGGGATTGGCTAACTTCACTTAGCATTATATTCTCTAACTTCATCCATTTACCTGAGAATGCCATGATTTTATTTTCTTTTATTGCTGAGTAATATGGAACCACCTATGACCCAGCTATCCCACTCCTTGGTCTATACCCAAAGGACTTAAAAACAGCATACTACAGGGACACAGCCACATCAATGTTTATAGCAGCACAATTCACAACAGCTAAACTGTGGGAACAACCTAAATGCCCTTCAGAAGATGAATGGATAAAGAAAATGTGGTATATATACACAATGGAGTATACTTATTTTTTGTCTTAGTTTTCCTTGTAACTGAATTACATACAAAATTTACAAATAAGTTACAATACTAACTGCAACACACACACACACACAGAGTGTGTGTAATTTCTAATGAGTACAAAGTCCACTGTTTTTCTATGACTTAAGTTGCTGTTACTAGTAATAATAACAGGGTACCCAGAAGTCCATTTGCCCTACCATTTTGCATGTTCATGATGTGCCAAATATTTACCATCACATACCTAAAAGTCATGTCATCTTCACAACAGCCCTGTTAAGTAGGTAGTACTGCTGTCCCTGTATTAATTATAAGGAAACTGAGCCTTTGAGAAATTGAATCTCTCCTCAATAAGTGAAATAGGCAAGACTTGATCCTGAGCTATCTGCCTCCAAAACATGTGCTTAAGTCACTAAATTGGATTGCTATTCCAAATGGGCACCTCCCAGTTTTGTATAACACAGGAATAAGGAGCCATCTCTCACCTCCAGGGTACTAAGGTTCACTTCACATTTCCTGAAACACATAATACAGGTGAGTTTTCTTTGGATTTTATGGAAAGATGACTCTTTATTAACCAAAGATTCCCTAAGAATGCTTCACCTACTACATAGACAATGCTTCACCCACGCAGTTAATAATAATAGCAGACACATTTAAAGTACTTATTGTGTGCCACACTCTCTTCAAGATATTTTACAGTAATTCATTCAACACTTAATAATTGGTTCTATTGTTGTACCAATTTTACAGCTGAGGAAACAAGGAACAGGGAGAATCTTTAAAACTTTCCTGAGAGCACATGACTAGAAGCAATAGCTGTAGCCACTAACATTTATGAGCATGAGCTATGTACAAGATTCTGTACTGGGCTCCATGGAAGGCACTGTGAACCAAGCAGATATTGTCTCTTTCCTCCTAGAGCTAACCAATGGTCTGATGTGGGAAGGAGAAATGAATCACATAAATACAAGGACAGGCATCACATAAAACTTCAGTCATTGATGGACCACACTTACAACTGTGGTTCCATAAGATTTTAATGGAGCTAAAAATTCCTATTGTTCAGTGACATCATAACCATCAACATGACCATCATATCATCTTGTGCAGATAATGATTGATAGATAGATAGATAGATAGACAGACTGACCATATAAGCTAGATTTGTGTAGACTACACTATGTGGGTTTGTATAAATATATTCTATAATATTTGCACAATGACAAAAATTCCCTAATGATGACAAGCTATAATGATATATGAAGAAACAAAGAATAACAGGGACCTGCCTTAGATTGGATGGGCAAAGAAGTCCTCTGTGAGAAACTACATCTAAGCAGAGATCTGAAATGGAGGTTCCAGCCACATGAAGCCTCTGAGCCAGGAAGAAAGTGTGTATTTGAATAGGGGAGAGTTGGGGGTCTTCCTGATAACCCCAACTCATTTCTTTATTGCAGCATTTTAAAGTTGTAAGGGGATGACTCATTCTGTCTCTGTTTGATCTTCCCATAGTCTGACAACAAAATAACAGGCCCCAAGGACTCCCACAGGACATGAGAAAGGGTACTCAGCAGCCCACTTGCCAATGCTTAGCCTACCACTAATCTCAAGGGTACAGTAGAGTTGCGTTGCAAAGATAAAGAGCAAGAATTTCTCCTGGGAAACTGTAATTATGCTCTGCATCCCCTCCCTTCCCCTGTCTCTCCCACAAATGAGAAGAGTGCTGTTTCACCCCCCACCCTTTGAGATGTAGTAAGGGGTTCTGGGATCTACTCAAAGGACTGGTGTCTGGTTTAGCTGAAAAATTGTCAAGTGTGAGGCCGTGGCTGGGCCATGCTGAGGAGCAGCATTCTGGAAAAGTGGGCAGCATTGGGGTGAAATGTGCTTCCAGGCAGGCAAGGATGTAGGGGAGGCTCCCGTCAACCAGGGGCCTCGTGGGTCTTGTGGGAGCCAGGCTGGAGCCACCTTCAAAGACGCCTTGCTCAAGAGGTTTACCAGACCAGTCTTGTGGGGTGGGAGGCCAGAGGCCTAGAGACAGAGTTTGCATCATTAAGTGACCAGCCATATTCCACATCACAGAACTAGTCACTAGAGGTTCCCAATGGGGAGTTTCCTAGAATCCCATAAAATGTATCCCAAGGGAAAGACCTAGGCTTACATTTGCCAAGCCTCATGAACACTGAGGACAGATTATGAAACTCCAGTCTCTGTATCCAGTGCAATTCCTTACTTCCTTCTTCCCAGTTCCAAAGGGGTCAGATTTCAGGGTTGTGAGCTGAGTTGGAGGAACAGAACCAGGTGGGCATGTGGATCTGACGTCATCCATGTTTCTTCCTCATTAAGAGATGCAATGTCCAAGAGGGGGAAACACTTTCAATCTGACTGAAGTTCTGAATTTAATTATGCACAGGAAACTGGGACTTTTAAAGCACTAAAATAGTACTGTCCCTGTGCTGAGAAGTATCCCAGGAACTTTCTGTCACCTAACTAACTGGAATGGGTAGAAGACCTAGTTAAGGATGTGTCTATGAGCAGAAGAGAAAATATGTAGACCTCAATGAGCAAGTTCAAAGATTCTTGGGTGGATTATAAATACAATTTGTTTTAATCATTCAACAATATTTACTGAATGCCTACAGTATACAGTGTGTAATTTTAATACTTAGAATATATCAGTGAACACAATAGCTAAACTGTGGGACTAACTAGGTGCCCTTCAATAGATGTATGGATAAAGAAACTGTGGTATATATACACATTGGAATATTACTCAGCATTAAAAGAGAATAAAATTATGGCATTTGCAGGTAAATGGATGGAGATGGAGAATATCATGCTAAGCAAAGTAAGCCAATCCCCAAAATCAAAAGCCAAATGTTCTCTCTGATAAGTGGATGCTGATCCGTAATACGGTCGGGGCATGGGAAAAATGGAGGAACTTTGGGCAAGGGGAGGGAAGAGTGAGCAGGGGGCAGAGGGCAGGAAAGATGGTGGAATGTATGACTGCATATATGGTGTGACGCTACATCATGTACAACCAGAGAAATGAAAAGTTGTGTTGCAATTGTGTACAATGAATCAAAATGCAGTCTGCTGTCATATATACCTAATTAAAATTGATTAATAAATTAATAAAAAAGAATATATTAGTGAAGAGATAAAATATCTTTCTTTCTACAGCTTGCATTCTCTGGGGGTGAGGGGTATGAAAGATAGTCACATAAATATGTAAATAAGTAATTGTACATCCTGGCAAATGGTGATTAGTGCAATGAAAACTTAACCAGGCTAGATTCATTGAGAATGCTGAAGGGTATGTTGGCTTATATTTTCAAGTCAGGTTAGCCTATAATTTTAAATCATTGTGGGCCTTATTAGGGTGGATGATATTTGACAAAGAAGACTGTTTCAAAACATAAGTCAGGTCTTGTCACTCCTCTGTTCCAAACCCTGAAATGGCTCCTATATTCTGGCTGCTGGGTCCAGAAACCACAGGGGACAAGAATGGAAGCAGAGAAAATTTATAAGAGATGATTGCAATAGTCATAATGAGAGATTGTGATGACAAATATTAGCTGTGCAGGAGGCAAGAAGTGGCCTGACTCTGGAGAGAGTTTGAAAAAGCCTTTCTTGACCTCAGTAGAAAACGCAATGTGGGAAAAAGAGAGTTAAGGTTGTCTCCAAGGATTTTTGCTTAACCACCTGAATATTAGAATTACCAAAAACAGACATGAGCAAGACTATTGTTAGGACAGATTTGGGATTGAAGAACAGTTTTGAATGGTGTCCACGCCCCGAGGTCCATTAGACCACCATGTGGAGGAGCTCTGGATATCATTGGAGTTGAAAAGTTCTGGAGATGAAAAGAGGTCTGGGCTAGTTACACATGAGAAAGTGGAGGCTGAGAGTTGCCTGTAACTTGGAATAAGATCCCCAATACATAGAAAAGTCAGCCCATTGTAAACAAATATGAGTGACTGATAAGGTGTCCAGAACCCAGATGGAAAAGGAAAACTGTTTTCATTTGCAAAAAACTAGAACAAAGATTTCTTCCAAATCTCATTATTCAAAGAAATCATTCATATATATATATATATATATATATATATATATATATATATATATCTTCATCCTTTGGCGATCTGGAAAGTTTTTTCATATTAACTGTTCTCCTAAAGAGACTATAAATCTTTTTGTTTGTGTTTTGTTTTTTTTTTTTTTTTTTTTTTTTTTTTTGCATTTTTAAAAATAGGAAATACCCGTATATTCTTCCATACTGGCAGAAAGGACAGACAGCTGAGGGTGAAGGATGGCTAGACAATGGGGAAGAATCTCTCTACCATTAACACAGAGAATGTTCTCCCATTACATTTCTCTCTCTCTCTCTCTCTCTCTCTCTCTCTCTCTCTCTCGCTTTATCTATTCATCTTTACTCTTGACTGACATCATCTGTCAATCTTACCATCAGATCATTGGTCATGGGAAGATAAACATCCTACCATCCTCCTAAAAACTAACCAGGGTGCGAGCTAGCCCCAGCCCCCATTCTCAGGGCAACTCTTACTCATGCCATCCTAATAAGCTTCATCAGAGCCCAATCCATTCTGGCCACAGAGCAAACACAGCACTTTTTTAGTGGAACCAAATAAACATACAAATCATTATTCTCAGTAAAACTGAATTTAGTGACTATGCATCCATAAGGTCCTTCTCCAGAATTTTTAAATTTAAAGCACCATCTTTCTCTTCATATTTTCATAGAGGAATGTGTTCATTTATTCAAGTCAACCAGTCAGTTCAGAATATTTGCCATCTCCTCTGTCTGTAAAGTATCACTTAGCTATCCATGATTGAAGAACTCAGAGCTCCATTCCCACCACTGTTCTTGGTGAGCCTCTAACCACAAGAAAAGGGAAATGTAGTCTCCCTCTCTGTGGCCCAGACCAAGATTACAACTAGAGGTCAGAGGAGCAAAATAAATGTCACTCTGACCCAAAGGTTTGGAAAGAATGTAAAAATTCCATTATGAAAAATGAAAGGGCAAGAAAAAATGGTGGTCGTCATGTCTAAATGCTAGGTACATTCCGGGGCTGATTATGTTCCCAAGAAGGACAGGGACCCACATGCAGCAGGTACAGAATGTCTGTTCTGTGGAACTCAAAACCTGAAGCAGAGACAGACTCAACTGTCCAGTCCTTCATGGTCCTGTGGCTCTGAGACAATGAGGGAGTAGGGTTATAGAAAACAATGGAACAGACATTGAAAAACACATAGAAGTGAGAATAAACATAGCCCAGTCAAAAACAAACAAACAAAAAAATGTAATGTATTTCAACCCAGAGGATTTAGCTTGGATTTAAAAGACATTGGAAGAACTGCTTTCAAATTGGGCTGGGTGGGTTCTTTATTTTGCCTTATTCAAGTCCAATCTAATGATTCTAACAACTTTAAATGTTCCTAAATTATTCCCCAGACTTGTTTTTGATTTTGTATTGGGATCATAGTTTATAGACAGCAGACGCTGACTTATTTAACATACAATCAACACAACTCTCAATTTGCCAGCATCTTCTGGCCCTCTGTCAATACAGTGAGTGTTGAAGTTCATACTCTCACCCGAAAGTATTTCAAGATTATACCATCCCTTCAGAATTACGAAAGTCCAGTTTCTGAGTTCACTGCGTTGCCTTCTTATCCCCACCCACCCCCCATCCCTCTCTTAGAGATGTGGTACTTAAGTCGTCTCACTGGAAACCTCACTCTCCCATCCACGAGAACTTTCTGTGATGACACATTCTACACCAGTGCCATCCAACACTGTAACTACTAGCCCCGCCTGGCTATTTGAGCGCTTGATAAAAGCTACTGTGTCTAAAGAACTGACTTTTCATTTACTAGTTGAACCTGAACTTGAGCTTGATAACCAAAAGCCCCCTGTGGCTAGTGTACAGCCTGTGGTAGGCTGTAGGCAGACCAGCTAAGGGACCCTTTACAAAGGAGGAGGATGAGATTCCTAGGACTGCCTTCGCAAAGTTTAAAAATCAAGATAGCTGGAAGCAGTAGAGATCTGTTGCTCTACAGTTTGGGAAGCTAGAAGTTAAAAATTGAAGTGTTCACAGATCCCTGTTGCATGTGATAACTCTAGAGAATTCTGTTGCCTCTCAAAACTTCTGGTGTTTGCGGCCATCCTAGGCAGGTGTTACTGCCTTCTAGTTACATCAGTCAGGTCACATGGCCCTCTTTTCCCTGTGTCTTCATGTTATCTTTCCTCAGTACATGTCTGTCTCTGCAAATTTCCCTTTTTAATAAAGACACCAGTCACACTGGAATAGGGCCCATCCTAATGACCTAATGACTTTATTTTAACTTGGTTGCTGCTATAGAGACACTACATCCAAACAAAGTCACATTCTGAAATGCTGGAGGATAGGACTTCACTCTATTTGGGGAGAGAGACAAAATTCAACATATAACATTTGGTACAGTACTCCTTTCCCAATGTAGTCTGTTAAAGGCAGCAGGACCAGGTCCAAGGTTCTGGTGGGCTCCCACTTGCACATAAACAGCATGGACCACAGAACTACGAGCAGGAGATCTCAAGTCTCTGCATCCACTCACCTCTAAACTTCCCAGTGTCTTCCCCTCTCGTTTTGGTGCAGGTTTGGCAATGAATCCAGGAGACCACCACATGTACGGGATCCAAGGCTTCTTCCCCGTCTCTGATCTGGCCTGCACCGTGCTGCCTTCCAACCTCACACTGCTCACACACTCTTAGAGCCTGAGATTTGGGAAGACTTGCCTGTTGGCATTGAAAAGGGAAAGTGCTCGTAACCTTCCCCACATTTCCCTTTGCTGAGTCAGTATGATGCTCCTTTTGGGCAAGCAACAGCCTCTGTTACGGGTGTGGCATTCCACAATGCACCTGATCCTTCAAGGAACATGTTAACACAATGGACCCGCCACAGATCTCCCCAGATGAAGTGTGATCGCATTAGTGGTAGATCAGAGCTGGGTGAAGGAGGGGGGGGACCTGAGACTAAAAGAGAATACAGCAGCAGGAAGAGGATTTGGATTGAATAAGCAAGTCTACAATCCACAAAAAGAAAAGGATAGAGATGAAAGCACTGAGGAATAGGGTGGTCCAAGGTAGCTCAATAAGGACTTCAAAACCCAGAACATGAGCTAAGCCCTTATGATGGAAATGTAATGTGTCAACTCAACCCAGCTAAGGGGATGCCCAAATAGCTAGTAAAACATAATTTCTGGGTGTATATGCAAGGATGGTTCCAGAAGAGAGAAGCATTTGAATCAATATACTGAGTAAAGATCTCCCTCAGCAATGTGGCTAAGCATCATCCAGCCCATTAAGAACCAGAAAAGAATGAAAAGGTAGAGGAAGGTAAAATTCATCCTCCCTCTTGAGCTGGGAAGCCATCTTCTCTGCCTTTGGTCATCACAGATCCTGGTCCTCAGACCGTCAACCTCAGACTGGGAATTACACCATTGGCTCCCATGTTCTCAGGCCCAAAGACTCAAACTGAATAATTACATCACCAGCTCCCCTGAGTCTCCAGTTTACAGATGGCTTTTTTTTTTTTTTTTTTTTTTTTTTTTGTACCGGAGATTGAACTCAGGGGCACTCGACCACTGGGCCACATCCCCAGCCCTTTTTTTGTATTTTATTAGAGACAGGGTCTCACTGAGTTGCTACGTGCCTCGCCATTGCTGAGGCTGGCTTTGAACAGTGATCCTCCCAACTCAGCCTCCCAAGTGCTGGGATTACAGGTGTGCGCCACCACGCCCACCTACAGATGGCTTTTCATGGGACTTCTCAACCCCTATGATCATGTGAGCTAATTCCCATAATAAACCTTTTATTTCTCTGGAGAACCCTGAATGTAAGCTGCCTGGTACCGTAAACCGGGAGGAAAAACTCTCGGAGGCAGAGTTAAGCTTTTACTACTTTTACTTCTACTTTCTTAGAGAGAGCTTAGAGAGGGAAAGAAAGATTTTTCTTCTTAGCTTAGAGAGAAAGAAAGATAGAGCTTAGCTTCTTGTAGAAAGATAGAAAGATAGAGCTTAGTAGAGTAAAGAAAGATAGAGCTTAGCTTAGAGAAAGATTAGAGCTTCTTTCTTCTCTCTTCTTTCTTCCTTCTTCTTTCTTCTGTCTTCTGTCTTCCTCAGGAGCCTCGGCCTAACTCTGACCAGTCATTACTTCTTCTATCTGGTTTCTCTTCTGTCTTCTATCTGGTTTCTCTTCTGTAACCGCTCTGCCTACGTTCTGGCCGCTCTGATTCTTCTGACCGACCGAGTGACTGCCCGGCTGACTGAATTCTCCGTTCTCCTAACTCGGACGCTTTCACCCGGTTATATACCTTCAGGTTTGCGGGTGCCTACAGGTGCGTCACATACATATCAGGTGGAACCCATGGCTTCCAGCTAGCTACAACAGCCCTTCCTAATTAGGGCTCCTTCATATTCCTTCCCTTTAGTTTAAAAGGTGCTTTTGTTCTATTTTCTCTATTTTATTTTCTCTATTTTCTTGTCCCTACCTAGCTTTTCACCTTTTATTTTTGAAAGGGTGGATATTTGAGCCCTTTTTGAGAAGGTGCTGTGGCTTTAAGGAAGCCTAATGCTGAGGAGCAGCTAACGCACCTAGTTAAGCACAATTGCATAAGCGGCTTTGACTTTTTTTTTTTTTTTTTTTTTCTCCTCTTCTTTATTTTTCTTTATGGCTTTCTTGCCAAAGCTCAATGGCTTTTTTTTTTTTTCTGCATGGTTTTTACCATGCTATTTAATTCTCTATTTTCTTTTAAGCTCATGGCTTTTTTCTTTATACTAAAGCTCAAGGCTTTTTCTCTATATTTTTTATGGCTTTTGGCCGGCTACTCTGCTTCGGCTTTTGGCCGGCTCGCTTCGGCTTTTTGCTGGCTACTCTGCTTCGGCTTAATTCTTAACTGGCTTCAACTGAGTCAGAGGCTATGCTTTTTCGTTGCTCTCCTTATTTCTTAGCTTTTCTTCTCTGCCTGCCGAGCCCCGGACGGACCACCATTTGTAAGCTGCCTGGTACCGTAAACCGGGAGGAAAAACTCTCGGAGGCAGAGTTAAGCTTTTACTACTTTTACTTCTACTTTCTTAGAGAGAGCTTAGAGAGGGAAAGAAAGATTTTTCTTCTTAGCTTAGAGAGAAAGAAAGATAGAGCTTAGCTTCTTGTAGAAAGATAGAAAGATAGAGCTTAGTAAAGAAAGATAGAGCTTAGCTTAGAGAAAGATTAGAGCTTCTTTCTTCTCTCTTCTTTCTTCCTTCTTCTTTCTTCTGTCTTCTGTCTTCCTCAGGAGCCTCGGCCTAACTCTGACCAGTCATTACTTCTTCTATCTGGTTTCTCTTCTGTCTTCTATCTGGTTTCTCTTCACGTTCTGGCCGCTCTGATTCTTCTGAGGATATGGCCATGATGTAAGATGCTGAGGAAACCACTATGGTGGTATGTGGAGAGGGACAAAAGAACACAAAAGAGACACTAACTCTGTCAGTGGATAGTTGAGTTTACATAGTATGATAATAAGTAGAGTCTGTTTTCTATCTTTCTTTTTTTCCCCCAGTACTGAGGAGTGAACACAAGATATCACATATGCTAGACAAGGGCTCTACCACTGAGCTATATCTCCAGCCCTTTTGAAATATTATTTTGAGACAGGGTCTTACAAAGTTTCCCAGACTGACCTAGAATATATGATCCTCCTCCACCAGGCTCTGGGTAGCTGGATTCCAGGCAGGCACAGCCACACCTGGCTGTTGTATGTCTTTCTGTACCAGCACCTAGCACAATGCCTAGTGCATGGGAGTTGCCCAATAATAACTAAATGGATTTTTTTTTAAGTAGATGACTCTTAGAAATTAGTGTGTGATATCAAAGTAAGGTTCCAATAAGCTGATTGGAAGAGGAAGATGACTAGTCCAAAAAGAAAGATATTAAGAACTAAATGATGAAATGTGAAGAACAAACATAGTCTTCAGTAATATTGAATGAGTAAATGATGACATTGAGAAATAAATGAGTGTAGAAGTCAGAAACAACTGAGCTTTCTTACCTGAGTCACCAGTGGCATAAGACTTGAGATAAAAACCTCAGTGTGAAGTCTTATGTGGTAACAAATGCCTATGACCATCCTGCAGATGTGTTTTGTTTCACCTAAACAGGGTTAAAGATAGATTTGAGAAGAGATGTCTCCAATGGACAGAAGAGTCCATTGCACTATAGCTAACATTGGGAACCAGTGACATGTCTGCTCAGGATCACCTGTGAGGAGTAGACATCTGTCTCTTCACACAGCTATGTTTACCCATGCAGGTAGGGCTGATAATCTACTAGTACATACCAGTTTAGCCAAACATATTGTTAAAATATTGAAAGAGTTTAAGCCAGGCATGGTGGCACATGCCTGTAATCCCAGCTACTTGGGAGGCTGAGGCAGGAGGATCACTGTTTCAAGTCCAGCCTTAGCAAAACCCTAAGCAACTTAGGGAGACCCTGTATCAATTTTTTAAAACTTTGGGGATGTGGCTCAGTGGTTAAGCACCCTGGGTTTAAGCCCTGGTACCAATAAATAAATAAATAAATAAATAAATAAATAAATAAGAATTGAAAGAATTTATATTGGTTGGTAAGTCAGCACTATTTTATGGCTTACAAATATATCTCTGCTCCTCCAGCTGTCCCAGATGCACTCCACAAGAATACTCCAGACCTCCTTACCATCCAGAAAACAAGGAGAAATGCCAGTGGCCTGGGAAGGGAATTGGCCTTCTTCTGACTGGAAAGTGCTGGGGCCTTATCAGTATCCCTGCGTATCTGCCACGGGTCCACTCCTCATGTGTATCGAAGTGTGCCACCTCTGCTGGAACGTCAGATGCTTCCCATCTTCAAGCACACATGTTCATCTACAGTTCCTGACTTTCCTCTGCTGCCCTCTGCATCTCCAAATATCTGGTTTGTTGACATTATCCTTATGTGACCTTCAGCATGTGACTTTGTTATAGCCCCCTTCCCACAGAGGCCCTGAAACAACTCCTACGCTCAAACTCTCTGCATTGCTGGTTGTCAATTTGTTTGACCATGTCCCCCTTTCTCTGGGCTTAGTCTCTCATTGCTGTTGATGGCTAGATTTGAATACTGAATTCTTGAGTACTTTTTGATGACCAAAAAGGTAGGCAAAACAAAGCAGGAAGAAGGTTTTATTATAGAAAGAGTTCCATTAAGTAAAAAGATATGGTCCATTTCCTAATAAAATTCAGAGAATCAGAAGATAGGGGAGAAAATCAGAAACATTTTTCTGTGCAGCTTCCTAAGTGTTTCTGCCTCAGTTAGCAAAACATCTGAAGTATTAGGAGTTCCATCTCAACAGGGGACTCCTGCGGTGGCCAAAATTTGGCTGCATTTCAAAATAATAAGCATTTGGTTCAGAAGGCTGTTTAAAGGAAATAAAAAGGCATAAAATCTCCATTATCCAATATGGTTTGGATTAGAATAAATTGATTATCCAAAACCTAACGTGATCACAGCTCTGCCAAGAGCCTGGCAAACAGCAATTGTTGACATAACCCAAATTCCTAATCAGCTATTTGTAAGAAGTGATGACTTAATAAGCATTCACATCCATCTTTGCTCCTTGAACCAAATGGAGGAAGAAAATAACAGGAAGAACCCTCCAAGGGAATAAAAAGAGTACCGAGTCTACTTTTTCTTCCTCTCTGTCAGCCTAAGAAAATGTGTCCACGGGCAAAGAAAAATTCAATACTGTAGTCAGACTTCTCACAGCAAAATGTAAGCCATTCTTTCCATCCCTGAAACTCTTAAAGACAAGCTAAGAATAAAAATATTGAATGAAGAGACTCAGTGTCACCTTGCAAAGTGTAAATTCTTTTTTTGTTGTTGTTGTCATGTTGGGGGGGGGGGGAGTATAGAATTATGAGGACAAACATGGATTCAAGAAATCTTCCATTCTTTCCTAGTTGTACTTTACTGAATGATGAGTCCAGTTCTTTGAGCTCCTGACATTCCAAAGGCAAACTTTTAATCATGTACATTGAATAATAATAAGCACTGCAAATTTAAAGAGAAAACTTAGAACATTTTAAGACATATATTTCATGGTTTTCTAATAGACAGTAAGCTAAAAATATTTACTGCTGTTTTGAACAACAAAAGTAGCATTTTAACTCTGTTTTATCACAATAAAGAATATCTAAAGAAAAAAAAGAATTTCTTTCCTCACTTTTTCCTAGACTGACTTTGGTAAAAACATTTAATGTCACTTGATTGACTATGTAATCTTTTATATGCTTCCTCAGACACTCCTCAACTTCCAAGTTACTATCCTAACATACTATAGGAAAGAAAATATTTTTGTTAACTCTCTGAAAATATGATAAAACTGTCAAAGGCACATGGAATTGTTTATATAAATCTTGAAATATGTCATAGCACTATTTGTTCTTTAGTGGAATTAATTTTCAGCAAAATAGGTAAGATCATAAAACTTCTAAGATAAAGCCAAGGGGAAAATCTATGCATGTTTGGGTATGGTGATGAATTTTTAAATATAACACCAAAAGTGTGAACTGTGGAAGCAAACATTGTTAATTTAGGCTTCACTAAAATTAAAAACTTCTGTTCTGCAAAAGATACTGTTCGGAGGAAAAAAATGATAATCCACAGACTGGGACTTTTATCTTTGTAAAACACTTAGCTAGTAAAGGATCTGTATCCAAAATGTACAAAGAAACTTGTAAAACTCAACAATAAAAAATGTTTTTAAAGAGATGACATACACAGAGACAAGACAGAAGGTCAGAGAAAGTTAGATAGAGATCGCAGTGGTACATCAACAAGAAAAGGAACACCAATAACTGCTGGCAGTCACCAGAATCTAGGGGAGAGGCATGAGACAGATTCTCCCTCAGGGCACCCAAAAGGAACCACGGCTGCTTGACACACGTTGCTTTGTATTTCTGGCCACTTGAACTATGAGAAAATAAACTTCTGTTGTCTTGAGAGAAAAAAAAAAAGTTTTTTAAATGATCAGAAGATAACAAAAAGCATAAAAATTATGCCCAACATCATTTAGCATCAGGGAACTTCAATTTAAAACAAGAACGAGACACCATCATATACCAGTTAGAATTGCTAGATTCAGAACACTAACAATACCTATGCTGACAGGATAGTCATAGAAATTCTCTTTCATTGTTGGTAGGAATGCAAAAAGTGCTACAGTTCTTTTGAAAGATGATGTGGCAGTTTTGTAGCTAAACATAATCTTACCGTATGATGCAGTAATTGCTTTTCCAGGTATTTATCCAATTGATTTGAAAAACACGTTCACACAGAATACCTGTCCATGCCTGCTTTTAGAAGCCTGACGAATGGTTAACAAATCAAGAAGAAATCCATGTCCTTCAACAGGTAAATGGGTAAATTACATATTACATCCATACAATAGAGTATTATTCATCAATAAAAAAAAATGAAATTTCAAGCCATGAAAAGACAAGCAGGAGCATTAAATGCATATTACTAAGTGAAAGAAGCCAGTCTTAAAAAGGTGATATACCGTCTGATTCCAATTATATGACTGCTAGGTTTGGATGTGGTTTGTCCCCCAAAGGTTTCTGTGTTGGAAAAATTTGTCTTCTCTGTGACAATGTGAGAGCTGATGGGACCTTTAAGAGGAGGAGTCTAGTGGGAGGACCTTAGGTCATTGATGGCGCTGCCCTTAGAAGGGATTAAGGTAATTCCCATGGAACCCTGAGTTAGTTTTCACAAGAGAAACTTGTTAAGAGTGAGCCTGACACCTGAATCACTCTTTGGCATCCTATAAGACAATGTGATTTCTCACTCCCATTCATGCTCTCACCATTGTGGTCCCATCCAACATGAAGCCCTCACCAAAGCCCATCCAGATGTCAGTGCCATGCCCTTGAATCTTCAGAACTGTGAGCTAAATTAACTTCTATTGAAAGTTTGCTTGCCTTAGGTCTTTTATTATAATAAAAAAAAAATGGGGACTGGTGTTGTGACTCAATGTTAGAGCACTTGCCTCACATGCATGGTTCAATCCTCAGCACCACATAAATAAATTTTTTAAAAAGGTATTGTGTCCATCTACAATTAAAAATGATAAAATGATAAAATAAAATTTTTTTAAAAGTGGACAACTACTATGATCTTCTAGAAAATGCAAAACTATAAACAATAAAAATATCAGTGGCTCTCAATATATTGTTCATGGGTAAGGAGAAGAGATATGTAAGTAAAGGAGCCAGGATTTTTAGGGCAGTAAACTGTTCTTTATAATACTATAATAGTGGATACATGACACTGTGTATTTGTCAAAATCATTTGGAATTTATGATACAAAGTATTAACCTTCATGTATATAAGTAATTTTTAAAATCATTTAAGAGGTTAAGGAGATTCCGGGAAGGAATGCAGCCTATGACAAGAAACTCTATCTTACAAATGTATGAAATAACCTCAGTGAAGACTCGAGGGAAAGGTGCTGACTTTGGAAATGAATAACTATGGAAATAAGTGAGAGTCTATAAGAGTAAATTTAAAATGAACTACATATAAGAATATGAGTTAATGATGCCAATACTGCTACACTGTACTAGAATTGAGCAGTTAATGATGGATGATGGAAGTCAGGTTTCTTACTGCTGGAGTGGGAGTTTATAGATAAGTAAGGAGAAGCAATAATGATAATGGATGAAGGTTGAGGTCATTAATATGAACTCATATTTAACTTAGATACAGATGGGCTACATGTAGATATATATATATATATATGTGTGTGTGTGTGTGTGTGTGTGTGTATACATATATATGTGTGTGTGTGTATACATATATATGTGTGTGTGTGTGTGTATATATATATATATATATATATATATATATATAGAAAGAGAGAGAGAGAGGGAGAGAGAGAGAGAATATACATGTTCACTTCTTTGCTTTGTCAGCTGAGAAGACCTAAAAGAAACAACACCCCAATATCAATAAACACATATAGCACTCAAATCTTGGTTTGTAATACCATAATCCAACAAAATAAATCAAAGTTCCTTGAAAATATGACTGATTCTAGGACAGGAGCATAAAGTGGATGAGATGAGCCTGGAGTAACTTATAACCAGAAAGCAGGGAAAAGCTCAAGGAGGAAAGAAGACACACACACACACACAAACACACACACACACACACACACCGGTGGGGATATGTTAAAATTAGAGCAGGAGCCAACTGAAAGAGCTCCCAATGTCCAAAGCTGGAATCAGTTAAACAACAACAAAAAAAAATGGCATT
Organism: Tamias sibiricus; assembly: GCA_025594165.1. Taxonomy (NCBI): domain Eukaryota; kingdom Metazoa; phylum Chordata; class Mammalia; order Rodentia; family Sciuridae; genus Tamias; species Tamias sibiricus. Next base: position 47,022,862 of record CM046669.1, on the reverse strand, counting down.
GGATAAAAATCCACAGTATAAAATAAACACCCATGAATCCAGACTGATATAAAGAAATGATTAGGTGAATTAATAAATGTAAATAAGTGATAAATTTCCCATTCAGAAGAATTCTAAATATTTTATTTAGATACTCTACCCTAGAGGAACAAGTTCAAAATTCCCCATTCTTTAAGTGTGGGCTGAGTATAGTGAGCTCCTGCAAAGAGTAACCTGTGGCCAGGATGAGGGGAGTAACTTCAAAATGAAGAAACGCAATGACCACTGCCTAAGGTCGGTAGGTGGTCAATGGACATTTCTAAAGCAGTCATTAGTCATAATCAGTCATTCATGTGAGAGTGAATGATGATGATTACTATACCTTAATGAGGAAAAGAGATCTGACAGGGGAGCCTAGGTAGCAATCAAATGAGGAAGAGCAACAAGTACCTCTGAGCATTGAAGTGCTCAAGGGAGAAATTTTGCATTGACCTGAAAATAGCCAACTTCAACCCAAAGCATCTATCCCTAAAATCCATCTGCACTCGTGTTGAGCAATGTTGAAAGGAACATTTAAATCAACTCTGTTGCTCCCACGGGGGCTACTCCTTGCCCTGGCAGGAGTAAGAAAGGCTCAGGTTCATCAGCTTCCTGGGGGTGATGATTCTTAAGGCGCCTTTGTGTCTCCATCCTTTGATTTAGAAGTGTCATGAGACTCATACATTGCTGATGGGGTTGCAAATTGGTGCAGCCAATATGGAAAGCAGTATGAAGATTCCTTGGAAAACTTGGAATGGATCACCATTTGACCCAGCTATCCTAAAAACAGCATACTACAGGGACACAGCCACATCAATGTTTATAGAAGCACAATTCACAATAGCTAAACTGTAGAACCAACCTAGATGCCCTCCAGTAGATGAATGGATAAAGAAAATGTGGTATATATACACAGTGGAATATTACTCAGCATTATAAGAGAATAGAATCATGGGATTTTTTGCAGGTAAATGGATGGAGTTGAAGAATATAAAGCTAAGTGAAGTAAGCCAATCCAAAAAAACCAAATGCTGAATGTTTTCTCTGATACAAGGATGCAGATTCCTAATGGGCATGGGGGTGGAGCATGAGAGGAATAGACAACTCTAGATAGGGCAAAGGGGAAAGAGGGGAAGGGAGGGGGCATGGGGATAGGAAAGGCAGTGGAATGAGATGGACATCATTACTCTAAGTACATGTATGAAGACACAAATGGTGTAACTCTACGTTGTGTACAACCAGAGACATGAAAAATTGTGCTCCATATGTGTAATATAAATTGAAATGCATTCTGCTGTCATGTATAACAAATTAGAATAAATTTAAAAAAATAGAAGTGTCACGAGTTCAGTCGACTTACACATTCCCAATCCAAGTCAACCCCTTTATTCAGGGTTGTGAAGATTCCGGGAAATATCAATTCTCACTTGCTAGAAATAGAGATTTAGGGGTGTTGTTGTTGTTGTTGTTGTTTGGGGGTTTTTTGTTTTCATTTTTTGTTTTGTTTTATTTGTTTGTTTGTAGTAGCACCAACCCTGATGAGTAGAGTACCATAGAGGGGGAAAATGGTTTCTAGAACATGTTACTAACTCAGATACATTTGGCAGAAAAGGGACAAAAGGAAAAATATGCATTAAAGAGCTCATTTTATTAACTCCAAATACATAAGACAGCTAACACAATCTTCCTCAGTCAAGGTCCAGAGGAAGAAATGCTTTCTATGATTTAAATATAGTGGACTTCATACGAAGAACTGCTAAGTAGGTATTGAAATGAGAAGGAGAAAAGGACACAACACACACAGAGAAGTTGCAGCTACAATAAGCAGCTACCATTTTTGAGGCCAAACGGAAGAGGTGTAAATTATTAAAACGTAAAAGCCTGGAGCAAGGGCCTCACTGTTGCTGGTTCTCTAAGGGAGCATGACGAGGCTAAGGCTTGTTGGGAAAGTTGTAAACGGAATCCAGATGCTGCTACTGAAATAAACTGTCACTGCCAGAGTAAAGAAGAGAGGCTAAAGGCGATGCAGACAGGAAGTAAACAGCAAGTGGCTGGTCCCCTCAAACTTTTCAGTGACCCTCAAACACTTAATTACTGAAAAAGCCAGGAGCCAATCACACAGCAGAAATAGGACTTCTTTCACAAACAAGTGCAGAATAGATGGGAAGCAAAGAGAAAAAGAGCTTTTTTGATGGTATTTTATGACGAACCATTAATGGAAGAGGGAAAAACTTAAAGCAAATAATAAATGTCTAAAAAATAAAAATAAACTTTAAAAGTTAGGTGCTTAAACATTGCTCCAGAGATCTTACTGAATTCCTTTAGAAAACCTATTCTTTTGAGATAATGCAGAGACAGAGTATATAAGACATTTTCACAAATTCTAAATACATGAAGAATAGGTTGAGATTCTACTGCACTTGTAGAGTCATACGAGATAATCCAATTAAAGGAGAAAAGATGAAGTACACGCAAACCTGCTGGGCTCCAACTTCCTGACCTTTCTGTGATTAGATCTTTGAACTATATGCCATCTCTATTTATCTCAATGAAAGACTGAGAACTAGTTGTCCTGGATGGCAAACAAATAGTCACCAAACAAGTGGGAGGAAAGTGCTCATCTGGGTAATGACAATAGCTCTTTGGATAATAAGAATAGTTCTGTGGATTCCAAGACAGATTAATCACATGGGAATTTTCCATGAGATGTTCACCCAATCCATCAGTTAAAGCAACTGTAGGCAACTATTTGGTTGTTTATTAAGTCATGTTTGGTCTGGCCTTAACAAAAAACGAGCCCTGGAAAGTGGTGCTCTCACTACCAGACAGGGCTATCGTTTACAAGTGAGTTCATTTCTGTCAATCTCCCATTCTTCCTGTATCCTGGCAAAAGAAAGAAGGCAAATGTTATCCCGGCAATAATCATCAATAAATGTTTATAGGCTGAACCCTGTATTTGAACGAGAAATATAAAAATGTAAAATGTTCTGCTGTCCCCAATAAGTCTTCAAATTCAGACAAGGATGTAAGAATATAAATATTATTATAGCACATGTTACATTGTGGTGATTAAAATGATAAGCAAATGAGAGGTCACCAAGTCATCCCAAGAGGAGGCAAAATAACCAAGGAGGTGGTCGGAGAAAACTGTACAGAGAAAGTGGAGCTCACACTGGGCATTGGAGAAATAGGTAGGACTTGGAATTACGAAGGAGTCCAAGAAATGATGAAATAGTTTGGAAGCAGGAATAAGAATAGGTGGATTAGGGAATCATAAACCATGTAATTTGGTTGAAGTGAATGTTGATTCTAAGGTGTAGTAAAATATAATGTTTTGAGAAATGATTATAACTATAGCATTTGAAAAATAAAACTCAATTAACACTAGAGTTTTCTTCTTTTGAGAAAAATCTGAAAGACCATAATTACATTATTGTTTTTCCATTTGGAAAAAAATCTATATTCAGGCTATATTCCATTTTTTTCATTCATCACTCAGCTAGAGGTTGATCAATAACTCTTTATTAAAGTTTTCTCCATGAAGGGCCCTGTACTAGAAATTACCAAGTCTACAAAGAATTTTAAGACATGTTTCATTTGGAGACATTGGATATGACAAGCAGAAAAAAAAAAAAAAAAATTTAAGGCAATGCATGATGAACAGAAAATGAGTGACATGGTAGTGATGACCATTTTGGTTTTTAGCCTAGAATGGAGGGAGTATGTCTTCTGCTTGAGTAACTGCTACCAAGTAAGTGTGCATTGATTTTGGACTAACTATAAGCTAGTATTGTGCCAGAAAGGAGAAAGGAGGAAGAGAAAGACATGAGGTTGGTTGGGGGAAGAAGAACAAGCAAGATGGCAGCACCCCGTGGGAGGCAGGAAGACCCGGGAGGAATCTGGGGCAGTAAGCAATCCAGGTGGCTTGGAATAGGGTGGCAACAGTAAACAATAAGAAAAGTAGATGGAATCAAGAGATTTTTTAGAGGACAGAATTAACAGTTTTGGGGGCTGGGGTTGTGGCTCAGCGGCAGAGCGCTTGCCTCTCACGTAGGCGGCCCCGTTTCGATCCTCAGCACCACGTAAACATAAATGCGTTGCACTGTGTACAACTAAAGTAAATAAATTTTTTTAAAAAACTTAAAAAAAAAAAAAGAATTAACAGTTTTGGTGATTGATTATAGTCAACATATAAGGCAGAAGGAGAAACCAAGGATGTCTCCCAGGTTCCTGGCTTAAGACACAGAATATGGGGCTGGGGTTGTGGCTCAGCGGTAGAGTGATCACCTAGCATGTGCGTTGCCCGGGTTCGATCCTTAGCACCACATAAAAATAAACGCATTGTGTACAACTAAAGCAAATAAATAAATACTAAAACAAAAGGCACAGAATAGATGGAAATGCCATTTAGTTCATTGGAGGAGGATGAAGTGCCATTTATTTAATTGGGGGTGGGGGTAATACTATGCCATCTCTTAATGATGGATGATGAGATTGCTTCTTTTTGTTTTTCTATATTTCTGAAATTTACACTGGTGAACACTCATACAATAAAAAAAAACAAGTATAATTTATGATGTTTAAAATGTCAATATGTAGAATGAAAGAATTAAACAAGTTTTTGAGTCATGACTTTGTTGGAATCATGGGTGAATTATTTTACTCCCATATTTAAAAAAAAAATATTTTCTGATTTTCCTATAATGGATGTGTGTATGGGTATATTTTGTAATTAGGAAGAGAAACTTTGTATTTTGTTGGCTTGCTTTTTTTGGTAGGGAGTCAAAGCCATATCGAGATTGACAACAAATAAGTCAGCCTGGTCAGGAACAGATGAGTCATGGGTCCAGGCCAAGGGAAAGGAAAATAAAAGGGAGCAGGATGGAGACCAACAGAGAAGCAGGGTCCAAATGTCACATTCAGACAGCCTTGATAGCGTAGCCACCTCCCTGTTGATATGAGAGCCAATTCCAGAATGCTTCTAACCCTCTGGACCGCAAAGACTAAACTGAGAAGAGCTTCTCAGAAAAGGGGAGATGGAGTACATGGAAAATTACCAAATTCTAGAGTCTAACTTTTCTATGAAATGTGCCTTCCCCACCACTGGTTTTACTTTCAGATGAATGTTTGACCTCCATGGAGTGGATCTCATGGGTGACCATTGTGGTCATGTGAAGATTCTAGTTTTCAACATCACTTCAAGGAATTATAAACCTTTGTACTAGTGAGGGTTGGTTTTCATTTTTGTATTTTTCTTACTGACCATCTCTTCGCTCTTCCTGACCCATCACCTTTTATGGTATATTCATTATCCATTACTTGTGAAGTGGATATGGTATGTAAACCAACCAAAATTTCAAAAGTTTCCTGGTTTAGGAACCAGTTAAAGTAGGCATTTGATATAAGAAACTACAGAACAAAAGACTTTTGAAAATGTTTGCCTCTTTCACTCTTCAAGTTAGCAGTAAACAAAGGACAGAATTGAGAGGAAACCCTGGAAAAGCTGTCTCAACAGGTGATGTGGTTAGTCCTTCTTCTCCATGGATGTGTCATGAAAAGTCACATGAGAAGAAATGTGTTCTCAGTATCTCTTTCTACAGGTAAAAGTAATTTTTAGAGTTAGCTTCGGTTTATAAACAATATTTTCTAAAATTTGTTTTTACTATTTTGTTGACTTAAAAGCTATAGTACTTCGCTTTTCCAATGACCATTTCAGAGATTCTTCATCTTGCTTTTTGATCTTCAGTCGAGTGGGACCCTCTGATACCTTGCTGTTAAATTTCTCTCCAAAACCCAGTCTTTCTGTCAAGTGGTTAATAGTCTCCAAAATAATATGACAGCACTCCCACCACTGTTATTTAAAGAGAATACTAAGGAATAATTTGGAAATGTCAGTATCTGTCCTCTGATTTTTTCCTGGTTTTCATAAATTGATAATTCCAGTGGGTTGTCCACGTAAAGCAAAGAGGTCTGAGGGAAGAAAGGAGGAGGTCTTAAAATTCTGACAGGTTCTAACTGAGGATATTATTTTTAAATGTTAAAGCCCAAATTGTGTAAAAGCCACTCATCGCCATGTTTGAGAGCTATAAACAGGGAAGCCCTGAAACACAGAAGGAGGCTGAGTGTGGGTTGGGGAAAGTGAAGGAATTGGAGACACTTGTGGTTCTGACAGTAGACTCACTTGCTCTACTTATTGATCCTTAACACACACACACACACACACACACACACACTCATCTTCCGCTTCATCTAGGACTACGCCCTGGTTTTGAAGGCAGAGCAGAGGGAGACGCTATTACATGGAACTCGAGACCCAGTTTCTTTGCATGTCAGTCCATCAGTGCCATGAAAGATCATTTCTAGAAAAGCAAACAAAGGTAAAAATTATTCATATTGACTGACACCACAAGCTCTATATTTTTTAAAACACCAAGCTGAGCTCCTGGAATGTCAGTTCTGGAACATAGTGGGCTGTGTAGAGAGAATTATTTCCCTCAGGGTCTCAATTTCTTTACCTTCAAAGTGATAAAGTAAACCTAGATCATTAAACCATGTTGTTATAATAGAAGTTATAGACACCCCAAAAGTCATTTTATTTTGGATCTTTGGTGACTTTGACTTAAATTATGCAATGTTTAGGGAAATTACAATACATGGAGTAATGAATCACTAATGATTCGAATCAAGAGCTAGCAGCGGTGGTGATCGCCTATAATCCCAGCTACTCAGGAGGCTGAGGCAGAAGGATCATGAGTTTCAGGCCAGGCTGGATAAGGTAGTGACCTTGTCTCAAAACAAAATTTTTAAAAAGAGCTGTGGGTTTAACTCAGTGGTAGAGCACTTGCCTAGTAAGTAAGAGGTCCTGGATTCAATCACCAGTACCACAAAAAAGGAAAAAAAAAATTATATACTTTTTTCGTGAATTCCTCTATGCAACTCAGTCCATTTCAAGGCTAAAATTAGGTTTCAGACAGGTTCCCTGTACAATGGTTGTTTTCAATGACATACCTCAGGAAAGGAGGGTTGTTAAGCAACTGGGTTTTTAGCAGGCCAGACTCAAGAAAGTGCAGACAGAGTGGGTGCTGACTGACATATCTGAAAACAGGCCTTGCAATTGTTATCAAGAAGCTTATGAGTGAAACAACGGAATCTTCCACTGAAAGTTGCTTTCCTACACACCTGTAATCCCAGTGGCTTGGGAGACTAAGGCAGGATTAAAAATTCAAAGCCAGCCTCAGCAATTTACTGAGTCCCTAAGCAGCTTAGCAAGACCTTGTCTCAAAATTTAAAAAATTAAAAAGGGCTGGGGATGCGGCTCAGTGGTTAAGTACCTCCAGGTTCAATCCTTAGTACTATAAATAAATTAATATACTTTTAAATTTTCTAACATGACAAAAAGTCCAAAGTTGGATCAGAAGTTTAACAAAGTTATCAAGGACCCAGTTGCTTTCCATCTTTCTGATTTGGCAGCCTCATTTGTGTTGGAAATACCTCATTTTGGGTCTCAAAATTGATTATTCCAAGGTCGTCATTATAACCAATCACCAGCAAAAGAGAATGGGATGACTGAAATTAAAGTTATATAATCCTAATTATCCTCCTTCCTTGGTGATGGGTCTGTATTCACCCTGCAGATTGCTCCCCACCATCTGAATAAAAGTGAGGCTCTTGTGACAAGAAAGTAAAAGTGACAGTTGGATAGGCAATCACCATCTCTGCCACACCAACTATGTTCTGTGTATAGACAATTAAAACATGGCTAAACTTGGTTTAAATAATATCTCTTCATTAACTACAATCTATGCCACATTTGGGTAATCAGTGTGAGACTTCCAAATCAACATATTCTCTTCAAGGGGGAAGAAAATCTAATTTTGTTATACATGTTGGAACAAGATTTAGGATGCTAATTTGGGCCTCTGGTTTTCATAACAACACATTGGTAGGTGGAATTTGCAGTAAATCTTCTCAGTGAGAATTTGTTTTGAATTCTAGGAATGATGGGTATCCTCCATTTATTAGTCCTGCCATGAAAATAAGTTATATGCAAATCCAGGAACATCTGGTATTTCCACATGGAAGGAGCCTCTGATGGTTTCATACATTCAGTCTCCAAACTCTAAAAACATAAGTTGGTTAGAGCCAAGAGGCAGTTCACCTGTCTGGTCCAACCAAGTCTTGGCCATTTCAGGAGGAAAATGGTCCCCACACTTACGGTGCTCGTTAACAAATCTGAACAATGAAACTTCTCTCTTTCCCCACATGTCCAAGGCAAATCGCCACCCTGTGTAGGCATATATGTAGGCTGCACATAAATATCACAGAGGGAACAAAGCATTGTGGGCTAACGCAGGACACCTTCGTGACCCTCAACTGGCCTAAGTCCAGGAAGATGACCACTAAAACAACAAACAGATGGTAACCAGGACAAATAACCCCCTCCTGTGGACTGCCCAAGGAGTCAAGGTCTAGCAGGAGGGAATGGGCACACAGCCAGCAAATGCTGTTAGATAACACAGCTGTGATTTCAACACCAAACGGATCTGTTCACATTTCAAACTCAGGAATATCCCAGTTTCACTAGAAGGTGCATAACTGGGAAATCTTCCCACCCCCCTTGCATAAGAAGCACTGGAGAAAACAAGAGCAATGTAAAACTCCCTGTTCTTATAAAAGGGTAATTTTGACTGGAAATCTGGATGTCAAACTCCCAACTAGAGCAAAAAGAGTAAATGAAGTAAAATACATTTTCCTTGAGTGGAGTTGTCTTAGTCCCTAACAGAAGGAAATTTCCCACTGGGTTCAGAATGGAATTCTAAAAGGAACCTGCCAGGCTGGTGGTCAGCATCTTAGCTGACAGGCAAATTATCTATGAAGATCTTTGGACTGAGAGGTCAAGACTACAATGCTCAGTTGTGTTTTGACACAAACTTAACCTGTTCAGGTCTTTTCTTGAGTGGCAAAATAGGGCTCACTTTGCAGGATTATTTAATATCAAAGAGATAAAGCATTTGAAACCGTAAGGATTTCGTTTAACAAATATGGTGGGGTTTTTTGTTGGTTTTTCTTACACATTATCCTCTGATCATCAGCAAGATGCCTTAGAGGAAAAAGGAATATCTGGTAATCCTTGGATTAAAGGGACAGGAGCTAGTGGGAATTTTGTAGGCTGGAACTCAAGTCTGCAAGTGAGCATAAATGTACAAAGCTTGGGGATATGTGTGCTTGTTTGTAATTTTCTAAAACATCAATGGAACCATTTAAATTTACACACACAAAAATACCAACATTATCCAGCTGCTTTTGCCTGCAGCACCAGAACCAACATAAAGCCACCACTTTTCCTTTCAGACTGGGAACAGCTGCTGTCCCAGACAGGAGCCTATATCCCCTTGTCTCTATCCTGAAACTACTAGACCCTTCCTATCTGTTAGCACAGAAGCAGAAGAGTGAGAAACACTGGGAAAATAGTTAAAGGACAGAAAAATCAGTTTTGGACAATCTCTTTCTTAAAATGTTTTTGTAGAGAAAAAAAATGCTATGAATGGAGGTTTTGTATATTTGAAATGAACCTAATTGCCATTTTGACATGTTATAAGCTAAATTGTCTTTCTGGGCTTGAATTTAAGCACAGTTTGTAATGTTGCTTCTATAAGGAAATGTATTCTGAGTTCCAAACAACTAATTTATATCTGAATTTCAGGTGCACAAAAACAAGTCAATTTTGTAAGCAAAATTGCAGTAATTGTTTTCTTTGAGCATGTTTTAATGAGCCAAACAGACAAAAACAAATACCAGTGTATGGTTAATTTGTATGACCAGTAATAGAATTATATGTACAAATCTAAAGTAATTAAATTTTATTTGAAAAAAAAAAGCATTAGTGTTATTAAGATGAGAATTTTATAGGACAACAATCTGAAACTAATGCTTTGTGGAAAGATGAACAGATTTATCTAATAATTTTAAGCAGAAATATTTTTTAAGTTGTCCATGCAATTAACTGCATATAGTATGACCAACATTTTATTAAGTGCACTATCATAAGTATAGCTAAATACTATCCAATTAACTTAATCATCAAAAAGAACTCCAAAAAGTGTTATTATATGCAACTTCACCAATGAGTTAATGAAGGCACACATTGCAAGTAATTTGTTCAAGGTCATATGGAATCCCAAGTTTTCCCACACCTTTCACTTGTAATGTCAACATTATACTAAAGTTTTGTGATCAAAGCCTTGCAAATATTTAGATTTTTACATATTTCCAAAAGACTCTTTAAAAAGGTTTACCTTTATTTAAGTACAAGACCTTATTAAGTAATAATGCAGTTAATAGTTACAATTTTGGGGGTTGAAATGTATAGCTAGTCTCATGTTTTGAAAATTCAATATAAGGTAGCACAAATTAGATGCAATTATCCTAGACTTAGGGATGCTTCCATCACACATAGCCAGTAGAAAAACTACTTATGTAACCTGAATATCTACTATCAGAATTATTCAGGAACAGCATGCCTCTACAGTGGCAGAATGACAAACAAAAGGGGTTGAAACTCATCTCGGTGTTTTCGGGTAAATACTTCAACTCTTATATTGATGATCCTCACTTTGCAAGGTTGTTGCCAAAAAACATTATAATTATTAAACTCGTTCTACCCAAATTCTGAGCATCACTTAATCTCAGCCTATACAATGGAGATTCTAATGTCTGTCTTACAAGGTTTGAGCAAACCTGTGAAAACACTTTGTGAAACATGTATAACTTCCCACACAGCATTCAGCCGTTGAGCCATAGTTCAGATGAGTAGTGTCAAGAGATACACAACTACACCTGGGGATGGACACAAGCCATAGGTCACCAAGGTTCTTAGCCAGTGAACGTGATGTAAAACCTGTTCCCCTAAAAGAAAGGCAGCTTATCCCAATAGAAGTGGGGGATAAGCAACACTCAAGTACAAGCTGGCAGGTACCAATTTCAAGCAGTATCCTCTTCAAGAAATAACTGCATCTCCCTGCTCAACCACAAAAGAACTATGAAAACATGCCCGTGATGAGCTCAGAAACTGTGGTACAATAAAACCTATGCCTGCAAGAATTGATCAGCTTGTCTTCTACTTCAATTTTCTTTCATGATGTACTGCCAGAGCCCAAATATTTAGAAGAACTTTGAAAGAACTTTAGATCATTATTCTAAAATAATAAATCTATGTGCTGAACTACCCACCCTTCAGAGTAGTAGTAAGGAGCCCTTTGCAAATTCAAGCCAGTAGGGAAGTGAAGCAGGTGTCCCCTCACAGTTAAGGAATAAGTGCCCTGACCTCTTTCCAGGCTGAACAATCCAAAAAATTGACAGTTCAAGTTAAACAAATAAATTGGGGTCCAATGAGAAAAACTACAAATCTTAAAGGTGTGTGAGGTAACTCTGAAGAAATCAGCCTACATTAAATGGAGGGTTTTATTCCATTCTTACTGAAGATACCATTTCTTTGTGCTCCTGACAACTGCGAATAACACAAAAAGGGCCATTTCAGTTCCTGTAGAATGTTCAAGGAAAAAGGATCTATTTCAACCACGACCCTCATTGTACAAATGAGAATCAGATTCCTACTTCTGGACTTGGTCCATTTTACCGTGTTTTGTCAGCTAGGATCTTATTTGTGATTCAACCAGTTTATAAAGTACTTGAGGGTCAGGGCTGTAGCACATTTATTGTTCAACCCACACATAGATTGGCTCTCAGTATAACCCATACTGCCAGCTCAAGGAAAAAAATACTGAACGACCTGTTATCCGTTTATTTTTAAAATTCTGAACAATTCTCTGATTATAAAAATGAAAGTAGTAGCTGAGGCAAGAGTTGCTGCCCCTTTAAATGAAAGTTAATTTTCCAAGTTGTGTTTCAGATAAGGCTCACTAGAGACCACAGGGATTAAAAAATAAATAAATAAAACAACTAAGGTGACACAGCCCCTCTTCTAGGTGACCTAAAGTAAACTTTGCCCATTATAAGCTAAATTTTCCACCTACGAGACCTTCCTGTCTACCATTTTGAACATCCATGTATGAAGAAGCATGACCTGGAACTGAGCATGATCAGGAATGTGCCTCCTCTACATGTGATGATGAGTCCTTCCCACATCAATGTGTAAGTTTCCCCAATAAGAACCCCTTGCTTTCTTTGGGGCTGGAGGCACTTCTTTTGAGAATTACCACCAACACACGACCATTTGCTACAAAATAATAAACTTCTTTATTCTTTTATCTGCCTGTTATACTTATGGGCTTTGCACTCACCAAGGGGCAAACCTATTACTGACAGTAACAGAAGTATTTGTGCAATGAAAGCAGGTGCTACAGCAAACCTAAGAAAAGATGAAGATGCTTTCAGGGATCCAAGAAACTGCCCAGCAGGGCATACTGAGTGGAATCTTCCAGTTACTAGAGACGGCTGGTAAAGCTGATGGCCTGATCCCAGCAATATCTATTCGGGCATGTGCCCTTGGCACGTGGCAACCTTGGGATGATTTATGATAAGGATTTTGTACCAGACCACAACCCTGAGCAACTGAAGAAACAAAAGGAAAGTAGGATATCACTTTCAATACATGAATACTAAGTCACTTAATATTACTGAAGCATTATCCAACAATAGAGGCCAGTATGCAAAGGGCAATTTTAAAATATAAAATGATGTTTTTGTCAAGGATCGACCAACGATCTGAACTGAAAGCCAAGAATAAATTATCTTTTACTAACTCATGTCCTGAAAAACCTTTTTTACCCTGATTCAAGGACACAAAGTCTTATTCGAATGTTTTTTAATTTGAAATGGCTCGTAACACATACATATTTTCAAAACACTCTCATCAATAAATGGAGCTGGAAAATATCACATACTTGTGTCCTTGCTGATGTGATTTAATGGGTATACCCAATGTACTAGGCACTGGTCTAGACATATTTTCATTCAATCTTTATGACTTGCATTGTAAATCATGTCTTTTAATATACCTGAATATGTTCACTGAACATACTAGTATCATGTGCTCAAAGATCCATATCATTTTTTTCCAAATATTTTACTTCCATAAGAGGCTGTGGTAGTCAACAAGAAATGATGCCAACATTCATAATACCTTTATGTTTAAAAACACAAAGGTAATTTTTTAGTCAGAGGGAGAAAAGGCCAAATTTTAATACAAAACCAGATGTGACAATGCATACCAAAGAACTATAATGGTCTTTAAGATGAAGAAAGCACAATGACAGAAATCATGATATAATACACCTCTAAGGAGCCTACAACCAGACTAACAAACACACACACCTCCCCAGTACCCCCCACAAATGTATGTACAGGCTGTATGAGCAAGGATTTTTAAAACACATTGGAAGAACAGGATAAACATACCCATGTGTGCAAATGTACATGTTGTCCTTAGAAACACAAAGCATGGTTTTCTTTCATTTTACTAAGCTTACAGAAACTCAATCTAGAACTATTTGATGCCTAACACATATGAAAGAAAGAGTTTAAAGCAAAATTTCACGTTTTCCTGGGAGTTGTTGATGGAAAGTATAAAATGTTTTGCATTTTTTAACTTGTATAACATCTACATACAAACAGAGGTTGTTACGATGCTTGTGATACAGATTACCAAAATACAGCCCTATTTATATTACAGTAGATATGTTACACTGTCAACGGTGGCCAGGCGATCAGTGCTTCCAAACCTCTCCAGTACTTACATGTAGAGATCTTAAGAGGACAATATATCCAGATGATAAGGAATGGTTTGCTCCCCACTGACAAAGTGCTCCCTGACTAAAGAAAAGTCCCTATAGGCAGTATCATCTGTTCAGCTACGGCCATTGTCAAGGGGTCTGAACCCTCGAAGCTCTTCACTGGACCTTGCAGTTCTCACTATTCCTGGGCTCAGATGCAGCACCTGGGCTTGGGGCAGAACGGCCTCGCGTGGCTCTCAGGCCCTCTCTGGGGCTGGCAGCCAAGCTTCTCTCAGGAAGATGATTGACAGACAGAGATTTTGTGGTGGGCTCTTGGAAGGCAGTGCCTGAATCCTCTGGGCTCTTGACCTGCAACACACAACTTTGTTAGAAACTAAAATCACAATCACATGTATATAACGTGAAAAATACAGTGCTATGTCACCAAGCTCATGAGTTGCATACAATTTTAATATTTTCTTCCCTGAGAACAGGCTTCACCTAACAGAGGAGTTAGGACATCAGCCATAACCTTATAACAAGTCATCCAACTTTCCTGGACACCTCTGATGGCCAAGCTTGTTCCCAAGAGAGAATTAAACTCTTAGAAGGCAAAGACTGTCTTTTATACCTCTGTATCTCTACTGCCAACAATATGTTCCACTACTTGGGAAATGTTTAATAAACTCCTAAGTGAGGACCAAAACCTGCCTCCATTTGTCCCAATTGAAACCATGCTGCCATTTAAAATAAGTATAATCCAAATAGGTAATACTAAGTGGGATCTCTATTTACAACATTTAGAAGACTCAGGACCTGTTCTTCATATAAAGATATTTTCATTGGGCTCCTTATGTTGTTGTTTGTCTCACCACTAGATTTGAATTACAGCCAAAGGGCAGTTATCTGATGCACTCTCTAAGGCCCTGCCTTTCAAGAGAAGGATGTATCTAGGAAAATGTGAGACGTTAAGATGAGGGCTGGAGAGCTGGTGAATCAAGACTAGAGACTTATCTAGTAGTTAAAAAAAATATGGAGTCAGAAAACAGAAAGTGCAAGACAAATGAAGTATAGAAAAGCTTCAACTCAGTTAAAGGCAAGAGTTGAAGCTCCAAGTAAGGAGGTCTTTAAAAGAAAAAGAGGAAGCCAACAGGTGGTCAGCACAGATGTTGGAAAATCATGATGTGACAAATGCTCCCTGAGTGAATGGCTTCCAGGGACCCCCTTCTGAAGCAAGACGAAAAGAGAATGGAAATTATTTTCCCCTTTATATTCTTTCCATAGGAAGTATGTAACTTTAAAAGGCTGTTAAATACTTTTCATTATGGAAAACAGTGAATCTGGCCAACAATTCAAAACCCTGGAAAGCTTACTTCTATCTCAGATCATGTGCAGCAATGAAGGACCAGGACTGAGTGGAAAATTACCATTCCATGAAAAGCTAAAGGAAAAGAACAGGGTTTTATTGGTATTATCTTTAAAAAGAGAGACAGAGAGAAAGAAAGTAATATCAAAAAAAAGTGTTTCCCTTGAATGCATCAAACTATAGGAATGTCAAATCTTAAGGTCTACCTAAGAGAGAAAATGCATAGGAAGTAAGACTTCTTCTTAATCCCAATTAAATACCTAAACTACACTCCTTGACTTCTGCTCTCCAGACCCTATTTCTCTGATACTCAAAGAAGCTATACTCTGCAATTAGAGTTTAAACAATGAATTTGAACCTTACATTGGTTAGTTAGCCTTAGAATGGTCCGTAAACAGATGACATCAAATTTACCAAGTATTTAGTCTATTAAGATATTGTATCCATACCCCAATCGTCTCACCAATGATGGCAGCCACTGTGGGGAAAGAGTGAAGATGTGCATGTCTCAGTGAAGACAAACTTCACTGTCAAAAAACTATGCAAAGTCCCCATTAAAACATAGACAGCACCACCAGTGTCCATGATGAGCTATAAGCCCATGTTATAAGCATAGGGCTGGTCCTCTGGCACTGAACGCCAAGTCCATGGTAAGGAGATTAAGTCTACCATCACTGGCTTCCTTTTCCCCAGAAAACTGGGAGCTTCTGGACTTATTCATCCCCGAGAAATAACAAATAGAGAATGATTCACACATAGTCTGCATTTTATCCATTTTCTTCCTTTGAACATATCAGATGTCACTCAATGTGAGAGAATTGTCTCTCTCAAAACTCAGCCGGTCACCTTAGGGAAAGCTCATAATCCTGGGTGTCTAAGCAAGTGGTTTTGAAGAGAATACCTTGGTTCTATCTTTTTAAAACTAAACAATGAAATATGATTAACAGATTGAGGCAAGTTTACAGGGCAACTCAGAGAATGTTGAATAAAAATTGAAAATTACTAGACTAGGTTTTGAAAAGGCTGAATTTAATCACAAAGTCTCCTATACACTCTTCTCAAGAGGACCCCCCATCATTCATCTCCAAAGTGCACAATATTGTTTAGCAATTCATGACTGCTGGTGCCTACTAAACTGCATAGCTAATGCACAGAACACAAATCTGCAGGAAACCATGGTTACTACTCTGGAGCAGCAGGCTCAACAACAGTGTAGAGAGCAGGCCCCCTAGTGTGCAAAGAGCTTTTTCTTAGATAATAAATCTGAACACCACATGCAAACAACTTTTACCATCAATTCCTCATAAAAGAAGGGGGAACAGCAACACAAGCTGCTTTCATAAGATGATTTCCTAAAATATCTTTATAAACATCTATTACTTTGGTCACTTCAAGACAACATTCACAGCTCTGTTCATTCAACAAATATTTGCTCACTGTCAGGCTTCTCATTAGACACAAAGACACAGGTAAACCACAAGCATAAACAGCTACCTACTCTGCAAACCAGAAGACAGACATTCCAGCAAGTACAACAAGAACGGGAACTGCCTGAAGATAATGGAAGTACAGAGGACTAGCGAAATGCCATGGTTTTCTGTTTCAAGGGAGCCAAATACTTCATTTCTCTCCAAAAGTATCAGACAAACAGGAATGGATATTGTTTTCTACTGGGAGTAAGGGTGGCTCCTAATCAACCATCCAGGAAATGACACAGCCTTTACCAGGAACTCAAACCTGACTCCTCCTGACTCCTGTGTACAGAAACAGCAGCTGCTGGAATATGCAGTATTAGGAATAAAGATCTGTTATGCAAATATTCTTTATACTTAAAGTAGCATTTTCTGGCTGCTTATAAGGTACTTACAGGAACACGGAGTTTACAAACATCCTGCCCTATCCTCAACAATCACAACAGAGAAATCCAGAAACAGAGCTCTTTTCTTTGGATAGCTACTGAAATAGTGCTTTCTGCAGAAAATAAAGAATAAAAGCCATAAACAATCAGTAGCTGGGGGCAGATGAGTGAGAGTAAAAAGTCTGAAACAAACAATGGGCAATACTCATGGCCAGAAGCAAAACTTGTCTTTGAATCCTTTAGCAGTCATGCTTCAAACTTTCCTACAAGTCCACCAAGGTTTCACATAACAATGCCATTTCCCAGCAAACTATTTATAAGTGGTCAGTTGGGTGGAGAATGAGATCATGCTGCAGGACACTGTAATGCTTATCCTGGGGCTTGCTCACTGCTGACTTATCTATACCACATTAGGAAGAAAGAAGGTCAGACTTAAAAGGATGCAGAGTCCAACCCTGACCCAGATACAACTGCAATTTCTGGATCAAAGATAGGAGATGATGGATGTTCACAGTAGTTTACCTTTTGTGATCTGCTGCCACCAGCTGTTGGTTTAGAGGATTCTGCAAGGTTTTCTTTGCCCAAACTTAAGGGTGACAGGGCTAACTTCTGTGCAGCAAGGCGAGGACTGGTCCTAGTCACCATGGTTGTTCTCCGCAGGACGTAGGGGCTAGTCTTTCCTTTTGGGATGTCAGCAAACCCTAAGGCCAAAAAAGCTGACTGTCAGCACTGCTAGGTCCAATGCTATACAGGCTACAAATGACATTTATTAGGCAAAGTTTTAACAAAGATAAAGGTAACTCCAAAAACTACCTTCTTTCAGCCAAAGACAATGTAGCAAATTTAATAGTTATGCTAGGAGTCATCAAATTGAATAAATAATTTATGTTACCTTTTATTAGAAACATAAAAGACTATAATGGAAAAAGAGAGGGGAAACAGCAATACACAGGAAAAAAATTCTACTTCTTTTTTTTAAGATCTGAAGGACACTAACAGGCCTCGTTAAAAAATATGGATTGGAGGAAAAAAGAGGTAACATGGAAAAGAAAAATTTTAAAGGCCACCTCTTGTTTAAAGGGGGGAATGTAAAATTTAACAGCAGCTTCAGACAGCCACTCCCATGCAGAAATAGGTAGGACAGACTAGCCTTCCAGAGCAGGACTTCACACTCCCTCAGGGTGACTCCTTCTTGAAGGAACTGACATGACCTTCATGACAAAGAGAGGAGAGTAATCCCAAGGACAATAAAAGCATGTCACATTCCATGACGACTTTCAGGGCGACCTTAGTGATCATTTCTAAGCCTTTACAAATAAAAATCACCTATCAAAAAGAGATAGGTACCTATATGGTGGCTAGTTATTCAGAACAATGTTTCTCAAACCATCTATGGCAAAGAATCCATCTCCATTTGGGGGGTAGGGGGGAGGATGAGAAGAGATGAAGCAAAATGTTGATCTGCTGTGGAGTGATATTTTTGTATAATAAAATAAGACTGAATCAATAGAAAAAAGTCTTGTCTATGTGCTTCAATGTTACAGCAATTATCAAATTGCTACGAAAATTTCCAAACTCTTACTTTCAATTTCTGGACCTTTTATTGTCATGAAGTAGTAACAGGCAGTTTCTAGATCAGCCCCAGGTACCTGGGACATACTCAGATTTTTTTTTTTTTTTTAAATATTCAGTGGTTCCAGGCATGGTGGCCACTCTCACCAGGCCCATTGTCCAGCTCCTATACTATCTGGGTCCAACCCAATTCACGAAAAGAAAGCAGGGGGGTCCTTGACTTGTAGATTTGTCTGCAAAGAAATATCAAATTCTAAACAGGGTTTTGACAGTCATTTTTCAAATTTACCAGTTCTTCAGGTAGTATGCCATGAGTAATTAATCCTGCTCATTCTCTCATGACAGAAAGGAAGATATATACCTTACCAATTCAAAAGTGGTTTCCAGAGGCCACGTAGGATTGTTGCACAATAATCTAACACCTCTAACTTTTTTATATGTGAATTTTTCCAAGAAAACACATATAATTTGTTTTGTTGTTGTTTAAATTTTGGTGCTAGAGACTACAAAAGCTAAGCATGCACTCATCACCCAGCTACAATCCCAACCCTATAATTTTGTTTTAAAATTATGCATACCTTTCTTTACAACCTCAGGGAGTCCCTCTGGCTCATATTCAGTCTCTTCTTCATCATCAGCAGGTTGAAGCCCACTTTTGCAGGCTTTTCTAATTTTTTTAGGAAACATCTCTGGGGTGGAAGATGTTAGTCCTCCACCATTCTCCCAAATCCCACTGGACCTTTGCCTCTTGCCTGAAACTTTATTTTGGTCAGATGATGACTTCTTTTTACTAACAGAAGAAGGTCCTGGAATGGGTGGATTTAGCAAAGGAGAACTTCTGAGATCATGTTTAGATTGCTGTGAATGCAGAACAGCAACTTGTGTTTCTAACATCTCTTTTGCTTTCTCCAGATTTTCATGGCTTATGAGCAGGGAACAGTACTTGTCCAAGTATTCATCTGCCTCCTTGGTTTTTTCTTCAAGACTTTCTTTTAGCTCATTGAGCTCAGTCATTAATTCATCAACATTAGCTTCCACAACATTGCCTGTCCAAAATAAGATGATATATCACATGTAATTTGATGCTGACCCAGTCAACATTGGGCATTGAGAAGCAGATAATTTTAGGCCTATTCTAAATTTCTTAGAGGATTTTGGGAGATTCATCTATTCGTGTTCTAAGAGTTCAAACAACTTCTATTTTAGGAAGAATCACATCAGGTACATATTCTAGCAGGATCCTAGTATGCTCTTATTGGAACAGCTTAAATAAGATCAACAAAATCTCAAACTCCTATTTCAGCCAACCCATTAAAATTTCCTTGTAAAGCTAATTATATGAGAGCAAATTAATTAAACTTTCTTTTATAAGTGGCTTTTTCCTCACCCATTCTTTCTACCATTAAATGAATGAACATAAGTCTCTATTGAAGGCTTTGAGAAAGGGTAGGGGACCAGTGAGTAGGGAAGTCCAAAAAGGCTCTAAAACCATTTAAAGGTAATATATGGCCTGGTGGACAGGAGTTTGGGAGTACAATATAAAGTTGGGAGCCTTAGACAACCTATAGCCCCCATGTGTGGCATGAAAACCTTTAAAAAATCTTCCTGAAACTCCAACCTACTCCCACCCACTTCCTGGCAGGGAAGAGTGCTGCTTGCCCTCCATGCTGCAGTCCTAAGCACACTCACACCAAGCTTGCCACCATCCACCCACACAGGAGGCAGGCTACACTGGGAGCTAAATGGAGAAAAGTGATAAGGAAAGTTATCGATCATTTCTTTGCTTTTTTAATTTTGCCAACATACCCAAAAATACAACTTCCCACATTCTCCATTTAAGCAAACCATGAGGGTAGGCCAAAGTCAACCAGAATCAGCCAATTATAAACTAGCAATGTCAATGCAGATGCCAATCTGCCTTTGATGGAGAAAGGACTTAAGTGGACATCAACATGAAAAGCTCTTCTTAGCAGCTCATTAATGAAAGGTACTATCAGGTTTTTGCACATTTTATAGAAGAGCAGATGAAATAATTCTATTTCAAAATGCAGGCTTAATTCTGCATTCTATAATGACTTCAAGAACAAAATTCAGAAATTGGAAAATTGATAAGTGCTGAAAATCAGCACTGAAAATAGGGCACTATAAACATTGTGCACACCACAATGCTAATTTCACCACTGGGAGACAGTCTTGTAACTGATGTGCCTAGCTAATGCCCACCTGTTTTCTGCTTCTGTGCAGCTTCAAGTTGAGAGAACTCTTTCTGCAATGTTTTCTTTTCCTCTTCCAGCTGTTTACAGGATTTGAGCAACAACTTTATTTTGCCCTGGGCACATTCATTTTCCTTCTTTAGCTGATTTACATATTTTAGATGGTCCATCTACAAAACAGAAGTACTTCCATTTAAAATCTTGAATCTCTCTTTATAAGTATATGGGAAAGCAATTACAAGACATAATACAGAATCATATAAATATAAAGTTAAGAATTGTGTGCAAAACGTACTTCTAAAGACACATACAACAATCCCCCTCCACTCAGTTTCCTAAGTCTCCCAAAAAACAATGTGGAAGTGTTGGGGATATAGTTCAGTTGGTAGAGTGTTTGCCTAGCATGCACAAGGTCCTTGGTTCAATGCCCGGCACCACCAAAAAAAAAAAAAAAAAAAGTTAAAAACAATGTGATTTGTGATTCTCTCCTTCCCTTTCTTAGCCTCACAATCATCCATTACCTTTCCTAAGATAATGTCGCATGACTCCTTCTGGGCTCTTCACGGTGCTAGATTGTGAGATCATTGCAAGCAAGTCTGATCAGAACATAAGTCTGGGATCATTTTTTACAAAAGCTAAAGAGTACGGTACATTACAGGTCTTAGAAAAAAACAAGGAAAATGTGCACACTGAATTATCAGAGTGTAATGAACCTGTCCCAGAGTAACTTACTTTGCTGTTATTTAGTTCTTCCAGCATCACTTTCAATTCTTCAGTTAGCCTGCTCTTCTCTTCACTAAATTCTTTTTTCAGCTCTGTTGTTTCCTGTACCATCTTGTGCATTTCCCTCTGCAGTTCAGTTTCTTTCACAGTCATTGTGTTTACCTGGAATTTAATCTTCATTAGGTTCTGCTTTTGGTAGTCTGTTTTGATCAAATTAATTACTCTGATACAACCCATTTGTGATATTTGCTTTAGCTTGAGATAACAAAATGAAACCTCGCTAATCTTCCTTTCTACTCCACTCAACCAGTACCCTCAAAACCTACTAGAAAGGACAGCTAATATTACTATGTCTCAAGATCCTTCATAAAGGTATTAATTTGAATGAAGCATCAGAAAACAATCTTTGAGGCACACCTTACCTATTTATCAGTTCTTAAACCTCTACAAATACCCCTGTGTTGCACTCATCTGCAGAAACATGTCTATGATTAGTTAAAATCAGTTCTATTGTTTGCATTTGCCCCCTCAGGTTGAAACAGCCTGGTATAGTTTGTCTTATCATCTCTACATTAACTGCCATCTCTCACAAAGCACACAAAAACCTGAAACTTGGAAAACACAGAGTTATGATGAATAGCATTTTCCTGACAACTTTTATGATTTGTTCATTAAAGTTTTAATTTGAAGGAATCACTTCCTAAATCAGGGAGTAAACATATTGGGCCAAACTTATTTTTTCTTTAATAATTTAAGCTTCTTAATGGCAGATCTCTCCTTTAATCATCACCTCACAGAAGACTACACAAAAGAAGGTATAAAAGAGGGAGCGCATAGCACAAAGCATACCAGACAAACCCTGGGAGCCATGAACGCCCAGTATCTTTATTTCTCCTAAAAGTGAAAAGAGCAGGGCTGGGCAGGGGACCCCTCTGATATCAACCAGTGCCTATTACTGATATCAGTGGCTCTTAACTGAGTAAGGGGAGGCTGCCACTCTGATGTACTTACTGGAAGAAAGGGAACTACAACAAGAACCAGGAACTACGCATAATCCAAAGCTTACCCCATGTGCAAGTGTCACATTAAAAACCTGTATTCAGTGGGGCTGGGATTGTGGCTCAGCGGTAGAGCGCTCGCCTAGCACATGCGCGGCCCAGGTTCGATCCTCAGCACCACGTACAAATAAACGCATTGTGTACAACTAAAGCAAATAAATAAATATTTTTTAAAAAAAACCTGTATTCAATCCATAAGGATGCCCCTTATGAATGTGTCACAGCAGTTACTACATCAGAGTCAACTCAGCATTCCCACAGTTCAAGACCCCAAAAATACATCTTTACACAATATGGTCTAACAGGACAGACACCATCTAGAAGGAATTATAATTCACAATGTGGTTTCCCTCCCTTGTGATTACATATTTAAATACAAATATATGTAGCCACTTACCTTTTCGACAAAAGACGTTTTCTCCCTTTTTGTCAGTTCAAGCTCACTCTCTAGATCCTTATAAGAGTGCTGCAGTGCTTGGAAGGTGTCCTGCAAAGTGTCATATCTGGATTGCAGCACTTGAACTTCCTGCTCCAATTCCACTGTCAGATTTCCAGTTCTGCTTTCTGCTTCTGCCAAAGTTGCTGCTCTCCTTCCACCTGGGACAGTTTAGAGACAAGCTGTTGTTGGTCTTGAATTTGATGTTTTAGCCTACTGACTTCTTCATCTTTCTTCTCCAGTTTCTGTTTGCCATCCTCCACTTCTTGAATGAGGTCATTCACAGAAGACTGCAGAAGAATATAATTAGTTTTGGCCTCATCAAGGCTCTGGAGCAACTGAGCCTTCTCAAGTTCAAGAGAATCTACTTGACTACTCAGATTCTGTTCTTTGGTCTCACAGGCCTCTTGGTCATTACACAATGTAATCATTTTTTCATTTAGCTCTTTTAATTGTGATTGAAGCATCTCCATTGCAATTTCAGATTCTTCTTTCATCTGTGTTTTTTCTTGCTCTTTTTCTTGCAATAGATTTTCAAATGAGGAATTTTTGTATTTCTAATTCAGATACCGTTTTTGCTCTTTTTGTAACTCTTTTGTCAGATTTTCTTTTTCTGACCTTGTATGAACAAGATCTAATTCCAAGTCTCTCAGGTTTTGGCCCATCTCTTCCATATCTGCTTTCAGAGTCTCTACCTCTGCTTTGGAATTCTTGGCCTCAAGAATCACTTGTTCTTTTAGCCTACTGACTTCTTCATCTTTCTTCTCCAGTTTCTGTTTGCCATCCTCCACTTTTTGAATGAGGTCATTCACAGAAGATTGCAGAAGAATATAATTAGTTTTGGCCTCATCAAGGCTCTGGAGCAACTGAGCCTTCTCAAGTTCAAGAGAATCTACTTGACTACTCAGGTTCTGTTCTTTGATCTTACAGACCTCTCGGTCTTTACACAATGTAGTCATTTTTTCATTTAGCTCTTTTAATTGTGATTGAAGCATCTCCTCTGCAATTTCAGATTCTTCTTTCATCTGTGTTTTTTCTTGCTCTTTTTCTTGCAATAGATTTTCAAATGAGGAATTTTGTATTTCCAATTCAGATACTCGTTTTTGCTCTTTTTGTAACTCTTTTGTCAGATTTTCTTTTTCTGACCTTGTATGAACAAGATCTAATTCCAAGTCTCTCAGGTTTTGGCCCATCTCTTCCATATCTGCTTTCAGAGTCTCTACCTCTGCTTTGGAATTCTTGGCCTCAAGAATCACTTGTTCTTTTAGCCTACTGACTTCTTCATCTTTCTTCTCCAGTTTCTGTTTGCCATCCTCCACTTCTTGAATGAGGTCATTCACAGAAGATTGCAGAAGAATATAATTAGTTTTGGCCTCATCAAGGCTCTGGAGCAACTGAGCCTTCTCAAGTTCAAGAGAATCTACTTGACTACTCAGATTCTGTTCTTTGGTCTTATAGACCTCTCGGTCATTACACAATGTAGTCATTTTTTCATTTAGCTCTTTTAATTGTGATTGAAGCATCTCCATTGCAATTTCAGATTCTTCTTTTATCTGTGTTTTTTCTTGTTCTTTTTCTTGCAATAGATTTTCAAATGAGGAATTTTGTATTTCTAATTCAGATACTCGTTTTTGCTCTTTTTGTAACTCTTTTGTCAGATTTTCTTTTTCTGACTTTGTATGAACAAGATCTAATTCCAAGTCTCTTAGGTTTTGGGCCATCTCTTCCATACCTGCTTTCAGAGTCTCTACCTCTGCTTTGGAATTCTTGGCCTCAAGAATCACTTGTTCTTTTAGCCTACTGACTTCTTTCATCTTTCTTCTCCAGTTTCTGTTTGCCATCCTCCACTTTTTGAATGAGGTCATTCACAGAAGATTGCAGAAGAATATAATTAGTTTTGGCCTCATCAAGGCTCTGGAGCAACTGAGCCTTCTCAAGTTCAAGAGAATCTACTTGACTACTCAGGTTCTGTTCTTTGATCTTACAGACCTCTCGGTCTTTACACAATGTAGTCATTTTTTCATTTAGCTCTTTTAATTGTGATTGAAGCATCTCCTCTGCAATTTCAGATTCTTCTTTCATCTGTGTTTTTTCTTGCTCTTTTTCTTGCAATAGATTTTCAAATGAGGAATTTTTGTATTTCCAATTCAGATACTCGTTTTTGCTCTTTTTGTAACTCTTTTGTCAGATTTTCTTTTTCTGACCTTGTATGAACAAGATCTAATTCCAAGTCTCTCAGGTTTTGGCCCATCTCTTCCATATCTGCTTTCAGAGTCTCTACCTCTGCTTTGGAATTCTTGGCCTCAAGAATCACTTGTTCTTTTAGCCTACTGACTTCTTCATCTTTCTTCTCCAGTTTCTGTTTGCCATCCTCCACTTCTTGAATGAGGTCATTCACAGAAGATTGCAGAAGAATATAATTAGTTTTGGCCTCATCAAGGCTCTGGAGCAACTGAGCCTTCTCAAGTTCAAGAGAATCTACTTGACTACTCAGATTCTGTTCTTTGGTCTTATAGACCTCTCGGTCATTACACAATGTAGTCATTTTTTCATTTAGCTCTTTTAATTGTGATTGAAGCATCTCCATTGCAATTTCAGATTCTTCTTTTATCTGTGTTTTTTCTTGTTCTTTTTCTTGCAATAGATTTTCAAATGAGGAATTTTGTATTTCCAATTCAGATACTCGTTTTTGCTCTTTTGTAACTCTTTTGTCAGATTTTCTTTTTCTGACTTTGTATGAACAAGATCTAATTCCAAGTCTCTTAGGTTTTGGGCCATCTCTTCCATACCTGCTTTCAGAGTCTCTACCTCTGATTTGGAATTCTTGGCCTCAAGAATCACATGTTCTTGGGTTTTCCCTGATAGCTCTAGTTCTCTTTCAAGGTTCTCAGCTCTCTCTTTAAGCAAATTTGCATGATGCTTACTTTCTTTCAGTTGTTCCAAGACATGGAGCTGGTTCTTTCTATCAGCTTCTATGTGTACTTTCAGCTTTTCAATGCTGCTGCTCAGCTGACACATTTCTTCCCCTGGTGGGTCTGGATTCTGTTCCTTGGCTTTCTGGGTTTCTTGGTCATTACACAAGGCTTCTATTTCCTCATTTAGCTCTTTCAATTGTGTTTGAAGCATCTCCACTTCAGTTCTAGATTCTTCTTTCATTCGTATTTTCTCTTGCTCTTTTTCTTCTAATAGATTTTTTAATGAAGAGAGCAACTCGTCTAATTCTGACACTTGCCCTTGTTTTTCTTGTAGTTGCTTTGTCAGATTTTCTTTTTCAGCCCTAACTGTGACAAGGTCTGACTTGAAAACCTTCAGGCTTTCAGCCATCTCTTCTATCTGTGTTTTTAGGGTCTCCATCTCTGCTTTGGAATTCTCGGCATCAAGAATCACCAGCTCTTGGTTTTCTTCTGACATCTGCAATTCCCTCTCAAGGTTCTCCACTTTATCTTTCAGTGAATCATTCTCCTGCTGGCTTTTCCTCAGTGTCTCCATGACATTGAGCTGCTTCTTTTCATCAGCCTCAATGCGGACACTCAGTTTCTCAATGCCTCTCCTCAGCTGATGCACCTCCTCCTGGGTTGAGTCCAGCCTTGCAGCAAATTCACCTTTCTCCATCAATGCAACTTCCAAGGCCTTGGAGACAGCCAGCTTTTCATGTTCTGACTCCTGCAGTTTGGCCTGCAGGCTTTCAGATTCCCTCATGAGTGATCCTTTCTCTTGATTCAGTTGTCCAATTTGGTTCTCCAATTCACACTTTGCAAGAGACAGGGCTTGTGAGTCCTCTTCCAAATTGTGAAGCTGCTTCTGGAGATGAGCTTTGTCTTTCAAAAGCTCACTCACATCAGAGGACAGAGTCTGAAGGAGTTCTGTTTTGTCCTTGACCTCAGCCTGTACCACCTGAATGTGATGGAGACTCTCACCATGATGAGACTCCAGCTCTTGAATTTTCTCCTTCATCTTTGCAGACATCTGATCCAGGGCCTCATTTTCTTTTGACATAGTATCTAATTCTCCCTGGAGCCTGTTTCTCTCACTTGTGACCATGGAGAGCTCCTCTTCAAGGCAGACAATAACTTTCTGGTTATTTTCTCTGTCTTTTTCTAAATGTGCTTTCTCTGTTCGAACTATTTCCAAGTCAGCTTCTACAGAGAAGGCATGATGTTCAATTCTAGCTTTCTCAGACGTGAGCCTGTTCAGCTCATTTTCCACATCAAGAAATTTCTCTTTCCATTTGTCATTTGCCAGGGCTATGTTACCTTCAATAACTTCATGTGATGATTCACCTGTGCCCATCTCCAAATCAGAACTGAAGCCATCTGAAGCTTCCACTCTCTGGCATAACTCCTGGTTATTATGGTTATGAGAAAAGGATTCCAACTTTTCACTTAAGTCAGATTTTTCTTTCTTGAGTTCCTCAACTATTTTTTCCCATTGCATGCATGTTTCAATCTTGGTCTTCAGTTGTGCTTCCTGTAAATTGAGTTTTGAGTCTAACTCTTTCATTTCGCATAGCAAACTTTCAACTTTTTTGTCCCGGTCTTCTATTGTGTGAAGTAGTCTCGAATTCTCATTTGATGTCTCTTTCACTTGCAGTTGGAGATTTTGAATGTACACCTGATTTTCCAGAAAATCCATGGGTACCGAAGTATTTAATGCCAATTCAGAAATGCATCCTGAATACCCCTGGGTTTTATCTTCTGATTGTGTCTCATAATTGGTATTTGAGGACTGCTCCCCACGCTCCTCTCCTCTAAGTCCAACTGTATTAGTCTCACTGATTTTGTCAATCTCTAGATTAAGGTCTTGCTGAACATCTTTATCACAAAACTGATGAATATCCTGCTTGATTGTTTCTTCTGTAGTTTCTGAATTATGTTCTTCCTTTATGTCACAGCTATCATTTCTGTCCCGAATAGCCTGTTATCATAATAGATCACAAGAATGCATTTTATTTTTCAAGAAGAATCAAAGAGAATCAATATTATTACTTTACAAAAAATGACATCTGGCTTCTGCTAAAAGCACATCTTTCCAAATCACATATTTCCTATCACATCCTTCCATCCTCTTTCTCTGTCCAAATACTCAATACAATTAAACATTCAGTAGGTTCCACCCATGTGCAAGGCGATGGCAATGTATTCATCATGAATATATCAGTTACTTTATCAATTAAATTTAATAGATTGAAATTTTTTTCTTCCTTGCTAGGAATACTCTAGCTCTACATATAAGATTTCTTTGTGATTATCAATTAAGAGGCTAACAAATTCCATATAAATGTTCAGCTTCCATCCTCAGCATTTATAATACTCCTTAGTAAAAGAAGGTATAATGTTTCATAAGCAGATTTCCAGCCCAAGGACTCCATGCCCAATCCAGCACTTACTATGTACTTTCTTAGATAAATTACATATAATCATTTCATTTCCCTTTCATCTATAAAACAAGGAGTTGCTATTTTGACTAGTCCTCTTGCCACCTCAGCATGAACTCCCTCCCCACCTCATAGAGATAAACAATGAGAGACTCAAGCTATATAGCATTATTAGTTGATCTGCTCACCTAGAAAGGACCAAGTCCTTAATAACCAAACAAGTATGTACTCGATAAAGAAAGACTGCCAATTGCAGTGGCACACACCTGTAATCCCAGTAGCTCAGGAGGCTGAGGCAAGAGGATTGCAAGGGCAAAGCCAGCCTAAACAAGGCCCTAAGCAACTTATCGAGACCTTTTTCCAAAATAAAAAATAAAAATGACTGGGGAAGTGGCTCCAGTGGTTAAGCACCCCTGGGTTCAATTCCCTGTGCCAAAAAAAAAAAAAAAAAAGAGAGAGAAAGAGAGAGAGAGAGACAGAGACAGAGACAGAGAAAGTCCTTTTTAAATTATATAATACCAAATCATAGATTTGTACCACAGCAAATTGTTAGAGAAAATTGTTACATAATATGTTAAACAATCTGCTATTAGTTTCACGACTATAATGCTATAATATTATAATAGTCTAAAAAGGGCATGAGTTCTAAAATCCTTATCACATTACCATTCATAAGCTTTTAATTCAAGTGTGTTTTTTTAACTCATAGTGAAAACACACACATTCTAAAGACCTTATGAATCCATAATTTTCCCCAGACTTTAGTAACATCTTTAGTAATTTTCCATGTAATAAATAGTAGTAATAGTTGAAATAGCAACAGTTTAAATCTACTCATTATAGAAATATATTCCTCAAATAAGATTTACTCATGTTTCTTAAAAGTTATAGTTGGTTTTAGAAAATTTTTGGTATCTATTTCCTTGAACCACATATTTATTTATACACTAACTTAGATTTCATGTCAATTTCAAGTCAACATCCGTTGAGTGATTACTGGTCATGCCAAGAGATATAGCACGAAATCCCAGGTACTTACTTCTTCTACATCAGAGCCAAGCAAAGACCGAGAACTTAGGTCCAGCCCTTGCAGCTGGAGTCGTGCTACTTCAAGCTCAAGTAACAGGTGCTCCGTCTGCTTCTTTTCTGCTGCCAACTTGGACTCCATATCCAAAGTCACCCTTGTCAGCTTCTGTTGCCACTGTTCATTTTCTGACAAATACTGCTTCCTAAGACAATCAAGCTCTTTCCTTTCAGAACTTAATAACTGCTCAAGCTCTTGAATTTCCTTATTTTTCATAATCCCTTCACTTTCGATTTTCTCTTCCAGATTCTTGAGGGATTCCAAGTATACCTGACAGAGGGTCTCAAGTTCTTCCACACTCTTCATGGGGGCAGTTCGGATTTCTTTCTTTGTCAGGTCTTCCTCCAGACGGCTACAAGATACTTCATCTATGTTAGACAAGTTTGCTGAAATGCTCCCTTCTAAACTACTCAAAAGAGAAAGGTCTCCAGTCTGTTCTAAAACATCTTTGTAAAAAGAGGATTCTCCAAAACTTGTTAGGCTAGGGCAATCAGTCACACAAGAGAAGGACAGTGACAGAATACGCCTCTCCTCAGGTTCTGGCTTCAAGTCCTTTACTAATTCACCTTGCAAGTTTCTCAGATTCATTGACAAGGCTGAGTTTTCAGTCTTCAATGTGTCAACATAGGACTGTAGCTCTGACATCTTACAGCTCATCTGACAGTGCTGATCATGTAAAATTTTATGTTCACTTTGTAAAGATGAGAATTTCTCCTGTAATTCTGCAAAATGCACATGAACTTCTTTATTTGACAAGGTCAAGCGCTCACAGGAATTATTGTCATCCAAAGGATTCAAGGACACTGGCGTCTGCTCATTTTGTTGCTCACCAAATTCAACATCTGGCGTTTCTTTCACTAACTCATCTTGAAGAAGACCATTTTCATCATTTAACATTTTAACTTCATTTACTAGTTTCTCTACCTCTTCTGCCATTTTACTAGTTGTTGTGATACACTCTGATCTTGAATCATTCAGCTCAGATTCCAGTTCCAGCTTTTCAACCTGCAGTAGTTCACACATTTTCTCTAACTCACTCAGCTTGTTCATTGCTGTCTGCAGAGAGCACTGAAGTTGTGCATTGTCATTCTGACTTGTTGACAACTCATGAAGCACCGAAATGTACCTTTCTTCTGGATGTACTTCACAGTCTTTAAGGCCACTAATTTCCTGTGGCTGATTATCTTGCAAATTTCCAGTTCCTAATTCTCCTCTAATTCTCTGTAATTCTTGCTGTAAGCACTCTTTCTCCTTCTCACTTTGTTGAAGCTTTAATTCCATATTTTTCATCAAGATTTCTAATTGTACAAACTGTGTAGTACCACTGCCTGGAGAAATGTCTTTAACTTCAAGATCCATCTGAAGTTGGAAATTACATTTATTTATCTCATTCTCTGTTTCTTTCACAGAGTCCCTAATTGGTTCCAAATCTGGATGCTGCCTTTCAGGTTCAGTCTTTGTTAGCTTCATCAGTTGCTCATTCTCTTGTAATAAGTCATTGACTTCCTTTTGCAACTTACTTTGTTCTTCCTTTAGAGTTATGATTTCTTGCTTTAAACCATCAGAGTCACTCTGAGAATTGTTTTGTATGTCTGTAATCTCAGATTTCAGAGTTTGTTGCACTATCCCCAACTCTAGCATTAGTTTCTGGTTTGTTTCTTCAGCAAAAGCTAATTTTGTTAAGAATTCTTGATGTTCCTTTGCAAATGCTTCCTTTAGCTGTTCCAATTCAGATTTTTTGTTTTCACAAATGCCAGTGCATTCCTTTAGCAAGCATTCTAATTCAGAGTTCTTTTCTTGCACTGCTTTGTATTTTTCATGAAGATCCTCCAATGCACTTCCGGTTTCTTCACATCTCTGTTGTAAAAGAAGTCTTTCTTGCTTGTACTGATCAGATAACTCTGAAATGCTTCTCTCTCGTTCCTCTATACAACTGGAAAAATTCTCATTTTTTTGGAGTAGGTTCATTTTCTCTTGACTTAAGGTTTCATTAATTTCTTTGAGGGCCCCATTCTCTTGGGTCAGCTCTTCAATTTCTTTTTTGCTTAGAGAAATGATGGAACTCATTTCCTTTTTCTCTGAGCTAAGGGTTTCAAATAAAAGTTGTAGCTCCTTTAGAGAGACTTCAAGTAGATGGTTGCTCTTTTTTAATTCTTGAACCTCTGCTTGCTCAGCTTCTAGTTTTTCTTTCAAAAGTTTCAACTCCTTTTCCTTATTCTCAAGGGCAACTAAAGTTTCAGTAACCACATTCTGGTGAACAACAGTGTCTTCCTGTAACTTACTAATGCGCTCACTTGTTTCAGCTACAAAGCTTTGATGCATCTGTTCTGCTTTTATGAGATTTTCTTCTATTTCTCCTTTGACTTGCACCAACTCTTCACACTGCTTCTGCAGATCTGAGTTCATCTGCTTTTGAGACTCTAAGGAAAATTCAAGTGAAACAACTCTGTTTTTTAAGAGGGCTGAATGCTTTGGACTTTGGTCTGCATCTAAGTGGCATTCACTTATTTTCGAAAGCATGGTTCCTTGTTCCTCTGTTAGATTTGCAAAGGAATTATTCACTGCAGGCTGCTGTTCAAAAGCCAGACAACTTCTGTGATGAGTCTCATTCGTCACCAGATAAGAATCCTTGGATCTGAGCAGATCCCTGAGGTTCTCATATTCAGCATGCAAGTCTTGGTAATGCTGATCTTTGTCCATTATTTCACTTGACAGTAACTGAAGTTTGTGTTCGAGATCTCCAACTTGCCCCATAAGCTCAGAAGTTTTCACACACATATTTTCTATTTCCTTCTTATGCTTCTGATCTGAGATCTCAGCTTTCTGCTGTAGTTCTACATAAGCTTGTTTCTGTGTCTCTACCTCCACAGTCTTGCTATCTATCACATTGTGAAGGTTTCTGATCTCGACTGTTAGGTTTTCTCTTTCCATCTCCAGGGTCCTTACTTTCTCATTGTTTTCATGACTTTTTATTTGCTGAGTCTTAAGGCAGGTTTCCAAGTGATTGACTTTACTCTGCAAGCTTTCCTTTTCTGATTCCAACTGATTTAATAGTTTTTCATATTCACATTTCCAATGAGAAAACTGAGTTTTCTCTTCTTTCAATTCTTCATACTCTTTCTTTTTTAACTCCAAAGCATTCAATAAAGCTTTGGACTCTTTCTCTATCTTATTTAATTTATCATTCAGTTGTTCAATGTGATGTTCCCTCTTCTTCAAAAGGTCTTGAGAACAGTCCTGTTGTTTTTCCAGATCAGCCAAGGCAAGCTTTAGTTTGTCTAAGGTCAAAGAGTTTTCCTGCTGATTAATTTTGTCTTGAAGATCTCTTAACATGGTTTCCTGAGAGGTATTCTTAGCTAGTTTAAAAAAAAAAAAAAAAGTCATTGTTTTTAATAAGTATCTATTCTATAAGCATTCTAGCCAAGCATGGTGGCACATGCCCATAATCCCAGTGGCTCAGGAAGCTGAGGCAGGAAGATCACAAGTTCAAAGCCAGCCTCATCAACTTAGCAAGGCCCTACACAATTTAGGGAGACCCTGTCTCAAATATTTTTTAAAAAGGGTGCAGGGGTTGGGGGGGGGGTGGAAGGGGGTGGATGTGGCTCAGTGGTTAAGTGTCCCTGGATTCAAACCCTAGTACCAAAAAACAGAATTCTAGCCACGCACAGTGGTGCACACCTAAAATCCCAAGGACTCTGGAGGCTGAGGCAGGAAGATTATAATTTAGAAGCCAGCCTGGGCAACTTAGGGAGAACCTGTCTCAAAATAACATAGAAAGGGATAGGGATGTAGCTTAGTGGCAGTGTGCTTGCCTAGCATGTGTAATCCCTGAGTTTAATCCCCAATACTGAAAGATTAAAAAAAAAAAAAAAAAAAAAGAAAGAAAGAAAGAAAAAAACTCACAAACAAATAACTTCATAAGCCCTGTAAAAATCAGCATTATTGTTATATCCCTCTTGGAAAGCAGATCACCTAATAATTACCTAAGTTTATATAAAGACAGTAGGGAAAGGGCTCATTTTAAGGATAGTATCACATTAAGTCTTCTTTGAAGCAGCTTAATAAAAGTGCTATATAAAATACCAAGGGGATATTTTCCTGAGCACTTTTTTAATCTATATTTTTCCCATATTTTGAAGTATTTTTTCAAAGACAGAAAACTAGGAGAACAGAACTAAAATTAAAATATCCCAATTCATGCTAAGGTAATTCTGATGTCTCAGAAAAATAAATAACTACTTATAACACCATTTTAGCTAAAAGTTCATCAAGCTACGTATCAGTTAACTCTCAAGGCCTATATGTGAGTAATCTTGGAGAATAATATCACCCACAGTTCACCTTCTCATGGTAAGGATGACAAGAGGATATGAGAATCATCTAGAAGCTTTTATTACCTTGTTTTCTGCCTAATGCCTCACCTCTACCCACAGCCCCTCATAGTTGGGGATAAACACAATGTTTTCATAGAACAGTGATACGAAAAATTCATATTCCTCAAGTATGTTGGGGGAGGAAAAAAAAGCACACATTTCTGACCTGCTAGTCTCAAATCTAACCAGTAAGCATTGATGGCTTGAGGAGCAGTGATCCAAAAATTTCCATCTGCTTTGTGTGGATGGCCCTCAAATGATGACAATGGTGAACGACTCTGAAAAGTGTCCTAGCCATTACACACTATTACAATTTTCCTTCAGGAAAACTAAAAACACTGGCACTTTTGCCTATTAGAAAATGAAAGTCATCTCAAGCAGACTTAGTCCCAACTCCTTAGAAGGCTGAAGCAGGAAAATCACTTGAGCCCAGGAGTTCAAGACCAGCCTGGGCAACACAGGAAGACCCAATTGCATAAACAAACAAACAAATAAATAGAACAAAGAAATCAGTCATAGAGAAATGTGACACACATTCATGAGTCAGATTTCTTTCCAAAAAAAAAAAAAAATCACAAACATGCAAACACCCCAGAGTAGGAAAAAAAAAAAAAAAAAAAAAAAAAATATATATATATATATATATGTAAGACATAGCACAAACAGACACAAGTGAAACAAACGATGGGTTCATTTGGTGTGTATAGCATAAGTCCTTGGCTTTAATGTCAGGAAATAAAATCATTCAGTCAAGTAATTTATCAAAATGCAATGGTCAAGGCTGGGGTTGTGGCTCAGTGGCAGCAAGGCACTGGGTTAGAGTCTCAGCACCACATATAAATAAATCAATAAAAGGTCCGTAGGCAACTAAAAAAATAAATAGATAAAAATAAAAAATAAATAAATATTAAAAAAATAAAATTTGGGGCTGGGGCTATGGCTCAGCAGTAGAATACTCATCTCACATGTGTGATGCCCTGGGTTCGATCCTCAGCACCACATAAATAAAATAAAGGTATTGTATCCACCTACAACTAAAAACATTTTTTAAATAAAATAAAATTTAATTTAAAAAATGCAAATGGTCATTAAAGATTTGGAAAACATGCACTTAACAGAGGGTTTTTCCATTCCAAGGGAAATGGAGGCAATGACAAACACACTTTGGATAAAAAAGAACAACATTGGGACGAGATACGGCACTGATGACTGAGTTTCGTGTGGGAAATATTTACCCTCTGGTTTCACAGTGGTGAGTGAAAACCATGCATTCAAGGGCTCAATATGTTCATTTTAAAAAGTACAACTATCTCAGGGCTGGAACTGTAGCTCAGCGGTAGAGTGCTTGACTCGTACATGTGAGGCACTGGGTTAAAGCCTCAGCACCACATAAAAAAATTAATTAACTAACAAAGATATTGTGTGTTTATCTACAACTAAAAAATATATTTTAAAAAAATTATAACTATCTCTCTGGAAACTAAAAAGTAGAAGAAAATATACTTTTTCCACATCAACTACAGGATCTTTTGGGGTAAATATATGGTAAAAAATTCAGTTTCTCTAATATGTTAATGTCATCCATCCTCCTTTACAGGGGTAATAACTTACAGAACTAACTAAAACACTAAGTTTACTCACCTCTCATTTCTTCTGCAAAATTCTGGCTTTGATTTAAACTAACTTTGACTTTCCTGAGTTCTTCCTCCAGGTGGCAGACTTCTCTGGCCCTTTGCTCAGACTGACTCTTAAGGAGGCCATTTTCCTTTTTCATTTCCTAAAACACATTTAGTTGATTATAATCAAAACAAATGTTCAAACAAGATATGACTATGACTTCTGCCTTAATAAGGGTCCTTAGCAGAAATGTCTATATATCTCTCCCTTTAAGTACCTCATGAAGATAGACTTTTTCTTGAATCAAATAATATCATGAATTGAAATAAAGCCAAAGCAGATGATAATCATTTTCCTTCAAAAAATATATCTCGGGGGGCTGAGGTTGTGGCTCAGCGGCAGAGTGTTCACCTCGCACTCGCACGTGCGCGACCCGGGTTCGATCCTCAGCACCACGTAAACATAAATGCATTGCATTGTGTACAACTAAAGTAAATAAATAAATAAATAAAAATATATCTCTTTGCACTTTCTTGTTGTGCTTATGCTTGCTAAAGAGTTAGCTCATGTGGAAAAATCTATTTACAAGATCCTCAAGGACAAAGGTTCCAAGTTCCTATCAAATATATCTTAGCAAAGAGTTGATGCATTAATAAGACAAATTATTCACATGATAAATTTTTACTTTTCACTACAAAATCACCTGAAGGTTCATTGTTGGGCAATGTTTTTATGGGTAAAAATTACTTTAAAGAAACATTTTCATCAAGAAATGTACAATGTTCACAATGCTGGGATGTACATTATGAGAAGAACAAATATAAATAATAATAATCACTGAATATCCACCAGAACATGCCAAATACCAAAGAAACATTGAGTGTGGATGAAAAATCAAAGGTTGGGGAATAGAAGAATAATTTATTCCATATAGGAGAATCCAAGCTCTCATAATGAAAACAGATTCATTGGGTGCTTGATTAAATAAGTACCCATGCATCTTTGTGCAATAAGGTAGCAGAGATACATATATATATACAGTTCCAATCCATTATCTCAAGAGACCTCTGATCTTAAAAACTAAGCAATATTTACATACCAAATAAGAGCATGATTACTTCTTAACCACATAGGACTCACATAATAAACATTATGAATACTCTGTTCATACTTGAAACTTGTCATAATTTTTTATGCTGATAAGTATCTCAACCTATATTATGTACTGCACTCTGGACCACAGGGAATTGGCAGATATCATTATAAACTGATAGAACCAAGTGCCTCACATCTTTTGAGTGAGGAAAAACTCATAAGGCTAACGTTTTTAAAAAACTGCCTTTCAAAAATACCCCTCTGAGAAGCAGGGGAAATTTCTGAATCTTAAAGAAACAATTAAGACCCATCCTCCAAAATCCTACTGCACCGTTTGAAAACAGATGGCCCTGGCAATGCTATGTTGGAAGACTGCCTTCAATTATCAGTCTGGTTACTACCAGCAGATGGGTACTGATGCAGCAAAGCCAAATTCAAGAAGAGGGAGAATCTGGCTAGTAGAAAGTACTTGAAAACTTGCTGGCAGCTGCTCTGTTCATGTATATACATTCATTTCATCATGAAAATGAGACAGAACCTGTTGTCAGTATTATACTCCTGTCTCCCATGTCCTAATCCTGCCTTCCTTCCATCGCAAAACTGACACTCTGTTGTGGCTCAGCGGCAGAGCGCTGGCCTTGCACATGCGCGGCCCGGGTTTGATCCTTAGCACCACGTAAACATAAATGCATTGCATTGTGTACAACTAAAG
The DNA here is from genome assembly GCA_025594165.1 of Tamias sibiricus. Classification (NCBI taxonomy): domain Eukaryota; kingdom Metazoa; phylum Chordata; class Mammalia; order Rodentia; family Sciuridae; genus Tamias; species Tamias sibiricus. Next base: position 46,985,633 of record CM046669.1, on the reverse strand, counting down.
TAAATAAATAAATATTTTTAAAAAAGATATCAATCAGAACTAAAGGGCTGATTGTCCAGTGAACTCTAGACAGAGACTAACTCACACCAGTCAGTGTTAAATTTTGCAAAGAAAGATCATGAAGGTGAAACAATGTTACTGATTTAAGTTAGCATCATTAAACCACAGAAAATGTAATCAATCACTTGTTTGTTCTTCAGGCTCAATAAAATCTCCCAGTCAATGATATCAGAGATGTAAGAGATAGAACTCCTTAAAGCACTCTGACAAGTGTAATGGAGCATCATTACTATTGTTTCTTTCCAAAGTTTAATATGCAAGATCATGATCAATGGCAAATAAGGTCAACTTTAAGACTAACTAGAACATAACTACCTGGGTTGACTTATCATTTTTATTTTACAGCCTAGAAAATATTCTTATCCTAAAAAAATTGATCAAATCAAATAACACCTACATTTGGGGGATTGAAAAAGCTGAGAAGACATACCAATAGAAAGGAAGATAAGAAAAAGGAGAAAAGGGAGGGAGGGGACCAGCAAGGCAGGGGGAACTTAATGTTATGCTTCTGTTGGTCTCTATTCTTCTCTGTCCATAACTGAGACATTTAAATGAATAGTAAGCTCAACGGAAAGATTTAGAGTGTCTTTCTCTATTCTGGCATTAGCTTCGTAAATATTTGTTTCTAATGAAGAAATGTTCAGCCAACCCTGGGACCCAGCAGGCTTATAATGCCACAGCTATGACCAACCCAAGAATTTTAAAAGGCCAGAATTTAGAAAACGAACATCTGAAAATGGATGTGCAGGCTGTCATCCATCAGCAATTAGTTTTCCGCAAGGCTACAGCCACTTAAGACTTGATTGGGTAGCTCATTATCAACAATGAGCTAAGCGTACAAGGATATATTCTCCTAGGCACCTTGTGCATCCTCACATGACTTGCAAATTGGGCAGTACTCAGGAAAAACACAACAAAAATCCCTATAAGCAGGAGCCAGCATTAGAGCTTAGCAAGCAATTCCACCCAGATCAACTTCGGTTTAGGAGCAGCAAGGGAAGCATCACTTCCTAGGGCCAGACAAAACAAATTTCAGCTAGTGTGTGGCGTTTCATGATCCCATCCGTGAATATAGCTTAATAAGTCCCTTGCAGGGTTGGAGTCTCTATGTGACTATGGAATGAAAGCAGAAGATGCACTTTTCCCCTTCCACCTCATCATTCTTGCCTGCCAGACCGAGCTCCTTAGAGGACCTAGTGTAATACAGATCCCTATGTTTGGAAAGGTCCCCAAGCAAGTGTTCCCTCTTCTTGTCTGTCAAATGATGGGATTTTATTGCCAAACCCCAATGCGATGGGGGCTGGCACTGGATTCCGGATAAGCAGCCTATCTAAACCCTCCATTCACTTTGATACTAAATGTTAACTTTACCCTTGATTGGGCCATTAAATCACGTTTCCAGCACTGATAATTTCTCATTGTGAGCAGGATATTAGTTTACTAAACACGAACAAGGAAAATTTCAGTACAACTGTTACATTATTTCAGCATCCAAAACCTATAAGCGTGTTAAACTTGTTTGTACTTACTTATAATTAGATATGGAAAGACACCCAGAGTGGTAGTATAAATAGAACAGGCAATTTTTGAATATGAAAAATCTCAAATGCACTGTCCCCTGGTCATGACCTTCTGTGCCTGTAGGTGACAGCAAACAATGCTAACATTAAAAGGTCCTAACAGATGTGAAGTTGACCAAAGCAATGAGCAGGTAGATTGCAATAATTTACTGAGCATTTTTGTGCTGGGCATGGAGCCAAGCACTTTATGTACAATATTTAATTTAATCATGAATATAGCCTTGAAAAGGGAGAAATATTATTTGTCCCTTAGAAAGGGTAAGTCACCATCTCAAGGTTACAAAGCAGGTAAACTGCAGGAAAGCAATGCAAATTCAGATCTTGCTCCCTCAAAAGACACAAACCACCATTTATACCCCCAATTCTACCACCACTTTTTTTTTCTTTCTTTGCAATACCAAGGACTAAACCCATGGATGCTCTACAACTGAACAATATCCCCAGTCTTTTTTATTTACTGTATTTTGAGACAGGGGCTCACTAAATTGCCCAGACTGGCCTCAAACATGCAATCCTCCTGCATCAGCCTTGCTAGTCACTGAGACGACAGGTGTGCACCACTGCAACCAGCATCATATCATCACTCTTACTGGTAAGTCACTTATCTGATCCCAATCCCAATTCAAAGAGCAAGTGCCAGCTGACCCCTGTCAATTCTTGATGTTATTCCTGAAAGACACATGCAAACATATTATACATCAATTAAGATGAACACTAAATTCATTCCCAGACCCTGTGCTAGGTACTTTCCACACATGACTGACTACCCTTATGTGACAGAAATCAATGAAGTGTAAGTGAAACATGATATGCATATAAGTGAGGATAGGCTAGAGTTCATGGCAGAAAGCTCTACAAATGACAAGCCAAACCCTGCAAAGATGCACAAGTCTTCAGAAACACCTGCAAGATGATGTCCAGCCCAGTACTATGACGCAGCCTAGCATGCCACTTCAAAAGTGTTTGGACTCTCTTAACCAGATGATTGTTTTTACAAAATGTTTCCACCAGGAAGCCAGGGGAGTTGCAGGAGAGTTTCTGGCTGAAAGAGAAGATCACAGAGGGAAGAGTTCGATGCCAGTCTGCCTGTGGAAATGTTAGCAGAAGCATCTGTTGGTTGGTCCCCACTGGCCAAAAGGCAAACATTTGTTTTGTTGCAACAAACACTTCCATTTGAAAAACTATCACTGGATGTGAAGTTCCTTCCACTCAGGTTGCAGGAAGGAGGCCCCACCTTTCCAGCAGCACTCCCCCTTCATGACTATCTGCTTAAACAACCACCTCTTCACCATGACAGATGTTCTCATTTCACAACTGTGGCATACTCTGCAAAGCCCTGGAGGAAAGTGCACTTGGATTTTCATCACCTGGATAAGGAACTATTCTTTATAGAGAATTTTTTTCTTTAATCTTTATAATCTAAAAAGTGATCACAGAACATTTAAATAAGCAGGAAAATATTCTTTCCTATTATGTCCGAGGGGAAAGGAACCTCCACTAAACTTTTGCTGTTCTTCCTTCTGAAGTTACAATGCTGACTTATGATTCTATTCAAATTGTTTCAGTCTATTGCCTATTCCTAAATGGTTCTTAATTAAGTTCTTTAAATAAAGTCTAGGAGAAAGAAATCACTAAATAAATTGAGAAAGAAATCATGTATGCATGAACAAAATCCTATCAGTAGAAACATTGGGGGTACTCCTCGCATCCATGCCACCTAGAGACCCTTATCCACCATTCTGTAGGATAAACAAGAATCTCCAAAAGCAATGTCTAACAGTGTTTGCACATGCTGAACACCAAGATTAGTGTTTACTTTTGAAGATAGAGTAATACAATTGATAATTATGTGATTTTTTTTTTTTTTCTTTTGTGGTGCTGGGGATCAAACCCAAGGCCTCACACATGCTAGGCAAGGGCTCAACCACTGCACTACACCTCCAGCTTCTCAATTTTTTATAAGAATTTTAAATCTATACACCGTTTGTCTGTCATTACTGTTCTTCTTTATTTAAATATATGACTTTCTACAGGTTTTTAATATTACCTAACTCAAAAGCCAACCCTTAGTAAAGGGATTTAAAATATAGCTTACACCAACAGTTCTGTTTCTTTCCATTCAGAAAATCGATTCCTTTCTTTTCTTTCATCCACCTCCCAGCTGGTCCAAAATGATCTTAAAACAACTGAATCTGTGTTCTCAATACAAATCATATTTTCTTATAAATGCTAGATGCATGCAAGTAATGCAAAGTAAGAAACACATATTCTATGTCATAGTTATATAACAGAACAGTTGTAATACTTCAAGTAAATAAGAAGAAAAAACATATGCAGTTGTGATAAACTGACAAATGAATAGAAATTCTTCTAACCCTCATACCTCGTCCTGCATAGCAGTTGAGAAACACTCAAGTTCTGCCCATGCTTACCTCACTGCTTCTCCTCAGCTCATCCTCCTTGATCTGACTCGCTTGAGCAGCCTGCTCCATCCTGCTGACCCTCTGCTTAAACTCTTCCAAATTCTTTTCTAACTGTTGCTTTACAGATGTGACCTATCATGGGGAGGAAAAAGAAAAAAGTATTATTTTCATGTTCTTTATTTGTAAATAATCATTCATTCTTAAATACTAAAAAGTTGAAGCCAGGCGCAGTAGTACACGCCAATAATCCCCACAGCTCCAGAGGCTGAGGCAGGAGGATGGTGAGTTCAAAGCCAGCCTCAGCAAAAGCAAGGCACTAGGGCTGGGGTTGTACTTCAGTGGTAGAGTACTTGCCTCACATGCATGAGGCCCTGGGTTGGATCCTCAGCACCACATAAAAATAAATAAATAAATAAATATGAAGATATTATGTCCATCTACAATTAAAAAAAAAAAAAAAAAAGCAGGACACTAAGCAACTCAGTGAGATCCTGTCTCTAAATAAAATACTAAATAGGGCTGGGGATGTGGCTCAGTGATAGAGTGCCTGAGTTCAATCCCAAGTAGCCCCCACCCCTCAAAAAAAAAGTTCAAGGTACTTTGCATTAGGCAGAAGGGAGTACATATGATTACACCGCTGGTGTGATTCTATATCATGTAAAACCAGAAAAATGTATGATGTATCAAAATGCATTCTACTGTCATGTATAACTAATTAGAACAAATTTAAAAAAAAAAATCAATTGGCAAAGTAAGTAATGACACAGCTATTTGCTCATGTCCCATATAACCAATGTTACAAATCAGGAAGATCCACAGGCCCTGATATGAAAAATGACCAAGACATATTAATCGAAAAAATAAGATGGAGCACAATATATGCCCTATGCCTTTATTTGTATTTTTAAGAATCAGAATTGTACTTATATATACATAGAAAATTTATGGAAGAATACTATTTGTCTACTTTACCATTATAATATGTAATTTTTATAATTAAAAAAAATCCATTATTCTCATTTAAAAAAAAAAAAAGTTCAAGGAGTTTAAGAATTGATGCTACCTATTCTGGTGGAAATCCAACATATGTCACAACTAAATACTAAATTAAAACACCGTAATGTGAACCTCTGACATCATTTGGTGAGCAACATATAGAAGAAAGAGGTAAAGTTTGGAGAAGTCACAGAGAAAACAGGAAAAAAGTAAAGATAAGAAAAGGGACTGGAATACCATACAGTCATTGTCCTTCAGTGTTAACAAGGGTACCAAAGTCTCAGAAGCATAAGTCCCTCACACAGAACATTGTAGTATCTGCATATCTAACCTATACACATCCTCCCACACACTTTAAATCATCTCTCTATTACTTATACTGCCTATTACAAACTAAATGGTACATAAATAGTTGTTAAACTATATTATTCAAGGAATAACAAGGAGAAAAGTCCATATGTGTTCAGTACATTCCAGGCCTAACTACACAGTATGTGAACCAGATGCAAGGCAAGCAACCTTCAAATAATGAGTGCTACAAAGACAGGAACTATGGAGGCTACCACAGGGCATGTCTACACATCACCTCATTCATGTGGATTCAGGATAGCACTTGGTACACAGAAAATTCAAGTTTTGCTGTTTGAAACTTTCTGGAATTTTGTTTTATACAAATATTTTTGAGGGCTGGGATTGTGGCTCAGCGGTAGAGCACTCACCTAGCACATGGGCGACCCGGGTTCGATCCTCAGCACCATGTACAAATAAAACGCATTGAATAAAACGCATTGTGTACAACTAAAGCAAATAAATAAAAAGTATAAAAAAAATATTTTTGAGCCAGGCGAGGTCACACAAATCTATAATCTCAGCTACTTGGGCAGCTTGATGCAGCAGGATCACAAGTTCAAGGCCAATCTCAACAACTTAGGGAGAACCTGTCTCAAAAATTTTTTTTAAATTAAAAGTAAAAAGAGTTGGGGGCATGACTCATAGTAAAGTGCTGCTGGATTCAAACACCAGTGCCACAAAAAGAATATTTTATATTTTTGACATATAAGTCCACAGATATGGAATCTGCAGAGACAGATGGTGACCTAGGCTAGGCTACAGCCCCAGATGGGGCAGAAAGTAGTCATAATTAATATACAGTATAGACACAAACATGAAAAGTCAGGTTTATGCTTAGCAGGAAGATAGAGACACATGCAAGTTTTCCAGGGTGGCTGACAAGATTCTAGCTTCTGACATAGGTAACTATTTTAAGAGAGCATGTCATATAATAATTTATTGAGTTATGTATTTATTCTATGCAGCTTTTGTATCTTTACACCAAAAGTTTAAATATACTATTATATCGTTCTTGTCATTCATGTACAAATACACACATAAATCCGCATACACAGATATGCACACAAATGTGTGTGTGTGAGAGAGAGACAGAGACAGAGAAAACAAATAAAAGTCAAGTCAGCAGTTTTAACAGAAAAGGTTCAGGTGTGAAAGAAAAAGAACTGAAGATGACATGGACTTCAATTTCTGATATATGCCTGAGCAACGTGGAGAAAGAAATTGCTCTTTACTAGGATGGGGAAGACTAAAGGAGGAGCAGGTTTAAAAAGAAAAAGAAGAAAAAAAAAAAAAAAAAACTAGCTGGGTTCTATTATTAACATGTTAAGTGTGAGATGCCTGTCAACTGCCAGGTGGAACATCAAGCACACACTACAAATCTACAGTTCAGAAGAGACCTCCAAACTGGGGACATAAAATGAGAGTCGCCCTCATACAGCTGATATATAAACATCATAAACCTGTGTGAGATCACATTTGGAGTGAGTTTTAAATAAGAAAATTGATTTTACTCTCTAGTGCATTAACTATCTGGGAGCATAAATTACTTGGGACAGCTCCCATCTGCTCACATGATCCAGAATCAGCAGAATCTCAGAAACCTCCACTGACCTTCAGATCTGAAATCCTAACTCTACATCCCACTTTCTCTGAATGAGAAAATGGACATCAGAAAGGGTCTGTTCACTCTCCACTTTGATGAGTAAAGAAAATGAAGATAGAATATTTTTGCTTTAAAAGAATCTTCACTCACACATGGAATTTGACACAGTTGCTCTCACAAATTGAGAGTAAAGCTGTGGTAACCAGAGGCTGGAAAGAGCAGGGGAAGGGAAAGAGGAATGGGGAGAAATTGATCAGTGCATGCTAAGTGACAGAAGATCAAAGAAATACTGATGTGCTATTGCACAGTAGGGTAACTATGATGACAATAATGCACTAAACATTTCAAAACATTAAAATGACTTTGAAAGTTTTCACCATATAGAAAGGACAAATGAGGTAAGTGTGTCTACCCTGATTTAAACAATTTGCAATGTACACATATATCAAACATGCATGGTACCCAGATATAAGTCCACAGATATATGTACAACTTTTATGGTTTTAGATACTGGTTTTAAAAATATTTTATGTCGCCGGGCACAGTGGGGCTGCCTATAATCCCAGTGGCTTGGGAGGCTGAGGCAGGAGGATGGCAAGTTCAAAGCCAGCCTCAGCAAAAGCAATGTCCTAAGCAACTCAGCGAGACCCTGTCTCTAAATAAAATACAAAACAGGGCTGGGGATGTGGCTCAGTGGTCGAGTGCCCCTGGGTTCAATCCCCAGTTACCCCCGACCCAAAAATACAAATATTTTATGTCAACAGTGGTGGTAAAGTAACATGCATAAGGAAAAAGGGAACCATGGGGTGAGAGAAATAAGTTAGTGTCCTACTTTATCGAGTTCAGCCTGTAGGATGTTGAGAGTATTCTTGGCTTGCTGTAACTCCTGGGTGAGCCTAGCTTTCATCTGAGTGCACTCTTGGTCCAGGGTTTGGAAAGAATGATGCTGACGGGAGAGTTCCTAAAAAACAAAGGATACACGCATCAAACTGACAACAGTTAACAAGGGAGATTCCAAGATGAGACACAAAAATCCTGTCAGTTAATGCTATGTGGAAAGAGCATGAAACAACAGGGAGCCAAGCCGACCAGTCAGTGACTGATAAGTTCAATCAGCCTGAGCACTGGACCACACAATTAAATCCAGGTCCCTGAAAGGAAAGCAAAGGAGTCTGATAGTTGACCACGTGGAAACCAGCCCAGCCCACTTCCACCTCATCCCCCACCTTAAGTTAACCATCTCTATTTGGGTAAATCGGGCAGGTGAGAAGAGTTGAACTGCAAAGATCACAACTCAGCCAAGAAATCAAACACTCAAGATGGGTTAAATAATCAAAAACCAAAGTATACCACTTATGATGGTCTTAAATTTAAAAGGATAGAAAGTAAAGGAAACCAATTAACTCTGATAACGACAGGATACCAGCTAACATTCCCAGTCACTCTTACTGAAAGACTAGACTCTCAAGCTAAATCGCCTGAAAGGACCAAACTGGCAGCAATACCTACCAGCCCACCTTCTGCCCTAACTCTGCCAGACTTCTTTCCCTGTACATTAACTACCTTCCTAGTTCATTTGCCAAACCACAGGCTTACAGACTGGAGAACCTTATGTAATTCCCTTCACTGCAAAGAAAGTGTTTGAAAGAAGCAACAGAATTTGTTCCCACTCAGTATCTCAAGCACATCAGAGAACATTAAAAAAGAAAACTCTGGACTACTAATCCCCTTTCTCCAATCAAAACAAGAAACATGGGGGAAATAAATGACCTGTTGCCCACAAAGCATTTCCCTCTAATGATTTCCCAAATTATGACAAACCGCTTCTCTATCCAAGTAATCAAACTTCTCAAGAACAGAGTCCACGAGAGCCGTTCAGACACACTCTTTGTGAACCCATTTGCCTTACTCTTTTTTTTTTAATTTTTTTTTTTTTTAGTTATAGTTGACAACAATACCTTTATTTTATTTATTTTTATGTGGTGCTGACGATCAAACCCAAGGCCTTGCACGCGCTTGGCGAATGCGCTACCACTAAGCCACAACCCCAGCCTTTGCCTTACCTCTTGAAGCTCCTTTTCTTTCTCCTTAATTTTCTGTTCCAGAGAACACCTGGCACTTTCTGCATTTTGTCGCTGACAACTCAAATCCTCAGTCAATTTTTTCAACTTTTGTTCCAATGTAGTACACTAAGAGATAAAAATGTTTGATACCAAAGAGAAAGTTATTTTAGGAAAGAAGCAAATATTTTGTGTTTTAGCCCTAAGCTTTGTTTCAAGTTTACCGTTGTTTTGATCTTCTTATTTCTTAAAAAGGTGGGTTTGGACCTATCTGCCAAATACAAAAACCACTATATCTCAGCACACATGAAATCTATATTTGGGAAATATTAGCAAGGATGTAAGAATTAACCCATTTAAATAAATAACTTCATAGTCTGTGCTATGAAAACTGAGACAGGATGTCTAATGAGTCATCTAACACATTGCTGCTGGGAAGGAGAGGTTAAAAGGTAGTGGTGTTGAAAAAGTAATTAGAAAGTCCCCATTACCTTTCTCTGATAGTCTCTTTCAAGCATAATGGATCTTGTATGAAATTTTAAATATTAAAATCCTTCTTTCCACAATGATCCCACTATACCACTTTACATTTCTGGAGGTTCACAGAGCTCAAGAATATCACAACTGGGTTTTAATCAAGCTGCTAAAAGCAACACAAAGAACATTCTACTGCCTTCCTAATACCTAGTTATCCATTAAATAAATTTGAAATGTGAACTACGTGAAAATTTAGAATGTTCTTCTAAAAGCAGATTGAGACAAAAGAGTCTTAATTCTTTATTTATTTATTTTTTTAAACTACATTTTTTTTTAACCTTTATTTATTTTTATGCGGTGCTGTGGATTGAACCTGGTGCCTCACACGTGCTAGGCAGCACTCTACCACTGAGCCACAGCCACAGTACCAAGTCTTAATTCTTGAAGTGGTGAAATCCATTCCTCTATAACATCCCCTTATGGTCAAATCCTTAAACTGCCCTCTAAAACCATTCTAATGACCCAGGAAATAATAAGAAACCATTGTTTTGGTGGGAAGGAACTCTCCACTCCAAAAGAAATGTGCCCCAAGTTGGCAAATCTCTCTATTAATGTGTTTCTCTAGGACTCTTCATAGTCTAATTTAAAGCTATTAGAAATATTAGAAATTTAACTGGGAATTCAGAGAAAAAGAAAACACTATGTAACACTTTGCTGAAAGACCAGTCAGACACCAATTATTAAGTAACCAAAGATAAAAAGTGCTGAGTTGGTCAATAATGACTAAATAATTTTGGAAATATCAGAACTTTAAAAATATCAAATTTAGAGCCGGGAGAGGTGGCGCATGCCTGTAATCCCAGCACTTGGGAGGCTGAGGCAGGAGGATCACAAGTTCAAAGCCAGTCTCAGCAATGGCAAGGCACTTAGCAACTCAGTGAGACCCTGTCTCTAATAAAATACAAAAAAGGGCTGGGGATGTGACCCAGTGGTCGAGTGCCCCTGAGTTCAATCCCTGGTACCAAAAAAAAAAATCAAATTTAGGGGCTGGGATTGTGGCTTAGCGGTAGAACGCTCGCTTAGCATGTGCAGGGCACTGGGTTCGATCCTCAGCATCACATAAAAATAAAAAGTAAAGGTATTGCGTCCAACTAAAACATATATATATATATATATATATATGTGTGTGTGTGTGTGTGTACATATAATTTAAAATTGAACAGCAAATTTAAAATTGAACAGCAAAATTTTGAGCCAGTGGTTCAAATTAATCCACTACATTGAACATTACAACACTTTTGTCATTATTTTATATCATCCTTGAGTTTTTAAATGCCCAAGGAAGAGTATTACAATAATAGGTATGAATTCAAGAAATATTTATTAACAGACTATTATAGGTTATGTACTGTTGTAGGCACTGAAAATACAACAGTAAATAACTCAGACAATGCTGGGCGCAGTGGAGCACACCTGTAATCCCAGCATTTGGGAGGCTGAGGCAGGAGGATCACGAGTTCAAAGCCAGCCTCACCAATGGGGAGGCATTTAGCAACTCAGTGAGACCCTGTCTCTAATAAAATACAAAAAAGGGCTGGGGATGTGGCCCAGTGGTCAAGAGCCCCTGAGTTCAATCTCCGGTACAAATAATAATAATAATAACTCAGACACAAATCATACCCAGATGATGGTCCAAAATTTGATGATTGACAATTCTCAGGGGAAAAAGAAAAAACAAAAATACACAAAAACCATATGCACTACAAATGAACCCTGGGTGCCCTCTACTGGCATTCACTCAAACTGCAACAGATTCCACTCTTCCCATCAACAATCCTCTCCTATTAGTGTAGGTTTAAAAAGACCCTTTACAAGGTATTTATATTTTATATGAACCTTTCTAAATAGCATCTGGTATCAATAACGCACAATCCATGTAAAAGTGGCTAACCAGTAGGTGTCATGAATGCTCCATGATGTTCCAAAATAAGTGTCTGAAGCTCAAGTCCTTTGAAAATATGTAGCATGTGACCTGTACACTTCTTTTAAGATTTTTGGATATATTAAAAACTCCAATATATACCTTTTAAAAACTTGGATGTGAGTTTTTCATCTATGAAATATGAATACTGCAGAGCAATAGTAACAAAAACGGCATGGTATTGGCATCAACATAGATTTCTGGACCAATGGTACAGAATAGAAGAGAGAGAGACAAACCCACATAAATACAGTTATCTCATACTAGACAAAGACACCCGAAACATAAATTGGAGAAAAAATAGCCTTTTCATCAAATGGTGCTGGGAAAATTGGAAATCATATGCAGCAAAATGAAATTAAGCCTCTATCTCTCACCATTCACAAAACTCAACTCAAAGTGGACCAAGGACCTAAGATTTAGACCAGAGACCCTGAGCCTAATAGAAGAAAAAGTAAGCCCAAATCTCCATCATGTCAGATTAGGCCCCAACTTCCTTAATAAGACTCCTATAGCGCAAGAAATAAAATCAAGAATCAATAAATGGGATGGATTCAAACTGAAAAACTTCTTCTCAGCAAAAGAAATAATCAGTAAGGTGAATAGAGAGCCTACATAGTGGGAACAAATTTTTACCACATGCACATCAGATAGATCACTAATCTCTAGGATATATAAAGGATGCAAAAAACTTAACACCAAAGAAACAAACAACCCAATCAATAAATGGGCCAAGAAACTGAACAGACACTTCTCAGAAGATGATATGCAATCAACCAACAAATATGTGCAAAAATGTTCAACATCTCTAGCAATTAGAGAAATGCAAATCAAAACTATTCTAAGATTTCATCTCACTCCAGTCAGAATGGCAGCTATTAAGAATACTAACAACAATAAGTGTTGGCAAGGATGTGGGGAAAAAGGCACACAGTGACACAGCCACATCAATGTTTATAGCAGCACAATTCACAATAGCTAAATTGTGGAACCAACCTAGATGCCCTTCAGTAGATGAATGGATAAAGAAACTGTGGTATATATATATATACACATGGAATATTACTCAGCATTAAAAGAAAATAAAAATCATGGCATTTGCAGGTAAATGGATGGAGCTGGAGAATATCACGCTAAGTGAAGTAAGCCAATCCCAAAAAACCAAAGGCCAAATGTTTTCTCTGATATTGGATGCTGATCCATAATGGGGGTGTGGGGGAAGAATAGAAGGAATGGAGGAACTTTAGATAGGGCAAAGGGGCGGGGAGGGAGAGGATATGGAGGTAGGAAAGATGGTAGAATTAGATGGACATCATTACCCTAAGTACATGTACAAAGACACAAATGATATGACTCTATTTTTTGTACAACCAGAGACAAGAAAATTCGTGCTCTGTATGTGTACTGTGAATTGAAATGCATTCTGCTATCATGTATAACAAATTAGAATAAATAAATTTTTAAAAAATATGTGAGTACTGAACTCAAGGTCTGCAGCCAGCCCTAACACTCTTTCGCATGACCTTGTACCCCACAAAGTCTGCAAATACTTGGGGGGAAAAATTGTAAACAGCTAACATTCACTTAAGAATACAGTATTACATTAGCTTCATTTTATTTAATAAGTAGTTCTAACATCTAGGCCAGAAAAACAGCATAAATGTAGTATAATGTGATTTCAGCAAAACATTTGACAAACTGAATTTTCAGGTAAGGTGAATTTGTAGTTGGGGGAAAAAAAGGGGGAATCCAGAAAGCATTAATTATATGATTGTTTGGAACCTGGAAGGAACACTAATAGAAAGCCAGATTTGTCTTCTCAGCACTGGTCTACTCAAACAATTTTAACTCAAGATCTGATAAGAAAAAGAATTCATCAAATATGTCATAGCAAGGATTTGGTGATTTTTGTCTCAACAAAACCAACAAGGTAAAATGTAAAAGGATAAGATAATTCTTACATACAAGAAGTCCTGGCCAAGCAGGAATTCAATTATCTTAATTGAATAAGAACTCAACAATAAGCTCTTACAATAATAACAACTAATATCATTATATGTTCACCGTGTGCCAGGTCCTAAAGCCTTTACAAAAATTATCTCAATCTTTCACTGACCTATGGCCCAGCTATCATCATAAACACCACTTTATTGATTAGCTGACTGTTTAAAAGTTAATTAAACAGTTCCAAAAGCAACACGATTAGAATGTGGCAGGGCCAGAGCTCAAATCCAACTCCTTCTAACTTGAAAGACCAAATTCCTATTACAAACTCTGTGTCAACAGAATAAACGTACAGATCAAGAGAGGCCACGTCCCACTAAAGCTCCACTGCTCCTTCATACATCTAGTCAATGTTTCTCAAGAGTTCCCTGCATAAAACACTCCATGAGGAGAATGTGAAAAAATGAACCTGGTTTCCATTTCCAGAAAGATGGAATGAACACACTTTTCCCTATTAATCCCAACAAGAACAAATAAAAACTCTAGACATTAAGACGGACATAAGGAAGAATGGAGAGAGAGCGGCAGACTGATGAGGGAGCTTGGGGCCCAAGAAAAAACACTGTACCACTGACAACCCAGAATCCCACATGAAGCAGAAATACCCTATAGGAATGAAGATGAAAAAAATGCATCCTCAAATGAAGGAAAACTGAAAGAATGTGTGTCCAACAGACCTACTCTAAAAGAATGGGTACATGAAGTTCTAAACTGAGAAGAAAAGATGGAAGAAGGATCCCTGGAAGGCATCTATAAAGAAAGAAAGAACAAGGTTAGCAACAATATAAACATAAGTAACAAGTTTTCCTTCTGTTCTTTTTTTTATATATATATATTTTTTAGTTGTCAATGGACCTTTATTTTACTCATTTATATGTGGTGCTGAGAATCGAACCCAGAGCCTCACACATGCTATGCAAGTGCTCTACCACTGAGCTACAACCCCAGCCCTCTCCTGTTCTTGAGCTTTTTAAAATATGTTCAGCAATTGATACCAAAATTACAAGTCAATGTAGTTCCAAATATACCCAGAGAAATTAAGAAGATTATATTATAAATAGGGAAGGATATAAAAGCATAAAAAGGGAGATAAATGTTTTATAATTTATTAGAACTGGTAAAACAAAGTCATCAATAGAATGTGATAAATTATGTGGAAATAATGGAATTTCCAGTACAATCATTATAAAAGCTCTACAAGGAGATTTACTCAAATTATAAATAAGCCAAAGTAGATTCTTAAAAATGTTTAAGTAACCCACTAAAAGGTAAGAAAAAAACCAAAGCAATGAAAGACAGAAACAATAACCAAAAAAAAAAAGAAAAGCAGACTTAAGTCAGGACATATTAATAATACATTGATTACATTAAATGTAAATAATCTATGTACACCAATTGAAGAAGATAGGAACTAGAGACCATTATGTTAAGTGAAATAAGTTAAACTCAGAAGGTTAAGGGTCTTATGTTTTCTCTCATATGTGGAAGCTAGAGAGGAAGAGGAAATCAAAGGTGGGGGCAGATCTCATGAAAATCAAAGGGAGATTAGTAGAGGAAAGGGACTAAAGAGTGCTGGGGAGTGATACTGGCCAACTTACATTGTTATGTTGTATATCATGTGCATGTATGAACAGGTAACAACAAATCCCATCAATATGAATAACTATAATGGACCAATAAAAAAATGTGAGGGAGGGGAGGACAGATAGTGGAAGAATACATTAAAAAATATCACTCAACTATATACATGCTACATGAAACTCACTTCAAATATAACAATATAGGCATATCAAAAGTAAAAAAAAGAACACATAAATTTGACAACTTAGAGAAATACACAAACTATTCTAATCCTCCCAATATGAAATAGGTAATTTTAATAGTTAAACTCCACCAAAAGAAATCTCCAGGCCCAGATAAATTCACTAGAGAATTCTGTCAAATGCATAAAGAAGAAAGTATACCAATTGTATTCAATCTTTCAGAAATTGAAGGAGAGAGAAGACTTGCTTATTCATTTTATAAAACTAATATTACCTTGATACAAATGTCAGACCAAGATGGTAGAAAAAAAGAACAAACTAACATCCCTCATGAATGTATGCACAAAAATCTTAACTAGTTATTAGCAAATAAAATTCAGAAATACATAAAAAGAATTATACAACAAAACCAAGTGGGGTTTATTCCCAAAATGTAAGCCTCATTCAAATACATGGAATTCAGTGTAATCCACTACCTTAACAACTTATTGTTTTATACAACTGCAACATAAATCTCTAATTATCTCAAAACCAAAAAAATTTTAATTATTTAATTAAAGGAAGAAAGGAAGGAAGGATGGACAGACCTGTCCAAAGAAAGCAAATAGGAAAACAGTGTTTTTACTACAGCCTCAGAAATAATTAGTTTATTAAAATTAATTTCCTTAGGACTGCAGATGTGACCTAATAGGATTAATTTTTATAAGGTTCTATGTGATTCTGACAGTTAGCCAAGTGTGGGAAGCACAGGGCTGGAACACAAATACTAACAATAAAAGGATCAAAGGGGGATGCCAGAGAAAATATGTTATGAGGGAAGGAACTCACAAGAATGAGAAACACATTAAGAATCAAGAGTTAGACCAGGGTGGGCACGGTAGCACACGCGTGTAATCCCAGTAGCTCAGGAGGCTGAGATAGTAGGATTGTGAGTTCAAAGCCAGTCTCAGCAACGGCAAGGCCCTAAGCGACTCAGTGAGACCCTGTCTCTAGGGCTGGGAATGTGGCTCAGTGGCTGAGTGCCCGAGTTCAATCCCTGGTACGCAAAAAAAAAAAAAAAAAAAAAAAAAAAGAGTTAGACCAGGACAGCAGGATATTCCAAGCAGACAGGAAGATAAAAGCAAACAATGGGCCCAGAGGAAGATTAGGTTCAGGAATCTCCAAATCATCATCGTTAGTCTTAGAAGGAAATTCACTTTCCTCCATAATACTTGTCACCACATACATACTATCTATGTTTACTTATTTATTTTTGTTATTTTCTGCCTCCCTCCATTACAATGAAGCTCCATAAGGCAAGGATATTTGTCTATTACTCACTGTATCCCCAGGTCTAGAACAGTGCCTAATAAACTATAGGCACTCAATAAATATTTGTGAACTAAATGAGTAAATGAACAAGTGAATAATAGAAAAAGGAGAAAACTGGTAAGGTAGATTCAAGCCAAAGCAAAAATAAATCATCAAAGAAATAGGAAGGCAGGTCTTAACTGGAGTATTTAAGATTCAATGGCAAGGGGCTTGGGTTGTGGCTCAGTGGTAGAACACTTGCTGTGTTGCACTGGGTTTGATCCTCAGCAACACATAAAAAATAAAGTTATTATGTTCATCTACAACTAAAAACTATTTTTAAAAAATTCAATGGCAAAAAATATATTTACTAGATCCCAAGAATAGATCAATTAAATCCCATCACATCTTCCAAAACTTTTAAAAACCTCTAAGTGCCTGTTCTATGTGCCATACACTATGCCAGGTGCATTTTTCACCACCCCCAGAGACTTTATAAAAGAAACCAGTGACTTTCCCAAAGTTACTCAACTGGAAAAGGTTCAGCCATGATTGATTCCAGACCTGTAATCCTAGTTCAACTCCATCAACACTGCCTTGAATATACTAACAAAGATCATTACAAGCATTTATGTTATAAACTTAAGTATAAAATAACTGTATGAAAGAACTGTATGAAAAGATGGCAACTTTTTAGTAATTCATGGAAAGTCAAGTACCTTTGTTGCTGCCTGGTCATACTGTGCTGTTGTTCTCACGAGTTCATCCTTATTTCTGTTCAAAACTTTCTCCTTTTCAGTTAATTCCATTTTTGTTTTATCCAGTTGGAGCTTCAGCTCAAGAAATTTATTCACTTGGCCTTTCATTTCTTTTTCTTGTCCTTGTAGATGTAGTTCCAACTCATTAACCTTGCTTCTTAGCTCTTAAACCACAAATGAAAACGCACTCCAATGCATATATATTCTTACAAAATGTTCAGAATTTATCATGTATTTTACTTTCCTCTAAAATCTTTGGTGAGATAAATATAAACAATTTATATTACACACAGAAACTAATTATATTTAATTTCAATGTCTATTGTCTTTTTTTTTTTTTTTTTCTTTTCTTTTCTTTGTGTAGTATCAGTGATCAAACCCAGTGGCATACTACCAGTGAGCTACATACATCCCCAGCCCTTTTTATTTACTTGAGGCACAGTCTCACCATATTTCTTAGACTGGCCTAGAGCTTGTGATCTTCCTGCCTCAACCTCCCCAACAGCTGGGATTAAATATGTATACCACCAGGCCCAGATCATTTGTATTTAAATATTCTACAGAAAGCAGAAATAGATTTTCTTATGCTTTCAAAGAGAATTGTGGGGAGAGAATGCTTCTGTAAAATATAAACAACATCTTACACAGCTGCAAAAAAAAAAAAAAAAGTACAACCTGTATAACAAACATCTAAAATTATCACTTGGCTGGGCATGATAACACATGCCTGTAAATCCCATAACAAGGGAAGCTGAGGTAGGAGGATAGTCAAGTTCAAAGCCCACCTCAGCAACTTAGCAAGGCCTCAAGCAACTTAGCAAGACCCTGTCTCAAAATTTTAAAAATTAAATTAAATTTTAAAAAGGCTAGGGATGTGATTCGATGGTAAAGCACCCCTGGGTTCAATACCTGATACCAAAAAATAAAAATTACCACTTGGTATTATACACTGGCAAACCAATATTTGTTCTGTGCCCAAACAAATGCTAAGCAGTAAAAAGTTCACCCTTCTACAGCCTTTGGTGGCTTTACCTTCGGTAAAAATCAAGATGGCATGAACCTCTCATACTACCAAAATAAACAATGATTTTTTTCCATTTTTTTCCTACATGCACACAATACTGTCTCCAATGGCACTGGCAGCAAGACAGCTCTCACCAGTGAACACTGAGAATGATTTTCAATATATCATAGTACTGGAAATTACCATATTCTACAGAGTAGATTCCCAAACACCACCTGGTACGTTTGGCTGTCAGCTGCTTCATGGCACAGCAGCCAGGGTTACAGGTTTGCTCCCATATGGACAGCCTGGCAGTACAGGGAAAAGCTGCTCTGCTGATACACACCAAACCTCTGGCCAAAGATGGTCAGAACATAGACTTGTTCCATGGGCCACACAGGAGCCAGATGAGAAGGGTGGAGAGTGCAAACTACTACCAACCTACTCGCTCCATTTCAGAAAAGATGTATCTAAGCCTCTCAGCCTACTTTTAAAGGCTCAGGGCACCAGCTTTCAATATAAATAAAAATACATTTCAAATCTGTGATGAAAAGACAGTATTTTCACATTATCAGTCAAGGACGTTGACCACTAATATGTCTAAAACACACAAGCACGAAACAGGATTAAAAATATCTGGAAATGCCTGTGCAGTTATCTCAGAAAATTTTAATTTAAACTTAATTTAGCTATAGAAGTTACCTTGATTCTGGGCTTTTAATTGATCCAAAAGATGAGAATTGCTAGAATTATCACAGCCACTGCTATTAGCATCTCTCTTTTCTGTTTGAAAAGTTGATCTGCTTGGAGTCACCTCTTCTTCCCCAAAAATGTGAGATGCAGAGAAATCTCTCCTATTTGGAGTTTTCTGAAAATTAGAGGAAAGTTGATTTGGGGTCTTCTCCTGTTGCCACGAGAACACAGATGATGATGCCTGATGTCGAGCAATGTCCCGATGATTCATGAGGGTCTGGGGAACAGCCTGGCCAGCTTTCTGTAAAATAGAAACTCTTTAGAAACCTTTGGAAATCTCAATATTCACGACTATTCTTTTCAGGTAGGATATAAAGCTAAAATTCCAAGCTGTTGACACTTGCATTGCATACCAAGAAAGGATGGTCATTAAGTCAAGGAAACCATTAAGTCCCAATACGCAGTGATAAAATTTTCTAAAGGTCAACCTTCTCATCATTGAAGGGCAAGCCATATCATCTGAGGCCTAACCCATTTCAAAAGGACTTTTCTGAATTCCTTATGTACTCCATTCAACGTGTGAGTATTTGCTTACATTTTAAATAACAAAATTTGCTTTCTATTGACTATCATTAGTCACCTCTCTACAGCTTCAGAATCAAAATTAAATATTAGCCTGCAGAACCCTTTCAGGACTTTCCACCATATCACTTTTCCCAAAAATGCCATTTAGGGTGTTTTATATTACAGAATACACACATGTGTAGCTTTTATCTACAGTTTTGAATAGCTCTTTCTGACAAAATATCAAGACTTGGCTCTAGATGCTACATTAAACTTTTTATACCGAGAACTTTTTTTTGCCAGAGGAAGAGGTTTAGTGTTAATGAAGATTCACATTCCCCATAAAGTAACTCTGGGAGAATCAATGTCAGGGGAAGAAAAGATACCAATGACTGAATTGGATGACAAAGCACATGATATTTCTAGGACAAATCAGAGAATTATTACTTTTCATTTATCTTGAGGAGCAATGCCTTTGGTGACTGCAAAACAAGGGTTAAAGGCATAAGAAAAAAAACTTGTTAAAATTCTAAGAAATAGCCGGGCACAGTGGCACATGCCTGTAATGCCAGGGACTCAGGAGGCTGAGGCAGGAGAATCGAGAGTTCAGACTCAGCCTCAGCAACTTAGTGAGGTCCGAAGCAACTCAGTAAGACCCTGTCTCTAATAAAATATAATACAGGGCTGGTGATGTGGCTCAGTGGTTAAGTGCCCCTGGGTTCAATAACTGGCATCAAAAAAGAAAAAAAAGCCTACGACATAGGTTGGTTTTAATTCTCAGTAGTTAAAGGAACCTACTTATAATTGCAGCCTTAAACTGTTTGCTGAATTATGCCACCTAAGTAAGTTTCTATGTTTCTTACCATTAAATTCCTAACTAGGAGCTGGGCGTGGTGGCACACACCTATAATCCCAGTGGCTTGGGAAACTAAGACATTAGGACTGCAAGTTCAAAGGTAGCCTCAGCAAAAAGCAAAGTGCTAAGCAACTCAGTGAGACCCTGTCTCCAAATAAAATACAAAATAGGGCTGAGGATGTGGCTCAGTGGTCAAGGGTCCTTGAGTTCAATCCTTGGTACCAAAGAACAAAATTAAATTAAAAAGTTCATAACTAGGAAATGTATCATAAGTACCAAACTTAGATTTTTTTTAAGAAAATGACATCATATGAACAGAACTGGTGAAGGTAAAATTCAACAAGTATCAGGTATTTTCAAAATCAGTCCCTGAGCTACTTGAAGAGGTTTTAGAAACCTCCATCTTTTCTTTTTTTTTTTTAATTTTATTAACATTGAATAAAACTCTTTGCCATTTTCTGCTTGTTTATGCATATCAAAATGGAGTGCAGGGCTAGGGTTGTGGCTCAGCAGTAGAGCGCTCGCCTAGCACGTGCGCGGCCCGGGTTCGATCCTCAGCACCACGTACAAATAAATGCATTGTATACAACTAAAAGCAAATAAATAAATTTTTTTTAAAAAATGGAGCACAAACCCCTTCTCAGCAGCTTATTTTTTAAAAAAATTGAGGAAACTGAGTTGATAACATTCTCCTCTGAAATGAACATGTCACAAATAACGATCCTAGAGCCTCAAGTCCCTAGTAGCAATCGCATTTCATCAGAGGACCATATAGGAAGCAGTCGCCTCCAGGTGCCAAAGCCAGTCAATAACAGGAATAACTCTTGGGTCCTGCTCTCTCCAAACAAACTCCTTATTACTAGATCTTAATAAGTAAATAATATTTGGCTATGGTTCCCCTAGAATCTCATGAACATTTAAAATTTAAGGACAAATAAACCTCTCCACGCCTAGCACTTGGGAGGCTGAGGCAGGAGGATCAATAGTTCAAAGCCAGCCTCAGCAATGGCGAGGCACTTAGCAACTCAGTGAGACCCTGTCTCTAAATAAAATACAAAAAAGGGCTGGGGATGTGGCTCAGTGGTCAACTGCCCCTGAGTTCAATCACTGATACCAAAAAAAAAAAAAAAAAAAAAAATCAGCAATACATAAAACAGATTCTTCTCTAATCTTGTTCTATCCTATATTCAAGTATTTCTATGAATGCATATTCTACCACAAGGCCCATAATTAACTTACTTTAGACTGCAAGGCTTTAACCTCTGCCTCTAATCTTTTTCGTTCTTCAACTTCTTTATTATATTTTTCTTTTAGATCTTCATACTTGGAACCTAAACAAAGACAACAAATACTAATTTATTTCAGTCATGTTTGATTTCATGAAGGAATTCACAGATCAATAATCATTGTAATAGTCTGGAAGTAGAGTATTGTAGTACACTGAGTAGAAACAACATTTGGTTAGGGCAACAGATCAAAATATCGATCAAATATCAACATACTTGGAGACACAGGAGTGTTCTAAAACAATTTGTTTTAAAACACACCACAGAAAGATAAAGTGAAAAGGTGAGCACTTACCCCTGTGGCTCAATATAATCTCACAGACATGCCAATGAATGTGCAACACATGGTTGCATTTTTTTTAAAACACCAAAATCAAAAACTGAATTCACAGTTGAATTAATTTCTTTCACAGATTTAAAATCTCAAATTAAAAATCTGTTAAGGGTTGGGGTTGTGGCTCAGCCGTAGAGTGCTCACCTGACACGTGCGAGGCCCTGGGTTCGATCGTCAGCACCACATAAAAATAAATAAATAAAATAAAGGTACTGTGTCCAACTACAACTAAAATAATAATAATAATAACTATTTTTTTTAAAAAAATCTGTTAATACCAAGGAAAATAATCCTTACCACTGTAATATTGACTTGGTGTTAATGGAGTTGCAAAAGTTTTTTGTGGTGTACTGCACAGATTCAGAGAGACATCTGCAGATAGCGCAGCTTGTTGACTTCTTTCAAGTTCAGATTTACACCTGTTAGAAGAAAAGGATGCAAAAGATGACAAATCAGTTAGAAGAAAGGCTGCAGAATACCAATGTCATACATTACCAGTGGAAAAAGGACTTACAAAGAAACCTATCCTCTAAGGACTACTAACCACAGACATTTAATAAAAACTAATTTAATAAGTGCTAGATATAAATGCAGTAATTCCTCAAAAGAGTGGAGTCCAGTTACAGAAATAAGTATACACCAATAATTAAAATGTTATAAAGAATTTAATGAATATCTGTAATAACCACTACAGCAGCAAAGAGTTGGAGGGCTGAGGATATATTACAGCAAATTTTATATTCTAAGCCAAAGAAAGAAAAGGACATGTAAGAACCCTGAACTTCAGAAACATGGGGGAAAAGTGATGTCATTGAAGCACGGGTTCAAATCACAGGAATGGACGACACAACTTATGATATTTAATCATTTCAAAAACAGTCTTAATGCCCACATCAGGCATTATATAACACTTTTAAAACAGATATAAAAATTAATAATATATACCTAGAAAAGATATGGCTAGAAACAGCTACGAAGAAATGAGTTAAGTAATTTATATATGTATAGAATAACACTCCTATGCTAAAAGTAAATTTTAAACACATCTCAGAACCAAATAATCCAGGTTAAAAAGGGTTTAATTCTGATGTTAAAGAATTTTCAATTCTTACAAGTCTTTAATGTCTCAAATTTTGCTTAATATAAGAAATAAAATCAACACCCTATTAAAATGGCTAAGGGTATACTCTCTTTCCTTGGGTACATTACTCAAAGCAAGGAGTAAAGAAAGTGGTAAAGGAAGTAAGTCAGTGCCCTCAACTTCTCCCATCTCCAATTCAATCTGGAAAGGAAGAGACACTTGTGTGAGCTAAAAATAATGACAACTAAGCACATGAAAATGCAATGCCCTATAGAAATCTTCTGTTAGTATTTAAACAGCAACAGCAAACAAGTGATACTAATTTTTATGTTTTGTTTAACTTGCCATTGTGGAGATACTATCAGTTTGACTTGAAATTAAAAAATTGAGACATTGTTTGTAGTAAGTCTTCAGAACTGAGTATGCAATATATATTTACAACACATCTCAATTAGGAGCACATTTTAAGAGCCATATGTAGCCAGTGGATACCATATTGGACAGTGTAGGTGGACAGGCTACAAAGGTGTGACAAGCAGATTCTAGAGACAAATTTTGAAGAACCTTGCAAAACTAGTGTTTCTTTTCCCTCTCAAATTCATATCTTACTTCCTTTTCACTATCTTTTCATTTACAAACAAAAAATATATACTTTATCTTGAATATTAAGTAAAAATACATCCTGCTATTATTTTTATAATACGTTTTTTTTCTCCTTCCACCCCAGGTAGAAAAATAAAAGTCACTTACCCTATGTTGAACTTTTGAGATTGCCAGTATCAATACTTTTGAGCCTAACTTGTTGAAAACTTTCAGGAAACTTAATCAGTGGCTACTGATAGAGTAAATAAATTCCTGCCATTTGAAGGTTATCAGTAAGAATCTAAAAATTATATTAAATATTTTCTGTAATCTATAGTTCTTGCATTCTTGAATTTTTATAATGTAGAAACTTACATTCAAGTTTCTATAGTCTAAACTTTTATCAATATCTATAACCACATAGCTAATAATTATTTAATTTTTACACAGGGTCTCCAGGTTGGCCAAGTTGGTCCCTGAACTTGCAATCCTCCTACCCTGGCTTCCAGAGTAGCTGGGATTACAGGCCACCACACCTGGTAATATTTTTAAACTAAATATAGCATGGAAATGTCCTAACTCCATGAGGATGACAGTGTCAACTTTTTTTTTTTTTTTTTAATGTTTTTTGGTACCAGAGATTGAATCCAGAGGTGCTCAATCACTGAGCCACACCCCCAGCCTTTTTTAATATTTTTACTTAAAGACAGGGTGGGTATCACTGAGTTGCTTAGGAACTCACTAAATTGCTGAGGCTGGCTTTGAACTTGCCATCCTTCTGCCTGAGCCTCGGGAGCTGCTACGATTACGGGCTTATGCCATAGTACCAGGTGACAACTATTAACATGGATAATATTTACAGTTGCTAGATGTCTTGCACAAACCTGGGTTTATATTGGTATTGCTTCCAAATGACACTCTGCAATCAAATATAGAAATGTATACAATAGTTATCTTTTATTAAATGTTAAAAATATAAACATTTCTACCTAAATCAGCAAAAACAGTATTTCTAAATCCAGCTCCCAAAATGTGCTTTCCAAAGAAGCAGGGATTCCACTGGCGGCAAGATGACGTACCAAAGAGAGGCAACATTAAGTGTCAGTCAGTATATTGAGGTTCAGTAGTGAGAATAGTGAGAATACTGCTAAGTTACTAGCGATACTTCTGCACCCGCAAAGGAGCCAAGGCCATCGTACCCCTCTGGAGCACTGGGACAACAGCCTATAGCGTGGGTGAGTCTCCAAATTGCTGACTCTCATGGGTCCCGCATGGGAGACAAACAGTAAACAAGGATATCTGCAGCAGTACCAGCAGGAATGGCAGAGAACATTCAGCGAAGAACATTCAGCTACCCAACTTGCTTTCATGCAAGTCACCTGGCAAATTCCCACGCACAGGAACACCAGTCAGGTCCTGTGTGGTTCCATTACTCCTAGGGGGATTGATCACTGCCATTTTTGAAAGTGGCAACAGCAGAGGGAGAAAAAAGAAAAAAAGTAATCACCTATGCGTGGTAGCCTGCATACATCTGAGGAATTTCCATAGGCTCTGAAGACAGCCAACATCTACATAAGCCACACATAGCGGCAGAGCTCATATCTGAACCTAGCGTCCTGGCCCCATACCTCTGCAACTATATTGTGACGTGGAAAGTAGACACCTACTTTTTGGGTCACCTTTCAGCATCATTTACCATGAGGAACAACTTCCAGCTCAGAACTTCGGCTGACCAGGGGCATCGTAAGGCTTTAAGGTAAAAATGAAAAAGTCATGGTTCCACAGTGCTAGAAGTCACACAAGCAATATGAAAAGACAAGAGAAGGAAGTGTGCCAAACAAATCAACATACCTCCTTGATAGATTCCATGGCAAGCACAGTAGATGAAATGACAGAGAAGGAGTTCAGAATGTACATAATTAAAATGTTCAATGATCTGAAGAGTGATATAAGAGAACAAATACAGGTAGTAAAAGATCATTTTGACAAAGAACTTCATAAACAAATACAAGAAGCAAAAGATTACTTCAGCCGGGCGTGGTGGCGCACGCCTGTAATCCCAGCACTTGGGAGGCTGAGGCAGGAGGATCACAAGTTCAAAGCCAGCCTCAGCAATGGCGAGGCACTTAGCAACTCAGTGAGACCCTGTCTCTAATAAAATACAAAAAAGGGCTGGGGATGTGACCCAGTGGTCGAGTGCCCCTGAGTACAATCCCTGGTAAAAAAAAAAAAAAAAAAAAAAAAAAAAAGATTACTTCAATAGGGAGATAGAGGTTCTAAAAGGAAACCAAACAGAAATTCTGGAAATGAAAGAAGCAATGAACCAAATTAAATGTTCAATTGAAAGCATCACCAACAGATTAGACAACTTGGAAGACAGGACCTCAGATAATGAAGACAAAATATATAATCTTGAAAATAATGTAGACCACACAGTGAAAATGGTAAGAAATCATGATCAGAACATTCAAGAAATATGAGATAGCTTAAAAAGACCAAATTTGGGCTGGGGTTGTGGCTCAGCGGCAGAGCGCTCGCCTCACAAAAAAAAAAAAAGACCAAATTTAAGAGTTATTGGGATAGAGGAAGGTATAGAGTTCCAAACCAAAGAAATAAGTAATTTATTCAACAAAATAATAGTAGAAAATTTTCCAAACATGAGGAATGAATGGGAAAACCAAATTCAAGAGGCTTACCAAACACCAAATGTACAAAATCACAACAGAGCCACACCAAGGCACATTATAATGAAAATGCCTAACATACAGAATAAGAAGAGAATATTAAAAGCCACGAGAGAAAGGAATCAGATTACATATAGGGGGAAACCAATTAGATTATGTGCAGATTTTTCAACCCAGACCTTAAAAGCTAGGAGATCCTAGAACAATATATACCAAGCTCTGAAAGAAAATGGATGCCAAGACCCAGAATAGCTAAAGCAATCCTTAGTAAGAAAAGTGAAGCAGGTGGCATCACCATACCAGATTTTAAATTATACTATAAAGCAATAGTAACAAAAACAGCATGGTATTGGCACCAAAACAGACGGGTAGACCAATGGTACAGAATTGAGGACACAGAGACTAATACATATAATTTCAGCTATCTTATATTGGACAAAGGCGCCAAAAATGTACAGTGGAGAAAGGACAGCCTCTTCAACAAATGGTGCTGGGAAAGCTGGAAATCCATATGCAACAAAATGAAATTAAACCCCTATCTCTCACCATGCACAAAATTCAATTGAAAGTGGATCAAGGACCTAGGAATTAGACCAGACACAATACGCCTAATAGAAGAAAAAGTAAGCTCCAATTTCCAACATGTCAGATTAGGCCCCAAGTTCCTTAATAAGAATCCTGTAGCACAAGAATTAGTATCAAGAATTAATGAATGGGATAGATTCAAACTAAAAAGCTTCTTCTCAGCAAAAGAAACAATCAGTGAGGTGAATAGAGAGCCAACTAACTGGGAAGAAATATTTAATACATGAACATCAGACAGAGCACTAATTTCTAGGATGTATAAAGAACTCAAAAAACTCAACACCAAAAAACCAAATATCCCAATAAATAAATGGGCCAAAGAAATGAACAGACACTTCTCAGAAGAAGATATACAATCAATCAACAAATACATGAAAAAATGCTCAACATCACTGGCAATTAGAGAGATGCAAATCAAAACTACCCTAAGATATCATTTCACACCAGTCAGAATGGCAGCTATTAAGAACACAAACAACAATAAATGTTGGAGAGGATGTGGGGAAAAAGGCACGCTCATGCATTGCTGGTGGGACTGCAAAATGGTGCAACCATTATGGAAAGCAGTATGGAGATTTCTTGGAAAACTGGGAATGGAACCACCCTATGACCCAGCCATCCCACCCCTGGGTCTATTCCCAAAGGACTTAAAAACAGCATATTACAGTGACACAGCTATCTCAATGTTTGTAGCTGCACAATTCACAATAGCTAGGTTGTGGAACCAACCTAGATATCCCTCAGTAGATGAGTGGATTAAGAAAATGTGATATATACATACAATGGAATTTTATTCAGCAATAAAAGAAAATAAAATAATGGCATTCGCAGGTAAATGGATGAAGTTGGAGGACATAATGCTAAGTGAAGTTAGTCTCAAAAATCCAAGTACCAAATGTTTTCTCTAATATAAGGAGTCAGAGTCACAGCGGTGTTGGGTGTCGGGGTACTTAGGAAGATTAGAGAAGCACTAGAGTGGTCAAAGGGGAGGGAGGAGAAGGGAGGGAGATAGGGGGATATGGGGTGGTAAAAAAAAAAGGGGGGGGAGGTATAATAAGATGGATATCGTTATCCCAAATGCATGATTTAAGACTTGAATAGTATGAATATACTTTGTATACAAACAGTGTTATGTGAAAAGAGGCTCTATATGTGTATTATGAACCGTAATGCATTCTACTAGAATGGCCAATGGGAAGGGAGGGGGCAAAAGGGTGAAGGAAAAAAAAAAAAAAGATGGTAGAATGAGATGGATATCATTACCCTAAGTGCATGCATGAAGTCACAAATGGTGTGAATATACTTTGCATACAACCAGAGATTTGTAAAAAAAAGTGCTCTGTATGTGTAATATGAAATGTAATACGTTCTGCTGTCATTTATAACATCTTAGAATAAAAAAAAATGGATGCCAACCAAGAAATTTATATCCAGCAAAATTAAGCTTTAGATTTGAAGATGAAATTAAAACTTTCCATGATAAACAAAAGCTAAAAGAATTCACAACTTGAAAGCCTGCACTGCAGAAAATTCTTGGCAAAATATTCCATGAAGAAGGAAAAAAAAAAAAAAAACAATGAAAATCAGCAAAGGCAGATATTAAACTAAAGGAAACACTAGAGGAGAAACCAAATCAAGTTCAATACGAAAAATAAACAAAAATGGCTGGGAATATAAATCACGTCTCAATAATAACCCTCAATGTTGCTGGGCGCAGTGGCGCACACCTGTAATCCCAGCACTTGGGAGGCTGAGGCAGGAGGATCGTGAGTTCAAAGCCAGCCTCAGCAATGGCAAGGCACTGAGCAACTCAGTGAGACCCTGTCTCTAATAAAATACAAAAAAGGGAGACTGGGGTTGTGGCTCAGCGGCAGAGCGCTCGCCTCGCACATGCGCGGCCCGGGTTCGATCCTCAGCACCACATAAACATAAATGCATTGCATTATGTACAACTAAAGTAAATAAATAAATATTTAAAAAAAAATAAATACAAAAAAGGGCTGGGGATGTGGCCCCTGAGTTCAATCCCGGGTACCAAAAAATAAATAAATAAATAACCCTGAATGTTCATGGCCTAAACTCACCATTCAAAAGGCACAGACTAACAGACTGTATTAAAAGAAAAGACCCAACAATGTGCTGTCTCCAAGAAATTCACCTCATAGAAAAAGACATCAAGAGACTGAAGGTGAAAGGCTGGGGAAAATCTTACCACTCACTCTGGCTGAGGAAGCAACAGGGGTTTCCATTCTCATATCAAATAAGGTAGACTTCAAGCCAAAGTTAATCAAATGGGACAAAGAAGGATATTTCTTACTGCTTAAGGAAACCGGTCATCAACAAGACATAACAATAATAAATTTATATGCCTCAAATAATGGAGCGCCTACATTCATCAAACAAACCCTTCTGAACAAGTTCAAGAATCAAATAGACCACAACACAATTATTCTAGGGGACTTCAACACACCTCTTTCACCACTGGATTGACTGTCCAAACAAAAGCTAAATAAAGAAACTTTAGACCTCATTAATACGATTAATAACTTAGAATTAACAGACATATATAGAATATTTCATCCTTCAGTGGAAGAATATACTTTCTTCTCAGCAGCAAATGGCTCCTTCTCTAAAATAGACCATATATTATGCCACAAAGCAACTCTTAGCAAATATTTAAAAAGTAGAGATACTACCCTGCATTCTATCAGATCATAATGGGATGAAACTAGAAAATCAATGATAAAATAAAAAAATTACTCCAACACCTGGAGACTAAACAACATGCTACTGAATGAACACGGGGTTGCAAAAGACATCAAGGAAGAGATTAAAAAAATTCCTAGAGGTGAATGAGAACACAGATACATCGTATCAAAATCTCTGGGACACTATGAAGGCAGTATTAAGAGGAAAATTCATTGCATGGAGTTCATTCCTTAAAAAAAATGAAAACACCAACAAATAAATGACTTGACATCACACCTCAAAGCCCTAGAAAAAGAAGAACAGATCAATACTAAAAGCAGTAGAAGACAGGAAATAATTAAAATCAGAGCTAAAATTAATGAAATTGAGACTAAAGAAACAATTGAAAGGATTGACAAATCAAAAAGTTGGTTCTTTGAAAAAATAAAATTGACAGACCCTTAGCCACACTAAAAGGGAAGAAAAAACTGAAATTACTAACATCCATGATGAAAAAGGAAATATCACAACAGACACTTCAGAAATACAGAATTAGAAATTATTTTGAAAACTTGTACTCTAATAAAATAGAAAATATCTAAGACACTGACAAATTTCTAGAGTCCTATGAATTGCCCAAACTGGATCTGGAGGTTATACACAATTTAAACAGATCAATTTCAAGTGAGGAAATAGAAGATGCCATCAAAAAACTACCAACCAAGAAAAGGCCAGGACTGGATGGATACACAGCCGAGTTCTACAAGACCTTCAAAGAAGAACTAATACCATACTCTTCAATTTATTTCAGGAAATACAAAAAGAGGGCGCTCTTCCAGACTCATTCTATGAGGCCAGTATTACCCTGATTCCAAAACCAGGCAAAGACACATCAAAAAAAAGAAAACTTCAGACCAATATCTTTAATGAACATAGATGCAAAAGTTCTCAACAAAATTCTGGCAAATCGAATACAGAAATATATCAAAAAGATAGTGTACCATGATCAAGTGGGGTTTATCCCAGGGATGCAAGGTTGGTTCAACATACAGAAATCCATAAACGCAATTCATTACATCAATAGACTTAAAGATAAGAACCATATGATCATCTCCATAGAGGCAGAAAAAGCATTCGACAAAATACAGCACCCCTTTATGTTCAAAAAACACTAGAAAAACTAGGGATTACAGGAACGTATCTCAACATTATAAAAGCTATCTATGCGAAGCCCCAGGCTAACATCATTTTAAATAGAGAAAAATTGAAAGCATTCCCTCTAAAAACTGGAACAAGACAGGGATGCCCCCTTTCACCACTTTTATTTAACATAGTACTTGAAATTCTGGACAGAGCAATTAGACAAATTAAAGAAATTAAAGAGATACAGATAGGAAAAGAAGAAGAAGTCAAATTAGCACTATTTGCTGATGATATGATTCTATAACTAGAAGACC
Source organism: Tamias sibiricus (assembly GCA_025594165.1). Taxonomy (NCBI): domain Eukaryota; kingdom Metazoa; phylum Chordata; class Mammalia; order Rodentia; family Sciuridae; genus Tamias; species Tamias sibiricus. The sequence continues at coordinate 46,954,474 of CM046669.1, read as the reverse complement.
CAAAAAATTCCCCCAGAAAACTTTTAGAACTAGTAAATGAATTTGGCAAAGTAGCAGGATACAAAATCAACACCCATAATCAAAGGCATTTATGTATATCAGTGACAAATCCTCTGAAAGGGAAATGATGAAAACTACCCCATTTACAATAGCATCAAGAAAAATAAAATACTTGGGAATCAACTTAACTAAAGACATGAAAGACCTCTATAATGAAAACTACAGAACACTAAAGAAAGAAATTAAGGAAGACCTTAGAAGATGGAAAGTTGTACTTTGTTCCTGGATAGGCAGAATCAATATAGTCAAAATGACTATATTACCAAAAGCATTATACAGATTCAATGGAATTCCAATCAAAATCCCAATGACATTCCTTACAGAAATAGAAAAGGCAGTCATGAAATTCATCTGGAAAAATGAGAGACCCAGAATAGCTAAAGCAATCCTTAATAAGAAGAGTGAAGCAGGTGGCATCACAATACCGGACCTTAAACTATACTAAAGAGCAAAAGTAACAAAAACAGCATGGTACTGGCACAAAATAGTCATGTAGACCAATGATACAGAATAGAGGACACAGAGACTAACGCGCACAACTACAGCTATCTTATATTAGATAAAGGTGCCAAAAACATACACTGGAGAAAAGATAGCCTCTTCAACAAATGGTGCTGGGATAACTGGAAATCCGTATGCAACAAAATGAAATTAAACCTCTCTCACCATGCACAAAACTCAACTCAAAGTGGATCAAGGACCTAGGAATTAAACCAGAGACCATGCATCTATTAGAAGAAAAAGTAGGCCCAAACCTCCATCATATCGGATTAGGCTCCTACTTCCTTAATAAGACTCCTATAGCACAAGAATTAAAATCTAGAATTAATGAATAGGATGGAGTCAAACTAAAAAGCTTCTTCTCAGCAAAAGAAACAATTAGGTGAATAGAGAACGTACTAATTGGGAACAAATTTTACTCTAAGCACATCAGATAGAGCACTGATCTCTAGAATATATAAAGAACTTAAAAATCTTAACACCAAAAAACAAATAACCCTATCAATACATGGGCCAAGGAACTGAACAGACACTTTTCAGAAGAAGATATACAATCAATCAAAATACATGAAAAAATGTTCAACATCTCTGGCAATTAGAGAAAGGCAAATCAAAACTACTCTAAGATTTCATTTCACTCCAGTCAGAATGGCAGCTATTAAGAACACAAACTACAATAAATGTTGGAGAGGATGTGGGGAAAAAGGCACACTCATACATTGCTGGTGGGACTGCAAAATTGTGTCACCAACATGGAAAGCAGTATGGAGATTCCTTGGAAAACTGGGAATGGAACCACCTTATGATCCAGCCATTCCACTCCTGGGTCTATTCCCAATGGACTTAAAAACAGCATACTACAGGGACACAGCCATGTGGATGTTTATAGCAGCACAATTCACAATAGCTAGACTGTGGAACCAGCCTAGATGCCCTTCAGTAGATGAATGGATCAAGAAAATGTGGTATATATACCCAATGGAATATGACTCAGCAATAAAAGAGAATAAAATAATGGCATTCGCAGGTAAATGGATGAAATTGGAGAAATAATGCTAAGTGAAGTTAGCCAATCCCAAAAATCCAAATGCTGAATGTTTTCTCTGCTATAAGGAGGCTGATTCACAATGGGGTTGGGACGGGAGCATAGGAGGATTAGAGGAACACTAGAAAGGTCAGTGGGGAGGGAGGGAAAGAAAGGGAGAAAAGGAGGTAAAAAGAAAAAAAAAAAAGATGGTAGAATGAGATGGATATCATTACCCTAAGTGCATGTATGAAGACATGAATGGTGTGAATATACTTTGTATACAACCAGAGATATGTAAAAATGTGCTCTATATGTGTATAATGAATTATAATGCATTCTACTGTCATATACAACAACTTTGAAGCAGGGATTCCAGCATACTAAGGTGAGCTGAGCTCCCTACTTCCCTAGCTCCTGTCTTTCAAAACTAATTATCTTTCTTTGATTCCTTCAACAAATATTTGAGATCATACCATTGTCAGATGTTATAAGTACTGAACAAGATAGAAAAGGTCCCCGGTTCTCACAGAACTGAGTGAGACAGAAGTTTACCTTTTTAACATGCAACTTAGAAATAGCCATCTTTCTACATGAATAGAAAGCAAAATTAGAAAAGAGATTTTGTACAGGAAAACTATCACCTTCATATTAAGATGAGTGATTTTTAAATGTTTTAACTTTCAAAAATGTTGTTGATGTGTAGTTAGAATTAAAATTATTATAACTATGCCAAAAAAAATAATTATCAAGGTATTCATTACTTACAAAGGGAAAAACAGTAACTTTATAGTAGAGGTCCCAGACCTTTACAAAGAAAGAAACTTAAGTTACAGACATCTGACATGACACACTGAGAAAAGCACATTGGTATTTCTGCAGTAAAATTCATAACCCCAACCTGATCCAGTGGTTCTCAACCAGAGAAAATTTCACCCTCCCAAAGGACATTTAGCAAGGCCTGGAGACTTGTTTGATCATCACAATTTAGGAGTGGGGTAGATGATACTGGCAATCTAGTGGTTAGGAGCTAGGAATGCTGCTTAGTATCCTACAACAAGCAGGTAATCCAGTCCAAAACATACTGTTCAGAAACACTGATCTAATCAGTAAAAAAGCATCAGCCAAACCCAAATTGAGGCCATTCTCCAAAACAACTGACCAAAATATGAAGGTCACAAAAGATAAGGAACCATCATAACTCAGAAGAGGCAAAGAAAACCTCAACTAAATGCAGTGTGGAATCCTGGGCACAGAAAAAGGACATGACTAGAAAACACCAGTGACATTCTAAAGAATATAGTTAATAGTACAAAATCAGTGCTATTCCTTGCTTGGAACATGTACTTTGGTTATATAAGGTGTTAGCAAGAGGAGAAATCTGGGTGAAGGATAAGAAAGAACTCTACTACTAGGCTTGCAAGCCTCAAGTTATTTCAAAAGAAAGTTTGTTTTTCTATTTTTTACTTTCTGAGTATGTATTTGTGGAGGCAATGGGATAATGTACTGAAGTCTTTTAAGCTGTTACCATTCCTTATTATTTTGACAAAATTCCATCATTTGAACAAGAGTATACCCTTTCTAAGCTAGCAATGATTAGACTGCATTGAATTTATTTTTATTAATACCTCTAATTGGGGGATTTTTTTTAATGAAAAGTGGTAATAAACAACTTTCTTATTGTTTAAACTGGCAAATTGATTTTGTAATGCTTAATATGAAAGATGGGGCTCTCAGAGAAAAATCTCAGTAGGAACCTTCTCTTCAGGACTTTACGTACTCCCTCCAGCTTAGAACCCATAGTACATTACTTAAACCACTCTCTGTGACTCCTTGACTTAAAGCTCATGAGAAATCTTTTGCTTAGTTTTGCTTTACCTTCAATTATTCCACTGTATTCAATCCCATTGATACAGTGCCCAAACAAACTTAAATCAATCTGCCCGTTCAGTTTCTCAGTATTTCAGATCCCAGATGCTACAAGAAACTCTCTCTCCACCACACATACACACACCTACACATTGGTTCTGCTACAAATTTCAGGTCTACAATTTCAACTGGGCCTATTTTGCTCCTCAATCCTTTCACAATTCCCTAGTTCTAGTTCTCCCTTTCATTCTCTATAATTGCTTTTCCAGCCAGAGAAAACATGAGCCATAGGGATAAGCCATGCTAAACTTCCTCCCATATATCAGTGACCATTATTAACAAATGAACTATTAGCCATTATTGTATTACCCAGTGACCAATATAGCATCTAATGCATGGACCAGCTAAATGAATAAATAAGCAACCATTTGATGAATTTGTATTGAGCCATGTCATGACTGAACTGAATCACTGCTTATTCCACCAGAGGAAAAATATATTTCAATGTATAACAACTGCATCATTATTAAAGAAAATAATAAATGTATCTGATGACACAGAAATAATATCCACATAAATCCCATTCAAATAAATTACCTTTTAAGTTCCTGTTCCAGTTTTTCTATTTGTTTTTTGCCAGTACTCAGTTGTCCTTCTTGGAAATTCACTTGTGACTCCTTGACTTGAAGTTCATGAGAAATCTTTTGCTTAGCTTTCTCCAAATTTTCACATATTTCCATCAATCTTTGATTCTCCCTTTTCAGGTTTGTACCCTCGGTTTTTTCATTTTCAACCTAATAGGAATAATTGAGAAGGAAACAGGTCGCTTATTTTGTGAATATGCCAAGTATACTTATGGATTTAACAATTTTCTGAGGTAAGGTTGTAATAAGCCAGATGTCAATGTTTCTGAACACAGAAATTTTAGGTCACTACACTCTGAAGCCTAGAAACATAAGTTCTCGGGCTAGGGTTGTGGCTCAGTGGCAAAGTGCTTGCCTCACACATGAGAGGCACTGGGTTCGATACTCAACACCACATAAAAATAAATAAACAAAATAAAGATATTGTGTCCATTTATAACTAAAAAAAAATTTTAAAAAAAAAAAGAAACAGAAAAGTTCTGCACTTTAACATCCTTTTAAGAATTAAATAATTACAAATGAATTCTATACCTCTCCCTCAGCAATTCATTTTCAAGTCTGGCTAAAGTCAGTTATTGCAAGAAATCAGAAAATTCTCCCACAAGCAAAAAAATTTTAGAAACAATGATCATACCATTACTTTGTTGGCTAATACAGAGGTAGAAAGAAGTACTGTTTAAGTTTTCATTTACAAGCCCTGAAGAGAAGTTGGGAAATACCAAGATAAAAAGCCCATTGTCACAAAGTGGTCTCCATTTGCTATAAAAGGCTGTAATAATAACCCGATTTGAAGTCAGAAACTCTGGCCTTTGATGTGAAATGCAACTGCAATTTCCAATTTGGGTTCCCGAACAGAAGTTTAAAAGGAACTCAGTAACCCTAAATGTCAGTAGGTAGGCAGAAATGGGGACAAAGATCAAGAAAATTTCAGGCAATTAAAAATGTCTGAAGAGAAGGAGAGGGGATTTACCACAAAATTGCTTCTAATTTTTTAAAAATATTTTTAAGATGTTGATGGACCTTTATTTTATTCATTTATTTATATGCGGTGCTGAGAATGGAACCCAATGCCTCACACACGCTAGGCAAGTGCTCTACCACTGAGCCACAACCCCAGCCCTTAAATTTAAAGGTGAAATAATTAATCCAAAAAACAAGTGAATACTGTCAAATGTCAGTGGTACCTTCTGTTTCTGCTTTTGCAGTGCAGCCTCTAGAGTATCAAGCTGAAACTGTCTTTGTTGCTTTTCTTTCTTCAGTTTGTCCAGCTGTCCTTCAAGATCTTGAATTTTCTGTAGAGCTCTTGAAGGGAGGCCTTCCTTCCATTCTTCCAAAGCCCAGCTCATTTTTATTCTCCTTTCTTTATCATTCCAACATTTATAAGAAAACTGAAAAGAATAACCAGATTGTTTGTCTTATTACAATAAAAGGAATCTTAAAGTCAGACACTACTGCAAAGAAACAAGTTTCAAAAAACTTCACCCTTCAAAAGAGAATGCAGTGTATTTATCTTCTCCATCCTCTGAAAGGTGACTACCAATAATTCTGATTATGAAGTACATAATACATTTGTTGGGTTTCCCCTTGCTTTTTGTTTTTCTTCTTTCTCAGTTTTGATTTCTTATATGGCTACCTGCTTTCTACTGCTCAGTTTGTTTTCATTATACAAAACATAAATATTTTGCTCTAAGGTTTTCAGGTGAAACATACCCTACCTATAAACAAATTAAGTGCATGGACAAAGTTAATTTGCAAATTCTCTTCTTTCCCTCTTCACATCAATAATTATCACTCACACCTCATCCCTCTTCTTCTGGGAAAACTTTCCAAAATAAAAAGGAGCAACTTAGACAATAGAGGGAAATAAACAAGAAAAACTGGTAAGTTAAATGTTTTCCATTTCAAGGTCTAAGATACAGCTATGTAAATATATCTATATATTTATAAATATACCTAATATATGCTACATATGATTAGCACACGTTTTGACAAAATTAAGGCATCAGCTCTCAGCCATCTGTATTGAGCCACTGGGGCAAAAGAACAAAAAAAGTAAACCTGAAAAATAAGATTTGAGGGGCATGGGCTGGGGTTGCAGCTCAGCAGTAGAGCGCTCGCCTAGCACATGGGCGGCCCTGGGTTCCATCCTCAGCACCACGTAAAAATAAAGGTATTGTGTCCAACTACAACTAAAAAATAAATATTAAAAAATATATATTTGAGGGGCATGGTTTGGGTGTGAGAGGGGAGAAGTTTCCAGCAAGGAGAATTTTCAGGACTTCCTTTCCAGAAAATGCTGTATCTTTATATATAAGTATGTAGAAGGCACTCTTCATGCCTCAATTACCCAACCCCTGTAAAGTCCCCAAGGATCTTCTTTTCTGTGACCCATTCATACCCAGCATTTCAGGCCCGTATTCATGTTTCCCTTTATCAGAATTCCACTTCACTAAAAACCTACTGTCCTGTGGCTGGATGAGAATTCTGCCTCCTCGGCTAGACCAGGGTCCTCACGGACAGGACTCGTGTAATTTATTTTTGGGTTAGCACGTAGCAGAGCAAGACACACACATCCTTCCAAATAAATGTGGAAGAGAGGAAAAGTAAGAAGAGAAAGGAGGAACGACCTCCTAACAATAGGCACAAACTCCGCTGCCCAGACCAAAACAACACAAAGGACTAGGTTCCTATTTCCAAATAGGAGCCCTGGTTCCTGGTCTCGGAGAGATGCTTGAAAACACCTGTTCAGTTACCTTAAGGAGGAGGAAACCGATTCCCTGAAAGTGCTAGTCCGCGACGGAGCAGCTTCTCCGCTCCCTAGTATGAGCCGTTTCAGCCGGAGCCGAGGCGGGCCAACTCCACAGACCTCACCCCTCACTCCAGTGTGGTCAGCAGGGAGGGGACCGGCCGCCAGCACCACAGGGACGACAGCGCGAGTCAGAAGCACCCCTGCCCAGCATCCACGGGCAGCAACTAGCGGTCGCCAGGCCAGCCACCACAGCCCGAACGCAAGCAGTACGCTCACCTTGCTACCTTGCTACGGAAGGAGAGGAAACAATCTCTCAAGAGTGTCCAGTTCCGATGCAGCCTCCGCAAGGCTGAAGCTCCGATCCCAATTTAAACTGCCCGCGAGCCACTCTCCCACTTCCGGTCCCGATCAAACTCGCCTTCAACTCTATTGGTCACTGTAAGCAGATGTGCACCAATCAGTTTCCGCTCATTCGGCCCGCCGCCTCTGATTGGCTGTTTTGGATGAATTTAAAAAATAAGCCCTAGCTGCTGGTGGTGCCTGCGCCAGGGTTCAGAAGCTTTTTTACCGTTGCCTGGAGACGGAGACCACGTGCTTTTGCTGAGGCTAGACAAAGTTTTGAACCGCTACTTCCTCAAGAGCCAGGGAATGGGCTAACTGATTAGAAGGGTGTGGCCTATCGCGGACAGACTGCGGGAGGGTGCTGTCTGGTGAAAACTTATACACCGTACATATCTCCTTATATATTAAACTTAGGGTGTAAATACAAAGTACTATCCTTGTCATGCATTCTTCAGCGAAAATTCTTAACAATTCTTTGAAAGAAGTATTATTTTATTTAAAAGTTTACTGAGGCACGTAGAAGCCCAGTAATTTGAAATTGAATCTAGCCAGGCAGACTCCCCCTTTTACCTGCTGACCTCTATTGATCACGTTTTGAAGGGGATGATTCTGAACACTTGCTAACCGGAATTTCATCAGACTTAAATACTCAGAAATATTACATCAAAATTGGATGTAACCTCTCCTTGTTATGAAGCCCACTAGTTTTGCATATTTTTATATACTTGTTTTCCTATTCAACTACAAGTAAGTTTCTAAACGCAAAAACAGAGTTGCTAAATTAATATATGTCTAATGTGTTGTTCTCTTCAATAAGTTCCAAACGTGACCTTTCATTAAAGTATTTCTTACCTTTCATTGAAATTCCGTTCATCCTTCAGTACCCAATTCAAAAGGCACTTTCTTCATGAAAACTCCCTGTCCCCACACACCCCTTAGAAATAGTTATTTCCTAGGGACTGGGGTTGTAGCTCAGTGGCAGAGCACTTGCCTAGCATGTGTGAGACACTGGGTTCAATCCTTAGCACCACAGAAAAATAAACAGATAAAATAAAGGCATGCTGTCCATATACAACTACCAAAAAATCTTTTAAAAAAAGAAATAGTTCTTTCCTAGTTCTTTCCTAGAACTTGGCTTATACTTCACTTTAAGGTTTTTTGTCATGTCTTATATTTATGTCCATAGTTAGCCTCCCCCATCAGACTCAAAAATTCATTTGAGTAAAATCTGTTTTATTTTTGCACACATATTAATTTTAAAAACATATTTTTGGAGATAAAACTGCCATCTGAAGAAAGACCAAGTTCCCTGAGATATTTGAATCCCCAAAAGGAGGACAGGGAACAAGTGGGAAGAAGAACTTTTGTGAAACACAGCTAGATCAGTCTAGTATCTGGTAGTTCTGGGATTTGACCCAAATTCTCATTCCAACACCAGTTGCTATTTCATTGCTTCCTAGGGTAATTTTTCAACTATTTATTAGCTGCCTAAGGCAAATAGAAATGGGAAGAAAAAAATAAGAGGATTTTAAAGGTTTGAATGCAAAATTTTCATTTCATTCATTACTTAGAAGATATTTATCTAGTGGCCACTGAATAACCAAGCCTTGTGCTACATTCTAGAATAAACAACAACAACAAAAAAAAAAAAATGCCTTTTTGAGCAAAGGAATCATGTGACAAAACTATTCTAGTAATTTCCCTGATATTTCTTTGTCTTCAATTGTATAGTTCTCTTTCCACAAGCAAAAACATTTTAGAAGCAATGCTCATGCCATTAGTTTTAGACTATTTAATGTGGTTGTGTTTTTTTGTTGTTGTTGTTATTGTTTGTTTTAAGTTAAGGATGCTGATTCATAATGCTTTTGGGGGGGCATGGGAGGATTAGATGAACTCTAGATAGGGGGGCAAAGGGGAAAAGGGAAGGGAGGTGAAGGGACATGGCGGTAGGAAAGATGGTGAAGTGCGATGATCATCATTACCCTAAGTACATGTATGAAGACACGAATTATGTGACTCTACTTTGTGTACAACCAGAGATATGAAAAATTGTGCTCTATATGTGTGATATGAATTGTAATATGAATTGTAATACATTCTGCTGTCATATATAACAAATTAAAATTTTGAAAAGGTCACAGAGGCTCTATTTATTTCTCCAGTCTTTTTCTTTTCCAGTCTGCATTTCCTTTTGGATAGAATCTACTGCTATTTTTTTCAGGTTTACTGATCTTCTCTTTTCTAATTCTGATGCTCATTTTGTTCAGTGAATTTTTAGTTCCACCTCTTATTATCTTCTCAGTTAAGATTCTCATTTCCTGTTTTTTTTCCTTTTTTATAGAGATTTTTTTAATCAGATGCCAGGTATGGTAAACTTTACATTTTTTATTTTGTTTTATTGCTGGAAAGAATTTTGCATATAATTCTGACAGGTTACTCAAGAGTTAGTTTATTTTGTGAGTAGTTATTAAAGTTCACAAAGATGGGCTGGGGTTGTGGCTCAGCGGTAGTATGCTCACCTAGCACGTGTGTGGTCCTGGGTTCCATCCTCTGCACCACTTAAAAATAAATAAATAAAGCTATTGTGTCCAACAAAAACTAAAAAATAAATATTTTTTTAAATTTCATAAAGATTATTCTGAGAGTAACCTCTCTTCTAGGGCTGTTTATGCCATTTCTTTCTTTCTTTAATTTTTTTTTTTTTTTTAGTTGTAGATGGACACAATAACTTTATTTTATTTTATTTTATTTATTTATTTTATGTGGTGCTGAGGATCAAACCCAGTGCCTCACATGTGCAAGGCAAGCACTTTACCACTGAGCTACAACCCAAGCTCTGTTTAGGGCATTTCTAAGACATGCTTCTTCTGGGTTTCTATTGAACTTCCCTATGTAGTTAGCAAGATCTTTTCACTCTGGTTGATGGGAACTCAGACAATCCGTGGCCCTGAATGAGCTCTTATAATGTGTGACTCAGAGCCCTCCCCAAAATTATCTTTTTTCTGGAAGTTGTTCTTTTCCAAACTTCAGGCAGATTCACACCATGAATGCACAGATAGATATTCAAAGACTCAAGAGACCCACATCAGATTTCCTAAGTTTAACCTCTGCATCATTGCTTCCTCTCTGGTTCTCTTTTCTGTAGATGTCTCCTTCTGTGGCCTCCCCCAAATTCTGACTTATATACCCTCTCCTTTGGCTCTAGCAGTACTGCAGTCTCAATAACCATCAATAAATTTAATTCTCAAATCTGCATCTCTAACCCAGATCTCCTTCTCTTAAATTTCATATCTGTGTATTCAACTGTCTTGTGAATATCTCTACAGGAATGTTTCAAAGAAACCTCAAATCCAACATTTTCAGTAAGAAGTTCCCCAGACCTGCTCTTCTTCTTACTTTCCACTCTGAATAAATAATATCCCAATTCACTCAGCTGCCCAGGATGGAGACTTTAGAGTCACCCTTGTCTCCTTCTTCTCTATCATATCAAGTCTCCATTCCACAAATGTTCCCCCAAACCTGTCCTGTGTGCTCCATTCTCACTGCCCCATACCCAGTCCTGCCTACCATCAATTCTTACCTTTGTTACTGCAAAAGCCTCTGGCGTAGTGGGGCATGGTGACACGCCTGTAATCCCAGCACTTGGGAGGCTGAGGCAGGAGGATCGCAAGTTCAAAGCCAGCCTCAGCAATGGGGAGGCACTTAGCAACTCAGTGAGACCCTGTCTCTAAATAAAATACAAAAAAGGGCTGGGGATGTGGCCCAGTGGTCGAGTGTCCCTGAGTTCAATTCCAGAGTGGTCTCATGGCTGAGGTTTTATTACTAAAGTTAAGACCTTGATATGGAAGGGATAAAATCTAAATTCAGAATATTCAAATGTGTCCACCCAAGGCAGATCCTTTCATGATGATTTTTCTAGTCAAGACTCTGTAGTCCCCAATCCACTTCCCTTCATTGTCTCTAAAAAACCGCTCCTTACACCAAGAAGTAGTTTCTGAAATTTTCTGAAATAGTTTCTGAAAAAATTTTGTGCTGGCTGAAGTTAGGGATGCATGTTTGAGAGTAGATCTTGAGGAGGTTGGGAAGCAAGGGATTATAAAATATAGAGCTGGGGGCAGGGGTTGTAGTTCAGTGGTAGAGCGTTTGCCTAGCACGTGCGCGGCCCGGGTTCGATCCTCAGCACCACATAAACATAAATGCATTGCGTTGTGTACAACTAAAGCAAATAAATAAATATTAAAATATATATATATATAGAGAGAGAGCTGGTAGGTTAGGGCTTACAGGCATGGGAGAATGCTCTCATGACAGGGGATTTAACATCCGGACAAGGGCATCTGGAGCTAGTACTATCCCAATGGCTAGTACCATCCCAATGGCTCCCTGCCACTTGAACATGAAGGTAGCATTTAGTAAGTGAGGTTGAGATACTAGAACCATATTTAAGAGTACTGAAAGGATTAAAAGTCTCAAGGAAATAAGAAAGCTAGACAGGATTTATTTCCTAAGACGGCCACCTGATTATCATTTCTAGGAGGGCCTAGAGAACAATGCTTTCAATAAGATAATAAAGAATGTTCTAATAAGTGGAACACCAATGTCTTTAAGAAGTTTAGTGGTAGTTGACCTCTTTAGGCCAGGATTGACAATAGGACATGTTACTATGGAACTGGGCACCAAAGTGTTGAGATGGAAGATAGGATTCCACAATGTCCTAAACCAGGACCACTATTTAACCATCTTGTCAAAACAAAATGAAAGTTATTGCTACAATGTATGACACAACTTGAGCAGAAACTAGATGGTAAAGATCTGTAACTATGGCTAATAGATTATGGTGTTCCTAGAAAAGAGAGAGTTGAACAGCATACTACTTGAGTTTTGCTTGATTTTATTTAACCAGAAAAACTCATGCAATGGGCCGGAAGAAAGCTGAGAGCCACTATAATACAAAATCAAGCAAGTATCTTGCACTTGGCCATATCATTTAGATGATCTAACAATGCTAGTGTCAGTTAGACTTCCATTTCTGTGACCAAAATACCTGACAAAAACAACTTAGAGAAGAAAGAGGTTATTTTGGTTCACAGTTTCAGAAGTTCAGTTCATGGTGGGCCAACTCCATTGCTCTGGGCTGAAGATGAGGCAGAACATCATGGTGAAAGAACATGGTGGAGTAGTGATGCTCCATTTTTCATGGCAACCAGGAAGCAAAGGGAAAGGTGGGGTGGGAAGGGACCACAGAAAAGATGAACCCTCTCAGAGTAGGTCTGCAGTGATCCACCTCCTCAAGCCAAGCTTCACCTTCCTATAATTAACATGCAGTTGTTCCATTCAAACTAGAATGGACTGACCAGGTTTATAGCTCTCACAATCCAATCATTTCACCTCTGAACATTCCTGCATTAACACAGTAGTTTTGGGAGGGACATCTCACAACCAAACCATAACAGTTGGCAATAACCATAGCAAATAAGGTCAACCCTCCAGCAAGCTTTAATAAAAGATCCATTACACAAATTCTCAAGTATTCTGGAGCAAAGCCATGTTTTCTCTATTATAGAATGACTTACCATTTAAAATACAGCACCTATTGTGCTACTGAACCTTGGTAAAAACTAAGCACTGACTGTGGAACATTAGGTATGTAAACAGAACTGTCTATCACTGAGTATTGTCAAAACCACAATGTCAGAGGTTCTCATGTGTGCAGCAGCAAAGCATTCTATAAAAAGCCCAAGCAGGTCCAAATAACTTACATCAATAGGTAGCCACAAATCATCTCTCCTGTTTCACCAGGGCTCTGTCAATGTACATTTATGGCCTATTGTGGGCTCCCCAAAACTAGCCCACAAAGAAGAAAAACACCTGATTCTGGTTCACAGATGAGATGAACCAGAAATAGACTGTTGGTATGCCCTAGAAATAGACTGTTGCTCTTACAGTACTACTTTAGCAGGGCAACTCCAGCAGGCAGAGCTGTGAGCAGACAGCTGATTATGTACTGCATACTGTAGTTTGGGTTCAGGATGTACTCCTGGGCAAATGATTGATTTCATTGATAGGTCAGAGATGTAGTAGGAGCAAGATTAAATTATTGAAGTCATAGAGTTTTAGAGGACTACGGATAGAACTTAAAGGAATGGGAACAACATATTTGAGCCTTTCTGTCTTATGTCAGTGCCACCAGAGAACATCCACTATAGAGGAGCAGGAAACAGATGAGTGGATAGGGTGATTTGTTGGATTTTTCCGAGTATGTCTTCAGTCACCAAGTGATTGAACACTCATCATCGGAGTAGCCATGGTATCAGGGGTGGTGGGAACACATGGCCTAAGAACATGGTCTACCTCTCACCAGTCAGGCCTCGCCACTATCTCTGATAAATAGCCATGTTGTCAGAAGAAGATCAACGCTAGGCCCTCAGTATGGAACCATCCTAACTAAGTAGAAACAGCTAGTTCCTTCATGGCAATTCAATTGCATGAGATCCCTTCCGCCCTGAAGGAACTATATCTACTTTTTCTACAGTGCTGTGTAGGTACTATTCTCTGAGAATTTAGAGAATATCTGGCATAGACCTATGGGACCCTGCATACTATTATTGCTTTGAACCAAGGGACCCATTTTATTGAGAAATGTATACATGACCATAGGTATCATTTATTCTACCATATACTACCTATTTCCTGGAGATAGCTGATCTGACAGTGTTGTGGGTTGGATTGTGTCTTCTATAAATTCACATCCTGAAGTCCTAACCCCCAGAAGGTGACTTAAATTGAAAACAGGGTTGTTGCAAATATAATTAGTTACAATAAGATCATTACAGTGGACCCTATCGAATATGAATATGTCCTTATAAAAAGAAGGATATTTTGGGGTTGGGGTTGTGGCTTAGTGGTAGAGCGCTTACCTAGCACACCTGAGGCACTGGATTTGATCCTCAGCACCACATAAAAATAAAATAAAGGTATTGTGTCCGCCTACAACTAAAAAATAAATATTAAAAAAAGAGGGATGTTTGGACACAGAGACACTGGGAAAATGTCATGTAAAAATTGTAGTTATACTGCTACAAGACAGGGACACCAAAGTTTGCCAGTCAACCACCAGAAGCTAGGCTACAGGCTTGGAAGACACTGCTTTATAGCCAGCAGAAGGAATCAACCCACCAACACCTTAATCTCAGACCACCTTCAACATCTGCGAGACAATTTCCATAGTTGTATATCTACCCAGGCTTTGGTGCTTTGTTATAGCAGTCCTAGGAAGCTAATGCAAATACCAAACTGAAATGGTTTACCAAAGGCTCAACTAAGGCACCAGTTCAGTGATAATATCTCATAGATTAGGGAGTATCCTCCATAATGCACTCCCAGTATTGAACCAGTATATCAAATAATGTCCCCAGTAGTTGAAATATACAGGTCTAGAAACAAAAACTGGAAGAACTGACTTTTCTCACTATTGCTCCAAATAACCCATTTGTGCTTCTCTCTTTTTTGGGGGGTGGGTACCAGAGATTGAACTCAGGGGCACTCAACCACTGAGCCACATCCTCAGCCCTATTTTGTATTTTATTTAGAGACAGGGTCTCACTGAGTTGCTCAGCTCCTCGCTGTTACTGTGGCTGGCTTTAAACTTGTGGTCCTTCTGCCTCAGCCTCCTGAGCCGCTGGGATTACAGGCATGCACCACAGCGCCCAGACATTTGTGCTTCTCATTCCTTCTAATCTAGGCTCCACTGAGTAAGGTGAAGAGTGGGGAACTCTACTCCTAATGACAGGAAAGTGTTCCACAAAACTTGAAGCTACACCTTGTTTCTGGTTTTCTTTCCTTTTTTTAAAAAAAAAAAATTTATTTATTTGTTTTAGTTGTACACAATGCCTTTTTTTTTTTTACGTGGTGCTGAGGATCGAACCCTGGTCGCACACAGGCTAGGCGAGCGCTCTGCCACTGAGCCACAACCCCAGCCCCTTCTTTCTTTTTTTTTAATATTTATTTTTTAGTTGTAGTTGGACACAATACCTTTATTTTATTTATTTATTTTTACGTGGTGATCGAACCCAGGGCCGCGAACGTGCTAGGTGAGCGCTCTACCACGAGCCACAACCCCAGCCCTTGTTTCTGATTTTCTTATGTGGTGAACCATCAGGCAAAAAAAGAAGTTATAATACTGGTGTGAGGTTGATCCACCCCAATTATCATGAGAAGTTAGGTTTGCTGCAAAAAAAGTGGGGGGGGCGGGCGGCAAGAAAAATGTGTCTGGAACTCAGGAGATCACTGGGGTATCCCTATGTGCTTTTGTGTCTGGGAAAAACAGTGAACAAGCAATTGCAATCACTATAGCTGGACAGGGCAAAGCAACCCAATGCTAGAACATTCTGGGATGAAGTTCTGGGATCCCTGACCAAGCAAATAAATTAGACCAGCTGACACTGGCCCAGGCTAGGTAAATCTAGGATGAGTGGTAGTAAAGACCACTCGGGAATATGAGGCATAGCTTTGGGAATAGTTATAATGGCAGAGACCATAACTTATTTCATCTTTTTTTTTTTTCTTTTGATGCCAGAGATTGAACCCAGGATTACTTAACTACTGAGTTACATCCCCAACTTTCTATTTTTTATTTTGAGACACGGTCTTACTAAGTTGTTTAGGACCTCACTAAATTGCTGAGGCTGTCTTTGAACTTGTGATCCTCCTGCTCCCTAAGCCACTGGGATTACAGGCATGCACCCACCGCACCTGGCTCAATTCTCTTTCACTAAGTGTTCTTTAGAGATCATGGCCACCACCACCGTCTTGACAATACAATGACAAAATGAACTCAGTGTAGGGACAAATGGATCTGAGCAGGGGAGAGAGTGAACTATAGCACAAGCTTTTGAGACATTCTATTGGCCTATCTGTAATTTCAGCCACAGATGTGGTGGACAGTTCTGTGGAAACTCAGACTCTTCATCCCTCAAGTTCAATTCCTGGATCTCTTGGTGTTTCTGCTCCAGACTTTCTCAGAAGTGGAGGGCGCCATCTTATCCTGAACCCAAGCACAGTCAGGAAGTGTGGGGGCAGTTATGGCTTCCAGGGTGACCCTCAATAAATGGGGTCAAGAACCAGTGGATAAACATCCTAACCTTCCAACCTTCACATTGGCAATTCTGAGAGATTCAGAAGAATCACGCCTTGTACCTACTGCAACAATAGTAATATTGCATCCTGATATTGACTTGTCCTCCTTCCCAGTCTCACTCTCCCTGCTCACCAATTTGCTTCCTGAAATCATCACTCAAATAAACAACCAAATCAACTACCTCCATCTGAGTACATTTTACTTTTTTTTGTGTGTGTGTGGGTACCAGGGATTGAACTCAGGGGCACTCGACCACTGGGCCACATCCCAGCCCTTTTTTTTTTTTTGTATTTTTATTTAGAGACAGGGTCTCATTGAGTTGCTAAGTGCCTCCCCATTGCCGAGGCTGGCTTTGAACTCGCGATCCTCCTGCCTCAGCCTCCCAAAGTGCTGGGATTACAGGCGTGCGCCACTGCGCCCGGCACATTTTACTTTTGTTTTGGGGGGAACCCAAACTAAACAGAAGGCATCTTACACCTACGCTGCATGAATTTCAGCAAGCAAAAATATCCATGCTGCTTTCCTAAATGTTGTAAAAACTTCTGTTATGTACATGGAACCTCAGTTATTGACATGGGAACTTAAAAGTGTCATCATCATGGGACTGGCCTGCATGGTGGTTTCAGACCAGAGGGTTCTGTAGGTGAGGACCATTCTCTTGTGCTTGTTTTGTACATCCTTAGACTCCTTTGACTATAGAATAAGGAATTTAACACATTGGGATAAGAATTTATTTTCAAAACTTGATATTAGGGAACTTAGTCCTTCTAGGAAAGTCTTGGGGATAAATGTTAAATATTCGATTGATGTGATTTAAATGAAGTTCCTTATCAAAGTAAAGTTCAACATCTCAGTATGTTTTGGGTAAGTTGATTATAAAAGCATGTGAACACTACTCAGTGGTATGACCAGAAGCACAAGTAAAAGAATCAACTTTTTTAGGAACTTTTCCTATTCCCACCACTAGGTGATTCTCTATACCTAAGAAAGACTTTGAAAATAACCTTTCCAATCCCACATCCTACACTCTCTATTTCTCTCTCCTGTGTCTTCTCTTCATTCACTCTTATGTTCTTATTCCCTCTCTTTTTAAAATCACATTTGCTTATTTAAAGGATGGAAAATTTTTAGAAAGTAAAATAAAACACAATGGCCCATAATCCTACTACTTACTTAATCTTCTTTACTAAAAATATAATAATAAAAAGATGATAAGAAAGTCCAAACACTCAAATAAAAAAGAGATGAATTTGGAAAACTAGAATGAATATTGGACATTCACTAGTCTAAATCCTCATTCTGTAGCTGAAGGTAGTGAGATCAAGATTTTTATAAAAAAGGGAAAAACGTAGTTTAGTAGATAAAATATCATCATTCGGAATCAATTACTTTACATAAATTTAGAACACTTTCTTATAATTCTTGCAATAGAAATTTTTATCAATAAAGCAAAATAATTTACATTTTTTAAAAATTTCAAAGGCTGGGAGGTATATCTCAGTGATAGAGCACGCATTTAGCATGCACAAGGTCCTCCTGGATCCTATTACATGTACCACAAACAAACAAACAAAAATTCTCTAAAAGATTTCAGTAGCATTTCTTAGGAAAAAGGAAAACAGCCAGTGCACATAGCTTCCAAAATATTTAAATTATTTAAAACATGAATGTTTTAAAGAAAAAAAAAAAAGTTACTTTTTTTTTTTTTTTTTTTTTTCATTTTTGGTTGGAAACCTGATCTTCAAAGAAAGTGGCTTTTCCAATTCCATGTTTCCAAAAAAGAAAATTATATAATCAAAAATGAACCTGCCAACTTGCAGGACAAGTTTGCTGAAAGAGATGACAGTTTTTATCATCACATGACTGAGTTAAAGATCAATTTGTCTCTAGCTCACTTTCAATAACCCTGGATTAAAGTGCATGATTTTTCTGAGCACTGTGATCAGGTGGCCTGACACCTCAGCATAAAAGGTGAGAGAATTACTTACACCAGGAATGAACTTTAGTGGCCCTGGGATAACACGGAAAGCAGTTGTAAAATGCTTAAGCCAGGCACAGTGGAGCATGCCTACAATCCCAAAGACTTGGAAGGCTGAGACAGGAGGAGTGTAAAATCAAGGCTGGCCTCAGCAACGTAGCAAGGTTCTAAGCAACTTAGTGAGACTCTGTCTTGAAATAAAAAAAATTAAAAGGATTGGAGAGGTGACAGTGGTTAAGCACTCCTTAGGGTTAAATCCCTGGTACCCTCCCCCACCAAAAAAGAAAATGTTTAAAAATAAATAAAATAAAATGCCTACATTGAAACCATACCTAGTTCTGGTTGAGTAGGTTTGGGGTAGAGTACTAAAGTCCATTTTATGAAGTACCTGGGAGGCCAATAGAGAAGGTATACACCCCTCCTATTTTACTTCAATTTTCCTATCACCTCTCTGGTGTTCTAGAGTTGTTGTTTCGTTTTACAGTACTAGGGATGAAGCCCAGAGCCTAGACCATGCTAGGCAAGAGCGCTACCACTGAACTACCTGCCAGCCTTTTTAATTTGGGATCAGGTGCTGCTAAATTGCCCAGGCTGACCTTGAACTTGTGATTCCCCTGCGTCAACCTCCAAAATAGCTTGGATTACAGGCATGTGCCACTGCACCTAGCCCATCATTATTATTTTAATGAAATATTATTGTTTTTAGTGGCACGGAAGCAAACCAGGATGAGTTTAGTGATCACTTTGTACTTCCGTATGCTACCATAATCTCCTCTACTTAGGCGTGTGCTACACGTGCTATAAACCAAGTTCAGCATGTAAGTGTCGAATCTGAACTATCAGTGACAACCCCTCTCACTTTTCCCAAACCTTTCTTGACACAGGTAGGACAGCATACAGCATGCGGGTTGATAAAATGTGTTGCCTTCAGGTGGCTTGGGACAACTCACTACATGGGAAGTGTTTGCTGCTGCTGCCCCTGCTGCCAACCTGTTGCTTGACTCAGTCTGCCTTTGTCCCTGGTGGGGCCAATGAGATGATGAAGCCACAGTTCAGACAGTGTGCAGGTCTTTGAAGTCAATGTGAAACGTGGGAAATTAGAAAGTTGATGAATGCAAAATGTATAGGGTGGTGTGAATGACCCTGCAAAACAGGGTTTGTCATATACTGGATAGGGCAAATCTACAACTATTTATTTATGCTTTTGGTAAACTTGTTGAAAATTTTGTAATAAACCCTCTGATCCACAAAGTGCTCAAGAAACAAAACAAAATAAAAATGCATGTTTAAGGGCTGAGATTGTAGCTCTGTGGTAGAATGCTCGCCTAGTTTGGGTGAGGCTCGGTTCCATCCCCAGCACTAAGATGGGGCAGATTATATATATATAGGCAGTACATATATGTTTAAATGAAAATTTGAGTAAAAAAATTTCATTTCTCAGTAAAGTTGATAATTAATACATAATGTACATGAAATGTTTGCCAACATTTACTACCCTCCACCAGGACTATAGTGATGAAAGTGAGAAGATAAATATCCTAAAGAAGTTCTAGGATTTATTTCAAACTTTAGATGTTATTTTAAGATTTTTTTTGGGACAGGTAGGAAATATGAAGCAATAGCTGTTAATGTATTTGGTTTAATTAGCAGAACTCTACAAACAGCTAAATGATTCCTGTTTTATGTGTCACCAGATGCTTCAAATTAAATACTAATCAATTCCCATATCTGCTCAATTTTTTCATAAAATCCATGGAATTGAAGCTTTTGAGAGTTCATCAGTTGTACTATTACAGATTCAGTAGTAAATTTGAACATTGAAGATAAAATTGTTTTGTGAGGATTTTATGAACACAAATTCTGATGCAAATATTTTGTTCCTTGTTCATAAAATTTTCTGCCAAATTAGAAAGCTATAGTGCAGAGTTGTTCTGTGACGGTCTTAGACTTGCAACTATTAGAAGGAAAATTTAAACAGGGAAATATTGAAAGTTATCCCATAAGTGCAAGGAAAGAATTAAATGAGGAGAGCTTAATTAATTTATAAGATTTAGTTTTGAAATTCAATAATTATGCCATAGAATATATAAATTTGTGAAAAAGTCTTTTGATGGAGGTCCTTGTTTTTATTTCATAAATTTGTATTCTTGGGGTAAAGGTGTGGTTCTGTGGTAGAGCACTTGCTTAGCATGCAAAAGGCCCTGATCCCCAACACCATTAAAAAAAGAAGAATGAATGAATGAAAAGAAAAGGAAGAAAGAAATGCATGTTCTGTAGCAGAATGGAATGGTATTTGAAAAGTTAAAAAATTGAAGCATCTATACACAAAATATTTTTTAAAAGTATAGAGACACCTTATTGACTTTCATTAGGTATTCATTAGGGGCTGGGGTTGTGGCTCAGTGATAAAGCGAGCTTGCCTAGCATGTGTGAGGCACTGGGTTCGATTCTCAGCACCGCATATAAATAAATGAATAAAATAAAGGTCCATCAATATCTAAAAAAATAATTTTTAAAAAGGTGTTCATTATGGGCTGGGGATGTGGCTCAGTGGTAGAGCGCTTGCCTAGCACATACGCGGCCCAGGTTCGATCCTCAGCACCACATAAAAACAAACGCATTGTGTACAACTAAAAGCAAATAAATAAATATTTTTTTTTAAAAAAAAAGATGTTCATTAAAGAAATCTAATCCAAATGGAGGCAAACAGAGGGTATCTGTGAAAAAAAAAAAAAAAACTATACTGAACTATTTATACATTTCAAAACAGAATAAATTGAGAATTTCCTCCATTTCACAGAACTTGTTCTGTGTTTGCCAAAGAATAACCTCTCAGATGATTATATTATGGGCTACAGCGTAGTCAATTGAGGAAAAAAAAAAAAAAAAACTGGCAATTTTCTGGGAAAAAAATTAAACCAATAAAACCATATTGAAAAAATGTACTGCAGAAATATCTTGGTAATAGGGTCCTATCAGTAACAAACAAAGCTAAGAAACCAAATAAAGTGCATGAATATGTACCCATGACAATTATTCTATTACTTTTAATATCCAGATAATCAATATAAATATAATTCTAGAGGCTGGAGTTGTAGTTCAGTGTAGAGCACTTGCCTAGCATGGGTGAGGCACTGCGTTTGATTCTCAGCACCACATATGAATAAATAAATAAAATAAAGGTCCATCAAAAAAAACATGATTCAGAACCTGGCATGGTGGTTCACACCTGTATCCCGGTGGCTCCAGAGTCTGAGGAAGGAGGATCACGAGGCCTCAGCAAAAGCAAGGCATTAATCAACTCAGTGAGACCCCGTCTCTAAATAAAATACAAAAAATAAGGTGGGGGATGTGGCTCAGTATTTGAGTGCCCCTGAGTTCAATCCCCGGCAACCCCCCCCCCCCCAAAAAAAGATTCAAAATTTTTGCTTTAATGTATGTGTTCTTCAAAAACATTTGTGTTTTCAAAAATGTTTTTTAATGAAAGTATTTTATAAACCCAACAATATAAAAACTTTGTTGGTAAATAAATGTTACAAATTATAAATTTTTAATAATTTTAGTCTTCTCTTTTATTCTCAAGTTGTCTTAATTTGGCAACTAAAGTATATGGTCACCCTATTTGAAGCTCAAATTTGAGAAACAATTAAATCATTTATGCCCCAAATTGGTAAGAATAGTTCTGGAATATTTTTAAATGAATTTGGATCAAGTTCCTTCTATTTAGGGTACAGGACATGGAAAAGAAGGACCAGAAAATGTAACATTTTAAAACTGTCTCACCAGGCATGGTGGCACACATCTGTAATCCCAAAAACTCTGGAGGCTGAGGCAGGAGGATCACAAGTTCAAAGACAGCATCAGCAATATAGCAAGATTCTAAGTAACTGAGTGAGACCCTGTCTCAAAATAAAAAGAAGGACTGAGGATGTGGCTCAGTGGTTAAGTGCCCCTGGGTTCAATCTCTTGTACCAAAATGAATAAATAAAATAAAACTGTCTCAGTTGATTCTAAGCAAAATAGAACCCTACATGAAGGTACATAGCAGAACTTGCTGAATTTCAAGAAGCAGGTAGGGTGATCAATTTGACAATATGCCTGGGATGGAGGGATTTCCCTGGACATGGGGCTTTCAGAGCTAAATCTGAGAGACTTCTAAAAATCCAGGGATAGTAGTCTGCCCACATCTATCACATGACTTCATACCCCCATGTGTTTAAGGGAGGGGAGTCTGTGAGCCATGGTATCAAAAGAGGTGCTCTTTATCTTTGGTATATTGCAAATAAATAGGCAGCAACTTCGTGATTCCCTTGTATTGCAATCCTCTCTTCTCCAACAAGAGAAAAACTCTGACAAATATCTGGTGATATTCACATCCTTCCCCTTCCTTCCCAGGGGTGTCTTGACTTAAGCTTCATCTTCCCAGCCCTAAAACGTCCCCTGTCTGCACAGCATGGGTTCCTGCTTGACTTCACAGGAACTCAGCTCTCAGTGTGGCCCCCAAAGGCTGAGCTTCAAACCTTCACACCTCATTCAGTGCTGGGCACATAAGAGTTTCCAAAGAAAATATGTAGAATTTGTGAGTGGTGGACTGAAAAGTCCCAAAGAGTGGAAAATCGTCAGACTGTACACTCCTTGCTATTTGGTGAAAGAAAGTCATCCAGGAGAGGAGGAGGGAAAATGCTGGAAAATAAGCGTTTTCCTTTCTGCCCTGCCCAAGAGCTCAGTGGCCAAGGTGTGCAAATGAACCACAAATAAACTGAGAAAAACTACATCTCTCTCTCCTTAGTCTCTTGGAAATTGGAGAAGGAAGAATAGCTGAAGGAACATAAGTTTTCTCTCCTAGCTGATATCTACTGGCCAGATACCTAAAAGGTAAAGGGCATAAAATTATTTATTGTATTCCCTTCTGGGAGAATTTGCTTCTGAGATTTAAGAATCAGAAAACAGGACCGCTTCAATATCTAGAAAGCAGTTAGTCGACACTTTTCAGATTTGCAGATGATTCTTTTATTACCAAATGAAAAGGCATAATTTCTGAAAAATTCAAATATAACAGACTCTGTATTCAGGACATATAAAGGCAGCCTACTGACCACTGCAATTGAAAAGTGCTATTCCTACCTTTGAAATTTCTGGGCAGCTAGGAGACAGCATAGCCCAGAGATGTAGACATCAAACCAAAGAACAGCCCCAGTGCTGTAACCGACCACTTTTGAGACACTGGGCAAATTACCCAACCTCTCTTCACCTTTCTCCACCTAGTAGGGTAGTTATAAGGATTATGCGAAAGAATCAGTATAAAGCCCTTAGCACAAAACCACATGGTAAATACTCACAAGATAACTATTGATAATTATTGTTCTGGACAGATTGTGTCATCCAATTGCCTACAACCTCTGCTGGAAGGACTAAAGTAATTTTTTACACCCCATAGTAAGTTTATAAGGTATATTAATCACAGGAAAGGTTATACACTGAGTTGGATGTTGCCTAATTTGATGAGTCAGATTGTTTTCTTTTTTTCACTTCTGTGTTGAAAATAGAAATTTAGGTCAAAGTTTTGCTTGAGGCAGAAAACCTTCTTCCCCTGATTACCTGTCTGAAATGAACAAATAACCTCTCTTAATGTCTGGCCACCTATTCAGCTCCACAGCTGATGTTGACAGATTTCCTTTGGGAAGCTGAGGTAGGAATTTAAAGACAGAGTCTAGATATGGCTCTTAAACCAGATAGTGTAGATTAAAATTTAGACACAGTCTCTTATCTCCAAACCCACAAAAAAGAAAAACTTTAAAAACCCGTCATGACTGTGGGTATAGCTCAATGGCAGAGCATGTGCCTAGCATGCACAAGACCCTGGGTTCCATCCATAGCACTGCAAAAAATAAAACAAGAAAACCACTCAGAACTCCAGGATTCTTCAGCTGAATTCATAGATAATTTATGCTGTGGAGAGCTACTCCAAATAGTGCTTATTATTACACTGCACCCATGGCCAGTGTGCGGAAAAGCTGCCCATCCAACAACACAGCTGATGGAGATCGTGGGGGTGACTAGGAATAGCCAAGATGATCTTCCCACTGAGAAGACCTAATCCAAAGAATTGCTCTAATAGGCTTCTGGGTCACTAATAATCATTCAGCACTAATTAGCAGTAAATGAGCATCTATTTAATTAACCTAAGATCCTAAGGAATCCTGAGTTGACTCCAGAAAGGTGAATTAGCTATTGTCACCATGACAAAGCGGCCTAACTTTAACAAAACTGGCAAATTTTCATTTTCCCAGTCTTCTCCCTGGTGCGTGAAACTGGGTGCTGGCTTCATAACCCTGGGCCATCATGTACTGTAACATGTTGGCTCATGCTGGGTGGCAGCAGGTTTGTTTTTCATGATTATGTAATCTGAATTCCTTTTCCAAGAAGGGATTTGAATATGATTTGGCTTGCCAGCAAACATAGAGTCTAAAGGCACACATGGGTTAACCAGAGTAAACGCAGACCCTTCCTCTCAAACTGCCAGCCCATTCCTACCCCTCTACCAATTGGTGAACTATAAATCAAGTGTGACCCATGAGAAATGTTGTCCAGTAGCTGGCTGAGGTTGACACGAAGCATCAAAATGCCTAGTAGGGATTTTTAGGGAGGATATTTGATCTGCTGAGTCTTAAATAGCAACCTAATCAGACTGGCAATCTAGGCAATTTTTACATTAGTACCATATTAAATTGGCTTTAAAAAACTAATATGGTATTGAAATATTATGTAAAAGGCACATATTAGAGTGGATTCAAAGACTTTAAGTTCTAGGCAGGTATTTATGGGCTAGAAATGCTATTTCAAAGAGAAGTTCATATTGTTCTGAATTTCCCTGACAAAGCTTAAACCATAGCAAGTAACTACTTGGAGTTTTGCATTCCATACTCCTGCCACTCACAAGCAAGCTTCCTGTTCCTTCTCAGCTGGCAGACCCCCAAGGCCAGACGATGAATGGTTTGATTCTTATACTTGGAGAATCTGCAGTGGCTTCCAGACCTTAAGGTTCTGGGTGCCAGACCAGGTGTTATTTAAAAAACAAGAGTTCCTCCCAGAGACTTGGATTTTACTTGAAGATAAGAGAGCAGGCAGAACACAGATAGAGTTAGGCATTTGGGTAAAGATGGTATCTAACAAACATCCACACACCCGTGTAGAGCCCAAAAAGGAGTGTTTCAAAATAACTGGGCATCAAACTTGGAAAACTCCAAACCTTTCCTGGGGACCTTCTCTGTAGTTTTGGGAAATAAAGAGAAAAAAAGGAGTAGAAGAAAGAGGGAAAGGAGGAAGAGTACATGATTAGATTCTTGGGCCAAAAAGATTTGTTCCTCCAGGGGGAAATGGCAGAGCTTTTTCAAGTGATAAGATTATTTTGTGTTTTCCGATGCAGACTGTATACACAGCCATATCTTTGTTAGGAGCTGAAAGTCAAATGCTGGAGTTTCCTCCACTGCATTTAGCCACTAGAGCCATATTAAAAGGGCCCAAGTCAGAATCTACTGGAAACTGAGGGAGGGAGGATACAACTCGGAAATTTGTGCATGCATGTGCACGGATATGTGTGTGTGTGTGTGTGTGTGTGTGTGTGTGTGTGTGTGAGAGAGAGAGAGAGAGAGAGAGATCCAGAACTTCTTTTATGGAGTAGTTACAAGTCTGATGTGAATCTTCAGTAGAAAACAAAACTAAGAGAATACTACTTATTCAAATAGCATATTCAAATTATTCAAACAGCATTGCTCAAGAAAAACTGTTAAAACTTTTCTTTTCTGCCCCATTTTTCCAACATTTTTGTGTTTTGTTTTGTTTTGTTTTGTTTTTGTTTATGGCACCAGGCATTGAATTGAACCCAGGGGTGCTTTATCATGGAGCCACATCACTGGCCTTTTTAAATATTTTATTTTGAAACAGGGTCTTGCTGAGTTGCTTAGGGCCTTGGTAAATTGCTGAGGCTGGCTTTGAACTCGCGATCCTCCTGCCTCAGCCTCCCAAACCGCTGGGATTATAGGCATATGCCACCATGTCCAGCCCATTTTTCCAACAATTTTAAAGGTCTCATGGCAAAAGGACAGACTCTTCAGGTGAGGCAGAAGGGATAAAGAGGATGGTGGGGCAGTGGGAGTTGTATTTTAATATGGCTGACTTGAGGACTAATTTCCTGGGAAGTTCAAAACCTCTTAAGAAAGACTTCTTCCAAAGAGAACCAGCACAGGCCACGACCTTGTCATGCTGAAGGCTGTCCCTGTCCCTCCTTCAGAGAGGAAGAGACTTGTACATCTCCTCTGAAGCAGCCCCCTCCCGTGGAGGGGTGGAAAGAGACAACCTCCTCAGTCCCTACTGTCACCACTGTGCTCATTCCCACCTCTATGCCTTCTTACAAATTCTGCTTAGAATTCTGTCTCCCCACCTTCCTTTAATCCAACCTTTCTTCCAGGAATAACCCTAAGTCCTCCAAAAAGTCTTACTCTATGAAAGACTTTCCCATAAGCCATGAAGTTGCTATGGTTTTCACTATTTATGGTAGAGGTTTTGATGGTGGTTGATAGACAACAGACAAAAAAGCCTTCTCCTTTCTTTCCTGGATGTATGTTTCTTTTTCTTGAAAAAAGAAAAAAAAAAAAAGAATAATGACTTTAAGGTCCCTCTGCCTGACTTTTATCATTGTTTTCTGTAACCACAGAGGTAGAACATGACTTCTTTCTGTTCTTACACCAAGACAGTGTGTTGCTTAACTTCTCGATCCGCTGAACATTAATGCAAGCCCATATTTGGTTTTTGCAAAAGTTCTCTGACATGAGAATTCGAAAGCAATCCAAAGAATGAAGTTATTCTTCCAACAAGGACAGGATGAACCGAGGAAGAAGTTAGTACATAAAGGGTATATTATATCACTTATGGTCCTCTACTTTGGGGAACACATGCAGAGAAATAATATGGAAGGACTTTCCCGAAATGTGTTGCAAAGACATTAGGGAAAACCCTTTCTCTATTAACAAAAATATTTTAAAGGCTTTTCAAAAAGCAACACACACACACACACACACACACACACACACACACACACATGTATGTACCTTTTGCCTACTCCCTGAGTGCTAAAATCTCCCTTTAAAATAATAGAGGGAGGGCTGGGGTTGTGGCTCAGTGGTAGAGCACTCGCCTAGCATGTGTGTGGACCAGGTTTGATCCTCAGCACCACGTTAAAACAAAGGTATTGTGTAAAACTAAAACAAATAAATAAATATTAAAAATAATAGAGGGGGTTAGGGATATAGCTCAGTTGGTAGAGTGCTTGCCTTGCACACACAAGGCCCTGGGTTCAATCCCCAGTACCACCAAAAAAATAAAAAACAACAACAACAAAAATAAAATAATAGAGGTAGATATGGAGAACAACACATCCATGGGAGGAAAGTAATTCTTTCCCATGAATCTGTACTACTCTACCTAAAGGAAATTAGGTGCAGTCAACCTGCAAGGGTGAGCAGAGATAATTGAAATGCACTGATAATTCAGAATCTCATTTCCACCCCATTAATTTCAACCTTTGTACCCTTATTTTGATACTTCTAAAGAAAAGCAAAGTAGACCAAATTAAAGATAATATCCTGTCCCCACTCCCACCCTACCTGACCCCGGAGGTGCTCGGTCTGTTGGGTGTAAGGCCATTATCACAGAAGGAGGCAAAGCAAGTGACCCACGTGGCTCACAGCCTACCTGGCCACCCTCCATGGCTTCACTGTGCAATGATTGCAGGTAGCTGTCACATTTAATATTGATTACAATTAATATGAAAATCATATCTACTTTTTGTCTGCTTCCAATTTGTTAGTACACTACATTTTGCCAAGTTTGGGAAACTTAGCATAATTATGGCTAATGAGGTCATCTGACTGTAGCTAGTGAACTTCTATATTTTCAATTTTTATATTCTTTGATAAGGTATAATTTAGCATTACTCTCCAAAGGATATTCCTATTAATTATTGCTAGCACTGAAAGTGATTGAGATTACGTCTTTCTCAAATAATATTTTCCTCTGGCGTTTTATAGTTTACACAGCCTTTTTTTTTTTTTTTTTTCCAGAGACAGAATTCACTAAGTTTCCCAGGTTGGCACCAAATTCCTGACTCAAACTCCCAAGTAGCTGGGACTACTGGTGTCTAGGATTGTTCTTAATAAGGAGAGTATGTAATTTCCTATAATTTTCAACATAGGAAAATTCTTTCAAGAAGAACTTCAGGATTCATAAATACTAAATAACACATCTAGATGCTAATTTGGGGACCATCAGACTTTAAGTGTTCTGGAATAATCAGCCTGAAATACCAAAAAAAAAAAAAATCTATTCAGAGATTATAAGCAGCCATGATAAAGAGAGGGGAGAATCTATGCCTCAGCTATCACCATGCCTTCCTGTGACTTAATATAAACATCAGGACTAGAGGGAAAAGGAGTTGGAGAAGGTATTTTTCTGTGAGTCAGAGGGAGGCCTGATCAAAACTGGGAGCTGAGTCAACCTCATCTCCCCTTTTCTTACCAACACCTCCTTAGAATTCACAGTAACAGGTAACTGTCACTACCACTTGTAGAGCTTACATTTTAACAGTGACACTTAAATATTATCTCTAATGGGAAAAATTTTGGACTGAAAAAACACAAGTGAGGGGGTGTTTAAGGAAATAATTCCTAAGCAAGAAATTCTGTTGCATACCAAGAGTGTCTCATTTCAGGTCTGGAAATAGTAACAAGAAAAATATTCTAGACCCTTATCAAGATACTGGTATGAGGAAATAAGATACATATATCTACCACACAAAAATAAAGATGGTGGCGCACGCCTGTAATCCCAGCACTTGGGAGGCTGAGGCAGGAGGATTGCGAGTTCAAAGCCAGCCTCAGCAATGGTGAGGCACTTAGCAACTCAGTGAGACCCTGTCTCTAATAAAATACAAAAAAGGGCTGGGGATGTGGCCCAGTGGTCAAGTGCCCCTGAGTTCAATCCCCAGTACCAAAAAAAAAAAAAAAAAAAAAAAAAAAAATAAAGATGGCAAAAGTCCAATCTTTCTACAGGGTATGATTAGTTAGTTGTTGTTGTTTTTTTAATTGTAGGTGCACAATACCTTTATTTTATTTATGTGGTGCTGAGGATCGAACCCAGGCCTCACACATGCG
Organism: Tamias sibiricus; assembly: GCA_025594165.1. Classification (NCBI taxonomy): domain Eukaryota; kingdom Metazoa; phylum Chordata; class Mammalia; order Rodentia; family Sciuridae; genus Tamias; species Tamias sibiricus. The sequence continues at coordinate 46,924,964 of CM046669.1, read as the reverse complement.
AGACAAGCACTCTACTGGTGAGCCATAACCCCAGTTCCTGATTAGTTAGTTTTATGTGTCAACTTGGCCGGGCTATAGGACCTATTTATTCAACCAAATACTCATCTAGGTATTGCTGTGGAAGTATTTTGTAGATGCAGTTAATATCTAAAAGCAGTTGACTTTAAGTAGAGGAGATTATTCCAGACAATGCAGATGGGCCTCATCCAATCTGTTGAAGGGCCTTAAAAGCACAATTGAGATTTCTCAGGGGAAGGAGAAAAAATTCTACCTTGAGACTGAACCATCAGCTCCTACCCCAGAGTTTTCAGCTTGGAAGCCTGCCCTACAAATTTTAGACTTGCCAGCCTTACAATGTGTAAACCTCCATCTGCCTGTCTATCCATCTGTCCATTCATTCATCTATCCATTTGCCTATTTGTCTATCTATCTGTCCTTCTGGTTCTATTTCTCTGCAGAATCCTGACAGGGTAATCAGAAAGGACTGAAGAAGTGATAGTTAAACTGAGCCCTCAGTGGATATGGAGCCAACCATGTGAAAAGCCAAGGTTAACTGTGTCCTTTGCAAAGGGAAGAGCAAACCAAAGACCCTGAGACAGAAAAGAAGTTGGCATAAATAAAAGTGTGGAAGGCTGGGGATGTAGCGCAGTGTTAGAGCATTTGGCCTATCATGTGCAAGGCACTTGGCTTGATCCTCAGCATGAAAGAAAAAAGGAAGGAAAGAAAGGGGGGGGAAGGAAGGAAGGAAAAAAGAAAGACGAGAAGAGATAAAAAAGAAATCAGGGGGCTGGGGTTGTGGCTCAGTGGTAGAGCGCTTGCCTAGCATGTGTGAGGCACTGGGTTCGATTCTCAGCACCACGTATAAATGTGTTAAGAAATAAAGTAAAGATCCATCAACAATTAAAAAAAAAAAAAAAAAAAAGAAGAAAAGAAATCAGGGGCTGGGGCTGTAGCTGAGTGGTAGAGCACTTGCCTCACACGAGTGAGGCCCTGGGTTTGATCCTCAGAACCACATTAAAAAATAAATTAATTAAAATGAAGATATTATATCCATCTAAAAATATTGTGTCCAACTAAAAAATATATTTAAAAAAAAGAAATCAGGATGTCTTAGACACAGTGAGCCAAAGAGAGGTTTGCAGAGTTGGATCATATATGACTCAGTAAAAATATTTGGACTTGTTTTTCAAACTACGATAGGGAACCATTGAAGATTACTCATTTGGAGAAAGATGGATGCTTCATGGAGAAGAGACTGCAAGGCACCAAAAATGGAGGTAAATAGATACTTCAAAGGTTACTGTCGTGGTTCAGGTAGAAAATTACAATGCTTGACTCAATGCTTTGAAAGAGGAGAGAGGAAGATGTGGGCTGACTCAAGACTCTCTGATGGAATGGAGGGAGAAGGCAGGAGCTGAAAGCATCAAGTATACTTCCAGATTTCTGGCTTGAACATTTGAATGGTGATGTTACTTAACGAAATTATGTAGACTGAGAGAAGAACAGGATGAAAGACTCCAAATTAAGAGTTTGGGTACTAGAGTGCAGAAGAAGGGGTTTCAGAATTGGGAGTCATCACATCATAGGACACTTTCAAAGGCTCATGAATGAAAGTGATTAAGGAGAGAAGACAGAGTACCCAGGACTTGAACCCTGGGTAAATCTGACACTTAAGAGGTAGGTTGCAAAAGTAGCCAGAGAGATGGGTAAAAGAAACTAAAGAAAAATTAGAGTGTGCCAAAAGGGGCTGGGTTTCAAGAAAGAGGTAGTCAACATGTGATGTCTGCCAAGAAGTCAACAAGATAGGAACAGAAAAATGAAGGTAGGGTTTGGAAGCATGGCCCAGCGCAGTGAGTTCTAGTGTGGGCTGTGTCTGCTTATTTGCTTCAGACTTTCTGGTTTACCATTGGCAACCTATTTATAACAGGAAGACCATTGTCATGCTAATTCCAGGTGGTCCCTGGATCTCCTGGGTATTCAGGAGGATCTGGTTTTGTTTGCTTGTTTTCCTGAAAGAAGGAAGGAAAGATGTTGGTATCTCAGTGCCTAGGGATGAGGAGGGAAGAGAGGAGAGATGAGGGAAGGAGGGACAAGATGTTCATCATTTTCCATTCTGGCCTCTGAGACCACATGTAGTTTCAGTCTACAGGGCACACCCTAAATAGGTGATGGATTATTTTGAAGATTCGAATTTCCCGAGTTCTGGGTTAGAAGGCTTATTCCCTCTCTTAATATCGTTTCTTCCTGGTTCCTTTATAACATTTGGCACAATTTTTATTTATGAATATATCTGATATAATAATTTATTTGACATTTATGTCCACATTAGATTATAACTTCCATGAGAAAAAGAGTCTGTTGTTGAATCCACCTGTAGCTAGTGTCCAAAGCAACGCCTGGAACCTAGATATAGTTGGTGAGTTAATAAATAACAAAAATATACATAGGAGTAGTATATTATGGCCATAAATTTGTAGGCATAAATTTGTGAACTGGATGTCAATGATCTTCTATGCTGTTCTACGTATGTTAATTTGCTTCTTGTTTATATTGCTGTCCTCTGGTAATAGACATGTGGTAATAGGCACTAGAAATTTAAGAAACTGTGGGAGAAACACAGGAAATTGAGAAAATTTCATGTATTAACTTTTTCACAGATTTTAGAGAAGACAACTGTTATTATATTTTAGTTGTAATATATCTTGGTACTTGTGGAGACTTCTGTGCTGGTGTTTGAAGATTGAAAGGTTATGTTTTTATTGATGAGTCTCAAAAAAAATCCAGATGTAATGTTCTAGAACTATGGGAAGTCCACTACTAGTAAAGTTCTTATAGCACTGACTAAAACCATGGCTCTTCAAAATGGGACATTTGGAGAAGAAACATATGAGAAAACTATGAACTTCTAATGCCTCTGAATAATAGAGAGCTTGTCTTGGAGAAATCAGAGGATCATATAATTTTAGACTGAAAAGAATCTTTAGTTCATTTTCCCTTACTGTACAGTTTGGGAAGTAAGGGCCTATAAATGCATTGTAGGGTCACACAGCCGGTCCTTACAACTGGTAATAATCTCAGGTATCTGACCTCAAGGCCAGACCCTAAATCCTGGGTGGGGGTGTGAAAATTTGTGTAAATATTGAATGCATAATTATAATCAATACTGGTTGGTACACAGGCTATAAAAGAGTCTCTGTTTGTAGTCCTGGTGATTTACCTTGAATGAGAAACCACCCCCAACATATTTATTTCATAAGTCTGGAATTTTTATAGGTTTTCTCCAAAGTTAGGCACCACTAAACTACTTTGATGAAATCCCAATTTTGGTACAAATGAAAATGTCACTTTCTCCTCTTACAAACTCTTGCTGAGACACTGTGGTGAGCTCACTAGTGTCAAACAGTGAGGGCATAGACACGTGCTCCAGCAGCCCAGGCGTGGCAGCCAACAGCTGGAGCAGAGGACTCTTACACATGGAGCATAAATCTCTACCCTGCCAATTTTTTAATGACACTTATTTCTGCACATTTATGAGGAAACTGATAGCTTTATGCAACCACATATTAATATTTATTTTCATGGTAACAGAATTTATTTAAGAAATGACTAATCTCAGTATATTTAGAGAATTTTGTCAGTTTTTTTTTTTTTTTTTCTCTTAGAGTACTTGCTTTCTACCCTAAAATCCACACCAATGGATTTAGTGGCTGAAAATTAATAAAGGTATGTATTTACTCATACAGAAAATACACACAAAAAGGAAAAGATTGTTGGGGGAACTCATGAAAATCAAAGGGAGATAAGTAGAATACGGAAAGTGACCAACGGGAAGGAGAAGAGGAGGGAAAGAAATATACTGGGAAATTATATTGGCCAAATTATATTGTTACATTCTGTGCATATATGAATATGTAACAACAAATCCTACCATTTTATACAATTATAATGCACCAATTAAAAATGTGGAAAAAACACATAAAAATGTAATTCACTTTGCAGAACAGCTATTATTTACACTGAAATGTTTTGCTCCCTATTTTAGCATTGTTTCCTTTCTTTCTATAATTCTCAATTTTTAAAAATGATGAAGTTAGAATATTTTATACTCTTCACTTATAGTTCATTTAGCAAAATGTTATTTTAGCTAGAAATGCTGTTCAGTGTTCCTGCTAAGGATTGTTTTCTTAATTCTGATTCCTTTTTTTATCTTCAGTTGATGCAACTCAGAAATTTTGATTGCAACTAATGACAATACATCACAGAAACTTTATAGTATTTCTGGAGAAAAGGGTTATTACTATAAATTATGAAATATGAAATAGTTTGTCACTGGCAATATGATTACCTATGAAATATGCAAAAGGCAAGGATGGTTGCCTCCAAAGCAGCACCACCAAATCCCCAGAGTTAGCTGACTGCATCTGTCTTTACACTATTTCTTTTTTTTTTAAATTATTTTTTAGTTATACATTGACACAATGTTTTTGTTTTGTTTATTTATGTTTATGTGGTGCTGAGACTCGAACCCAGTGCCTCACACATGGGAGAAGCAAGCGCTCTGCCACTGAGCCACAGCCCAGGCCCTTTACACTATTTATTTAGGTTAATAAATCTCATTCCCATTTTCATGATTTGATGATCTCATAATATTTATTAAAGTTTCATGTCAAGTATTATTTAATTTGGACAATTCTTCTTCTTCTTCTTTTTTTTTTTTTTTTTTTTGTCCCAGGGATTGAACTCAGAGGCATTTGACTACTGAGCCACATTCCCAGCCCTATTTTGCATTTTATTTAGAGACAGGGTCTCACTGAGTTGCTTAGGGCCTCGCCATTGCTGAGGTTGGCTTTGAACTAGTGATTCTCCTGTATCAGCCTCCCAAGCTGCTGGGATTACAGGTATGTGTCACCAGAACCATTGGCAAATTCTTTTTTTAAAGAATACATATAGTGTGGTAATAATGTTATTTTTAAGAAAACTAACTGCTGGGCTCAGTGGCGCACACCTATAATCCTAGCACTTGGGAGGCTGAGGCAGGAGGATCATGAGTTGAAAGCCAGCCTCAGCAATGGCGAGGCACTTAGTAACTCAGTGAGACCCCGTCTCCAAATAAAACACAAAAAAGGCCTGGGGATGTGGCCCAGTGGTCAAGTGCCCCTGAGTTCAATTCTCGGTACCAAAAAAAAAAAAAAAAGAAGAAGAAGAAGAAAACTAAACAATAGGCGTGGGGGTGCGCACCTGTAATTCCAGCTACTCTGGAGACTGAGGCAGGAAAATTGCAAGTTTGAGGCCAGCCTGTGCAACTCGGGGAGACCTTGTCTAAAAAATAAAAAGGCCTGGGGATGTTGCTCAGTGGTAAGCGTTTTCCTAGCATGAATGAGGCCCTGAGTTCAATCCCTGATAGTGAACAAAAACAGAACAAACAAAAACTAGCTATTGAAAAATTTCCTTGTATTCTATTATTTTAAAAAATGCGCCCTTTGTCTTTATCAAAAAACAAATATTCATTGCAAATGCCACGTTAAATAAAGGGAGGTTTCAAAACATAATGACAAAGAACTGCTTCAGTCTAAATATGGAAAGTATTTAAAAACTCAGCCCCAAATATGTCTTCCTCAGCTATGTATTATCAGCACTTAGCAAACAGTAGAGGTTTACTAAATGTTTTAAAATTAATGTTAACTCTCACTTACATATACAGAAGAGGATAATTAGCATTGGTCAATATTAACCTGCATATAGCCTGTAATTGTTTGCATTCTACACAAATACAATGGTGTAAATGTTTATAAGGAGTTTGTAGAAAAATTGGGCAGAAAACATGTTCCCCTAATTAAAAAAATTCACAAAAAGAGTACATTGAATTTATAGAACATATGGAGCTACTTGACAGATGGGTGGAGTAGGTGGTTCCCAGCCTGCAGAGGACCCTATAAATCCATTTTCCATCTTCTTGTTAGAGGAGAGATATTAAGATCCATGTGAACTAAGTGTTTCTCTCTATTTTTAAATAAGGCCCATATAGATATCTTTTTTAGTTTGTATTTATATTTTCATCCTGTCTGAGCTTTCTTTTCTCCTTCTCTTTCCTGGATAAATCCACTGTGATTAACCAGCTATTATTTTTTTAATTTTTTATTTGTTTTAATTAGTTATACATGATAGTAGAATGCATTTATGCATATGATATATCATACATAGATGGGATATAATTTCTTATTTTTCAAAGTATACATGTTGCAGAATCGTATTGGTCATGTAGATATATATAGATATATATATATATATATAGATATATATATATATACACACACACATACAGTAATAATGTCTGTTTCATTCCACTATCTTTCCAATCCCCATATCCCCTCCCTCCCCTCCCTTCCCTTCCCTCTACCTAATATAACACTATTTTTCCATAGTGCCCATCCCCCCCACCCCGCCTTATTGTGAATTAGCATCCACATAGTAGAGAAAACATTTGGCCTTTGGTTTTGTGGGATTGGCTTATTTCGCTTAGCATGATATTCTCCAACTCCAACCATTTACTGGCAAATGCTCTAATTTCACCCTTCTTTAAGGCTGAGTAATATTCCATTGAGTATATATATGTAAGAGCCTTAATGAGGAGGTAGCTAAGATGGCGGCTGGCTGAGAGCCAAAGAGGAAGCGTTTAATTGTTTTCTCCTGACCTTAATGTAATCAACTAAGAATCTTTCTGTGCCCGTGAACACTGTGTGATGCACCTGTAAGTTGAGCTTGTGACACGTGTATACTTGTTAAGGTGAAGAGTATTTAACCAGGTAGGGCTGGCGAGAGGGGTGGTTGGAGTTGGAGGAGAATACAGAGGAAACAGCAGAGAATAAGCAAGAATAAAGAACCTACTCATTTCCAGTCTGCCTCCGATTTCTTTCCCGCAGTATCGTTGCTGCAGGCAGCAATAGCTGCAGGCGGCAACAAGTGGTGGCCCATATGGGGAGTTCGGAATCTGCACGGCAGGTAAGAACTGAGGAACCTTGCAGGAGTCTCTAGTCAGAGTGGTTAAAATGGGTTCGAAAATAACTAAGACCAGAGTGATAAAGGCTATTGAAGAATTCTTAGATATAGCTGAGTCAGTTGTTAGTGAGGAGGATTTGGAAAAAAGTGAAAGTGATCATGAGAGCACAACCTCCGCTGAGTCAGTTAGGACCAGTGAGGATAGTATTAGTGAGGAGGAATTAAGTAAAAGTGATCTTGGGAGCACAATCTCTGATAAGAAGAGCAAAAGGAAATTAAAGGGGACCAAGATAAAGGACCGTCAAGTGGAGGAACCACTTGTGCCCTTTGCTCCCCCATGGGTTGAATCAATTACAGAGACTATGAAGGGTCTTTCTAGGCATTTGCGTGCCCTTGAAGCAGAGATTAAGGATCTTTCTAAGCGCTTGCGTGCCCTTGAGTGTCAAAATTTGCAGGGACATTGGGATCTGCCAGTGTTTGAAAATCAAAATGAACAGAGATACCATCAATCTTTAGATTTCAAAACTATAAAAAATTTTAAAGAAGCAACAATGACATATGGGCCCCAAGCCCCTTTCACCATAAGCATGATAGAATCTCTTAATACTTTGAATTTAACTCCTTCGGATTGGAAAGGCTTACATAAGGCAGTATTAAGCAGGAGACAATACTTGGTTTGGAGGTCTCAATTCCAAGAGTTCTGTGTTGAAACAGCTTGAAGAAATGCAGCTGCAGGATTTCCAGATCGTAACATAGACATGTTAACTGGAGAAGGGCAATATGCTGATTTACAGGTTCAGATTCAGTACGATCCTGGAGTTTACACTCAAATATACGCCGCAGCTGTTAGGGCATGGAAAACTTTACAAGGATCTGGTGATTTACAGGGTAGCTTGTCTAAAGTAATTCAGGGACCTAATGAGTCATATGCCAAATCTATTGATGGTCTTTTACAGATAGCAGGTAGAGTGTTTGGAGATGTTGATCAAGCCATGCCATTAGTTGTTCAGCTGGCATATGAAAATGCCAACAAATATTGTCAAGACGCTATCAGACCTTGGAAATCTAAAAGGGAACTTTCTGTCTATATAAAGCTTTGCAGGGACATAAATGATGCATTTGTTACAGGTAATGTAATCACAGCAGCCATGAGAGGTGCTTCTTCTCTTAATTGTACAAGAAAGACTCAGCCTAAAAGTTATTGTACTCAATCAGGTTATTTTAGAAAACAATATCCCCAAAGGAGGCAAGAGACAATAGAAATAAGGCCAAGCTTGTCTTGTGCCCCAGGCCGCTGCCCCAGGTGTAAAAAAGGAAACCATTGGGATAGTAAGTGCAGATCCCAAACTGATATTTATGGTAACATTTTGTCTTGCATTTCAAAAAAATGAGGCATGGGGCCCAATGCCCCGGGGCCCACAAATGTACGGGGCATTAGAGGAGGAGTATCCTCAAACATCCATCCAGATGATTCCTCGACACAATCCCTCTTACCCATTGACTCCCTTGTCAGAGGGACAAGAGGAAGTGCAGGACTAGATCTCTGTTCCACCGCCTGAATAGTGCTAACACCTGAAATGGGGGTTCAACTGATTCCCATGGGAGTCAGGGGACCTCTTCCTTTAGGGACTGTAGGACTTATCCTCTGAAGAAGTTCTAAAAGCTTATCCAGACTTCAAGTGACTCCAGGTGTGATAGATTCAGACTATCAAGGATAAATTAAGCTTATGCTTATTTCACCTCGAGGCATTAGCTCTGTTAACCAAGGTGATAGAATTGCTCAGCTGCTTCTCCTTCTTAGTTTACATGACTCATTTAAGAGTATGCCTCAAAATAGGAAGAATAGGGGATTTGGTTCCACAGGCTCAGGACCTATGGCTTGCTGGGTTCAGGATTGTTCACAGAGGCCTATGTGTAAAATAAAAATTCAGAGGATAGAGATGGAAGGGTTGATTGATGCTGGGGCTGACTCTTCTATTATTAACTTACAAAAATGGCCCAAACACTGGCCTTTACAAAAGGCTTCAACTAGTTTGAGAGGCTTGGGATATTCTAATACCCCAGAACAAAGTGCAACAGTTTTAAAATGGGAAGATGATGAAGTGCATCAAGGAACATTTCAGCCTTATGTTTTTTCCAGCTTGCCAGTTACTTTATGGGGAAGAGATATATTACAACAAATGGGAGTACACCTCGCAACCAAGCCTGCAGGTGTTACTAATAAAAGCTGGAATCTCAGGGAAAAACAGGGATGTGTTCCAGGTAAATGACTAGGAAAAAATCTACAGGGTTATCCTAACCCTATTGAGCTTAAAGGAAATCGTCATCGAAAAAGTATAGGATATTTTTTTTAGGGGCCACTGAGAAAACAATTTTGAAAATACCATGGCTTTCTGATAAGCCAGTTTGGGTCCCTCAGTGGCCCCTATCTAGAGAGAAATTACAAGCGGCCCACTTTCTAGTCCAAGAACAACTAGAAGCAGGACATATAGAACCTTCTACCTCTCCCTGGAATTCCCCCATATTCGTGATAAGGAAAAAAATCAGGAAAATGGCAATTGTTACATGATCTTAGAGAAATCAATAAAACTATGCAAATTATGGGCCCTACTCAACCTGGACTTCCTAATCCTATAGCTATTCCAAAATATTTCCATCTTATAACCCTTGATATAAAGGATTTTTTTTTTTTTTTTTTCTATTCCTTTACATCCTCTGGATGCCCCCAGGTTTGCTTTTTCAGTTCCCTCTATTAATAATGATGGACCTGATCAAAGATTTCAGTGGAAAGTTTTACCCCAGGGTATGGCTAATAGCCCCACTATGTGTCAAATGTATGTAGATAAAGTTATTCAGCCTATCAAGAACAAATACCCAGAGCTTATGTGCCTCCATTATATAGATGATGTTTTGCTTGCTCATCCTAATCAAAAAGTCTTATTCATCATATTTAGGAATATATCAGAAAACTTGAAACGATATGGACTAAACATTGCTGAAGAAAAGGTTCAAACTAGATCTCCAATATTATATCTAGGATTCCAAATTATGGATACTTTTATTAGGCCTCATAAAATCTTAATAAATAAGGAACAGCTAGCTACTCTTAATGATTTTCAAAAATTGCTGGGAGACATTAATTGGCTTCACCCTACACTAGGCCTCACTACTGGCCAATTAAAACCCTTATTTGGTATCCTTCACGGGAACCCTGATCCATCTTCACCACGAACATTGACTCCTGATGCTAGGGAAGCTTTAAAGTTGGTAGAAAAGGCCATTGAAGGAACCCATTGTGATAGAATTGATTTTACTCAACCACTGATATTGATCATTATTTCCTCACAATATACACCCATAGGAGTATTTTGGCAACAGGGGCCTTGATTATGGATACATTTGCCCATCTCTCCTAAAAGTACAATTGAGTCTTACACCTCCATGGTAGCTAAACTTATTCTTCAAGGACTTAAGACTTCTACTAAAATATTTGACATTCACCCTGCTACTATTATTACTCCCTATTCATTGTCACAGGTTGAATATTTATGATTCAATGATAATGATTGGGCTATAGCTAGATGCGCCACTTCTGCAAATTTTGATAACCATCTTCCTAAGTCTCCTATACTATCTTTTTGTATCAATCATCCCATTATATTTCCACAGGTAATAAAAGATCAACCTATTTCTAAGGCATTAAATGTATTTACAGATGGGTCCTCTAACGGTACTGCTCCAGTAGTCACTCAAAAAGAAAATATGATTCATATTACTGCCCATAAATCAGCTCAATTGGTAGAGCTAGAAGCTGTTATTATAGCTCTTGAAAGTTTTAAAGAACAGCCCATAAATATTTTCTCAGACAGCCACTATATTGTACATGCTGTCCCTAAATTAGAGCTAGCAGGTCCAATAGCACCTCATACTCCAGCCTTTAAATTGTTTTTTCAAATTCAAAACCTTCTATGGGAACATAAAGAACCTTTGTTTATTGGACATATCAGAGCTCATACTCATTTGCCTAGTCCTCTCCATGAAGGTAATCAAAAGGCCAATGCCCTTACTCAAACAATCTTTATATTTTCAGCAGTCCAACAAGCTACCTCGTTCCATTCTCAATTTCATGTTAATAGTACTACTTTACAACAAAGTTTCAAAATAATTAAAGATCAAGCTTGAACAATTGTGAAGGCTTGTCAATCTTGTGTGACACATTTGCCCAATCCACATTATGGGGTTAACCCAAGAGGATTAATGCCCATTCATTTGTGGCAGATGGATGTCACTCATGAGCCAAGTTTTGGAAAATTGCGATTTATTCATGTGACCATAGATACATGCTCAGGCATGATTTTTGCTTCCTTACATACTGGAGAAAAAGTTAAAGATGTTACATCTCATTGTTTACAAGCTTTTGCTGCACTGGGCATTCCCAAAATGCTTAAAACAGACAATGGCCCTGCATATACGTCCTCATCTTTCAAACAGTTTTGCGCAAAATTCAGTATACTTCATAAGACTGGTATTCTGTATAATCCTCAAGGCCAAGGCATAATTGAACGAGCTAATCACACACTCAAATTTATGCTTTTGAAACAAAAAAAAAGGAAATTGGACAAATCCTAAAGATAGATTAGCCGTTGCCCTTTTTACTTTAAATTTTTTAACTTCGGATTCCAAAGGATATTCAGCTGGAGACAGACACTGGAATCCACATCAACAACATAAACCTTTGGTTTACTGGAAGGATGTTCTTTCAGGCACATGGAAGGGCCCAGACCCAGTATTAATTTGGGGGAGAGGATCTGTTTGTGTTTTTCCACAGCATGAATCCTCCCCAGTATGGATAACATCAAGATTAATAAAACAAGTGCCAAATCAAAAGGGCCAAGATGAAGTAGTTGTGGAATGATTCCCTTAAAAGAGGTATCAATCCGCGCACCTGCGCGAGTTTGTCTCTTTTCCGACAAGGGAACCTCATCTTTGCCTTTTCAGCTAAGAAACTTTTAAGCTGCGCGCTTTTTCCTTCAATAAATTCACAACTTAAGTCTCATTCCTCCCGGCCGGGATGAGAGGATCTCTCTTTAGTGTGCACACAATTGTGTTTTTCTTTTTTATATATGTCTTTATGTCTGTGCGTTTGTCCAGATTTCATGTAAATGTGACGTCACAAATAACAAAAACCGAGCTCTCATGAAAATTAATTTAAAAAAAAATGGAACCAAATACCTTTAATTTATTTAAGTCAAAAATATTCAATTGGGTATACAAATAATAAATGAAGGTACCTTCAAACTTAATTTATAAGTATCTCTAGGACTTCTCTTCAGCAAGGAATATGACTAATACTGTTCAACCCGATATTTTGGTATTTGACATGGGATTGTTTATTCGTAATTAACTTTATTTGTTAAATAGCTGATTAATTTAAATTGTTTCAACAGGTATATTCATAAAAGGTTGCTGTGGATGCAGAAGCTCAAAAGTTCCAGCTAACAAAATATTTTTCTAAAATGCTCTTAGCCTTTCTTTAATCTATCTTAAATGTAATATTTTGTCAGCTAAATACGCTCTCTTTCTTTGATCCGTTCTGAATGTGATATTTTGCCAGCTAATGTTCATGGGAGCTCAAGCAGCAATTTATGTGAGCAGAAATCAACTTCAGATACCTGACCTAAGATCTAATAATTCTATTTTTTAGTTTGAATTGCACTCCTACAACTCGCTTCTTGACTCAGTGCTGGAATGGCACTGCCTTTCCTCTAATGATTGTTGTTTGAGTTGCTAGGTACATTCCTATGCCAGTCTTAGCGGGCCCTGAAGACTTGCCGGTGGCATTGTCTAGACATGAAAGAGATGGCTACTGCTGCTACAGCTGCAGGGATCACAATCGTTACAAGCGTCCCTACTACTCAAGCATTAAACAACTTCACCAGCAGTATGGCCTCTGCTCTGCATGCAAGGGGCCTCCTAGATCAACACCACATTTTGAAATTGTCAATCAACGTGTTGCTCCAAGAGCAAGTGGACATTTTGACAGATCTTTCTATGTTTAGGACATTACTCAGGACATTGTCTTGCGGGTATCCCTTTTAATAGGGCAGCTGATTTGTCTAGAGAACTTAGTACGCTATTTAATGGAACTTGGCTCGTCAGCACAAAGCTTACCGCCTTAGAACTGGAGCATCTCCTCATGATTGGTTGGCTCGATTAGGACGGCTGGTAGTCAATGACGGGAAAGTTTCATGTGACCAACATATCAACCTAAGACAGGAGTCAAGGGCACAGCCTTGATTATCCAATGACGGGTAAGAATGTTGGTTGCACATGTAGACGCCTAAGACAGGCACAGTCGATCCTGATGTGGTGAGGGTCGTCACCCATCTATTTATCCCTCTTTTAAAACAAAAGGGGGGAAATGTAAGAGCCTTAATGAGGAGGTAGCTAAGATGGCGGCTGGCTGAGAGCCAAAGAGGAAGCGTTTAATTGATTTCTCCTGACCTTAATGTAATCAACTAAGAATCTTTCTGTGCCCGTGAACACTGTGTGACACACCTGTAAGTTGAGCTTGTGACACGTGTATACTTGTTAAGGTGAAGAGTATTTAACCAGGTAGGGCTTGCGAGAGGGATGGTTGGAGTTGGAGGAGAATACAGAGGAGACAGCAGAGAATAAGCAAGAATAAAGAACCTACTCATTTCCAGTCTGCCTCCGATTTCTTTCCCGTGTCATTGCTGCAGGCGGCAATAGCTGCAGGCGGCAACATATATACCACATTTTCTTTATCCATTCATCTTTTGAGGGACACTTAAATTGGTTCCATAGTCTAGCTATTGTGAATTGAGCTGCTATAAACATTGATGTGGCTGTGTCACTATAGAATGCTGATTTTAAGTCCTTGGGTATAAACCAAGGAGTGGGATAGTTGGGTCAAATGGTAGTTCCATTCCCAGTTTTCTGAGGAATCTCCATACTGCTTTCCATACTGGTTGCACCAATTTGTAGTGCCACCAGCAATGTATGAGTGTACTTTTCCCCCACATCCTCGCCGACATTTATTGTTGTCTGTATTTTTGATGATTGCCATTCTGATAGGAGATAAAATCTTAGAGTAGTTTTGATTTGCATATCTCTAATTGCTAGAGATGTTGAACACTTTTTCATATATTTGTTGACCAATTGTATTTCTTCTTCTGTGAAGTGTCTGTTCAGTTCTTTAGCCCCTTTATTGATTGGGTTATTTGTATTTTTGGTGTTAAGCTTTTTGAGTTCTTTATATATCCTAGAGATAAATGCTTTATCAGAGGTGCATGTGGTAAAGATTTTCTCCCAATCTGTAGGCTCTTTCCTCACATTATTAATTGTTTCCTTTGCTGAAAAAAAGCTTTTTAATTTAAATCCATCCCATTTATTGATTCTTGGTTTTACTTCTTGTGCTTTAGGAGTCTTGTTAAGGAAGTCAGATTCTAGGCTGATGTGGTACAGATTTGGGCCTACTGCAGTGTGGCTGAGACAGAGGTATCTGAAAACCAGCAATTTTTTTTTTTTATACATGGATACAATATCTTTATTTTGTTTACTTATTTTTTTGTGGTGCTGAGGATTGAACCCACTGCCTCACATATGCGAGGCAAGTGCTCTACCACTGAGCTACAACCCCAGCCATTAACCAGCTATTTTTATGAAATAATTCTAGTTGAGGAAGATGGCTTAAAAAACTGAATCAATAGGATTGAACTGTAACTTTCATGCCCTATACAGGGTTACCTTATAAAGACTCAGATCTCCTAACTTCAACTCTAGATCATGGGCCATGGGGTATGTATATGTGAATAAATTTGAAAAGTTATGTATAAATTCAATGAAATGTCAAAGTCAATTTTTTTTTTTTTTTTTTTGGTGCTGGGGATTGAACCCATGGCCTTGTGCATGCAGGGCAAGCACTCTGCCAACTGAGCTAAATCTCTAGCCCAAGTCAAAAATTTTTATTCACAATTAAAGGGAGTCATTGATATATGCATGTCTCTTGCCTTTAGTGAAAATTTCTTCCACTCAGTCCAAAACCAATTTGTTTCCTTTGTTTTGTTTTTTCTCTGAAGTGAGTCATCTTGATTTTATTCTAAATTTAAATTACCAAACTGGTACAACTGGCAACATTACTTTCTTACCATATGGTTAATAGTTTGGTCTATTGGTCTATCTATGTATCTCCAGGCTTTAAAAAAAAAAAAAAAAAAAAAAAACTTGTCTATGTCCAACTAAAAATGTGGGATGATCACAGTCAGCATTTTGTGCCATCTAATGATTTACCTCCCCTTTTTTTTTTTTTTTGGGTACCAGGCATTGAACTCAGGGGCACTCGACCACTGAACCACATGCCCAGCCCTTTTTTGTATTTTATTTATAGACAGGGTCTCACTGAGTTGCTTAGTGCCTTGCCATTGCTGAGGCTGGCTTTGAACTCGAAATCCTCCTGCCTCAGCCTCCTGAATCATTAGGATTACAGGCATGCGCCACCGCACCCAGCTATCTCGCCTTTTTTTTTTTGCACACAAGTGCACATGTGCACATAAACATCAGACCTTTCTTTGTCTGCATCAGTACAGAAGAGTATTAAAGTGTTTACCTTGGGGGATTGCTAAAGGTGGAAATGGGTTGTGAAAATAGACAACTCACCTTCCAATGATATACTTCAATATTGTTTGAAACAAGACTATATTAATCTTATAATGTTTTTCTTTGAAAACTTTTTTATTAAGTTTTTAACTTTGTTATTTCACCAAGACTGCACACAATTAAACAGAATAGCATAATGAGCTACCACATCCCTTCCACCCAGCTTCAACAGTCATCACCTTACTGCCAACACTGCCAACCTGCTCTACCTACACCCCATCCATTCCCCAACTCCTGTGTTATTTGGAAGCAAACCTCAAAAGTCTAAAACTCCAACCATAAATATTTCAATTTGTATCTCTAAAAGAGGAGGACTCTTTATTTTAAACACAATACCAGTTATCACATCTGAAATATTTCACAATAATTCCTTAATCTTGTCAGTATTCACATTGTTTCATGAAAAGCACAAATGGCTTTTAGTTTTAGTTATTTGAATTAGGATACAAATAATGTCACAAGTCGTGAAATGTTATTTGTTTAAAAAAAAAAGAAGAAGAAAAGGAAGAAGAAAACCAAAAGTCTTCCTATGTTTCCCGTAGCCTAAATTCTGCTGACTGCATCTCTGAGTCTTTTGAACATGTTCCTCTGTTCTTGTATTTTTGTTTGGTAAATTGGTTGAATCTTTTCTAGAGTTTTGGTCAGATTTAAGTTATCTTTCTCAAAGCAAAATGATGATAGTAGAATGTCTGATCATCTCAGGTTTATGTCCCATTAGCAACCATTGACACTCATGCCTAGATCTATTGCTATATCAGAAGTCAGAAAATGGCAATATTCTAGTTTTATCATCTCTTTTGTTCATTATCTAGATAATAAAAAATAATAACAAAATAGTAAACATCTCTTTTGTTTATTACCTAGAACATTTCCGTAATGAAAAACCCATCCTCATTTACTACTTGATTACCACTGGTATCTTTTTTTTTTTTTTTTTTTTTTTTTTTTTTTTTTTTGTCGTGCTGGGAGTTGAACCCATGGCCTTGTGCATGTGAGGCAAACACTCTACCAACTGAGCTATATGCCCATTCCACCAGTAATATCATTTTTTTTAAGAGAGGCAAGATAGTGGTTGGGGTTTTAGCTCAGTGGTAGAGTGCTTGCCTAGCACGTGTGAGGCACTGGGTTCGATCCTCAGCACCACAAAAAATACGTAAATGAAATAAAGGTATAAATAAATAAAATAAAGGTATAAAAAAGACAGGCATGATAAATTATTTATTTCTTTTAATTTACTCTATCCTTTTTCAAAATAATGAGCCAGCTCCAATGGTGACTAATTTTTTTCTTATGCCATTATCAACTTATCAACGTAAATAATTGTAGTGTTTCAATTAATTACTATTATGTTCCTTTAAAAAAATTGAATTCATGACATTATCTTTTATTGGGGGAAGAGGTATCAGGGATTGAACTCAGGGGCACTTGATCACTGAGCCACATCCCCAGCCCTATTTTGTATTTTATTTAGAGACAGGGTCTCACTGAGTTGCTTAGCACCTTGCTTTTGCTGAGGCTGGCTTTGAACTCACCATCCTCCTGCCTAACCCCCCCACCCCACCACCACAGCTGCTGGGATTATAGGCATGCGCCACAACACCTGGCCGTGCCATTATCTTTGATGATGCTAAAGTGTCCCATCTTTAGTCACTCAGTCTCTTCAAGATGATTCCTAAATCCTTTGGTTATGACCCTAATGTTCTTTTCTTTTCTTTTTTTTAATTGTGATAAGAACACTTGAAATAATATCTACCCTCTTCACAGATTTCTAAGAGTCTAATACAGTATTGTTAACCACAGGCATAATGTTGTAGAGTGGCTCTTCAGAACTTATTCATTTCATGTTATTATACTTGATATATAGAATAATTTTAGCAATTCCTCATTTCCCTGTCTACCCATCCCTGGCAACCACAGGTTTGTTCTCTGCTTCTATGAGTTTGACTATTTTTTATATCAAATGTAAATGGAATCATGCAGTATTTATTCTTCTGTAACAAGTTCATTCCACTTATCATAATGTCCTTGAACTTCATCCATGTTATTACATTTTGCTGAATTTCCTTTTTTAAAGATTGAAAAATTACATTATATGCATATACCACATTTTTTAAAAATTCATTCACCTGTCCCTGGACATTTAGGTTATATCCACATTTTGAATATTTTGAATAGCACTACAATGAACTCAACCTCAGCCTACCAAGTTGCCCAACTTGATGGAAATTCTTTCTTTCTTTCTTTTTTTAGGTTCTGGGAATTGAACTAACTCAAGTTTTTTGAGATACATATCCAGACATGAGATTGCTGAATAATAAGGTAGTTAGATTTTCATAATAAAAATTCAAAGGAATCTGTATGCTATTTTTCATAGAGGTTGCACCATGTTTCATTCTAACTTTGTACAAGAGTTCCAATTTCTCTATCCTCACCAACTTGATTTTTGGTAATAGCCATCATAGCAGGAGTGAGATGACATTTTACTGTGATTTTGATTGTTGTAGTATTATTCACAATAGCCAAAATGTGGCCCCTCTCTACAGATGCCTTTTACTAGTCAATGGTCCCAAATGGACAGGATGAGCTCAGAGGTCAAATTCTGAGAACTGAAAGTTTGAGGAACAATGAACTGAACAACTTACACCAGAGCAAGAACTTAAAACAAGAATGAGAAATATGCTTGAGGAGCTGAGAGAAGACACTGGATAGATGAAGCAAGAATAAGCAGTTTGGTAAATGAATTAGAAATGTTAAGAATGAATCCTGCTGGGCGTGGTGGCTCACACATGTAATCCCAAGGCCTTGGGAGGCTGAGGCAGGAAGAGTATGAGTTCAAAGCCAGCCTCATCAACTTAGCGAGGCCCTAAGCAACTTAGCAAGACCTTGTCTCTAAATAAAGTATAAAAAAGGGCTGGGGATGAGGCTCAGTGGTTAACGCTCCTGGGATCAATCCCTAGTACCAAAACAAACAAACAAACAAACAAATAAAAATGAATCCTATTTCATGCTGCTGCTGCTAGGCCTCATGGATGCTAGGCAAATGCTCTATCACTGAACTATATCCCCAGCTCTATTATTAGACAGAAAATTAGAGGGATTACTTCAGTAGTGAAAGTATCTAGTAAATAAATGAGTGGATGATTAGGTTATAGAGTTTCCCTGGGAAGCATCAGGAAAAGATAAGAAAATAGAATGGGAAAAGAGAGATGAACAAAATGGAAAATCAATTAAGCACCAAAGGCAGTTTCTTGGGGGAACCCATAAGAAAAAAAGGAAACGGAGGGGAGCAAATCCTTCAAGCACAATGGTAAGAATTTCCCAATGTCACACAGCCTGTAAATGTCCAAGCCTGGGGACCAGCCCAGAAATCTGGCTGAAGTACATATTCTTAACTATTATTTATGCTTGAGGTATGTCTCATTAGATGCCAGTCTGGAGGAGAAGAATTAAGTTAGGAATAAGGCATAAAGGGGGGCGGGGGTATGAAATCAACAGAAGAGAGGTGGCAGTGCATGAACTTTTGGAAGACAATGTATCACCGTAAGCCTGAGTGTCTCAATTCCATGTGACTGAGGTCCTATAAAAGCACAAACAGCCATGCGCGGTGGTGTTATGTCTACAATCCCAGCAACTAATTTGGCTGAGGCAGGATCATCGCAAATTCAACACCAGCTTCAGCAACTTAGTAAAACCTGTCTCAAAAAAAAAAAAAAAAAAAAAAAAAAAAAAAGGACTGGGGATGTATTTCAGTACTAAAGTGCCCCTGGGTTCAATCCTCAGTAACTCTTCCCACTTCCACCCCAAAAAAGAACAGACAAGACACTTCAATTCTGCAATCAATTTCTTCATCTATAAATGGGAAAGTATAAAGCCTCCCTCATTGGGTGGTTTTAAAGATTAAATAACTGTGGAATTCTGAGCACAGGAGAATAACTGCCCAGATATGCTCACACAAAAATAATAAGAATTGCCAGGCGCAGTGGCGCAGGCCTGTAATACCAGTGGCTTGGGAGGCTGAGACAGGAGGATGGCGAGTTGAAAGTCAGCCTCAGCAAAAAGCAAGGTGCTAAACAACTCAGTGAGACCCTGTCTCTAAATAAAATACAAAAAAATAGGGTTGGGATGTGGTTCAGTGGTCGAGTGCCCCTAAATTCAATCCTGGTACCCACCCCCCTAAAAAATAAAATAAAAAAAAATAAGAGTCGTATTTATTCCAACTTTAAACAAATATTTGTTGAGACTCTTCTAGGCCCCAAACAGACAAAAATTCCCACTGAGATTGAACTTTTGGTAGGGGAGAAAGACAATAGCAAATAGACATAAACAGATCGTACAATGGGAGGCAGTGTAAGTACTAGCAAGGAAGCAGATTGAGGTAAAGAAATGGCATACCGGGCGTGGTGGTGCACACCTGTAATCCCAGCATTTGGGAGGCTGAGGCAGGAGGATCAAGAGTTCAAAGTCAGCCTCAGCAAAAGCAATGTCCTAAGCAACTCAGTGAGACCCTGTTCTCTAATAAAATACAAAAAAGGGCTGGGGATTGGCCCAGTGGTTGAATGCCCCTGAGTTCAATACCTGGTACCAAAAACAAACAAAAAAAAAAGGGATACAGGAGTGAAGAGGTGCTATTTAGACAGCGTGATTGGGATAGGTCTACCACATCAGGAAACACCTGGATGAATGGAGTTCTTGGTGGAAGGAACAGGAAGTACAAAGGTCCTGAGGTGGGAGAGCACATACTTGGCATGTTCAAGGAATGGCCAAATGCCAGTATGGTCAGGGCAGAGTGAGCCAGGGAAGAGTAATTACTGATGTAGCCAGGAGCCAGATCATTTGGGTCTTCATCTGTCATGAAAAAATTGGTTGCATTTTTATCATTTGAAAATTTTTGTTGTGTATACAATGACATTAAATCAGAGGTACAATCTGAAGCCTGGTGAGTACCTTGTTATGTTAGCAACTCTTTCTAGCCTCTAAGATTTATGATATCAGAAGATACCTCTGCTTCACAGTTGTAACAGGAAGCACCTCAAAATGGAGATTTTTGGGCAACTTGCCTTTACCCTGCTCGCTGCAGGAAGTAGCTTTCAATCCTCAGTGGTCATTCCAAACCAGTCCTCTAATTGCCCTTGTCCGGGTCCATGGGCATTACTCAGACATGCTTGAAGTACCAGAGCCAGTCACGCTCTGAGTCACCCCCTCATTCTAGGGGAGGCGGCCAGGAAGCAGCCGGTCTTGAGGGAGGTTTTGATTTAGTGCTGCCGGATATTCTTACCCAGCCTGGCCTATCCCGTGGGTCACCCTATCTCACCCCTTTGGGCTGGGGTGTCCATGTTCTTTAGAATGGCATCCCAAACATGACCTGATTCTTTCCTCCCCCAGTGAAGGTTGTTCCTGGTCGCTAATCACAGCAGAAGATTCCTTTCATGTCCTATACCTCTCAGAGGGGTGTTATGGCTGCAGCTGCTGGTGTTGGAAATAAATGCAGCAAATGCACCCCCTGTTCTTGTTTTACTTTCCAAATTTGTAATTGGTTTTGAAAGCTGTCCAGCTTTCACCTCTATCAATCTGGTTTGCATGATTACTTGTTGACATCTTCATCGAGTTATTTAAATTACATTTAAAAATTCAGCCCAGAACCAAAGATGTAAGAGAAAAACAAACGAATGAATTGGTACCTCTTGGGGCTGTATTTTAAATTTAGCTTGTAGGACTACTAGAAGGAAATGAGGCAACGGCCCATAAGATTGGAATCCAGTTTTCTCAGGCTTTTACTTAAAACTAGATGCACTCTCTGGAGGTCAATGCAGCTACAAATATCAGCGAGAGTGCAGATGTGGACTGGCCCTTATTCTGAACATCATAATTATAAGAAGGCAAAAACAGACATCTAGCTCTAAATATTTTTCTTCTGAGTTCAATGGGAAAGGACTGAAAAAAAAAAACATACATAACAGGAGCATCTATTGACTTTTTTGGGGGGTGGATATCAGGGGTTGAACCCAGTGGCCCTTAACCACTGAGCCACATCCCCAGCCTTTTTATTTTAAGACAGGCTCTCACTAAGTTGTTTAGGGCCTCACTAAATTGTTAAAGCTGGCTTTGAATTTGCAATCCTCCTCTTCAGCCTCTTGGGTTGCTAGGATTTACAGGCGTGCACCACCATGCACCTGGCTCTGTTGATTTTTAACCCAGAAGTGTCTTGGAGGACTTGACTTCTTATAGCACACCTATCATTTCCTTTATCTCCTATGAACAGTGATTTAAAAGGGCTGCTTAGAATTTCTTGGTCCTAGATATGCTTAGCAATCTGGTATCTATTCCCACTCTCATGACACAAAATAGCAGCAAACAGATGTTTTAGAGAAAATTAGGTGAGAATAATTATGGATACGATTTACCTGCCCTCATGCAATTCCCTGAAGGTATTGATGGCTCCTTGGCCAGACATATTCAACTCCATAGTTGTGTGTCTTCCCAGGAGGTGGCCCAGGTAAGTTATAGACAGAATGAAGAGCTCTTTAGCTCAGTTTATGGATGAGAGATTCATAACCAGCTATTTTTGGAAATTAGGACATTTCTGACCTTTTGAGTTTGATGTCATGAACAGAAACTACTCTACAGTCCAAGAAAGTATGACTTCATCCCACTGAAATGAAAATTCTTGTATGCTACAAGCACCATTGGTTCAACTTGACTTTCCTTAGACTTCACATGATTAATAGGTGAAGAGTCATAGGAATCTTGGAGGCTAATGAAATAAAAGGTAGGGAGATATCAATATTCTTTTTTTAAAAAAATATTTATTTATTTGCTTTAGTTGTACACAATGCGTTTATTTTTACGTGGTGCTGAGGATCAAACCCGGGCCACACATGTGCTAGGCAAGCACTCTACCGCTGAGCCCACAACCCCAGCCCCAGAGATATCAATATTCTATGAAAGGAATTCTCTTTGATTTCATAGCAGTAGTTTCCATTCCTCCTTTGCATTGGGTACCCTCAGAAAAACATGGGCAAAGAATTTAAAACTATTGGAGACACATACTCTGGATATGTTTCTTCCCACACAATCCAGTTTAATATTAGCCCAGTGGAGTTGTTCCCTGGTAAACTGCTAAAATGGAGAATTTTGAAGAAAAAAAAAAAAAAACTCTGATTTGATAATGTTTTCATGTTTCCTGTTTTTACCGTACAAAATGCTCAGTAACCTGTACTGCAACATGACAGATTAGAAAGAATGTGAATTTTGGAATTAGAGATCTCCAAGTTTGAATCTTGCTTCTGTCATGTACCTAGGTACTTTATATCTTGGTCCATGTTCAAGTGCAAGGGTATCCAAGTTTATTTTTCTGTTAAAAAACAGATCAAGGCTGTGCGTGGTGGCACATGCCTGTAATCCCAGCCTCTCAGGAGGCTGCAGCAGGAGGATTACAAGTTCAAAGTCAGACTCAGTAAAAGTAAGGCACTGAGATCCTGTCTCTAAATAAAATACAAAATAGGGCTGGGTATGTGGCTCAGTGGTTAAGTGTCCCTGAGTTCAATCCCTGGTAGTCCCCAACGCCCCCCCCCCCCCCCCAAAAAAAAAAAATCAGATCAAACAAATATACCTAAACCAACCTCAATATATTAGCTTGTTTAGACTGCAATAAGAAAATGCCATAGACTATGTGGTTTCAACTACAGAAATTACTTTTCTCACAGTCTGGAGGCTGAAAGTCTAAGATGAAAGTGCCCTCAGGGTTGATTTCTGGTGAGACCTCTTTGCTTGGTTTGCAGATGGCAAACATCTTGCTGTGTCCTTACTTGATCTTCCTTCTGTGAATGTGCAGAGAAAAAGGGCTGCAGTGTCTCTTCCTCTTCTTATATAGACAAAAGTCCCACTGAATTAGGGTCCCTGCCAGTCTTCTGACCTCATTTAACTTTAATTGTCTCCTTGAAGAACATATCTCTAACTATAGCTGGGTGTGGTGGCACAGGCCTGTAATTCCAGCAGCTGGGGAGACTGAAGCAGGAAAATCACAAGTTCAAAGTCAGCCTCAGCAACTTCGCAAGGCCCTAAGCAACTTACTAGGACCCTGTTTTGTTTTAATTTTTTTTTTTTTTAGTTGTTGATAGACCTTTATTTTATTTATTTATATGTGGTGCTGAGAATCTAAAGCAGTGCCTCACACATGCCAGGCAAGCGTGCTACAGCTGAGCCCCAGCCCCAACCCCGAGACCCTGTTTCTAAATAAAAATATAAAAAGAGCTGGAGATGTGACTCAGGGGTTAAACACTGCTGGATTCAGCCCCTGGTACAAAAACAAAAACAAAAACACACCACACATGTGTCTTAACTAGTGGGGATTAAAGGCTTTAACATGGGAATTTGGAAGGGACACAATTCAGTCCATAGCATTTAAATACTACTTCAAGAATTACTCCAGATTGTGTGTGTAAAACACCTAGTCTTGTCCCCTGAGCACAGAAGTATTCCATGGACACTGGTCTCCTCAGCGGCCTCCCATGTCACCCTCTGCTCTAGGGAGTAGCCTTCCTCTCTGCACATGAGAAGCCAGGTCAGGCCCATGGCCAAGATGGTGTAGACAGTTAAATGAACTATGGGATTCCCAAGTTTTCCTTGGGAAAAGGAAACCTGGTCCTTCTCTAAATTGATGACTCAAGTCAGATTCTTTCTCTTGGGAATTTGGATGTGAGATTCAGTCTCCGCTGAAGGAGTGCAATTCAGTCTGAAAAAGAGAATTAGGTGAATGATAATATCGGGTAACACATTGAAAACTCAATGTGTACCAAGTACAGTCCCAAGGGTTTTTCACCCTCTGACTCATTGAATTACACTGTGAGGTAGATGCTTTTGTATACCTTTTTTGCAGGTGAGGAAACTGAGGCCCGAGAGGCTTAGTACTTTGCCAGCATCATATAGCTGTTCATCTGGATATGGTCAAAAGTAGAAGACAGCACTCTGAGCCAAAGGGAGAAAAGCAGGGTGTTTCATGGATTTCTGGCTCCAACCATCCTTAACACGGACTCCATGACATGTTCCAGTGTCCTGACAATAAAATGTACTCCTTTTTTTTTTTTTCCCTGCAATGATTTGAAATAGGGTTTATTGTTCATAAAACCAGGGAAGTTTTACTAAAGCCACTCACCTTGCTTACCAGATCTGTCACACTCAGCGTTAGAGTTCAGTCTTTAACTGTATGTAAATGACTATGAAGAATTTGTTTTGAATGTCTCAATTCCATTGCGATGTTTAAAATTGCTTAAATCAAAATCAAGAAGAGATCTCAGGGAAAGTGTCTGGATAAAAGATGACACATTTCAGCAGCAGGGATGGGTAAACTCTGATGAGAATTTGACCTGTGTCTGTGGGTAGGCAAATTCTCTTGTATTTGTGTTTGTGTGTGTGTGTCTACAGTGCTGGGGATTGAACCTGGGGGTGCTCTACCACTGAACTACATCCTCATTCCTTTTTAGTTTATTTTGAGTCAAGTTTTGACCAAATTTCTCAGGCTGGTTCCAAACTTTTGATTCTCCTGCCTCTGCCTCCCAAGTTGCTGGGATTACAGGCATGAGGCACCAAGACTAGCTAAATTGTGTATTTCTATCAATTGTGTATTTCTATGAAGCTGGAAGTCTAGGTGGTGGCTGAAGGAGGGGGGGAATAAGCAATCTGAGCCAGATGACTGCGATCAGGAAGCATATACCACGAAGACATGGTTCAAAATATGTTTGCGATCTAAGATAAAATTAGTAGAAAATGTACAGGGCATGGTAGTGCAAACCTGTAATCCCAGCCACTCGGGAGGCTGAGGCAGGAGGACCTCAAGTTCATGGCCAGCCTCAGAAATTTAGCAGGACCCTCAGCAACTTGGTGAAACCCTGTCTCAAAATGAAACATTAAAAAGCACTGGGGATATAACTCAGGGTTAAGCAACCTTGGGTTCAATCTCCAGTACAATCCCCAACACACACACACACACACACACACACACACACATATGCATCTACATGTGTATTTATGTAGAAAAAGAAAGCAAATAGCACTGAAATTCATGGGATAAAACATTTAATTGTGCTTAGGTTTCATTTCTTTTAAATCTTGCTAAAAGTACCAACAATATCTGTGAATTATCCTTTCTGTACTGTATTGATTAGCATGTATTGCTTTCACGGAATTTTAAAAAAGTAAACAATTGGCCAAATCTTGGAAAAAAATCAGTGCTCCTGCCTACTGTGAATCTGCCTTTGCAATGTAGTGACTATAGCTTACATCATGGCCCACAGGGTCAGCCACTGCTGCCAGAGGAGTTGGCACATTGCCCCAGAAGGACACTCCATCTTTCTCCTCCCAGCTTGAAAATATGCAACCTAAACTTTGGCATTCTTTCCCAACGGAAGTAAAAAGGAAGTAATTCATTTGTGGCCTAGGTTGACAGGCACAGAACAGGGGCCCCTAATCTTAAACAATTCATGTTGACAGGTGGTCCCTTTGGAAAACAGGGAGCCTTGACTGAGAGGAAGAGAAAGAGGAAAGAGAAATGAGATGGAGGAGTGGTCAGGGATGGGGGAACATCTGGAATAAGAGATTTAACAGATGAGTAAAAATGAAACAGGAGATAACATGTGACATAAAAGGGGCTGGTATCCTGGACTTCCAGAAGAGATTGGAGAGCAACCCTAAATAAAAGGCTTTCAATTTTGTCTTATCTATGCCTCTGCAAAAGTCTTCCGTTATTCCACTTTACCAATGTTGTAGAGTAGTGTGGCTTCCTGGCCTCATCAGACCAGGAGTAGGTTGAACTACAGGTGTTCTCTTCCTTTCTCTTAACTGAAAGACCTCAAAGATGCAACCAAGAGGGAAGGAGGGCTCAATCTTCTATATCAGCAAACATAGTCCTGGCACAGATACCAAGAAGCCATCTTTAAAGGGGAAATCACCAGATCACAGCATACTTCAGGGATATCACTTATATTGGAGTCTATTTTAGTTCCTGAAGTTGCATTGTGTACCTGTGTGTGGTTGTATGTGACAGTTCTGCATAATCATACGGTTTAAGAAAAACACTAGATAGCAAGGAATTCATGTCCCAGTGACTTTCCTAACTTGTCTTTTGTCAATTAGAAGCTCTGAATGTATACTACCATTAGAGCACCTTTTTTTTTTCCCCCTTCTTTTTCAGTGCTGGGGGTTGAACCAAGGGCCTCATGAATGCTAGTCAAGTGCTCTACTGCTGAACTATATCCCTAGCCCCAAAGCATTCTTAAGTGTAGTTGTTCTAAAATGTTCTCTTTCTTTCCTTCTCTGTTTTTTTTTTTTTTTTGGGGGGGGCAGGCTTTAGTAATCTAAGCTGATTGAGTTATGTTTTTGCTGTATACTTGTGGTTCTGAATTGAAGGGTGCAGGCATAACACAATTACTTGGGAAGTGTTCCCAAAATATACCTGCCCAATATATCAACAGGAGAATGAACCAGCAAATTGTGTCGTGTTCACACAATGGAATCTATTCTGCAAGAAAAGGGAATAAACTCCTCATACACTCATTAACATGAATTAAACTCAGAAACGTTACTCTGAGCCAGAGAAGCCAGATTCCCAGATGTAGACATTATGTATAAATACCATAGCATTCCATTTACACAAAGTCTGAGAATTAGCAAGACAAATCTTTGGGGACAGAAGGTAACCTAGAGGGGTGATACTGATTAAAAATTCACATGAGGGAATTTCCTGTGATGATGGACATTTTCCATGTCTTAACCTGGGTAGTGGTCACAGCAGGCACATATAGGAAGGAGTGTTTGAGCTGTATGCACACGTAGGTTTTGTGCTTTTTACTCAATGTGAACTGTTTTTCAATAAAACACTCTAAAAATATTATGCACTCAAACACACTCACATCCCAACCCATCTCTACCCTAGATCAAGGAATAAGATATGGAAGCAAGAGATCCAGAGAGAATGAGTGTTTTGAAAAAGCTCCCCATTTCCCTATGTGTTTGCATATAACTTTAAAATCTGCAGAAGGCCTCTGGAGATCATCAAAAAGCCTGCTTACTTTCCAGTCTGCTTCAATTCAGGAACTTATTTACTTTCAGTGACTTCAGTGTCTTTGAAGGCATAAAATTAATACATTAATGAGAAGAACATATTGGAAGTGGGAGGAATCATGGAGGCCCCTGAGATTCTGCTTGCATCCTGCAAGTTTGAATTAGGCTCAGGACAAGTAAAAATATTGCTTTGGAAAATTAAATATCCACAAGTTCCTAAAATTGCAAAGCTTTAAAGTAAACATGTAGTGATGTGCTGATGTTGTTCAGAGCCTATCCCATCAACACAATTTCAGCTCACCCTGATGCATATTAGGGAGACTTGAGTGTGATGCAGACTGAGGAAATGGGTTGACTTTTTAGAAGAAGCTTGTGACTAGCTTATTTAAATTTCTGTCTGTACCTACAAAAAGAAAAGCTTTTTATCCCTTCAAGTTTTCTACTTTCTTTCCTTTCCTTTTTTTTCTTTTTTTTGGTTATTATTGCAGTGCTAGGGATTGAATCTTGAATCCAGGGTCTCATGCATGCTAGGCAAGCACTTTACCATGGAGATATGCCCCCAGCTTCAAGCTGTTCTTTTTATTTAAAACTATTCTTATTGGGCTGAAAGTGGTAGCATACACCTGTACTCTCAATGACTGGGGAGGCTGAGCTTTACAAGTTTGAGGCCTGCCTCAACAATTTAGTGAAATCCTGTCCCAAAATAAAAAATAAAAAGGGCTGGGATGTAGGAACTGGGGTTATGGCTCAGCTGTAGTGTACTTGCCTGGCATGTGTGAGGCACTGGGTTTGATTTTCAGCACTACATATAAATAAATAAAGGTCTACCAAAAAAAAAAAAAAAAAAAGGTTGGGATGTAGTTCAGTGGTAAGGTGCTCTGGGTTCAATCCTCAGTACCAAAAAAGAAAAACAAAAGACTATTATTATTGGGCTAGGGGTATAGCTCAGTGATAGTCTAGCAATTCTTCAATCCCTAGCACAGGAGGAAAATAAAGAATCCAGAACAAACAAACAAACAAAAACTTATTAGTATTGCCCTTCTGTAATATAAAGAAAAAGAAATCTGGCTGGTCAGATGCACTTGATAGGCTTTACATTAATAATACACTTTTTACTATTATATTTATTTAAATATTGAAAATTAGCTTGCAGGGTTAGTGCTAAACCATAGTTTTACTTCTCACGGAACACTCAGCAACATTCACTGAATTCTCAATATTCATTTTGATCTGAAGGTAACATGGGGTTTTCTGCACTTAACATTGGCTTTATGGCTTCGCTTCCTCCATGGGCTCGTCCTCTCTCTGGAGGAGTACACGTTCATGCAAGTTCAGACCTGGAAAAGACCTCAGAGATTAACAAATTCAACTAAGCTCTGTGCTCTATGTTACACTTAAAAAATAAACTCAAGCATCAAGTGAAAGGTTTGCTCAGGGTCACATGGTCTGTCTGAGGCAGAATTGAATTCTTGGGTATGCATGCAAATCACTTGCTCTTTCTTCTAATTCACAGTTGCCTCAGGGTGCTGTGCTCAGTATGGTATCACGGTGACTTCAGACCAACAATGCACATCTGCTACTTCCTTTCCACTAAGAATGATGCCAAAAGATCTTCCATCTCAGAGGAAGGAGCAGAACCCTGGATTTCACACTTAAGAGTCTGCAGGAGTTTCCTTATCTCTAATGCTAATCTTGTTTTTGTCAAATTTTAGAGATTAAGAGCAGGCACTTTGGGCCAGACTGGGGTCCATTATCATATTTCATTTGCTGTGAGACCCCCTGGTGAGATAAGTAATCTCTTCCTGCCTTCCCTTCCTAGAAAATGTGGCTAAAGATGGAGGATAGAGTGCCTTTCCAGTCTTCTGCAGAACAGTATGTGATTTCCTAATGTTTTCTTTTGAAAATTAGCAATACAGCGATTTCCTTGAAAGTTTGAGAAACTGACCTTATTTCCTTTTACCCTTTTCCTTCCATCCCTGTTATAGGCCCTCTAGTCTTCTCTACTTCTTTTTTTTTTTTTTTTTCTTTTTTTTTTTTTTTTTTTTTTTTTTTTTTTTTTAAGTTTTATGTGGTACGGGGGATCTAACCCAGTGCCTCAAGCATGCTAGGCAAGCGCTCTACTACTGAGCCACAACTCTGGCTCCATCTTCTCTACTTCTTTAAAATTCTGGACATTGGCCAATGGTCATAGAAGTCGAGGTCATTACAGATTTACACGTGGTGGGTACAAGAAGGCTTTGCCTTTTGGTCCCAGTTCTCTTCCCCAAGAGGCCTGGAATTGTAGGAGTTGTTGGAAAGTAATTTGAGACAGTATCTTCTGTGACCTGGACTTCAAGGTCCTTGAAAGGTTGAAAGGACTGGGCTTGAGTCCTGGTGAGACAGCAGCTGCCCAGACATGTTTGTAGCAATGCAAAGGACCAAGAAATGTAGGCAACCCCCTTTAATTTTACAATTACAGAAACCAAGGATCCTGGGGGTTGGGATACTCCTCAGTTATCCAATCCGTCACCAGTTGGGCAGGGCCTAAACCTAGGTTCCCCGCCTGGCTCGGTGCTTTTTCCTTCATACCAGCTGCGCCTCATTAACTCCACCTCCGAAAGTGCTAAGGAAGTTCCCTCCCAGTGCCTACCCGGGCAGGGTGGGGCGATTTTGTGGCATGGAACAAACCGGGAAAACGACATATTCCAACTTTCAGCATACCCAGTCTGCTTTTGCCATTACGGGGGTGGAGGGAAGGATAGAAGAAAGACACAATCTCACTACCCAGAGGTTCAAGGTTTTTTAGGAGAGATCTCTGGGACTGCCTGCTCAGTGAGGCCACCTAAGTTTCCCCTGGACTGCCCTCCCCTGTGCGGTGGCTGCATGGGTGCGTCCTGCTTGGAGGGTCTCCCAAAATAAGTTGGACTGTTGTTGCTCTGGGTCTGAATGGGCGAGTTCTTACCACCTTCCCGCTCTTGCTGTCTACGAAATCTAGGTGGGATCTTCCTGTATTTCCCGCTTTCCCTCAAACCGCCGGAATAGCGCAGGGTTGGGCTGACTACGGTCTCCTTGCCTTCTCCCCTCCCACGTCTCTTACTCCATGGAGTCTCTCATCTTGTCTTCAATCCCCACCTTTGGAAACATTTTCCCAAGCTACCCCATCAAAAGTAAGCAACTTCTCCGGGGCCTGCAGAAAGAACTCCTGCAGCCCGGCATTCCTCGGATTCCAGCGCTGTGACGTCCCCAAGGACAGCGCGCCTCCAGCTCCGGAGCTTGGGTTCCACGTTTCCGCGCTTCCCCCCCCCGCGCGCGCCCCCGACGCGCGTCCTCGCTGCCCACATTCCTCTCCGCCCCGGCCGCGCGCTTCGCGCTCCCTCCGCCTCCCGGCCCCCAGAGCCGCGGAGCCCGGCCCGGGGGTGGGGGAGCCACGGCCGCCGGCGCCTGCTCGGTCCCCTCCCACTCGCACGGCCCCTTCCTCCCTCCTCTCCAGGCTGCTCGCATTTCCTGCCGCTCTGGCTCTCCCGGCCCCTCAAAGTTCTTCCCAACTTTTTCTCGGCCGAGCGGGCGCAGTATCGGGGGCAGGTTGCTGCGCTCCTCCGGTCTCAGCTGCCTCCTCTCCTGGGCAGGTCCTCTGGGAGCAGCACGCACAAAGTGGCCGCTGGCTGTCCTTCCCCTCCCACCTCACCCATCCTCCTTGGCCTCCTCGCCCCGGCCCCCTCGGGTGGGACAGCCCGGGTACTCAGGTTCTTCTCCCTTTCCCCTTCGCCGGTGCGCCCCTGCGCCGACTCTCGAGTCCGGACCTCAGCGGAAACCTCCCTCCCCTTTCGCCTCCTGCGGCTGTTTCCCTCCTCCCCTCCTCCGCCAGCCACTGGAATCAATTCCGTGGGGAATTGGGGCTCCGTCGCCGCGGAGGACAGTCTTTCCGCGCGGGACTCCGGGCACCACGGGGTCATGTAAGCAGGTAAGCCCGTCCCGAGGCGGGGAAATGGGGCCGAGGTCGGGGGCAGCCTTGGTGCTCCGGGCGCCTTGCAGATGACTTGGGCAAACGCTGGCAACACCAACTTGAGATTTGCGGTCTCAGACGCCTGGCAGGGCAGCGGGGGCGCGGGGTGGCCGGGGCTCGGGGTGGCCGGGCCGCGCGTTTTCTTACCCGGTGGGAGCTGCGGGCCGTGGGGCGCACCGCTCATCTGGGGAGTGAGCAGGAAGGTAAGGGAAGTCTGCAGAGTTTGTGGCTAAACCCCACGCCCTCGCCCCCTCCTCTCTCTGATCCAGTCTGCGTTTGGGGAAGGTAAGAGGGTCGGCAAAGGGCTGCCGGAGATAGCTAGACCGAGGGGCCAGGAGCAGGAGAGAGAAACGACGCTGCTGTCGCCCACGCGGGGAATGCAGTTTCCTGACTCCCCTTCAGGTCCCCGCATAGGACAGGATTTGGGAGGGAGAGGAGTTTTCATGCCATTCCACTAGGCCCCAGCCATGCCACCGAACTCCCCAGTGTCTTGGCTCCTACTTGGGTGGTCGGGCAGGCTCATAGAGAAAACCTGTGGCCACGTACTTTCAGACCACATCTGACTTCCAAAATTCTGCTTATTAACAACCCCCTCACCCACGTGACTCTTAACTCTGGGTTTTGAATACTTGTGAGTGGGTTTTCTACCTTTTCTTCTGGAGAGATAAGTGAGGCACCTCTCTTTTCCCTCTCACTTCCTTCAGTCCTGTCACCCCCCACCCCCATCCCTACCTACAATTTAAGGAGATTGTAGGTTTTCAACTGCAGTCTGTCGAGGGACTGGCTGTTTTGGGTTCCCAGCGAAGGTGAGGAATCTCTGGACTGCAGGTCTAGCGTGTATGGTTGCGGGAGTTTCCACCAATGTGTTAATTTCGTGAAATGAATTAGTTCAGTCATTCATTCATTCAACAAACAGAGTATCAGAGCTTTTACTCTGCCGGAACAAGATCACGGTGCAGGAGTCTGCAGCCCTGTACGCTGATCAAGAACTACTGTGTGGTTGGAGAGGGATTCTGGGGGAAGGCTTGGTCCTGGAGCTGAAGAGGTGCTGTCTTGGTGCAGTGTTTAGGGGCATACACTCCTGATAGAGGAAACAATTCATGAGAAGTGAACCCAAAAAACACAGAAAAGTCATTCCTAGTTGTCTGGGATCCAAGGGAGATTTATGGGCAGCATTGTACAATGTTGCTGGCATAGCAGTCTCCCCTCCTCTCCTTGTACTAGAAATTAAACTAGAAGCATGCTACACACTTAGGGGAATCACTAGTAACTTTCAGAGGAGCAAAAGTTTCTCTTTGGACACACCTCTATACCTGATGGCTTTTCTACCTCCAGCAGCTGTCTCCATTTTAATTGACATTAATTGACCCATGTCTGGTTCATCAAAATGATATTGATTTCTTTTAAAGAGACACTTGACAGCAATAGGTGATGACAATACTGCATCACTACAGACCTTGTATTAAAAGTTATTATTGAAAGTTATTATTTGGTGGTGGGGTTAACAGCTTGTGCTATAGAAATGACAACTTTCACAGCCCGGAGCTGAATGATGTCCTGTTGCCCAATATGAATGGATGGCTGTGATGTGCAGGATTAGTTCATTTATGTGATGCTGTTCATCATAGTATTCTCTACTTTAAAAACTCATCTTTATTGCATTACCAGAGTGGTGAGGACTACTGTTGCTTTATCTGAAACTTAAGACTGAACTCTTCCTTCAGGTTGTTGTAGTCTTATGGCCAACTAGAAAATTTCCTTATAGTATAATAGCATTTTGTAAAAGTTTGCCTTTCTGCAGTGCCTCTTCACTTGGGTTGAAGTGGAGTTACAGTAGTATTCATAGTGGCTGAGTCTTGGCTGAGGAGGCAGACATCCAGCTTTCAGCAACCTCAGAGAGTACATCGAGTGGGAAGAGCACACTGGCTGCCTACAACTTCATGTGTTTATCCAGGCCCCTCTACCAGCACCTTCTCTTATCTCAAGAACAGCCCCCCTTGATGGTTTTCCTGAAGGTGTAGCACCTTTGTGAGAGAAGTGGCTAAGGAGAAGCCCTTTCAGCTAATCCTAGGTCACCGCCCAGGTTCCATTATTACAAACATAATTTTTTTAAATAGTCATTTATTTGCTTTAGTTGTATACAATGCAATGCATTTATCTTTACGTGATGCTGAGGATCGAACCCAGGCCGCGCACGTGCTAGGCGAGCGCTCTACCGCTGAGCCACAACCCCAACCCCAAACATAATTGTTTTTAACACTAGTTATTCAGATTTGTGCAAACTATGTTGCATGCACAGCTACAATAGCAAGAACAGTTGGGGGAGACTATTTTGATACGGAAGAACCATAAAGAATTCAGAGGAAAATCAGAATTTTTAGAAGATTTCTTGCTTGTCCTGAATGGATGGGCCAAGATTTATGAACTGTGATTTTTTTTTTTGTTAGTTTGTTTGTTGTTGTTGTTGTCTGCTTTCTGGCTTAAGTTTGCTTCAGGGATGCAAGTATCGACCCTTTGATTACACATTATAGCTTACCTGAGTTCCATAGTCTTGTCCTTTTGAACAAGAATTTGATCAAGTCCCTGCATTTTAACTTCATTACATGGTCACCAAGTGCTGTATTTAAAAAAAATTTATTCTTAGCCTCAGAACACTGCTATGCACTTTGTTAGATATAAGACAGGGAAAAGAGATAAGATGAAACACTTAATTAGCCAATTAAGAAATGAGGGAAAACAAACACAAAAGGTTTGGTAGGGAGGAAGTTAATGTCTAAAACTTTCTGATTGTCCCCTTACTGATTTAAATTGATTTAATTTACTTTGCTTGTCTCCCTAGGAGGCTTTGTTGAGTGGTCTCAGGGGTGTGTTTGGCAAAATCTGCAGCCTTTCCCGGCTGTCAGTGTGCTAGGGCAGTGATCCAGATTTCAGAGTTTGCTATATAGCTAGGTTTGAATCCCAGCTCTGCCACTTTCTGGCTGTGTGATGTTGGACAAGCTTAATCTTTCTGATATTCAGTTTCTTCACATGCAAGACAGAGCCAGTAGTATTTAGCTTGCCATGATATTTATGGAGAATTCAGTGTAATGCTATATAACATAGCACCTCAGACAGACTAGGTCAAGGATGGCTATTTATATGTTCAAGGAGTTGTATGTGGCCATGAATGTGTTCTTTGTTTGTTACAGCAGCCTGACTCCACATGCGTGCCAACATACACATAAAGCTTTGTCTTTGACTTTTTTTTTTTTCTTTTTTTTTTTCTTCAGTCTATTGGCTCAAAGCAAACATATTGGCTGGCAGCTGCCATGTGGGCCCTCACACTAGAGGAGGTTGAGAGTTACACCACCAGGCAGTAAAAGTTTAGGGAGGGAGAGCCACTTAGGGAGAAAGGGCAGAGAAAAAGATTCTTTTCCCCTGTATACCCCTTACTATAACAAAGGTCCAATGTATTATGCAAGGGTCTTTGCATTTCTAATGTTGAAATCCAGTTAATTACAGAATGTTAGAATAACTGCCTGCCTTTACCAGGAGTGCAAAAGCCAGCCAGTTTTCACAAAGGAGTTTCTTGGCAGCCTGGATTTCCTTCTTTGAAGCTTGAATACAGAGTCAACTATAACACCTAATGTAATGCCAGCCACAGGTAATTTGAATTTTGATGTCTTTTATCTGAGAAGCCTAAAGTATTTGACAAACATTAACTCACTGATCTTCATATCAATTTCTCAGCAGGAGGGAGTTTTAGAAGAAAGGAACACCTCACACAGGGACTGTAGGGCAGGTGTGCAGTATGTGTTCTTGAAGCAGAATGTATTGTTATGGCAAATAATTGGTTAAATCTCTCACATTCCAAGAGGTCATATGTAGGTGCCCTATCCCTTTGAGAGGTTAGGAGGAGAAAGCCTAGAAAAATATAAGTCTGACTAGGATTTTTGGTCAGTAGTACTTTTGCCATACCTTGTGTTCACTGATTTTAAAAATACCTTATCTCGGAATTATTTATAAATCTGAATTAAAGGATATGATGATGCAGTGGTTGTAGATGAAAGGTTTAACATAGCTGAGGATAAAAGGCAAGTAGATTTTTTGCGCCATAGAGTGGTTATGGGTCTAAGTTGGATTATCAGTGACATTAACATTGTTTCATTTCCTTTCAATTTTTTTCTGTTGGTTGGGTCTTTCTTGACTTTCTCCCTCCCATCAAACATTTGTATCATTTGCTTCTTGGTGA
Source organism: Tamias sibiricus (assembly GCA_025594165.1). Taxonomy (NCBI): domain Eukaryota; kingdom Metazoa; phylum Chordata; class Mammalia; order Rodentia; family Sciuridae; genus Tamias; species Tamias sibiricus. The sequence continues at coordinate 46,889,022 of CM046669.1, read as the reverse complement.
TTGCTATGAGAGAGAACATACCATAGTCATTGAGCCTTATGGTTAAAATTTGATCTCAGGGTGATTTTGCTTAGTTTCTTAGATTAGTATTATGTGTAAAATTTGATCTGAGGATGATTTAGCGTAGTTCCTTACAGGGGGCTAAATTAGGCCCAGGTCAAGGATTGCATCCTGAGCCTGGTCAATTAGCTTGACCCAGAGGACTATTGCATATCCAGAGATCCTGTAACTCTATCTGGACAGCCCATAAATGCTTGATGTTGGTCAACAGGGAGGAGTCTGGAGAAAATGAGAAAGAGATCCATTGGTTGTGTAGCCTCCTCTGAGTAGTAGAATATCCTCTTCATGTTTGGAATGTCTTGAGATTTTAGTGTTGAGAAATAATCCTAAATTAGGAAGCCATTCTGTTGGCCACTGACTTGATCTTCATTGACTTGAATGTTTTTTTTTTTTTTTTTTTGGTACCCGGGATTAAACTCAGGGGTACTCGACCACTGGGCCACATCCCCAGCCCCTTTTTTGTATTTTTATTTAGAGACAGGGTCTCACTGACTTGCTAAGTGCCTCGCCATTGCTGAGGCTGACTTTGAACTCGCGATCCTCCTGCCTCAGCCTCCCAAGTGCTGGGATTACAGGTGTGTGCCACCGCGCCTGGCTTGCCTTAAATGTTTTTAGCTCACAGAGATAAATTACTCATTGTGGAAAATTAGCAGACGTTCCTAGTGCTTATGCTGGTATGAATTGTATACTTATACATACAAAATTTCCTCTTTGGGAAATTCATCTCTTGTATCCCGAACATCCCCTTTTTCTTAGTGATTGGGGCATTAACTAAGGTAGTAGGTCTCAAACTCTAGAGGGCATCAGAGTCACCTGGAAGTCTTGTTAAAACACAGCTTGCTGCTCCCCACACCAACCCTATATTCTGGTTTAATAGCTTTGGGCTGGGTCTGAGAATTTCAGTTTTCAAGGACTTTCCAAGCCATGCTAATGTCCTACTTCCTGGTTAAATGTAGGAGCTAAGAAATCTGAGCTAAGAAATCTTGGTTTGGTCCACCCACCCTTGTTGCTCAGTCTCCATGTGGTGGTCATTTAACTTTTTCACTATATTGGTTTGAATGATTTTGTCTGCTTGCTTTAGAGCTGCAGGGAGGCTGGATACCACTTGATGGCCACTTGTCCCTAATCAGAATATGAATTTGATGTTTCCATTTGAGTGGGTTTTCTTGGCTATCATCTAATCCAAACTCTCCACTTGGAGTTTGGTTTATTTGGTGCTAATATCCTCTGAGTATTTGATATATGTGCCAAATTCTACCTGTCTAGCATTGAACTCTCCAGTTTCATGCTATAAAATTTATTACTCTTGTATTCCTGTCTTGGTGACATGACCTTAGGTTGAGTTAGCTTCTTGAGCTGGACACTAGGAGTTCTTTTTTAGCACCCTCAACCCCTTTTCTTAAAACCCCAGAACAAATCCCAGCAATTATTAGGTCCTTTGAGTTTGATGCTAAAATATTTTCAGTTTGCTTCTTTCCCTCCATTTCTATTGCCCCTTAGGATTTTTTTCCAAGAGCATTAAAGGCTGCCTTTCATATAGTCTTTTTTTTTTTTTTGTACCAGGGGTGCTTAACCACTGGGCCACATCCCCACCACTGTTTATTTTTATATTTTATTTTTTTGTTTTTGAAACAGGGTCTCACTAAGTTGCTGAGGGCCTAAGTTGCTGAGGCTGGCTTTGACTCTCCTACTTCAGCCTCCCAAGCCACTGGGATTACAGGCATGTGCCATGGCACCTGGCTTGTCTTTCTGTATTCTTAATCTACTTATTTAGTGTTGTAAAAAGGGTTTTTTTTTTTTTTTTTTTTTAAAGCATAAATTTAAAAAAAAATATGTTTTTTTCTTAAATACCATTTAAATTCTTTTGCTTCTTATTCCCTTTAAGATAAGGCTTCTGGCTGGGAATGTGGCTCAGTGGTAGAGCACATGCCTTGCACGTGCAAGGCCCTTGGTTTGATCCCTAGCAGTGGGGTGGGGGGGAGCTTCCTTTATCCCGACCTTCTCTCCCCATCTGCTGCTCTTTCCTTCCATCCATGCCAGTGCCTCTAACCTTTGGTAGCATTTAAGTTCCTCTTTTATCACATTCCCAACTTCTCCCCCAGCTACCTGCTGAGCCCCTACATGCTGGACTAGAGCTTCACTTTCCCTGCCACTCCTCCCCACTTCCAGTTTCTTTATAGTCCCATAGTACTTTAAACTTTCCCACTTTGGTAGATTCACCATACTTACCCTTGTTCACTTCTCCATCTCCTCTACTGAGTTACAAGCTTCTGTGGGTAAGGGTCTCACTCTGTTCCAAGTCAGAATCTATCCTGTGTGGAGTTGATAGCAGTAACCATGGTGATGCCATTATCATTGTCATTTTGTAGATAACAAAATGGAATCAGTTTTTTAAAACATGTATTTTTTAGAATAGTGAATGAAGGCTTTTCTGAAATGCAGACCTGAGGGTTGACAGTTGAACCTGGTTTAGAATTTATTATTTATTCTCTAATGAATAGTTACTGGGCTGTGGGAAAATGGCATCTTGTTAATGACTATACATGATTTTAAAAAATTAAACAGAGCACTGGGGATGTGGCTCAGTGGTAGAGCACTTGTCTAGCATGTGCAAAACCCTGCGTTTCATCACAGCACTACCAAAACAACATAAAACCCCCAGATACCAGGGCTATTTATTATATACATTTTATTTGTTCATTTGAGAAGTCTGAAGTTACTAATAATATGGATCTTAATGTCGTTTCACTTTACTTGGATACTTCAAAAACATGACCATTTTTTCTCATTTTCAAATCCAGGCAGGCTTGTAGATCAAGGGACTGTAAATGTCGCAAAAAGTTAGGAAGTAGGAACATTTGTGATCAAGGCCTAAAACTAATGTTTTTGCAGGTTTAGCTATACTGATTAGAATATGCTGAATTCATTTCTATGCATTTTTCATCAGCACCTCATGTAGAAGAGGAAAAGGCAGAATCTTTCATTAATCTACCTGTAAATCACTCAGTTTTGAAATGAGAAGTAGACAGGCTCCTTGACACTGTGTTGAGGTGGATTTGCCTGCCTGCCCATGGCCAAGGAGGCCTGTTCTACTTACAGCACGGTAATAAGCAGCAATGATACCATTGATGTTTCCCCAGATCACTAGATTGACTCTTGCCACGATTTAGTTCTGAAGTCAAAGGGATTAAGGCAGATTTCATGGTCATGAAAGTGAATTTGTCATGAATTACATATATACTTCAGCTGGCTATTTAAGGTTCTCCATGCATAATCCCCAAAGGGACCTCAATTTCTTCAGATTGGTGTCCCACTGCCCCCATGGGCCTGCCCAGCTGCAGGTATCTCCTGGGCTGGCTCTGGGCTTTCCACCTGGGTCAAGCTGTTCCCTTGTGCAGGCCCCCTGACGCTCCCCCAGGGCCCATCCCAAACACTGCTTTCCTGGGCAGCCTTCCCCCATCTCCCTCCCAGGTCAGGCCCTCCTCCTCCCATTTTGCTCTTGGTATTTACCACCTGTGTTTTTGTGTCCTGGTTCACCTGCTTCATCCCCCTCATTAACCTGTCGCCTTCTGCCTCACTCCTCTGGATTGTGGCTTCTTGCCTGTGATGGCCCCTGTGGCTCCTTCACATGAATCTGCCTAACTCCTTGCCCTTCGTGATGCATCCTTCCATGAAGACAGCTGTCCAGCACCACACTGTCTAAGCTGTCCCTGTCCCATGGCTGAGCCAATCTGTCTTCTATACTACAGCATCTTTCTCAGACATGCCTGATATTTCCACTCTCTCATTTACAAGCTTTCTTGCCACTTTATGTTGTTAAGGGATATGTCTATATGCAGTAAACATTTAAAGAAATACCAGAAGGATGGACTCTAAAAACAGTGCAGGGGCTAGTGGAGAGATGTGCTGTTGTTTTGTTTGTTTGTTTCTTTTCTTTTTTTTTTTTTTTTAGTTGTAGGTGGACACAATACCTTTATTTTATTCCTGTGGTGCTGAGGATCAAACACAGGGCCTCACACATTCGAGACGAGTCCTCTACCACTGAGCCATAGCCTCAGCCCCCTTGCTTTGTTTCTTAAGCTGAGTTTGTGTTCATGGTATTCTCCCTTACATCTAAATCTTTGTTGTTGTTGTTGGGTACTAGGGATTGAACTGAGGAGCACTCGACCACTGAGCCACATCCCCAGCCCTGATTTTGTATTTTCTCACTGAGTTGCTAAGTGCCTCGCTTTTGCTGAGGCTGGCTTTGAACTTGCAATCCTCCTGCCTCAGGCTCCCGAGCCACTGGGATTACAGGTTTGCACCACTATGCCGGGCTTCCCTTACATCTAAAATATTTCAATTTTAAAACACATCACATTGCCTGTGGTTAAGCGCCCAGTCCCTAGTAGAACATTCAAGACTCTGCACAGCTCTTGTTCCCAACTCACTTCCTAGCTTGGGCCTCTACCCTGAGCCTCCCTTGTCTGCCTGTCACTGTCCTCTGAACATTTCTCACAGTTGAAACCTTGTTGCTTTGATTTGGGGGTATTATTGTTACTTGTTCCTTGAATTCCTTTTCATATCTGGTCACATAATAACCTCCTACTCAGTCTTTAATTTCTGCTGTGATTTTTTACATCTTTTTAGGTGTTTTATCTAACATTCCTTTTTTTTTTTTTTTTTTTGAGAATTCACTGTCACCTTATCTGCCTATTTTCTAGTACTTTTCTATGATATGTTTTAGTGTATTATAATGCATGTTTATCTGTTTTCCCAAGGTTGTGAGCTCTTGGAGGACATATTTGTAATTTGTTTATCCTTGGGTTCTTGGCATCTGATGCAGAGATGTTCAGTAAATGTTTGGGAAATTGATGAGTAGTAGATACAAGATAAATGTTTATAATTAAAACGTTTTTGTAAGAGTGTCCCAAAAGAATAAAATAAAATAAAACACCCTCCAAAACAAGTTGAAAGGAGTATCTTTTGGGCTCAATAGCTGACATTTTGATGACAGATTCAATGAATTTACACATGGATTTCCTAATTCAAACCATGATTTGCTTATACTCTATTTTTTTCTACTTTTCCCATTTATTTTACTATTGTTACTTTATTTAAATAGCCATTCATGCTCCCTCTCCTCTTTTCTCCTCCATCACCATGGAGTGTGTTTCTGGTGTCTGTGGATGTCTTCATAGTTGTGTGTGTATATGTGTCTGTGTGTCTGTCCATCTGTGTTTCTCTCATATGGAAGTAGAGCCTGGCTGTTAGCTGGTACCACTTACTGCGGGCATGAATTCTGCCATCAGTCCTGCTTGCTCTGGGACAGAGAAGCAACACATCCATTTGGAGGAGAGGCTGCAGAGTTTATTTCTGTGGCAGACGTGTCCCACTGCGGAGCTGTAATAACCATAATGAAGGAGGATTATGCAGTATTAGGTTTATGAAGGGTGCACCAGTCTGTTACCAGGGTCAGTGGTGACATCTCAAGCCAGCAATTAGGTTTTATTTAAGATTCCAGGAGGCAATTAGCATACCCTTCTGCCAAGGGAAACCTGGGATCTCTGCAGCATATTCCTTATCATTGGACATGGTGTCAAATGTGCTTTAGATGATGAAGTTACACATTTTTAAAGATATAAGCATGTCTCCAAATGATCATTTGAAAAACAGTGTTGACTTTAAACACCCTGGGTTCAAATCTGTGGGTTATACTAATGTGCGTTCTGGATGCATTGTGTTTTTTAAGTCAATACATGGTTTAAAAGATCAAATAAATTATTTTATTCACAGGCAAGGAATCTGATAGGGAATATTATATCATTATGTGATTTATGAGGGGGAAAGTGTGACTGATGTGAAATGAATCAAGACTCCAAAACAATGAAATGACACCTACTGATCTTAATTATATTCTTTAGAAAATTATTGTTTTACTTAAGAGGCATCTAAAAATAAAGGCTGGAAAGGATGATTTGTGCTGCGCTTCTGCTGAGCAGCTGTCTGGTTGTTTTCGAAATGAGGCTTATTTTCTGCATGCCAGGTTAGGTATAAATATGTACTTTGTGTCCCTTCATCCTTATGAATGTGTTTAGGATTTTTAGCTCTGCCTGGGAATATGAAGTTATATTTGGTTAAGTTGTTCAAACAAATTTCCTTTCCTCCTTTACTCCTTCCTATTACCTCTTTCACTTCCTCCCTCTCCTCCTTCCTTCATTTGGTATAAATTATCTCCACTTGGAGGATTTGATAGATTAACTACCATATGCATATTCAAAATTAGTGTCTCTTCAGGTGTGACAAAAGGGAGCAAGGCACAGAGCACAGCATCAGGCCCCGGCTGGGAGGCGGTGCAGAGTTCAGGGTAGGAGGTCCCTTTCCACAGGATAATTAGGCTAGTGGGCTGCTGTTTGGTTCTTGGTTTGCATTATTATTTTTTCTCACTTGCAAACTGATAAAACTATAGTAATGACCGAGCATAGCACTTTGAACTGTGTGTACGTTAGTGCATGAAAGACTGAGAAGCCTTGCAGGTAACGAAAATGTCCAGAGCTAGATTCATTTTAGCAAGGATAGTCTTTTTTTTTTTTTTTTTTTTTTTTTTTTTTTTTTTTGTTTTTTTTTAATTTCATGGGACACCTGTAATCTTAAAGGAACAGTAATATGACATGGAATACTTCCTAGAGAAATCTTTGTTTAGAAGGTGCCTGGGATAGAAAAGACCATTTTTTTTTTTTTTTTGTTTTTATTTTTTTTTAAACTTGTTCTAATTAGTTATACATGACAGTAGAATACATTTATGTTCTTTGATATACATAAATGGGATATAATTTCTTATTTCTCTGATTGTACATGTTGTAGAATCACACTGGTCATGCACTCATATATGTACATAAGGTAATAATAATGTCTGTTTCATTCTACTATCCTTAATTCAACTTCATAGTATAATACTTGGATTGTTAAACATTTCAGCTCTTGATTAGCAGACCAGAATTAGCTTTAATTAAAAAAAAATTTAACTGGACTTTTTAGAACATAGTACAAGAGCAGTTCTAAAGTAAAATATTAGGACTTTATTCACAAAATCAAGTTTTAGGGGAAGTTTAAAGGACAGTAAACATTTGGTTTAATTTTTATTATTTATAATACATTGAAGTGTAAGGTTCAGATTAAATTTGTGGCACGATAGGAGACTCACCCTTCAAAGAATGATTCCCATATATTCAGTAGTTTGTTTTACTGAAGCCAGAAAGTGAGGGTAATATATATACTATTAAATAAATCTTGGTTCTGCATGTTCTGGCCATGAGCTTTTCTCTTCCCACTTTATTTACAATACTTCCAAGAAACAAGCAGGCAGGCTTGGGAGGGCTTCAGAAATGTCATTGCAATTATTTTATTAACAGCTGCCTCTATTTAAATTGTTTGTGTAATCAGGCATTCACAAAGACATTGTGAATATAATATGATCAAGTGCATTTGCCCCTTCCTCCCCTCCTTCCTTCCTTCTCCTCTCTTTCCTTTCATCCATCCATCAGTTTAATAAATGTACTTTGATGGTTTTGAAGGTGGCAATGTCTTCCCATGGTCCTGAACTTTAAAAGAGTAAGCAGTTTGTAACATAACCATTAGCACCATGTGGTAGCCATTCAGCACTTGAAATTAACTAGTTTGAGTTCAAGTGTTGCTGTCAGTATTAAATACTCACGACTTTGAAGAGTTAGTACAAAAAGAAAAATGTAAAATATCTCATGGCTTTTTAAATTGATTACATATTGAAATGTTAATATTTTGGACCTATGGAGTTAAATTTATTATCAAAATTAGTTTCACCAGGACTGATTTGCTTTTTATATGTGACTACAAGAAAAAAAAAAAAATCCCTACATGGCTTGCATTTGTGGTTCATGTTATATATATTTTTGGGGCTATTTTAGATGGTTATCAAACTATTCTAGGAGCCCTGCTCCTTTAGTGATGCTTCAGAGGACTGGGGAAAGAGTGGTTAGAGGCAGAAACTGGAAATAGCTGTTGGTGATGGTAAGAAGCAAGCCTGATGACACCTGAGACAACCAACAGAAAGAGACTAATATTAGCCTGCATTTATTTAGTGCTTGCCATGTGCAAACACTTTGTCTAGCACTTAAGTGGATTATCTTTCTTGATGTTTACATCAACCCCTGTGAAGTTAATGGCCTGTTTTAGAGCACTGTCATTGGCCCGTTTTTTAGAGTTGAGAAAGCTAGGGCTTAGAAGGGCTAAGTAGCTTGCACAAGATCCAACAACTAGTAAATAAATACCAGTTTATTCTGCAACCTCACTTGTGTGCAAATACTGGTAAGTGATGAGCTGAGTGTGAGATCCTGGGCATGAATCCGGAGCTTGTGCTTGTCACCACTCTGCCTTACTACCTCTCAACGCAAAAGAGGGAGCACTACCATCCCAGCCTTTTCCTCATTCAGTGTCCACCAGTGGTCCTCATTCTTCTCCACAGTAATGAAGCATAGCACCTTCCAATTACAGAAGATGCTACAACAATTGATGTTCCTAAGAATGAACTCACTCTATCAAGAAATGATAAAATTATGCTGGAGTTCTCTGTCTACTAACCCCATTTTTTCTCAATTAGGAAGCTATTTAACAGAAATTGTTTTTAAAAACTTAAAAAATACTTTTTTTTTTTTTTTTGGTATCAGGGATTGAACTTAGGGGCACTTAACCACTGAGCCACATCCCCAGCCCTGTTTTGTATTTTATTTAGAGACAAGGTCTCACTGAGTTGCTTAGTGCCTTGCTTTTTGCTGAGGTTGGCTTTTGAACTCATGATCCTCCTGCCTCAGCCTCTGGAGCTGCTGGGATTACAGGCTGCACCACTGCGCCCAGCTGAAATATACTTTAGATACTTTTTTTTAAACAAACAGGTTTTTGTACTTCTTACAAGTACAGATTTTGTAAATACAAGCATTAGACTATTTTTTCTTTCCTTAATGTATCAATTAAAAAAAAAAAGTAGAAAGTACCCACAGATCTCTTCCAAGCTACTTTAAAAACTTATTTTTTCCAGTCTATGTTCATATGTAGACATATTTTCTTAGTTATAGCTTTGTATTCTTCTTTGCGAATACCCATGCTTTCCACACTTAACTAAAATTTTGAATAAAATTACATAGATTGATATGATATAAATTTCTTTATTGTTTTCACTATTGGAAGCACATGCATTTTACATATTTGCTACCCTATAAGAGATGATACGTGATACATTAATTTTTTTTATTGTTGAATTTATTTCAGGATAAACTTCTGTAAGCAGGGATTATTAGGATAAACATTTTTATAATTCTTGAATTGGACAGATGCAACGGAATTTCACACATAGGTCACAAAGATAAATTTAAAGACAACACACTTTATTTTCAGATAGCTGAGGGGCATCTTTCAGATTGCTAAGTGCCTCGCCATTGCTGAGGCTGGCTTTGAACTCGTGGTTGCTTGCACAACTTTTTTGATGCTGATAAAGTTGATTTTGTCCCAGGCAATAGTTTCTCCTTTCTCCTAATTCTTGGTTTTGTCAGTTTTTACAGCTCTCTTGTTTATAGTTTGACAAAAGTATTGTTGAACTGTAAATCATACTAAGGCTGAATAATAACCCTTGGATTAGATTCACTTTTGCCATAAATATTCACTAATCCTTACATCATTAGAAATAGAAAAGTTTGTTGGATAGAAATATTTGTTAGGAGTATGGTGGACACAGAATTTCTGGGAAATATATTTACAAATGTTAGCACATAACACCTATAGCACATAACACATGATAATAACAAATTTTAAAAGATATATGTTGCCATATATGAACATATACTTCATAAAAAAAAAAAGAAATAATTATATAAATGATTATATCTTTCTCGGTTAATTAATTCCTGGTGCTTATTCACTAGCTGTCATGGTACCTCCTTTTATTTTTGTTTACTTTTTTCAAATATGTAATTTTTTATATTAGCCACTCTATAGCTTATGATATTTTGATGACAAGCTATTGTTTTTTGCCATGTTAACAAAAAAGTTTCCAACATCTTAGTGGCTTACAGCTTTAATTTCCTGTCTACTATATGTTTGTGCTTTGAGTGGGCTGCAGCTCAGCTCATATCTTGTATGAAGTAGGTTCAATTGTGCTTTACATGTTTTCTCATTCTGGGATTCTGGCTAAAGGATAGTCCCTGTCTGGGCCATGCTGTTTTCATGGCGTGGTGAAAAGCATGTAATTTCATTTAAAGCTGACATGTAGAGGTGGCAAAAAGGTTGTCTGCTCACATCTCACTGATCAAAGTGTATCATGTGGCCAAGGCAAAAGTCATTCAGTTGGGGACTGGTATTCGTCCCTTAGGATTCCCAGGCACGTCATGGGGAAATGGACAGAATATATTATAGGAAGGAAGCAAAGATTCGGGATCAATAATTGCATCTTTTATTATAATTGTCATTTGATATTTAGATTATGTCGATTTTTAGCAATTACAAATAGCATCTTCATAAAGATTGTTGAACTAATTACATTTATTTTACTTGGAGACTGTTTCCTTAGTGTATGGCTTCCAAAGTGGATTCTGGGGGTCAGAGGGCAAGAATTGCTTGTAGATCTTGTTACAGGCTGCCAGATTGCTCCCTGGAAAGACTATCAGCTTATCATGTCATCATTAATATTTAAGTTTACAATTTTCCTCATATCCTGCTACTTCTGGGTTCTGCAATTTTCATAGTTTACAGTTTTGCAGTTACTAATGATGGTATTTTTCAACCAAAATTCTTAGAACAAATTGTGTCGTTGTTCATCTAATAAGTTGAATAAAGCAAGGGCTGTGTATAGTTTCCTTTCCTGGTTTCTGAAAGTCATTGTAAAAAATATGCATTTTCATTCTGTCTTTGTTTCCTTTGCTTTACATTTTTTCTCAGTAACTGTCTCTGAAACACATTTTTATTCTTACATTAAAGTAAAGCAGTGAAAAAAGCAAAAAATGAAACACATACTTTGTAGGAGATTTGACAACTTTTATCTGAATCAAATCATAATATTGTGATTCTGCAAGGTCCAAATCTCTATAAATTGCTGAATTTTGTTGCATATTTTAAAATCTTATCAGAGGGAATTTATTATTGTTCTCTTACCTAACATATTGGATGGTTTTTAATTCCATTATTTTTAGGTTTGCTGGTTGCTGTATGGTTTACCCAAAAGAAAATGCCACATTGAAACATAACACGTGTGTTCCTTTCTCCTCCCAAACTGTAAAGGAAGGCTTCTCATTGCTGACTGTATCTTCTAACTCCATTGACTTTACAGGTGTCAGGTTGCTGGCTGCTACAGTGTCTTTGGCCTCTGCTTATAAACACTGGTGTCTAGACATACCTATAAACATTCTTGGTTCTGCTTTCTCAGGTGAGGCCCTGAGACCTTACAGCAGAGGCAAGAAAACTTGGGGGGCAGACCAATTCCAAGTCCACAGGCAAGGGAGAGGTGGGAGAGAGAGCAGAGGGAAAGGAGGGAGTGTAGGAATGGGAAGGCTAGATGGACTTTGGGAATGGTAGTTGGATCTTGCAACTACCATTAGAGAGCAAATGCCTCACACCTCATTTGACAAAGGAATGTCAAAAAATCCTCAGAACTGAGGAATTTGAGAAATCCTGTATTTTGAGAAACAGCCTGGTGAAACTGGTAAGAAATATTACAGCTCTGTGAGAAGGAAGTGCAAGTGTGCAAGGAGCAACTTGATGTGTGTCAGTGTGTGAACCAGAGTTTATTTGAACAGCAGTAGTTACTGGCTGCAGAATGTTAAAAAGGGTGAGTACTAGTATTTGTGGTGTGAATTTTAAGTCTTGCATGCCTGTTGAAGAAATATGAATTTGAATAGATTTGCCATGAAAGTTTTTGCACTTTTTTTCCCCCTGAAATGGATTTTTATATCAATTTCAGTTCACTTTATGGAAGCCTTCCTGGAATTCATTGCAATTTCTTTGAAAGTTAAGGACCTGTTGGTTTATGGAGATTTTGGTTTTGGAGTAGGTACATCTTTTGGGGAAATTGGTTAGTAAGGCTCAGAGTAAATGGAACGAGCATATTTTGTGTTAATATAGAAGAAACCAAGCAATTACAGAATAAAAGCCTTTAAACATCCAAACAGTAAAATAGTATGCTTATTCATGTTGAGTTGTTCCATATCTTGTCTGAGTTTATAAAAAGATTACTTACTGAACTCTTCTTAAAGGTTGTCATGTACATGATAAATGTTTCCGTATGTTGCCAATGGTTTTGACAATAAAAGGAGTGTATATCCTTGTCACGTGTTCTGCTTCACGGAGTTCTTTATTTTGGGAGAGCTGAGGCTAAGGGAGTAAAATTTTCTAATATGTGTGGAGCTTTTTGCTCTGGGCAATAGCCCACGGGACCTTGTGGTCATCAGTACACATTTGTTGATGTCTGTGAATTGTTGGTGGTTGTTTGTAAGGAGGGCAGTGGCCAGAACCGTGTTCTCTCTAGTCTCCTTGCTGCAGATCCATGGAGGGCATGTGTAGCACCATCTGTTTTGCTAATGTGCTCAATTGTCAAGTGCAAGTGTATTTTCTGTGTAGCTGTCTTGTGTGTGACCTGTCACCATCGTTCCCTCCTCATTCTGCTGCTTCAACGACTTCAATCTCTCACACACACACATACTTATGGCCAAGTGTTCATGACATAGGATCAGGACCATCTTCTTGACTTTCAGGCTGTGGGTTTCAAATTGACACCCATTTTTTTAAAATGACAGTACTTAAGCTTTTAAAAATATTGCAAGAGGGGGCTGGGGCTGTGGCTCAGCGGCAGAGCGCTCGCCTTGCACGTGTGCGGCCCGGGTTCGATCCTCAGCACCACGTAAACATAAATACATTGCATTGTGTACAACTAAAGTAAATAAATAAAATATTAAAAAAAAAATATTGCAAGAGTGTTCACACTAATCTTCCTGCTACTCAGGTATATCCTGTCTTCATTTTCTTTCTAAACGATCCACCATATAATTATAAATATATCATATACACAGAATAATATATTGAGGGAATACTTTTTTTTTTTTTTTTTTGCTCCCCACCCCCAGTTTATATTTACTTCTCTTTTCTTTCTTTCTTTCTATTTTGTTTTTGGTACAAGGGATCAAACCCATGGCCTTGCTCATGCTAAGTATGCATTCTACCACTGAACTATACCCCACCCCCACTAATCTTTTATTAACATTTTTCCCTGCTCCTACCTATTAAGATATTTATAATGATAATGGTATATCGCTCATTGAGTTAGTATGTTATAATTAGCAATTTTAATTTATTTATTATTTGGGTTAAAATTAGCTATTATAAATAGGTCATTAATTAATCTTTGTATATGTAGTGTCCTTCTTTCAAATTATTTTTTGGGATGAATATCCAGGAGAAGGATTAATATGTCAAAGAAAATAACATTCACGTTTTTATGTTCTTAGTTGGTAAAACTCCTCTCCCAATGATTGCCCCATTTATATACTGCCAGATTTCGTGATTTGTAAGCCTCATATTTAGTCATTGTTTTAGCTTCATTTTACAGATTCATATTAAATATTTATTATTAGGCTATTGATGATGGGAAATAAGTCTTTTATGCTATTGTTAGTCCTTGGGAGGTGCTCTGTAACTTTTGATAAGTTAAACTTTAGAAAGAAGTTCTTATCAATAAGTTAGTGTTTCCAGTATTGTAACTATTCATCTTTCTGTGTACCTTATTGATTTTTAAATGTTCTTTATAAGTTTTTTTTTTTTTTTTTTTTTTTTTTTTTTTTGTGGTACCAGGGATTGAACTCAGGGGCACTCGTCCACTGGGTCACATCCCCAGCCCTTTTTTGTATTTTTATTTAGAGACAGGGTCTCACTGAGTTACTAAGTGCCTCGCCATTGCTGAGGCTGGCTTTGAACTCGCGATCCTCCTGCCTCAGCCTCCCAAAGTGCTGGGATTACAGGCGTGCGCCACCGCGCCCGGCTTCTTTATAAGTTTTTAATGAAAAGCTCTGATGAAGAAAATACTGAAACCCATACTGCACATTCTAACTGATTTCCCGGTACCCTGTAGATTTTCCTGTTTGATTGATTGCATGTCACTAAGATGCTTCCCAGCAGCATTTCTGAGCTACTGTGAAATCCAGACCATTTTTTAGCTATATGACTCTTCTGAATCTTGAGTGTATCTCCTATGAAGAAATACTGTTACACCAATAGAAATTGGGGGTTCACGAAAGGAATATTGAAGTGTTAAAACTGTAATTGCTTTTTAGGGGAGTCCTTGAATAAGTGCAGATGTGCCATGCATGCATTGAGGCCCTCTTCCTTTTATTACAATAGTTTGGGTGATAAATTCCCTTCATTCAAGATTTTTTAATACTAAATTGATTTGCCCAAACACTAGCCCTTTTGGGTTGAGAATGAGCTGAATCTCCTTGGCAATCAGATTTCTTAATATAAATTTCGAATTTGGCATTGGTCACTCCTGGTTGAACTCATAAAATCAAGTTCCCCTGGGCTGGGGTTGTGGCTCAGCGGCAGAGCGCTCGCCTTGCACGTGCCCGGCCCGGGTTCAATCCTCAGCACCACGTAAACATAAATGCATTGCATTGTGCACAACTAAAGTAAATAAATTAAAAAAAAAAAATCAAGTTCCCGAAGAGGCAGAGCAAAAGAACAGATCCAGTATGCTAGAGAGAAACCCCTGCCTGTAGGCAGAAACCTGCAGTGACCCTGGACCATCTTTCTTGTCCTTCTGTCTTGGATGAAGAGTTCTCCTAAGGCAGAGGCTCTGCTGCTGCCTTCTCTGGGAGCTACACCTGGTCTTGTTTATATCACCTGCTCTTTACCTCTTCACTATTCCCTTTCCTCTCTTTGAGATTCTACTTTTTTGTCCTTTTCTGTCCCCTATTGTTTCTTCCACACATCTCCAATTTGAATAAAAAACAAAACAAAATGCTACCTGGAATTTCAAACATTGTCAATCAAGATGCCTCTTCTCTGTTGTGTTTGGGTCAGTCCACCCCCAAATCTTGGGTTTAATCTTGGGTTCCTTCCATTTGGGTTGTGCCCAGAGAACTGCATCTTTGCTACTAAAGTACTACTCTGTTGTGTGTGCCGGCTCACTCTCATCTGAGGACTTTGAGTCCTTAATAGATTCTAAAGGTAGTCTATTATGTGTTTTACCGGCAATTGGAAAAGGTTCAGAAACTACTTCTCAATAAATTATTATTTGACCTTTAGAAAATAAACGGTGACTTTTTGAATTACTGTCAGTAATGTATACTCTAACTTGAGCTTCTTTTAATCACTTAGACATCCAAGAAAGCTACCCAGGCATCATTAGAAGGGACTCTATCTTGCTGCAAGAGAGTCCCTTAGGCCATGTAAGATGAAACCACTCTGTGTAGATGTGTAATGGGCCAAGTGCCTTTTGAATTTCTGCAAGCTCTCCCACCACCCCCACCATGCCTGTGTGTTTTAGTGGAAAGTGCACTCCTGTGGAATTTCAGAAACCTAAGTCCAATTTCTGCCACTAATTAGCTGTTGTGGTTTTAGGTGAGTTACTTAGCCACTCATAACTCAGTTTCCCTGTCCTCATCAGAGGCAGTTGATCTAGTAGAATATGATTCCTCAGATTCCCATTTCCATAAGTCTGTAAAAAATCTACTCATTCCACAAAACGTTTTGTCTTAACTCTGGGGTTGAATTTGTGGTCAAAGCAAAGAAGGAAACCTCCGTGCTTTACTCTTCTCAGAAGAAACTACTAGTTTTTGGATTTATTTTTGTCCAGGGAAAGATTAAAGTCGCAAATTTATATAGTAAATATAGACTTTGTTTTTGCAGTGATAGTTCACTTTATTTAAACGATTTAGTAGGATATCGTGTTGACCATCCCCAGGAAAAAAATGGGGTGGTGATATGATGTGCAATATTCTTGTTTTTGGATTCATTGACAGTAATATTTATTTATTATTTTGGTGCTAGGGATTAAACCCAGGGCCTTGCACATACTACCCGAGCTACATCCCTAGCCTAAATTAACATTAATTTTGTGTGGATGTATTTTCAGTTTCGCTGTGGTCATTTAGGTCATTTGAGATAGGTGTTGTCCCATCAGAGGTTGGAAGTCAGCGGATGTGAGGAGTAGTGGAATTTAGCAGAAGTTTCTCATATTATGGGAAAAGATACCTATCCTATGGTACCTCCCTGCCATGGTAAAACATTTCTTTAGGTCATTGAGTGGTTACTGACTTCCTAGTGATTGCATGTGTTTAATGGTCAGTGCATTGGGTAGTGCTGATACTGTGTAACTCTTTTGCATGAGTGTGGCTTACTATGTTAAGTGTGTGTCTCTTTGGCCTGCTCTGAGCTTGTTTCCTTTTGGGAATTGCAACATCATCTCGCCAGGGTTTTAGGTTTCCTGACACCCTCTGGGGCAGATTTCTTTATAGGATACACATATTACATTAATTTGCTTTGAGAATTTCATCACTTATTTTGAAATAATTTGAGACATTGGGGGTGTTTCAAATTCTGTGCTGGAAGTCTTCAGTCTAGAGATCAGGATGTAATGAAAGACAAAAGAGGGAAGATTAGGAAGGGTGTGTGTGTGACTAACTTCCAAATAGGGAACCATAACTGGTATGTGAGGGGTTGCTGGAGAGAAGCATAGTTTGAAAAAAAGAAACAACAACAAAAAAATTCCCCAGTACACATGTTGTCTTTCTATGATCATGCCTGGTTTGCAGGTTGAGTATCCCTTATCTGAAGTGCTTAGGACCAGAAGCATTTCAGATTTTGGAATATTTGCAGACATTACTTGTTGACCATCCCTAATATGGAAATCTAAAATCCTTAATGCTTCAAAATCCAAACCTTTTTGAGTGTCATGTTGTGATACCTCAGTGCTCGAAAGTTTTCAGATTTTGGATTTTCAGATTAGGGATGCTCAACATGTATTTTGAGTCCTTTTATATATATATATATATATATATATATATATATATATATATATATTTTTTTTTTTTTTTTTTTGTGGTACCAGGGATTGAACTCAGGGGCACTCGTCCTCTGGGTCACATCCCCAGCCCTTTTTTGTATTTTATTTAGAGACAGGGTCTCACTGAGTTGCTAAGTGCCTCGCCATTGCTGAGGCTGGCTTTGAACTCGCAATCCTCCTGCCTCAGCCTCCCAAGTGCTGGGATTACAGGCGTGCGCCCACCGCGCCCGGCCCTTTTATATTTTTAAATTTGTTTCATGTTGCTTACTTTCTACTCTAGCAACTGAATTTTAATTTAACCAAAAACCTCTATTTTTTGTTTTCCTTTGAGACATAGACACACACAATTTATTTTTATCGAAATGAATTTTTGTTCTTTTCTTTTTCATATACTACTTTGACTCGTGGATGTTGCCTTCCCTTCTCTGCCTACTTTATAAAGGAATGGTCCCAAAAGTTTGTCAATCAGCTCAGAATGAGGACTTGGTTTTCAATGGAATGATGTTAAAATTGGTGCTATGTTCCTGTTTGGTAAAAACTCTGTTGCCCCTTTTATAGCATACTGTAGAATCTAGCCACTCTTTCAAGTACTATTTCATTGCAAAAAATGAGTTCCCAGCTCCAAGACTCAGTGACAGGAGCTAGAGGCTTCTAGTCAGCCCCAGCACGAGGTGGAGCTCCAGGATCTGTATAGAGCTAGTGTTCCTGGGGTCTGCTGCCTAGTGAATACTGCTAAAGGACATTTCCATTCCCTGTGAAGCTTTGACTGAAACTGTACTTAGTGCACACTTCCACCTGAATCCCCCTGGTTGTCAAATCTGTGGATCCAATCTGAGTATGTCATCTGGTTTTATTATTGGTTATGAAGTTCTACCAATAAGGGATGTGCAAGGAAAAGATAAGAGGGGGTGTGGACTGGAAGCATTGGGAGATGGTATTGACCCTTGGATGCCAGGTGCAAGGACACTGCCTCTATAATGATGGGTCAGACCTTTCCTTGTAGAGTTTATGTTGTAGATTGCCCAAGGATTAATTGTGTATCAGTTTTCTGTTATTTTAATTGCTTCCCTGAGCCTTAAAAGTCAGAAAAAGTGTGTCAGTATTTTGGTTCACAATTGACTCCTGATCACCACTGTAATTTTAAAGATCTGGAGTTGGTATTTCTCTGCTTCTTCATAGTCCTAGTGGCTGTCTCTTTTTCCCAGCGTTTTGAAATGTAATTTATCTCACCTGCAATTTTATGAATTATTAAACATGAAGTTGCATGTTAAATCATTAGAGACACAGTGGTTAGCTTTTAAAACTTTACTCTGTTTTGCCCCTCTGATGGTCTTCATTTACACTTCTCTTGTCCTGTGTTTAAATAGCCTGGAGTCAGCTAACTGCACTCTTAAGCAACCTCCTCCACTTATCACCATTTGGTTTAGGCTCAAGGAATGTTAGCTATTTTTTTCTGCTGATTTAAGAAAAAATGTAATTAGGACAATGGGCTTGTTCCTGAAGTTGATATAAAGCATGTATTGCATATGTATTTCTTGGTTATATCTTCCTTGCCTCAGTGCTTGTATTCTGAATGTTTCTTTTCTGAAAATAGATAATGATTTGAGTTGGTTGAAATAACTATTTGTCGATCAGTCATTTTGCAGGTTGTTTTTGAAAAGTTGAGTAGCCCCTATAATTTGAAATGTTCAGGACCAGAAGTGGTTCAGATTTCAGATTTTTTCCAATTTTGCAATATTTGCATGGACTTTACCTGGCTGAGCTTCTCTAATCTGAAAATCCAAAATCCAAAATGTTCCCAAATCTGCGTGTTGATGCATTTTGTATTTTCAATTAGGGATGTTTAACTTGTATTAGTTTAATCTAAAGTTTGTGGGGGTGGTAATTGTACCAACCCCCAAATTAGCCATAGGTTTCCATATTCCATTGAACCTACTTTTGAATCTCTAAGATGCTACATAACTGATATGAAATCTCATTCTTTTTTTTTTAAACATTTATTTATTTGCTTTAGTTGTACACAATGCATTTATTTTTACGTGGTGCTGAGGATCGAACCCGGGCCACACACGTGCTAGGTGAGCGCTCTACTGCTGAGCCACAATTTCAGCCCCTGAAATCTCATTCTTATGAAGAAAAACGACTCAAGAAGACTTTGACTTATATTTTCTTGCAAAGAAAGTAAAAATTAAAATACCTTGAAACATGGAAGCCTGTTGAACAATTGGGAACATCTGCTGAATCAGTGTTGCCTAGGCTTTTCTTAACTTCCTATTTTTCTACCTTTAGTAGTTTTTCTTATTGAATTCTTCTCGCTCTTTCTTGTTTCTATTTGTTTATGCCATCATCAGTATTTGAATTTTTTTTTTTTTTTTTTTGGTACCGGAGATTGGACTCGGGGGCGGGGGGGTACTCGACCACTGGGCCACATCCCCAGCCCTTTTTTGTATTTTATTAGAGACAGGGTCTCACTGAGTTGCTAAGTGCCTCGCCATTGCTGAGGCTGGCTTTGAACTCGTGATCCTCCTGCCTCAGCCTCCCAAGTGCTGGGATTACAGGCGTGCGCCACTGAGCCTGGCTTTCAGCTTAGTATTTGTACATTTTATTTTTCTCGCAAGGCAGGGATCTGCTGTTTTAAATGTATAGTTATATCAGAAAGTTCTTTTTGTACCTGGTCTAGAGGTTAAGTCCTTATTGTCATTCACTAAGAGACTGCAACTATTTTATGAAAACAATATACAGGGATACACATTTATATGCCAGGTATCTATGTTTGCTGTTATTATGCTACACAGAGGACCTTTTACCCATCCATCCCTTTTTGGTGAAAACATACCTTTGGTTTTTAAATTGCATTGAGACACTTAAAACAAACAAAAAAACCTGTCATTTTCAGAGATAAATTTCATTTTCTATTCAGAAAAGCAGATGACTGTCTTCTCTGAAGTTCCTTCTATGAAATAACAAGTGGATCTGGCAGCCATTGTGAATCTGTTTTTATTTTCCTTGGTGTTACACAAAGCAAGGGTGGCATTTTAGCCCCCTTTAAAGAGTCACTAGCCTGGGGTAAATAACAATTTAGTCCAGGTGGGTAGAAAAGAATGCTTATGACATTCTTTTCTTCAGCTCCATGTGTAACCTCCAAGCAGGAGGTCAGGCCGTAAAACATTTGAGTGAACTGGTGAAATGTTTTGTATTTATTTACAAGGCACTTAATCACAAGACTGATCCCAATAAACTCAACAGGTCAGAGTGATGGAGGAAAGTATATGAGGCATGCAAAACAGTAAAAGTGGGGTCTGGAAGGGTCTGTAGACTGCATTTAACCTGTCCTGCTGTGGAAGGATGGTCACGGCTGGATTTGATGAGGAATGTAATTAGACCCATTCTGTTCCCACCTGCTGCGGAACTGTTGACATTTTGCTTTTAGGTTCCAGGCCTCAAGCAGCATTTGAGTTCTGTTTTGCTTAAAAATTTTCATTCTTTTTCTTTTACATTCTGCACTCAAAAGGTCTCATCTGCCATCCATAGTGCATTTGCTATTTTCTGTTGTGCTTGAGTTGATGGCTCAGTTTCATTGGTTACTGCAGTCTGAGTTAAAGGAAAAAAAAATTCCAAGAACCTTCTCAGTTTTGTCATTTTATTGTTACTATATTTTTTATTTGTTTAGATGTAATTTGTAGAGAATCAACAACAGCAACCAAACCAAACCAAAACAAAAACTCCACCACGCAGTGTCTCTAGATAAGTAATCCATAATATTTTCTTTTTTCTTTGGTACTGGTGATTGAACCCAGGGGCACTTAACCACTGAGCCACATCTCTAGCCCTTTTCAATATTTTATTTAGAGACAGGGTCTCGCTGAGTTGCTTTAGGGCCTCGCTAAATTGCTGAGTCTGGCTTTGAACTCAGGATCCTCCTGCCTCAGCGTCCTGAGCTGCTGGAATTATAAGCATGCACCATTGCGCCTTGCAGTCCATAATATTTCTCCCCAGAAGGCCCACCACATAGTAAGCTCTGGGGTCCAGAGTCAATTCCTGGTATTCTAGGTTTGGCTGCTGCTCCTCTTCTCTTTGTATCTCTTCCAAAAGATGAGCAAACAGGGCTTTCATTTATACTTGGTGGCTCTGAATTTTTATATCACAAATAAAAGATTTCATGGGGTGGGAGGTTTGAGCTCTGTAAATACTAATAATTTGGATTAATTTGAAAGAGCTTTCATTTAATACACTACTAGAAACACAGTTTATACAAGTAGTGATCTCTATGACCTGGCAGAAGTTTAGGCAAGATTCTTTTAATGAGTAAGAAAGACTAATTTAATGTTAGCCTGTTGTACAAATAAGAGTGCTTTGGTTTTAGAAGTGAAATCTTTATTATTATCTGGGCATTTCTATCAATCAGATTCTGTCTGGAATGTATTAGTGTATCTTAGGAAGTTACTTCAGTTTATTATGGATCAGTAAGCATCCTTGAAAACTTGCTGTGTTGCAGGTATCAGATAGGACTAGGTAAGTGAAAAAATTGCTTCTGTGGTGGGGACACAGATGGTATCAGATCCTTTTGAGAGTGGTGAGGGCTTTGATACTGAAATGCAATTGATGCTGCTATGGGATTATGCACCCAATTTTGAGTTTTTTTTTTTTTTTTTTTTTTTTTTTTTTTTTTTTAAATAGCACTGACTAAATTATCTGGGGATATAGTTTAAAACCAGCATGGTTATAATATAAAACAGAACACAGGGCCATTCTTCCTATGATTTTTTTTTTTTCCCTTAGGCTACCATTTGTTTTAGTTTGCTGTTTGAAGGGAAAGACTTTTTTTGTACAGTAACTTTTTAAAATTTTACCTGTTTCAGTTTAGGTGAATATAACTTTATGATAAAATGAATAGCTGCTGTATTTCAAGGTAGCACAAATAACAGATGACTGTCCCCATTCCTTGTTCTCTCCTAGCGGACTTACCTGTTTAGGGGGATTTTGGATGGTCCTTGGGCTCAAGAGAACCCACAGGAAATTCACTTCTGAAGCCTCATCCTCTCTGTGTGAATAAATTATTTGATCATTCTCTACTGTTATTTCATTCTTTGTGAAATGCGTCATCTGCTATAATAGAGGATGGAGAATAATTGTGTTTTAGACTGAAGAGCCTATGTTTGGGATAGTTGGTATAATACAACATTTAGTCTGCTTAATGAACAAATATGTGAAATAAATTGTTGTCGTTCTGGGGATATAATTTTCCAAATTAGAAATAATATTATCTGTGCCGGGCACTGTGGCGCACTCCTGTAATCCCAGCACTTGGGAGGCCGAGGCAGGAGGATCGCGAGTTCAAAGCCAGCTTCAGCAATGACGAGGCACTTAGGAACTCGGTGAGACCCTGTCTCTAATAAAATACAAAAAAGGGCTGGGGATGTGGCCCAGTGGTCGAGTGCCCCTGAGTTCAATCCCTGGTACCAAAAAAAAAAAAAAAGAAATAATATTATCTGTGAATCTACCTAGGAGGTGTCTTTTATTGGTAGTGGTTTTGATAGGGTGGGATCATATTTTGGTTAGTTAGAAATATCTCTAATGTTGTCACATGATGTGATGCTTTTTTATCCCCTCACCCCCCTATGAACAATATTTTCTTTCTTTCTTTTTTTTGTTTTGTTTGTTTTACAGTACTAGGAATCAAACCCAGAGTCTCATGCATGTCGGGCAGTCACTATACTGCTGAGCTGTGACCCCATCCCATAATTTCATGCTTGGAAAGAAAAGTCCAGCCACACTGTCTTTCGGCAAGCTTTTATTGTTTGTTATGTGCTAGGTGAGATGGAGTGGTAGTTAAGGGGGTAGGAAAAGATGCCAAAGCATAGTTTATTATGTTTTTAACTTCCTTCTTTAGAGAACTTTATTATAGCTTTCTCTATTTTTAAGTCCCTCCCTGCCTTGCTCCTCTGCCTTTTTTTTCTTCCCTTCCTAGAAGAAAGACTTGGTTCATTTTGTTGGTGTATTCTTTATTTTCACATATGGCTTTTGATTAGTGCCATGATAAAATTTTTGAATTCAGGTGGTCAAGGAATCATTTTTACTTAGCTGTTTTTTTTTTTTTTTTTTTTTTAGCTGTTATCCTCAGTACATTTGGTGAGTAAAAATGGTAGCAGCAACTCAAGCTGCTGCTTTGGATTCAAAGTGGCTTTTTCTTCAGTTGTTTTTAACCCTGATGGTTGATGGGCCAATGAGACATACTTGAGGAAGAGTTCTCCCTTCTAGGTTCTTTAGGTTTTGGTGCAGTGTAATTTCAGAAAGAAAGAAATGTCATGTATTTTGTTACTCATACACACAGCTTGCTTCCTGGGAAGGTTTTGCCCTGTACCTGTCATGAGTTCACACAAATGGAGGCAGTTGTGGCCTTGAGACAGGAGGAGGTAGATGATCAGGGTTGATGATTGCTCCATAAATGAGATGAGCACAATACTGTGGAAGGCTAAGGACTGATTGCATTTGCTGTGATGGCAGGAGACCACTTTAGCAGAGGAGGACATAGGTGGGTCTGGAAAGAAGCATAGAGCAGGAGTGGAAGATGAGAAAGAATGTTTCCAGGAGGAGAGAGGGAAGGAACACAGCTGTGAGGAAGTGGAGGAGAGATGGCTTTTGAAGTTCAGAGCATGTTCAGGAAGCTAGGAGTCATCTAGAATGAAATTTAAGGTGAATGGAGTGGGATGGGGAATGGGACTCGTCTTCCAGTCAGGATGAAGTAACCAAGGAATGTGACTTTTCTGTTTGGAAAATGGGAATTTTACCTGGATGGGACACTTTATACCTGCCTGCCTTACTGAGTTTTTTCCTTGTATCAAAGTTAATCCAGTGTTTTCAAACAGAAACTGCTTGTCTATTTCCTTTGAATCTGTTCCCAGGGAAAATAAATATTTACAGTCCTGGTAGTAATATATATATTGCTTAGGTAAGCTTTTAGTAATAGGTAACTTCAAACAGAGTTTACCAAACCACATTGTGTGTTTGGTTTGCTCTGGTGCTAATCTGGCAAGAATGATGTCCATCAGGAAAGTCAACATATCTTAATAAACCATCTGTTTAACAGGAATGCTAGCTTTCTGGCAGATGTCATATCTGCCTGGTATTCACTCACAGTGACGACTGTCAAACCCATTCCAGTGGGGACAGCAGTGTATTTTGTTGGTCACTGCCATCCTTGCAGAGGATGGTCTAAAGGTCTGTGAAGTACTTTTTAATTTGTGTATAGACCTCAGCGTTTTACACTGTCAGCATCAAGAACAAAACTACAACAAAATAGAGAATGTCATAGAGAAAAATTGCTCCTACCTCTGCAGTATTGTGGCTTTAATTCTGAGAGGAGGGTGAAGAAATTAGAGAAGCAAATAATTTATTCTTATTCTTGACTGGGCTCATCAGCTTTTTGTAGTACAAATACAGGGAGTTTCCTTGAGAACCTGGGGGTGCTGGAGTGGCATGGGTGGGGTGAATCTAGCTCCTCTGGGGTGGGTGGAGGTGTACTTCCTGTCTTTATGCTTTTGGAAAAGGAATTCAGGAGAATTATATCTAGACAGTAAGAGCTGCTTTGAAAAGGTGCATATAAAGCTCTTTTTCAGATATAGGTCCAGGGCTCAGTGAGAATATCAGCCCCATTGCAGTTTGGCCAGGAAAAATAGCATTTTGCCAAATAAAACTTTAACAAGGGTGGTTGAAACAGCAAGAGATTTCTTTCCTTTTTTTTTTTTTGAATATATATATATATATATATATATATATATATATATATATATATTTTAGTTCTAGATGGACATAATACATTTATTTTATTTACTTATTTTCATGTGGTGCTGAGGGTTGAACCCAGTGCCTCATGCTGTAGGCAAGTGCTCTACTACTGAGCTACAATCCTAGCCTGACAAGAGATTTCTTGAGAGAAGGAAGTAAAAAGGAAAATCTTTTTCATGGGATTAACAATGCATTGAACTCAGCTTTTAAAAACTCATTAGCTAAGTATAAATTCTTCATTGTCTTCTAATCCCTGAGATGAGGCTTTTTTTTTTTTTTTTTTTTTTTCCCTTCCTCTCCTTCTGCATATGGAGGTCTTTCTATTGAAAGGTCACTGTAGATAGGTGACTAGTTCAAAGGTATTGAAGGGACTGTGGGCCACATTATTAATTTCGAGGACATAGCAGGAGAAAGCATTTCTTCTCTTGCTGTTGATCCTTCTCAGCCTGTGCTCTGGATGGTGGAGGGAGATGAGGCCTGTTGGTTGCTGACTGGAGGAGAGGAGCCGCTGGGAGATTGGGCAGGGTCAAGAGGGCATGTGACTTGTTCTGATGCCTCCAGTGCCTGCTCTGGTCCACAAGCTGGGCTTTGGGACTCCCAGATTCTCTGCCTTGTTTAGTTGCTCTCAATAGATACATTCTTGTTTCCTTTTAAAGAGGAGGGTCCTGAGGTCACACAGCAGGTCTCTTGGAGTCTTGGGTTATGTATGCATCCTTGTACAAAGTGGGTTGAGCTGGGGTCATGGGGTGAAGGCTTGATCCGATGATGGAGGAGTTGGACTCATTGGTTTTATTCTCGGACTACTCTGGGGCCTGCCTGCCTGCCTGCCTGGGAGTGCATTAAAGTTAAGTTTCCCTTGAGGGACCCCAGATTCAGAGATTCAGACCACCTATTGGTATAACCTTGAATCTGCATTTTAACCAATTCTGTGGGTGTCTTATCAGTTGGAAAACCACTGGTTTATACTTTCCTGTCCACAGATGACTACTCTAAACCCAATTGATAATTTTTAGAAATATTCCTTCAAATGATCCATCTGTGGGATGGTGGGGGAGTGGTGACCTAGAGTGGGTGCTGTGACCAGCAGGGCTCATATATGGAGCATATCTTAAAATTATGGACACTTCATAATACATCTGAAGAGAGCTTGAGGGATTTCAGGCACTAGGTTTATTGCCTTTTAAAATGGTGGTGCTTTATCCTGTTTGAGGACAACTCAGACTCTTGCTTTTGATCCCTGGTGTATGTGTGTGTTGACTGTGCCTGTGGATCTGGCATTTGTAGCCTGGCAGCATCCAGATGGTAAAAGACCTCCTGGAATCGCTGAGGCAACTCTTAAAATTGTCATTCGTTTAAAAAACAAAAAAACCCCCCCCCCAAAAAAAAAAAAAAACAGAAAAGAAAAATTGAGTAGGGGAGAATATTATGCAAGTAGGTGATCTCCCCCCCCATTTTTTATTTATGCATCATAATCATACATAATGATAGGATTTGTTGTTACATACTCATACACGCACACAATATAACAATAATAACAATATATTTTGATCAATATCACTTCCGAGCACTTCTTCCCTCTCTCCCTGCCTTTCACCTCTTGGTCACTTTCCTCTACTGATCTCCCTTGGATTTTCATAAGATCCAACCCCCATGGAAGGGATTTTTCAATAATAGATGGGTCCTGGAATTCCCTCTCTATTTTAATATTCTTCATGATGATGATGATGATGATGATGATAGTAACAAAATATTAAAAGTAGTATTTAATGAGGATGCACTCTTTGCTAAACACTGCTAAATACTGTAGACACATTAGCTCAGTTAATTTTTATGATGGCTCTATGAAATAATTACCGCTTTTATCAACCCCAATTTATTGATGGGGAAAATGAGGCAGAGTATTTAGCTCAAATCAAATATCTAGTACTGGCAGATGTGGGATTCAGATTTTGTGAAGTTTGACTTGGGAGTCCATACGTAAAATACAGTGCAGGTTAAAACTCAGATATCTGTGGCGTAAGGTGGAAGAGTTGGCCAGCAAAGCACACAAGGAGCCTGAGTCTGTGACCAAACTAAAGGTGCTTGCTCTGTCCATGGGTAGTTACTTATGTCCTAGTCAGTTGTTGCTAGACTGAAATTCTGTCCAGTGCTGTCAGATTCTTATTTCCAAGAACTAACAGAGATTAATATTATGTGAAAAAAATTGTTGGCTCAATGGTGGCAAGACATTCAAATTTTTAGGTCAAACTGGGCCAAATAAAACATCAGATTGTTTTTTAAAAAAAGCCCTCCCCCACCCCCCCAGTATTGGGGATTGAACCCAGGGGCACTCTACCACTGAGCTACAGCCCCAGTCCTTTTTATTTTTTATTTTGAGACAGAGTCTTACCAGGTTGCCTAGGTTGGCCTCAAACTTTCGATCCTCTTGCTTTAGTCTCTCAGGTTGCTGGGATTATAGGTGTGCACCACCTTGCCTGTCTTAAAACATCAGATGGTCAGCCGGCGCGGTGGCGCACGCCTGTAATCCCAGCACTTTGGGAGGCTGAGGCAGGAGGATCGCGAGTTCAAAGCCAGCCTCAGCAATGGCGAGGCACTTAGCAACTCAGTGAGACCCTGTCTCTAAATAAAAATACAAAAAAGGGCTGGGGATGTGGCCCAGTGGTCGAGTGCCCCTGAGTTCAATCCCTGGTACCACAAAAAAAAAAAAAAAAAAACAAAAAAAAAAAAAACATCAGATGGTCAGCAGGATTTTTAATTCGTTGTGTTTACTGTTACATACACAGCATCTAGAACAGTGCTTGGTGCACAGGAAACACTAAGTTAATTGGATGAATGATTGCATATTTGTGGGCTGTATTATACTAGCAGGTGACCAGTTTTCAACTTCTGCTCTCTTTGTTTTCCCCAACTACCTTTAGATTTTCTGCCACCTCTTATTCCTGACTTTTTTTTTTTTTTTTTTAAATGGTGCTGGGGATTGAACCCAGGACCTTGTATATGTGAGGCAAGCACTCTACCAACTGAGCTATATCCCCAACCCTAGGTCACCTATATTAAAGGTTAAATTCCTTTAGTTTGAGTTGGTGTTTAGATCAGGATTGCTGGTGGGGGATTTTTTTTTTCTTTCTTTCTTTTTTAACTTAAAAATATTACCGCAAGAAACACATAACGTGAATTTGCCCATCTTCACCATTTTTAAGTGTAGAGTCAAGTTGTGTTGAGTGTATTAACATTGTCGTGCAGCAGATCTCCAGAATATTTTCATCTTGCAAAACTGAAATTCTGCAACCCATTGAACAGTTCTCTGTTCCCTTTTGCCTCCAGCCGCTTGTCGCCCCCATTCTACTTTCTGTGAGTCTTGACTATTTAGATACCTCGTGTAGGTGGAATCATGCGGTATTTGGCTTTGCATGTCTGGCTTATTGCATCTGGTATACCCCAGGGATGTTAATGTATGGTGCTGACTGGGTGATGGTATGGAGAAGCTAATGCCATCAAAGGATTTTTATTATTTTCTTTTCCCAAGAGGAGGGGCCTGGCCAGACCTTGAGGGGAGGAGCCAGGTGGGTCAGGAGATAGAAGCAGGGAAGGGAAGGCTAGGCCAGAACCTTTATTCCTTTTCCCACAGGAAAGACAGGACAGGGTAAAGTCAAGAATTGGCAAGTTTGAGTAATTCTAATGTGCTTGGGGGCTGGTTGATTTAGGGCAGGAAGAACATTGGCTTGGTTTGATGAGGAGACCATTGGGGGTTGGGGGACTGACTTGGTTTGTTTGCATGTAAAAGATGAGGGACTGGAGCCCTGTGCTCCGAGAACTGACTGGGAGGAGGGCATCTATCTCCAGTCAGCAAAGCCACAAATGTCAGAGCATCTACACAGTTAAGAATCTACACAGTAAGAAAATGCGGTCAGTATGATTGAATGTGTGATGAATGGACGCCAAATGGACAAATACAGAATCTAAGAAAACGCTGATCCCTATTTTACAAAGCCTAATGTTCTAAAGGGCCAGCCATGTTGTAGCATGTGACAGGATTTCCTTCCTTTTTAAGGCTGAATAATGTTCCATTGTGTACATATGGTTTGTCCGTTTATTGAATGTGGCTCTACAATACCTCTTCCAGATCTTGTTTTTAGTTCTTTTGGATCTATACTCAGATGTAGAATCCCTGGATCCTAAAATAATTCTACTTCAAAGTTTGCAAGGAACTGTACGATGTTTTCTATAGCAGCTGTACCATTTTGCATTTTTACCAACCATTCAGAAGAGTTCCAGTCACTCATGCATCCTTGCCAACTCTTGTTCTATGATATTTTTTCTTTTTTTTTGGTACTGGGGATTGAACCCAGGGGCACTTAACCATTGAGCCACATCCCCAGCCCTTTTCTGTATTTTATTTAGAGACAGGGTCTCACCGAGTTGCTTAGAGTCTCATTAAATTGCTAAGGCTGGCTTTGAACTCTTTTTTTTTTTTTTTTTTTTAATTTTTTTTAGTTGTAGTTGAACACAATACCTTTATCCAATTAATTTATTTTTATGTGGTGTAAGGATTGAACCCAGTGCCTCGCACATGCTAGGTTAGTGCTATACCGCTAAGCCACAACCCCAGTCCTGGTTTTGAACTCTTGATCCTCCTGCTTCAGCCTCCTGAGCCACTGGGATTATAGGCTTTGCCACCATGCCCAGCTGTTCTGTGATTTTTGACACTACAAAAACCATTGTGTGAGGTGGTATCTCATAATAACTTTGATTTCCATCTCCCTAATGGCTGGTGTTGCCAAGCATCTTTTTACGTGGAATTTACTGTTCATTGTTTTGTTTTATATTTTATAATTGAGTAGCTCTAAGTCTGGGAGTTTCCAAGAGTTTTACAATGTATTTTTTATGATGACCTGCACATAGGTGGGGAAATCTTCTCAAGGCAATTTTATTCTTGCCCAGAGATGTAAGAGCTTATCCAGCCACGCTGGTTCAGTAAAGAATCAGAAACAAAAACTGGGAATCTGGGCCTCTAGCTCTAACTGCTTGGAGTGCAGGCCATTCATTCACAGAGGACCTACTGTGCGCTGGCCACAGTTTAGATCCATCCAGAACAAGTGCAAACACATTGAGAGGGTGTGTTTGTCTGCCTCTTCCTCCCTCCCCCTTTTCCCCCTCCCTCCCTTTCTCTCTCTCTCTCTCTCTTTTTTTTTTTTGCCTTTTGGTATTGGGGGTTGAACACAGGGGGCACTTTACCACTGAGCTACATCCTTGGCCATTTTTATTTTTTATTTTGAAACAGGGTCTCACTAAGTTGCTGAGGCCAGTCTTGAACTTGAAGTCCTCAGCCTCCTTCAATTACTGGGATAATAGGTGTGCACCACCGTGCCAGCTATTAAGAGGATCTCTAGCTGTTTTTCCAACAAGGGGCAGTTGCTCTATATCTGAGGTCACTTTCCCAAGGGGTTGGGTTAAACTTTTTGAGATGAGATCAACAGAAAGGAAGAAGTTGAAGAGATTGTGATTATCATTTAGAAAGCTGTACCAGTTGATAATGGCAGAGTTCAGTGTACTTAGGGTGGATAAGCTAAGGTGGCCATATAGAAGAAGTTAGTAAATGATCTTCCTTTTATATTTATATATCTTTACTATATTATTAGTTGGTACTGACTAGAACAAAAGAAAGTTGGTCAAATCAGTCTGGTAAGAATAATAGTAGCTCAGTGATAGAGCACTTGCCTAGCATGTGTGAGGCCTTGAGTTCCAGCACAGCAGAGAGAGGGGGGAGGGGGAGAGAGAGAAAAGAATAAATAAAACCCCCAATCCTGGAGGACGGTAAATTTAAACTCTGTGATAACAGAATTATCAGTTTCACAGTTACAAGGTGTTATACACATTTCTTAGGAATTTTATTCTAGGCTTTTATTCTACGGTGAACTCCTGCTGATTCAAAATGAATTGAAAAAGGTAGTAAGTTGAGGTCTGGACCCCTAGATGTCCTTGACTGATAGAGCACTGAAGCATAATTAGCCAGATCTGAGGTCTGAGAAGCAGGTGGCATTCCTGCCCTTCTGGTTTGTAGAGTGGATGGCTGGGAAGAGATGTCGGGTATTGTTCGCCAGTTGGTTAATAGATAACCCCTGCAACATGCCAGACACACACCTAATCTCTGATGCAACCTACTGCTCAGAGGGAATAATAGTTAACCATTCCTTACCTTTGTCTAAGACCATTAACCTTTCATAGTTTATTCTCTTAAATATGTGGGACTTTGTTTTTTTCTTTTGCAAATAAAATTCACATAGCACAGAAGTTTTGTGACTCATTTCTTGCAAAGAAAGCAGGTGGTATCCATGAATAGTTTGCCATCTTTTAGAGCCCAGTAGAAGGGTTGCTACCATATTTTCATTTAATTTGAACACAGCTGTGTAGTGAGAGGCCAACATAAAATGGTCCTTTTCTCAATCCAGATTAAAAAAAAAAAGTGGCTTTGTAAATGGGCATATTCTTTTCGTTGGCTGTACTGCATGTGGCAGAGAGACATTCTTGTTTATAGGGACTTGTCAGGTGGATTGGGAAAAGATTAAAGAGAGCAAAGAAAAATCTGAGGGACTGCTTTGGGCTGGATGTAGTGTCTGTGATCTGATGGTGGACTCCTGGGAGAGCCACCGACCCCTGGCTAATGAGCATCGGTCACCTGGCAGGCTGCCACAACTAGGAAGATGCAGTTTGGGGTTAGCCATTTATGGCATCCAACTAAAGCTTTTGGTGCTCTTGCCTACTCAAAAAACATTCCGTAAACATTAGAAAAAGTCTTTGTATTTAAAAAAGAGAAAAAATGAAAGAAAGCTTGGTTGAATTTTTTTTTTTTTTTTTTTTTTGGTGCCAGAGATTGAATGAACCCAAGAGCACTTAACCCTTGAACCATATCCCCAGACTTTTTTATTTTGAGACAGGGTCTTGCTAAGTTGCTTGAGGACTCACTAAGTTGCTGAGGCTGTCTTTGAACTTGCGATCCTCCTGCTTCAGTCTCCTGAGCTGCTGGGATACTGGTTCTTGTCAGTTCTGAGAAGATTGTGGTATTAACAATTCCACACTTGTTATCAGGGTCCTCATTTCCTTACCTCTGAGTAATTCATCTAAGGAATTTTCCTTAGTTTTCCTTCTTCCTGGCCACTGTCGGCTGCCTAAGCAGAGGATACAAGGCTCACATGACCAGTATTTCTCTGTCTCTATCTTTGGGTTTAGATTTACCCGTGAGAATTCATTGTAAATCTGTTCCAAACTGACTGCTCAGTCCAGGTTGGAATATTTCTTGCTCATTACAAACTCTTGTTTTAAAATAATAATATTCTTTTAAAGGACTGGTTTCTAGTTGGGCATGATGGCACACACCTGTAACACTCCCAGCAACTCTGGGGGCTGAGGCAGGAGGAACACAAGTTTGAGGCCAGCCTGGGCAACTTGGTGAAACCATGTCTCAAAGAAAGGGTGGGAGTTTCAGTGGTAGAGTGCTCCTGTGTTCAATCCTCAGTACTGCTCTAAATAAATAAGTAACTGAGTAAGTAAAGGACTGGGTTCTTTATACCTCTTTCTCAACAGAGTTCTAAGAGCTGGTTGCATCTCCCTTCCATTGCTCAGCTGTCAGCCTCGTGGCTGGCAGCTCCATCACTGTCTTGCCAAGGGACCCGTCATCTAACAGCCGAGGGGCATGTTTCTCATCTGACCTTCCTTTGGAATTTTACTTGACCACATCCTCCTCCTTGATGCCTTGCCCCCTGACCCCCCTGTTGTTCTTCCTGCTTCCCTGGATGTTCCCCTTTTGTGTCCTCTGAGGACACTTCTGATACCCAGTGAATGTGGGTGTCACCTAGCATCTGATCCTGTCTTCCTGTCTCTGTTCTCAGGGGTATTCACAGCCACACCCACATATATCAAGTTGAGCTCTTCTGCCATTCAAGCTTCTCTCTTCAAGGGCCCCCCAGATTCCAGCTGCCTGAGGGGATCTTTCCATGTGACTAACTGCAAGTGTCTTAAACTTGGAATGTTACAAACAGAATCCACTAGTTTTCTCCTCACACCTGTTCCTACCATGGTGAGGGTGTCAGGTTCAATTGAATTAAAGAAACTGGGGGCAGAGGTCAACCTCAAGTCCTCCTCCTGCACCTTCTTTACACAGTTATCTCTAAGCAGGGATTCCTTGTTCTTCCTCTAAGCTTGTTACTTTTTTTCTAACTCAGGCCAATCCTACTTGTGCTTTAGATTCAATTCATATCTTGCGTCCTCTGGAAGGTTCTGCAAAATCCCAACTCTTTATCCTGGGGTTGGTCTTACCTCAGTTGAGCCTAGCCCAGGCTGGCACTGTGCCTCGTTCACCATATCTTCTCCAGGGCAGAGCAGGTGGCGCCTGGGGAACATGCAGCTTAGTGGAGGTGTCTTGGTACACTTTTCATCCTGTGGGATGTGTTGCTCTTGACATTCAGAAATGGGGCTGGGACATCACTTGGGACATTCTGGTCCCAAGTCCTGGTGCCTGCCACTCATATGGTTGCATCCAGTACAGCTGTGGGAGGGTGACTGAGGGAAGGAGGCAGTTTTGGTATAGCAAGAAGAGCACAGACTTCAGAATTTGCTGTGAGATGAGGAGAGAATATGCACCGAAGCACCCCAGTGCACAGTTGTTTCACGAATGGTGTGGTTGGGGAGCCGCCCATTGCCAGGGACTGTGCCTGTTGCTTGGATGCAACTATGCCAAAAAGGTTTCTTGTCTGCCTAAGTGTCAGTGGACTGTGGGGCACCTTCCTGATGTACTTCTGACTCCCCAAGTGCTGTGTAAGGTCCTCTTTGCAGAGGCAGGGCTGAAGGGGAGACAGGGGCAGTTGCTCTGTGTTCTATAATGTTAGGTTGAAAGACTTCTTTCATGCTAAGTTTTCTACCTCCCAACACTAGTGGGGGAAGAATTGGAAGTGGTGGCCTACTTGGCAGCATCCTAACAGCCATTTCTTGGTTCTGCAGGAAAGGTATGGTATGTTTGAGGAAGGTCTCTTTGGGCTTCCTGGCCATTTCTTTCACTTCCCCATAACAAGAGAGCTCTGTGTACAATATGGTTAGCATCCCAGAAACTATCGTTGACTGGAGGCTTGTCATTACTGGGGAAACTCAGAGGCTCACCTTTGATGTAACACAAACAGAAAAGACATAAGGCAAGTGTTTCTGAAAGAGGTGAGGTCAGGGATGGTTGCTGCTGAAAAGACTGAAGTATTTTATATGCAGGTTAGCAACTCACAGTATTGCTGATATCAGTCTGTGCTTCCATATGTCATGTGAAGTTTCCTGAGTCCCACTGAGCAGCTGTTCACAGACCAACATATAGTAGGATTACAAGCCCAGCTATGAAAGTGCTGCCCTTTGCTGTGAGAGGGGGAAGAATGGACCTTGGGAGAGTTGACTGTAACAATTTCTGAGATTTAAAGTGAAAATTGAAAGCAGGATTTGATTTTTCCGTGTCTTCAATTCTGTGCTTAAAGTGTGTCTTGCAGATATAAACCTACATTTTATAGATAAGAATGGTAGAGAGGCAGATGATGTTAAATTACGGCTGCAGCCTCTTCCTGTGTTTAAGATCCAGTCCTTCTGATTACTGAGATTGGCCTCAGATGCCATGTTGTTATGGTTTGGATCTTAAATGTCTGCCACAGGCCCATGCGCTGAAGCCTTGGTCCCCAGCCTGTGGCACTACTGGGAGGTGGTAGACCTTTTAGGAGGTGGGGCCTGTTGGGAGGAAGTTAGGTCATCGGAGGTGTGTCTTTGAGGAGCATTAGGACCCTCTCTTTGCTTCCCACCTCCAAGAGGCAAGCTGCTTTGCTTCACCAGGCATTCCTGACAATGGTGTTCTGCTTCACCACAGGCCCTAGAACAACAGAGTGAACTGACTGTGGACCAAAACTAATGAAATCATGAGCCAAAGTAAATCTTTCTTCCTTACAAATTATTTCTCAGGTATTTTGTCACAGCTATGGAAAACTGACTAACATATCTAAAAAAAAAAAAAATCAGCTTCTTTCCTTATGCCAACCCTGACATTCAATATATGATCAAGTCAGATTGCCTCTTGTATGTCATTAGATATTACTTTTGAAGATTTAGCGAGTTCAAATAAAGTATTTAAAATATTATCTGACTTAGTAAACACTAGTGCTTTCCATTTTACCATTAATGTTGGTGTTTATTTTAAACAAATTTTTTATTTAGATTTACTTTTAGTGATGTTTCTTCAAAAACATAAAATATACTTTTCACTATTTGAACTAGAAATTCAAACCTCCTTATTAATTGGATTTTGTTCTTCATTGGAATTTTCTTTTGAGATGCTTTGTCTACTTTGGTAGGATTTGGCTTGTTATACATATATGTGTTGTTGTTTGTTTGTTTTTGGTACCAGGGATTGAACTCAGTGGCACTTGCCCACTGAGCCACATCCCCAGCCCTATTTTGTATTTTATTTAGAGACAGGGTCTCACTGAGTTGCTTATTGCCTTGCTTTTTCTACGGCTGTTTTTTTTTTTTTTTTTTTTTTTGTAAATATTTATTTATTTGCTTTATTTGTACACAATGCATTTTATTTTTACGTGGTGCTAAGGATCGAACCTCGGCCACACACATGCTAGGCGAGCGCTCTATCACTGAGCCACAACCCCAGCCCAGAAGCTGGCTTTTTATTTATTTATTTAAAAAATTTAAAAAATATTTATTTATTTACTTTAGTTGTACACAATGCAATGCATTTATGTTTATGTGGTGCTGAGGATCGAACCTGGGCCACGCAGGTGCGAGGCAAGCGCTCTGCCGTTGAGCCACAAACAACCCCAGCCCCTGAAGCTGGCTTTGAACTTGCGATTCTCCTGTCTCAGCTGCCTGAGCTGCTGGGATTACAGGTGTGCTGCAGATGGCCAAATTTTTGATAATTGACACTAAAAGGTTTTTAAAAATTACAAGTATGAGCAACTTTTAGTCTAATTTTTTAACTACCTTTAAAAATCAAGGTAAATCTGGTTATATCCTATGAAAATACTGATGTAAGAAAGATAACACTTTCATTTGTTTTATATGTGTATTTTTTTTTTTCTGTGATTCAAAAAATGTCATTGTGCTATATTTTATTATGGAAAACTTTTATATATCAAAATAAAGGGTTTTTTTTGTTTGTTTGTTACCATTGATTGAACTCAGGGCCACTCAACCACCGAGCCATATCCCCAACCCAGTTTTGTATTTTATTAGAGCCAGGGTCTCACTGAGTTTGAGTTGCTTAGCGCCTTGCTGTTACTGAGGCTGGCTTTGAACTTGCCATTCTCCTGTCTCACTGTCTCAGCCTCCTGAGCTGCTGGAATTACAGGTATGTGCCCTAGCAACTGGCAAAATAAAGTTTTTTTTTTTTTTAATATTTATTTATTTGCTTTAGTTGTACACAATGTCTTTAGTTTTACGTGGTGCTGAGGATCGAACCCGGGCCGCACACATGCTAGGTGAGCGCTCTACCCTTGAGCCACAAACCCAGCCCCAAAATAAAGGTTTTTTTTTTTTTTGGTACCGGGGATTGAACTCAGCGGCACTCAACCACTGGGTCACATCCCTAGCCCTTTTTTGTTTTTATTAGAGACAGGGTCTCACTGAGTTGCTAAGTGCCTCGCCATTGCTGAGGCTGGCTTTGAACTCACAATCCTCCTGCCTCAGCCTCCCAAAGTGCTGGGATTACAGGCATGCGCCACCGTGCCCGGCCAAAATAAAGGTTTTGATAATTTCTTTTTCAACATTTCCTCCCCAGTTTAAATTAAAATGCATACCATTTCCCCTTAATTTTTAAAATATATTTTTAGTTGTAGATGGACACAATACCTTTATTTTTGTTTATTTAGTTTTTTTATGTGGTGCTGGGGATCGAACCCAGTGCCACACACATGCCAGGCAAGTGCTTTACCATTGAGCCACATTTCCCCTTAATTTTTGTTTTTTTTTTTTTGGTACCAGGGATTGAACTCAGGGGCACTCAACCACTGGGCCACATCCCCAGCCCTTTTTTGTATTTTTACTAGAGACAGGGTCTCACTGAGTTACTAAGTGCCTCGCCATTGCTGAGGCTGGCTTTGAACTCGCAATCCTCCTGCCTCAGCCTCCCAAAGTGCTGGGATTACAGGCGTGCGCCACCGCGCCCGGCTTCCCCTTAATTTTTAAATGATAAAAATAGTTAATATTATTTTTAGGGCTTACTAGTGTTTGGCACTATTTGCATTTCTTTTTCTTGTTTAATCTTTGCCACTCTGAGCTGTATGGTAGGATGAGGCTTGTTTTGCACCATGGGAAAACAGGTTTAATAAATGCATATCATTTGCCTAGCTAGTAAAGAACAGAACTGGATTGAACACAGGTATCCATGTCCCCACATCTCAGGCTCTTAACTTCCACAGTGAAACTCTTTCAAAACAATGCATCAAGATCAGCAAGATGGCCTGGTATGGTGGTGCACGCCTGTAATCCCAGCAATTTGGGAGGCTTAGACAGGAGGATCACAAGTTCAAAGCAAGCCTCAGTAACTGTGAGGGCTGAGCAACTCAGTGAGACCCTGTCTTTAAATAAAATACAAAGTAGGGCTGGGGATGTGGCTTAGTGGTCAAGTGCCCCCGAGTTTAATCCATAGCTGCCCCCCCAAAAAAAAAAAATTCAGCAAGATGGTGCAATAGGAGGTCCCAATCCCTGTCCTCCTGTAGAAGTAGCAATTTAGCAACCACGTATGGATGAAAAAATATCTTTAGAAAGTTCTGGAATCCAGTTCTGTACATCAAACACGTACAGCTTTTTGTGCGTCAGTCATATCTTATAAAATGGCTTAAAAATATCTTGGGATTAATTGTGTATATGGCATGAAAAATGATTCAAGTTAATTTTTGTTTACATTATACCTAGTGATCCCAATTCATTTCCTTAACGAATATTTACT
The DNA here is from genome assembly GCA_025594165.1 of Tamias sibiricus. Lineage (NCBI taxonomy): Eukaryota > Metazoa > Chordata > Mammalia > Rodentia > Sciuridae > Tamias > Tamias sibiricus. The sequence goes on along the minus strand of CM046669.1, from coordinate 46,851,154 downwards.
GAGCTCCTGATAGGTTCAGGGCACGGTGTGAGGTTGATATTCAACAGATATAAGACAGGCATGGGGTCACCTCTTAAGCAGTTTATAGCCTACTAGTTTGTAGAATTCTTACTATGTTTTTTTTCATTGAATATGTTTTCTAAATTTCAGTAACGCTGTTATGGCTTAATTAACTGTCACAATGTGATATTAAAATGCGACAAGGCAGATTTGGCTTTTTGAACCAGTTCCATGCGATGGATGTCAGCATGATTCCTTGAACTTTTGGTATTGACTGAAAACTGCACCGCATAACCAATTTGGAATTTTTACTGTGTTTAGTTTTCTCAAGCTCCTGTCGGGCATGGTGAATCTTTTTACTGTTAGTGTTTTACGTAGTTTCCAACAGGAATGAATAATTATCAAGTGCCAGATGTTTTGTAATCTTTCCTCTAGTGGTCGTAGCCATCATTCACAATTAATCTGCCTTCTCTTCGTATTAATGATGAGGAACCTGAGGCCCCACACGCCTCACAGATGTTGCTGTTCCAGGACAGTCATCTGCCAGCTTCAGATTCCTTTCAAACTTTTTTATGAGGATTTAGATAGGCTGTAACAAATTATACCCCTGTCCCCTTCTGGGATGGCCGAGGTTCCTTGTATTCATGAACATCTGGCGAGCCCTGCAGTGCATTGATTTCTTCTCTCTGTCCCTTAGTGGTTCTGAAACCTTAGAATGTTGTACTTCTTTCCAGAGATTTCAGCACTTTACTTAGTAAACCAGTTGTCCCAAGCCTCTTGTATTAGGAACTTGTAAAAGGCTTGTCCTTTACAGAATTGGAGGAGGAGGTTGTCGGAGACTTTTCTTCTTTGCTGCTGAAAGGATGACACTGGTTATGAGAAGCCTCTCAAATAGAGTTGAGTCCATGTCCTAGAAAAGCTGGGGTGTTTAAAGAAGTTTGAATTGAATCATGAGTATTGGAGAGGAGACAGCGGCATTACGGAGGAGGGGAAGGGGCAGATCTCTTCCCCCTCTGTCTTCCTCTCTACCTGCTCCTTCTCAGTGGGAATCTGAGACCCGAGTTGCCCCAGGCTTCTGAGAGTTTTTCCCAATGTCATTGATAATTGCCACAAATATATCAACAGCATGGACACAGGTGAGTATGTGTTTCTTATTTGGGGGAAATGTTCTACAGGGAACTTTCATTCTTGGGGATGTCTTTACAGATGCATTAGGATCAAATTTAAAACAAATAGGAATTATGATGCATTTCTAGAGTGGGGAAATGTCACACACAAACAGCGGCATGAAATGCTGGCAGGTAGAAGTGTTTGCCCTTTCCCCTCCTCCTGTGGCTGGTACTGAAGTGTTGCCAGGGGCAGGAGTTCCTGTAGGAAATGTGATGGTTTTGAAGTTGAGTTTCCTGTAATGTGAACAGTGTTTCTGTATTTGAGACATAAAACAAAACTGAGTATTATTTTCTTTTTAGGGGCTGTCTCATAGCAATTTTTAAAAAATGTATACTTAAATTAGAAATCATATAACAACTTTATAGAGAGTTTGACAGCTTAACTGTTTTTAAAAAATTACAGTTATGTGAAGTTTGGCAGGCTTTTTGAATTCACATAAATGGATGGTTTTTCTATGCAAAGTGTTGGCTGTGAAGGTTTTATTTTGGGGGAGGGGGAGAGATAAAATATGTGAAATTTAGAATTTAAATTATGTTTATTTTTGCTTGCATGGGATAAAGATGAACATGATATAAGATTTTTGACATTCCAAAGATTGTACTGTAAAAAGTCTTAATTCCAGTTCTATTTTGTAAACTCCAGGTTCCCCTCCTAGAGGTCAGTTGCTAAGAAAGCCTTGCATTTCAGTATAGATAGGGCCTCCTCATTCAGTTTTCTGTTAAAAACACACGTTGTCCATGGTGGAATTTTTAGATTGTTTCCAGATTTTGCAGTTACAAAGAATTTTCCCACTTGTGTTTGAATCTTGAATAAATTCCTGTTAGTGGACTGTCTGGGTCAAAAGGTACAAGCATTTATAATTTTAATTGAAATTACCAGATTGCTTGCTGGAGAAATCATACCACCAGCAGCAAGTGGTAGTACCCTATAGACAATTGCCCTTCAAGGCTTTTTCTTGGAAATAGGAATTTGGGAATTTTAAAATACACATATTTAGGTCTATAATATGTAAGTATGCATGTACGTATTTAGGTGTTTCCATATATATTTCATTATTGGGTAATCATATTTGAGATTATTTTTGGAAGCAGGTGAAAAATTTCAAACCCTGAAGGAGCTATCAGATTGAGACAATAGGAATGATAAGGTAATTTGAGGAACTTTTGGTTTCATGTCCTCTCTTTCTTATTTGTGCCCCTGTGAATTCTTTTTTTTTTTTTTTTTTTTTTTTTTTTTGTACCGAGGATTGAACTCAGGGGCACTCGACCACTGGGCCACATCCCCAGCCCTTTTTTGTATTTTATTAGAGACAGGGTCTCACTGAGTTGCTAAGTGCCTCGCCATTGCTGAGGCTGGCTTTGAATTAGTGATCCTCCTGCCTCAGCCTCCCAAGTGCTGGGATTACAGACGTGCGCCACCGCGCCTGGCCCCTGTGAATTCTTTTAAGGTCCAGCTCAGTCTTGCCTTCTTCCATGTAATCTTCTATAATTATTGTAGCCCTCTTTACCTGAGACAGCAGTTAGAGCCTGTACTCCATAATATGCTTTTCTTAAAATCAATCTGTGTCACGTTTGTGTCCCACACTGGGAAAATCTTGATGTTAGAATGGAAAGAGCAAAGAGGGGTTTAACCCTTGACTTTACCATATGATTTTTATCTAGTTCTTGTGACAGAAACAATAACATTCAATAAATACTATCCTTGTGTGTTTTAGAGCCTTCTCAAACACTCCATTATAACATTTTAAACATAATTCTTATTTTTCTGAATAGAAAAGTAATACTGATCATTAGAGGAATTAAAAGAAATATAGGAACTTTCACGAAACAAAAAATAAAAATGACTCAGAACTCTACTAGCTACGGATAATCACTGCCATTGTTTGTTTGTTTGTTTTTTTTTGTCCCAGGTGGTTGTTTTCTAACCTGCTTTATGTTGTCTTTAGCCACATAGGAGTTTAAAATTATTCAATAAAATTTGTTATAGTTTTTTAATTTTGGAACTTTTTGGGACTGGGGGTGGGGGGGCAGTGCTGGGGATGGAACACAGGGCCTTGCCCACAGTAAGCAAGCACTATACCGTTGAGCTACACCTCCAGCCCCCGGTTTTGGATCTTTTTTTTTTTTTTTAATATTTATTTATTTCCTTTAATTGTACACAATGCGCTTATTTTAAATGTTGCTAAAGATCGAACCTGGGCTGCGCACGTGCTAGGCGAGCGCTCTACTGCTGAGCCACAACCCCAGCCCCGTTTTGGATCTTATTTAGCAAAAAATTCCCCACCTTCAAATTTATATGTACTTTCTTATGTTTTCTTCGCACTTTAGTGATTTTCTTTACAAAGACTGAGCAAGGTTGATTGAATGACTGAAGTCTATTACCTTTCCCCTGTAGTTTAATTATGAAAAACAATGTATTTTTACAGGATTTTTATGTTTACCAAAACAATTCTGAATACTCTAATCAAGTTATAGATTAAACTGAAACTCAATGATGAAAATTCACCTGTTGTAGGTAAATCGTTATTTAAGACTTTCCAAATCTTTCTCCAGCTGGAACTGAGGTTAAAGCTTTTCAAATATTGTTTTATGATTACCTTATTGGGCCTAGAATTTGAAGGGGAGACATAAAGGATACATAGATGTCATCAAACCAGCTTAGATTTTATCTGTAATGTTCACTTGAGAAAAAAAAAGAAAAAGAAAGAAAAGAAAGAAAGAAGAAAGAACAAAAAAGGCGGCCAATGAGCTGCAAATCTGTTTGAAGTGTTGGGAACAGATACATAATAATAACCTATTTCCTCCCAGGGGTTGCTGTGTTTAGTGGTGCGTGTGGTCATTGTTGGGTGGGGAGGACACTAGAGTTCCCTGCCTTCGGGTCTGGGCTGTGCAGGGCCCAGCCATTGCTGCTTCCAGTGCTATCCTGTTACAGTGATAAAGTATGTTCCATATTTTGACCTTCTGCTCTGGAACACTTTGCACACTATTATCCCACATTTCCTCTTGGATACCTTTCTCTCTGTTCACAGGCATCCAGTTATGCCGAAGCAATGCTGCAGAACATAAATATTTTTGTTAAGAACTGAAGTACATTTTTAAATCTGTGAGCACAATACTGAAATGGAAAATTACTGAGCACATTATAAGCTCAGGACCAAGAATGCCAGGAGAGTTTTTATGTTTAGAAAAGAAACACAGAAGTGATGTTTGTTGGTGGGCGTGAAAAATACTTTAACGCAGCACATAATTGTTTAGAAAACTCTTCTTCTTCTCCTCTCCACCCCCCCCCCCCAGCCCCATCTTAATTTGATAACTGTAGTCTTGCCTAAATACTTTTTCTCTTGCAGTGGATGCATGGCACATTTTTAATTTAGATGCCTTTGAATTACTGTTAATTCTGACCCATTCTTCTTCCTCACCTTAATGGTATTCAATTTTTTTTCAGAAGATAGTAAATAAATTTAGTTCTTAGTATCACCTTTCAACTATCCCTTTTATTCCTTGACGTTTTTTTTTTTTAAAAACCACATTTCCCCCAATCTTAATATCCATAATTAATAGATAACCCATCTGCATTTATTGGAGGGCCAGATACTCTGGTGACAGCTTTACATACATTACCTAATTTAATCCTCTGGTAACACTGAATGTATTTACTATGATTTTTATCTGACAGATGAGGAAACTGAGGCTTAAGGAAGTTAAATCATTTGCTTAAGATACTACTGTTACTTGAAACTCAAAATTAGCACACAGCTTCAGGACTCTCTTATGTCAAAGTCCAAGCTCTTAGCTATTGTAATTTCTTTAGATCTTTTCATCTTAATGAGTAATTCAATATGTTTCCCTCTCTCTTCTGAGATGAAACTAAAAGAGAAAATCATCTCGCTGCTCACAATCTCAGTTCTCAGATAGTTGTGTCTTCACCCAAAGCAATTTCAATGTTAAGTAATCTCTAGGCCCTGGTCAGCTTTGTGAGTCATACAAGAGAAATTCCAGCTCTTTCAGGGATCCCCTTCCCTTAGGTTCTTTTGTGGTGCATGGTCAGCATTGCTGATTATACCTTGCTCTTCTTTTTTATTGAATTTTGTCAAGGAGCCACCCTCTCACTTCCCTCCCATCCTTCCTTCCATCCAATAATGCACTAGTGACTCTTAGTCCTTACCACCATCTCTGAGAGTCCACTCTTCCTTTAGATTATGAAGCATTTTGTTAGCTTTGTTTTCTCTTCTTTGTTCAGGAAAGATCCTCATTTATATGAATGGTTTTCTTTCCATCCTTGCAGAAAAATGAGCAGTTCTAACTCCTTAAAAGTTAGTGGAACACAACAGGGCATTGTTTAAGTTGAGTAACTCCACAGGTAAAAAGAAGTATGTTCATGGGAATGGGGATATAGCTCAGTTGGTAGAGTGCCTGCCTCAAATGCACAAGGCCCTGGGTTCAATCCCCAGCACCACACACACACACACAAAGTATGTTCAGGGATTACATCCTTTTGACCAGAAAGCATGAAAGCATATGTGTCACCAGCTCCTCGAGCCTTGGGGAAAAGGAGCTCATGAACCAGAGCTGGCAAGAAGACATTGGTGAGACTTGTAAGGTAAGGAAGAGGAGGCAGAAGGGTCCAAAAACAGGAGAAAGGACAGGTGTGTCTCCATGTAAACTTAATGCCTCAACTTCAGAAGTTGTTTTCATTTTCTCTGATAGATGCTAACAGGAATATGTGTTATAAAAGATCATCCTCGGGGTGGGCATGCTGGCACACACAGCTATAATTCCTAAGCAAATTAGTAAGACCCTGTCTCAAAAAGGGCTGGGGATATAGCTCAGTGATAAAGTGCCTCTACTGCGTTCAATCCCCAGTACCAAAAAAGAAAAAAAAAAATTTCTCCTAATATAATCATTCTGCCAGTATTTCAGATTTGAGTAGCTCTTGGTTATATCATTACGACCTTAATTGTAAAGTTCTTGTGTATAAACTGGTTCTAGTGTGGACCAGTGTGTTAGCTTATGTTATCTTCCCTGATCACACTGTGCCTTTAAGTAGATTACAATTGTGTGTAAAAGACAAATTTCCTATTTTACCTTCTTTACCAATTGCTACCAATTCATTTGGTCATGACAACTCTTTGTTACCTGATAAATTTCTTCTTCATCTCCTGCAGCACCCCCCCATTTCCCCCCTTTTTTTCTTTTTTTTATTTGTGCATTATAATTATACATAATGGTGGGATTTGTTATAATACATGCACACAATAAAATAGTATAGTTTGATCAATTTCATTTCCCAGTTCTGGGAGCCCTTCTTACCTGCAGGTTCTTGAATCTGAGGTTCCTTAATCCATCACTCCCATGCACTCTGACCATTGCCTTTCTTGCTGGTCTCTCTAGTCAGAACCTGGTGGGCAGGCCCTTCTGAACCTTCTAGCACCCACAGCTAGAAGAGTAGGGATACTGGCCTACAGCCAGCCCAGAGTTGCACCATCTGCACTCCAGACATGCCTTGTGCTTTCCCATTGAGACTCCAAACCTTCAGAATGAGTATCCCCTACTCTCAAAACCATCGCCACCACCACCACCACTGCTTGTTGGTGTCCTGATGGGCACAAAGAACAGACCCGGTTTCTTTCATGGCACCTTCCTCATAGCTGCCTGGCAGGTGTCTTTAACTGCCCCTGTGTTAACCACCACCCCTAATAGCACACTGTTTATCACCCATATCCTATCACTCTAAAGGGAGCCAGGAGAACCTTGTCTTTGAAAACATCACTTTCTCTCACCCATCAAATGTCACTATATATATCTGCAACTTATGTGATCCTCATTGGGGTCACACAAAACTAAAATAATTTATAGAACTGTTAAATGAATTGTTAAATCAGCATTGCATGTTAACAGATTTTTAGGTTATTATTTGTGGATCCATGGGGTTCAGTTTATAAATGCTGAATCTGTAAGTGACAAAGATTCAGATCAACTTTTTACTCATTTTTGTAATTTCTAAAGATTTTTTGTTTCTTTTCATGGTGCTGGGGATCAAACCCAGGGCCTCAGGCATGCCAAGTAAGTGTTTTCACACTGAGCTACATCCCTACCCCCCACAGTATCCTGCCTTTAGTAGGTTTTTGGTAAATGTGTCCTCATTAAATGAATTACTAAATACCACATTGTAAAATAAGATCCCATCCCAGAATAAGTAAGTAATAAGTATGGGGTAGAAAAAGGTAATTCTCTATAGGATAGGCAGCCCAGAAATTGAAGAGACTAATTAGACTTTATGAATAGACTGAGCAATCTGTACGTAATTATAAATGCTATATTTGCTGCATATCACAGATTATATCACATCTCTGTCTTTAGGTTAAGGTCTAGTGTGGTAAATCTGTTTTTGAGAGGAGAGGATATAAGAGTAAAATAATGGAAGGGAAAAGGTAAAGCTTTCTCTGGTGGGCTACTCAGATGAACTAGACCATGGGGGAAGTCTTCCTCTGTCCCCATCCTCTGTCCAAGCACTAACCAAGCCCACCTTGCCTAGCTTCCTGGATCAGAGCAGATGGGGCTCCTTCAGGGTGGTCTGGCTATAGATTCTGCCTCTCATCCTGTAGTTTCTTTCTTAAAACCAACTTAAAACCAAGCTGCTGAAGTTCTTATTATAAGTTTAGAGGGGGTCCAGCTGCACTTTCTTTTTTTTTTTTTTTTTTGTGGTACCGGGGATTGAACTCAGGGGCACTCGACCACTGGGTCACATCCCCAGACCTTTTTTGTACTTTTATTTAGAGACAGGGTCTCACTGAGTTGCTAAGTGCCTCGCCATTGCTGAGGCTGGCTTTGAACTCGTGATCCTCCTGCCTCAGCCTCCCAAAGTGCTGGGATTACAGGCGTGCGCCACCGCGCCCGGCTCCAGCTGCACTTTCTAAAGACTCTTGAATAGAAGTTGGAATACTCAGGCAGCCCTGGCAGTCTGCAGTCACTGTAGAGTCCTTCCCTGGCACTTTTATCCCTGAACCAATATTATATCACTGCATCATGAGACCATAGAAAATGAGGTTTGATTTTAGAATTTCCCCACATTCGACACAATTGTCATAATGAAATTGATATATTTTTAAAAAATATTTATTTATTTACTTTAGTTGTACACAATGCAATGCATTTATGTTTACGTGGTGCTGAGGATCGAACCCGGGCCGTGCACATGTGAGGCAAGCGCTCTGCCACTGAGCCACAACCCCAGCCCCGAAATTGATATATTGTTTAAAAATATAGTTTTTAAAGAAAAAGCGATTTCTTTTTTTGGGCGCTGTGGATCGAATCCAGGGCCTTGTGCGTGCAAGGCAAGCACTCTACCAACTGAGCTATATCTCCAGCCCAAGAAAAAGAAATTTCTAAAAGGAATTTTGCCTATGCCACTGAGTAGAGGGTTATACACTATTAAGCAAATTATATTTCTTTTTTTCTTTCTTTTTTAAATATTTATTCGTCTTAGTTGTACACAATGCCTTTGTTTTTACGTGGTGTGCTGAGGATCGAACCCGGGCCACGCACGTGCTAGGCGAGCGCTCTACAACCCCAGACCAAATTATATTTCTTAAAGTAGCATAAATATAAGTTTGGAAATTTTCAGGTATTTTCATTTATATATGTAAGTGGGACGCAATTCTCTTGTTTGGAGTCCAGGATGTTATGAATGTGGCATGAAAGTGAGGCTTTTGCCTCTGTAGGTTTACTTTGACCTAGTAATCAACACTGATATGACCACTGACAGTGCTCTGTTAAAGGTAAATGACACAGTAGCAATAGCTTTATTCTGAGCAAGGGTATCAGCTCCCAGGGAGAAAAGGTTAAATTCAAGATTATGTGAGAAAACATTTTTACCTCTCCTAGCTTTATAGAAAAACCTAAAGTATCTTCAAATTTTAGTTCTGGAAGAAACTTGGATTGGTTGTCACAAGTTCCCCCTGCCCACAACCAGTTATGGGGAGAGTGGCTTGTATTTGTTCACAACCTTGGATTAAAGGGAAAGAGGAGCTGGGTACCAAGAGCCAAGTTCCTTATGATCGTGGGGTTAGTTTTTCACTTGTGCTTTATTACTAATAGCTAATGTTTATCAGCACATACTGTGTGCCACTTACTGAGCAAAGCTGCTAAATTTGAGCTCTCTGAATAGATTTTTGAACTAGATATCCTGTTAGTTTTTATTTAATAGATGAGACAGTGAGTCTTTGCAAGGTCTGAACAAACTGGTCAAGTTGGTAAGGTACAGAGTCAGGACCTGAACTCGGGCATGTCTGGCTCCAGAGACTGTCCTGGAATCAGGTCTTAGCTTCAGTTCTCTTTATTCAGTCATTTGCTCAGCTATCTGATTCAGGTGATTTGAAGCCTGCTGTGAACTGAGCTGTTTTTCATCTCCCATCCTGAAGAATGGATCCTTACTAGATGATGAATTGCTCAAAAATAAAAGCCAGGAAGTACATAGTGCTCATCTTTAGATCTAGTGTCTGACATCTTTTAGCTGCTCAGTGAAAATTAGGTTGATGTATGAAAGTTTATGGTATTCTAGAACATTCTAGGTATTTGGCATTTATTTAAGAGGACAGTTGGTAGGAAAAAAATAAGGCTTATAAAGGTGCTTTATTTGGGTACTTGTAAATAATTTTTATGTGCCCAGCTGTGATCCTACCCTGTTTTGATGCTTTAGTGATTTTGATGTTTTTGTATACTGTGTAGAGAGTTGCTTTAGAGATGATTAAAGCATTTTATGATAGGTGGTGTTTATGAGAATGCACAGCTGTGTCTGTCTTAAAACTGTTTTATCCCTACTCTCTAGTATAGTGCTTGGCATTTTGTAGGGACTTGATAAATATTTGCAATACATTTTTTAAAAAATTGTTCTAGTTAGTTACACATGACAGTAGAATGCATTTTGACACGTTGTACACAAATGGTGCAATCATTTTTTGAATAGAAATTTTAGTTTTCATTAAAAGTGTGGATCAGGTCATTCTTCTGAAATGTAATCTTTCTTTTTCTCTCTTTTTTTAAAAAAATATTTATTTATTTGCTTTAGTTGTACACAATGCGTTTTATTTGTACGTGGTGCTGAGGATCGAACCCGGGATGTGCACGTGCTAGGCGAGCGCTCAACCGCTGAACCACAATCCCAGCCCCATCTTTCTTTTTTTCATACTGAGGATTGAGCTCAGGGGTGCTCTACCACTGAGGTATACAAACATCCGTTTTTATTTTGTATTTTGAGGCAGGGTCTCACTAAGTTGCCCAGGCTGGCCTCCAACTTGGGATCCTCCTGTCTTAGCCTCCTGAGTCTCCGGGATTATGGCTGTGTGCTGTGGTGTCTTGCCCTGAAATGTAATCATAACAGAGCCAACAAATTTGACTTCTCATTGATTGTTCTTGGCCTATAAGGAAGCAAAATTCAATTTGAGTTTGAGCGGAGACTATTCTGTATTTAAAAGTTTGGCTTATGCACTGCATGGTACATTTAGAACCTTTGTTTGCTCTCCTTGTATCCTTATCTGTTTTTTGTTTTGTTTCCTGGGGCTTAAAACGGGAGGTGCTTTACCACAGAGCCACATCCCCAAGCACATTTTATTTTTTATTTTGAGACAGGGTCTTATTAAATTTCTTAGGGTTCCCACTAAGTTGCTGAGGCTAGCCTTGAACTTGCCATCCTAAGAACTTTGGCTCTATACTGGTATCTGTTTGGAATGTTGGAGGTAGCTTGTAGCATCTCTAGGGAAGCAATCCTGCAAGGGTCTCCCTCAGACGCAGCCATTTTTTTTTCTTTTTCTTTTTCTTTTTTGTACTGGGGATTGAACTGAGGGGCACTGGGCCACATCCCCAGCCCTTTTTTGTATTTTATTAGAGACAGGATCTCACTGAGTTGCTAAGTGCCTCGCCATTGCTGAGGCTGGCTTTGAACTCGTGATCCTCCTGCCTCAGCTTCCCAAGTGCTGGGATTACAGGCATGCGCCACAGTGCCCGGCTAGACACAGCCATTTTTATGTTGCCATTGGCCCAAAGAGAACGTCACTGACAGCATTTACTTTTTCCTGACACCTTACAGCAGGCTCCCTCTACACAGCCAGCTTGTCTTTTAAGGCACTGCTTAGTGTGTTATTGCTTCACAAAATTCTTTCAAAACATTTTCCTTTTGCTATTTGCAGAGAGTAAGTTGATGCTTTTTTCCCTGTTGCTCTTGCACTTGGATTTTACTATCTTTGACTCACCTTCTGTAATTCTAGTCTGTCTGGGTCTTGAAACCCCTCACAAAGTGTTCCCTGCCACCTCTACCTTTTCTCACTTTACTTTCTGCATCTCTCCTCCTTTCCTTTCTCTAGTCATAAATGAACTACTCACGATCCAGTGACTTTAGGGTGTATCTTGGAAGAAAGGCATACTTTACTAGAATTTGTTTTTTTATACTGGAATTGGCTTATGAGGAGTGGGAGCAGTGCAATTTGGGTTAATTTATGCACTTGCCCTTGAAAATATAGAAGCATACAGATTTTTTCCTGGTATTTCTTATTCTGTTGGTAGAATGAAAAGAAGATGCTTTGGGGAATCTGACCAAAGATGACATGAAGAGGTAGAAGGTAGACATGTCTGGGCGACATTGGGCTTTTCCAGATTTATAGAGTTATGCCAAATATAAAACTTGGGATATGCCAGTTTGTCATGTAAACATCTGAGAACCTAGGCATGTTTTCGTTTATTTTTTCACTACTACAGTATCAAGATTGGCCTGTGTCCACTGCTGAGGGGAGGGTGAGGCTCAGGGAGGTTGTTTTCGTTGTTTGATCAGAAGCGGAACAATATTAGTAAATGCCAGTGGGCAGGTGTCCAGTGGATGCAGGCACACATACATACATACTGAATAAAAAGGCATGGATTTCCGGCTTCCCACTCCCTCTCATCACAGTTCTTTTCTTTTATATTCTGTGCTCTGGGTGACCTAGTAACTTTGTTCCTATTGTTGCAGCCAAGTGACTCCAAAGAATTCATTTTCCTACTGAGGCAACTCTTTTTATATAATAATGGGGTTGTGGCTCAGTGGTAGAGCACTTGTCTCTCATGTGTGAGGCACTGGGTTCAATGCTCAGCACCACATAAAAATAAATAAAACTATTGTGTCCATCTACAACTAAAAAGTATTTTTAAAAAATGCAAGTTGGTCTTGACTCTAAGGAATACTTTTGTCAGTAGAGAATTACTTCTCTTTTTCCCTCTATGCTGTATGGAAAAGTCATACTAAAGTGTGATGTTATGGCAAATGGTGGACAACGTAGCCTAGTGGAGACAGCATGGACTCCCTTGCTAGCCAGTGTTATTGTAGTTAACTTACGTAGACTCTGCAATGTTCAATTTGCCCATCTGAAAAATGGGGGTAATGCCTAATAAGGATTGGTGATGTATTGGAAATAAGGTATGCACAGAGCTCGCATGGAGGAAATGCTCCTGAAATGGCGATTATAGTCTTTGGTAAAAATTAAGGCATCGGGCTGGGGCTGTAGCTCAGTGGTAGAGCGCTTGCCTCACATGTGTGAGGCACTGGGTTTGATCCTAAGCACCACATAAAAATAGATAAATAAAGCTTTTGTGTCCATCTACAACTAAAAAATATTTTTAAAAATTAAGGCATGGTTTGATGCTGTGAACATTGACTGATCATAACTTGTTGATACTCCCCACTACACACAAAGTGGTACAGATCATAATGGAATCAGCATCTGTAGAAGTCTCTGCTCAAGAATCACCACTGAAATGTAAAAAGGCCCATTGTCTTCAGCCTGGGGGGGTCACTCCTCTTCATGGATTTGGGTTTGGTCCAACTTTTGCAGTTACATTAGCCTTCTGTACTATTCCAGTGGTGGAGGTGAGGGGAGTTGTAACCGGGCAGTTATGTTTTGGATTTCTCTTTAGGTCTGCTGCTTCTCCCAGTTCAGTGTCCATTGGCTCTTCTTATTCATCTGTTCTCAGCAATTCCTTGAAGAATTTCATGCCTTTTCTCCAAGGAGGGCTTGCACCCGGTGGGTATCACAGATTCCCTAGACTGCGTGTGATGCTCCTGCTTTCCCCCTTGCTGTCACTTCCAAAGGCTGCCTTCAAGGTATCCATGGAAAGTCTTCCTAACCTGAGAAATGCTCCCGTTTGCTGAGTCTGGGAGGTTCCATGGTATCTCTAGTATTGTTGCAACCTTCCGTCTCCTAGGACAGACCTGAGGTCCAATTAGATGTGCTCAAAATAAAAACATGAAATATAGTAACTGCTCCATAATGCTACCTGAGATGACAGTGATGATGGTGGGCATTAAAGGACTGAAGCCAGTTTGGGCTCTTGTTTTCCCTACCACCCTTCTTCCAGTATAACTAGCAGCACTGATGCTTTGGTAGGCTCAGTTCAGTGCTTTCTCTTCAGTATAAATATGTAAGTACTGTTTGCTGCTTAAGTCAAGGGTGGTGTGTAGATGGTGTTTTCTTTTCTGAACCCATTTTTGTTTTCCTTCAGTGAGTGAATGCCTCACCTTTTCATTTGCTTGGTTTTCTTTGAACATCTGACTAAGTCTTCCCACACACCTCCGACTACTTTGTGAATCGCCTCTCATAGCTTTCCACATGGTCCAGCCTTGGCAGAGCATTTTGGCACCCCCTCCCTGATGGCACCCTCTTAGAGCCCTGTGACTTCCGTTCCCATCTGCACTGGGAGTGGTACCACTTCCTTATGAAGACGTTAGACGGTTCTCCTGTTTTCTGGTCCCTTCCCAGCCCACAACCTACTCACTTCCCTCGCAGAACAAAACAAAATACCTAGTGCCTTGTCTCTAAAAATTAAGCACACAGAAGACCCACTTGACTGGCCCTGCCAGATTTCTACCTGCTGTTTGAATTTTGTAGTGTGGACTTTCTGAAATCTTTTTTCATCATAGAGCTTGTGGCATCTATGCCTCGTTGATTTGGAGTGATTTTTTTCATTTAGGAAAAAGGTGACAGCATCTTCATTTAACCACTTAAACCCATCCATCTCTTAGCTTCTAAGTATATAGCTTTATGTAGCTTTCAATTTGATCAGGGTTTTTAAGAGTCTACTCTAAAGAAAAAAATCAGGGCTGGGGGTGTAGCTCAGTGGTAGAGGCCTTACCTAGCATGTGCTGAGGCCTGAGCTTGATCCCCAGCACCATTTAAAAAAAAAAAAAATCAAAGGCACAAATAACCTAATTCCAACAATAGAGAATGGTTAAGTAAATGGTAATTTATACAGTAGAATATTGTGCAATAACTTAAAATAATTTTTGAAAACTTTTATATGAGAAAATAATACAATTAATGAAAGATATCAAACTTACTACAGACTCAATCAGGTAAGTAAATTAAACATAATTGACAAATGTGACAAAATATTCAAACGTTTTAAAGTGAGCCTCTGGGTAGTGACATGATGGTCTATTTTTATATTTGCCTTTTAGTTTCATGTAGTAATTTCTGATTTTCTTATAATTTGTTATCAGAAAATATTTAATGCTATAATTTTTTTAAAGTAGTAAAAGATTGATATTTCTAATGCCAGCAATTTAAAAGAATGAAAACTCATCCAAGTACCAGGGTTTAAGTGTTTTAATCAGTTCTGATTTTGAGAAGGAATGCTTGATCCCAAGTTAGTTTTGTTTTTCTTCTAGTCAACATATGAATGTGTGTGGTATTCAAAGCAATTTAGTAAGGGGAGTGTTCTAAATATTGTTGTTATGAAGGGGCAGATATGGCAAAAATGCATCTTATAGTATAGCTGGGCCTTGACCCAGCTTCTGCTACCTGCTAGTTCTGGAACTTTGGCCAGGTTATGTAGTCTCAGTTTCCTTATCTGTAAATTCAGATGGTGAGGATTAAATGAGATAATACAGGTAGAAGGCTTTAGCACAATTCTTGGCACATAGCAATCGTTAAGTTTGATTATAGCTGGAATGACAAATGGTAGCTACTATATTATTACAACTGAAGAAACACTTTTCCTCAAATTCCCTTAAGTACAGTACTTAGGAGTGGCAGGTGTTAAGTGATTTAGAATTTTTTTCTAATACAATGTTAATTTGAAGACTGTATAAAGTAGTATTTCTTCTCTGTTCTCCTATTCATCCCTCTGAGGATGGAAATGCTTCCATGACTTTTTCCAAGCTCATATTGATACAAATACACACGAGGTGACTGGATTTTTGCTGGTTTTGCCTACGTATGACTCTGCAACTTTTCTGACTTAAAAGCATACCATGGGAGTTGCTCAGAGCCAGTATTTGTGGAGAGCTGCATGATGCCAAAATTTATTTGGACATAACATACAGGTTGCTATAATTTCTCACCCCCCACTGTAGTCATTGTTTGCTGCTGCATCCTTATGTATAATCCTTAAGATTTGTTGCTTTTATTTCTAATGAAAGTTTCCCCAAAGCAGCATTGCTGAGTCACAGTATGTGCTAATTATAGTGCAGAAGGATTTGGGATGACAAAAGCAGTGTAAGCTTTGTTGGTTCCTGCCTTCTGACCATCTAATTGGAGAACAGATATGCATTTCTTTTCCCAGGGTTTTTTTTTTTTTTTTTTTTTTTTTTTTTTTTTTTTTTTTTAATGTAGAAGATTTTTATTAAATGGCATTTTGTTTCAGGGAAGGTTGAAATCTTAGCATTCTGAAGGCACAGGTATAAACCAGAAGAGCAAAGGGACCCTCTTGAATTAGGTTTACTGTATATGGTATTTGCTGTGTTTATTAGATACAGATTTGATAGAAATTGTGCATGTTTTAAGTTTGTTTTGGTACTGGGGAATGAACTCAGGCATTCAACCACTGAGCCACATCCCCTGCCCTTTTTTGTTTTTTTTTTTTTTTTTTTTTTTGTGGTACCGGGGATTGAACTCAGGGGCACTTGACCACTGGGCCACATCCCCAGCCCTTTTTTGTATTTTATTAGAGACAGGGTCTCACTGAGTTGCTAAGTGCCTCGCCATTGCTGAGGCTGGCTTTGAACTCACGATCCTCCTGCCTCAGCCTCCCAAAGTGCTGGGATTACAGGCATGTGCCACCGCGCCCGGCTCCTTTTTTGTATTTTATGTAGAGACAGGATCTCCCTGAGTTGCTTAGGGCCTTGCTAAGTTGCTGAGGCTTTGAACACTCTATCCTCCTGCCTCAGCCTCCTGAGCTGCTGAGATTACAGATGTGTGCCACCATGCCCAGCTGGCTTCAGTTTTTCAGTGTTTAAGAGCTAAAATCCCACTTAAAAACTCAAGCAGTTGACACTTGCTTTCCTGTCTTTGGTGTGCTAACACCCCACCGACAGTGACCCATCTCCAGAGGCCCAGGCTTGCTCAGCACTGATTCACACACAGCTGAGCAATCTTCATTTTGAAGTTACCAATGGTAACAGGAATGATAGTCACTAACTATGTCTTTACAGCAGTGCAGCCACCTGCTACAGGTAGACAGGCTCTTTTTCTCTGTAAGGTCACTGTGAACTACTTGGTATAACATAAGTTTTTCCAAGTGCCCACTTAAGTAGTGTAGGGTACACTACACTACACACTACAAAGTGTGTCTTTACAAGGCAGGGGACAGAGAGAAGAAAGGGCACTTGAGATGGGTCTGTGCTGCATGTGTGTGCATGTAGTCTACCTGCAATAAGTAGCAGGACCATCTGTGTTTAGAAGCTTTGTTTTCCTTCATTAGCAATTAGCATTTGGTTACATCAGTTGGGATTACACAGCTCTGTAACAGCTGACACTAGTTCATACCTGTTTTCATTCTTTCTTGCCCCTGATTCAGCTTCTTGGCTCTGGAGCAGTGATTGCATCACGACACTTTAGAGCCTGTTTGGTCATCTCTCTGACTCCCCAGAGTGGTCACAGATCTGAAATCCACCCTGTCACACTTCCAACTCAATGGGATCTGTAGTTGCTTGCTTGGCTGTCACATTTTGTGTCTTTATGATGAATAGTTTTAATTTAAAAATTTCTCTGTAACTGGTGGCTTGTTGAAGGTTTGGGGTACAGGGCAGTCTGTGTGTTTCCTTAGGTTTCCTGTAGTTGTCAGTGACATAGCAACTGCAATGATAATGGCAGTGATTTCATGCTTACCATGTGCCAGGAATTTAGATACAGGTTCAGCCTCCCTAATCTGAAAATCTAAAATGTTTGCAAAATCCAAAACTTTTTGAGCATAGACGTGATGCTGCAAATGGACAGTTCCATGCCATGAAGCTTTGTTTCATGCACAAAATTAGTAAGGATATTCTGTAAAATTACCTTCAGAGGATGTGTACAAGGTGTATATGAAACATAAATGAATTTCATGTTGAGACTTAGGTCCAGGCCCAAGCTATTTAATTATGTACTCTTCCAAAATCTGAAGGACAAACAAAACCAGAAAATCCCAAGCATTTTAGATAAAGTTATCACAACAACTCTATGTGGTGGGTGCTGTTCTTATCCCCGTGTTTGAAATGAAAGAGATGAAGCAGCTTCCTAGCCTTGGTTATACAGTGTGTAAATGACATTCATGGAAGTGACTGCATCAGGGTGAGCCTTGCTGGTGGGGCTGGAGAGACCCATGAGCAAGCAGGTGACGCCCCCAGGGAAGGATGGTCAGACCTAGACAGAGTTGGCAGAGTTGCTTGGCCGCTACTCACTGTTTGGATAGGAAGTGACACGGATGAGTCCTCCCATCCGAGAGCCCTGTACCAGTGAGGGAAGTTGTGGGAACTCACGCAGGCATGGGCAGGAAGGAAATGGGGAAAGGGAGGTGTGGAAACTTTGCTGAGGGTGGTCACAGGCAATGGGCTCTCACGAAGAGTCCCTCTCTTCTCCATTTCTTTCCCTTTTGGATGCACATCTCTGCAGGAGGGTGAAGCGAATTAAAGGTGTGTTTATCCTCACTGAGTTTCCTTTGCTTTATATGCCCAGGATGCAAAACCTCTCTGATTGCTTTTATGATTGTGTTTTTGAACATGGTTTTTGAAAAAGAGGTTCTGCGCGATGTACTTGGATTCTCCCATGTGATAATGCAGAGTGGGTGGAAAGCCGTCGAGGTGAGAGGCACGAGCAGGGTTCTGTGGCTGGGAATGGAAGCCAGATTCTGCTGCTGCCTCTGGATAAAGCATCCTAGGACTGAACTTGGGTCCCAGCCTCACAGTCCATCTCTGCCATGTCTGGATAACATCATTGCGGGTGCACAAAGATAGACTGCAGATGGTGTGTCATTGTTGCTTTTCTATCACCAGATCATAGCTTCTAACTCCCTTCTTTGTAAAAGCAGCATGATTCATTGGGTCAGAGAGAGCTCTGGGTTCTAAGATTGACTGTCGTTTAGTCACTGTATGATCTTGGGCAAGTCCTTTCACCCCTCCAGCCTCTGTGCCCTCGTTTGTAAAGTGGGGTCATAGAAATAGCCCTCTCATAGGCTGTCAGAGATAATGCTCAGCAGAGTGCCCTGTCATTTTGTCTGCTTGATAAGTGGGGGTGCCCATTATTGCCTGCTGGGCTGAGTGGGGCATCTCCCATTCTGGTTCCTGGTTATGATTAGTCTGATATTCTCGGACACATCATAGTGGGTGTGTAGACTCTGATGGCAAAAGAACTGGAATTGGAGAGTTGCAGATTCCACCTTCTCTCAAAGAAGGGTGTGGTGTCGCAGGACAAAGCATTCCTGGCATGAGTAGACAGAATGCTTATTTGAGAAGTAAACCAGGGTCAGGTGTTCTCCTGATAACATTGATTATGTAAGCTGCCTAGGAATAGGCCCATACTTTATGCCTTGTGAACTTTTTTTTTTTTTAAAGCATTTTGAACAACTTGTCTTTTACACATAAAATTTTGTTTTCCTGCTGTCAGTTTGGTCTAGCAAAGTACATGCTTTATTTTGGAAAGAAAAGAAGTTTAAGTTGGAGGCAAAATTTGGACCCCCCCCCTTTTCCTGTAATATACTTCTACAAAGTGGGCACTGTTACCTATTTTACCTGATCACTCTACAAAGTATCATTTAAGAAACATTTTAATTAAAAATAATCTGCTTTTTACTATGGAAAATTTCACTTACATGCAGAACAGACATGTAGAGAATGGGGCTGATCTCTGATACACTGTTTTCCAGCTTTGACTGCTGTCAGCTTATAGCCAGTGGGGCCTCATCTGTACCCTTACTCTATTACTGTACTGTCACTATTTTTAAAAGCAAATCCCAGGCAATAGTTTATCTATAAATATTCAAGGCGTACTTTGGCTACCTTAAGAGAAAAGTTTTAGTAAGGTAAAAAATGAAGACTTAGATCCGTACTGTGGGAAAATTGAAAGTCATATCTCTAGTAGTCTCAAGGCAGTAATCCTCAAAGCAAGGCATGGGAAAGTGTTTTTTTTTTTTTTTTTTTTTGTTGTTTTGTTTTTTTTTTTTAAACAGGGAGCTTTCCAAATTCCTTGTCTTCCCAGAGGATCGCCTCTTGCAGCCCCCCCCCCCCCCCCCGCCACCTCCACTTCCCCCAAGTTGAAAATCACGGCATTTGATGGTTCATGGAGCTGATTTGCTTCTGTTAGAGGAATATAAGATAGAGAAGCACCTTGTATGGGCTTTTTTCCTTCTTCTTTTCAACTGCCATGAATGGAACTTATTTTAAAATGTATTTATTTTCTGTCTTCTTATTCAGATTTTTTTTTTTTTTTTTTTTTTTTTGGTACTGGGGATTGAACTCAGGGGCACTCAACCACTGGGCCACATCCCCAGCCCTTTTTTTGTATTTTATTTAGAGGCAGGGTCTCACTGAGTTGCTAAGTGCTGAGGCTGGCTTTGAACTTGTGATCCTCCTGCCTCAGCCTCCCAAGTGCTGGGATTACAGGTGTGTGCCACCACACCCAGCCTTACTCAGATTATGTTGCTTTCCTTTCTAAGATGCACCCGGCCGTAGAAATTAACAGATTGTTTTGAAATTAGAATAAATTGCTGTTTGTCTTGGAAGAAATTAGGAGTCAGCATTGTTTCTTTTTTTTTTTTTTTTTTGTGGTACCGGGGATTGAACTCAGGGGCACTCGACCTCTGGGCCACATCCCCAGCCCTTTTTTGTATTTTATTAGAGACAGGGTCTCACTGAGTTGTTAAGTGCCTCGCCATTGCTGAGGCTGGCTTTGAACTTGCGATCCTCCTGCCTCAGCCTCCCAAAGTGCTGGGATTACAGGCGTGCGCCACCGCGCCCGGCTTGGAGTCAGCATTGTTGAGTCTTGCTAAATTGCCCAGGATTATGCTGGAAGTTATTTAATCATTCCTATTTAATACAGGCATTTTTGGATACAGCTTTCCATGCTGTGATGTGCATGTTTTTATCACTTACACTGTCACCTCCCTTTTTGTCTCTTGTGTTGTATGTTACCGTGTTTGTCTATGATAGCCCCTTGTCTCTTTGCAGCCTGCAAAGGGTGCTAGAAACAAGGTCAAGGAATTCACAAGGAAATGTATATAAAGTTAGGGAAAATGAACCAAGGATTTATTTCTGTTTTCCAAGCACCGTCTATGATGCTGGAATTAAGGGTGTTGCAGCCCCATTTCTCAGTTTTCAGCTATATGCTGCCTAGACTGGTTGCCTTGTAGCCACCTTTCATGTGTAAGTGAGGTATCATTGTACTGGAGAGTAACAGAGCAGAAATCTATGTCTTCTAATTTCAAATGTAGCTAAAGAAAGGCTTTGAAAGGTCATTTACGTGGCTAGTGCGTAGGAAAGTTGGAAAAATTTCCACCTCACCACTGGCTATTTGAAAGCAGGAAAGAAAGAATGGAATTTCTAAACATGCTCTGTAAAGCTCTTCTCAACATAGTTATTTTCTTTAGCAACTAAAGTTAGGGACTCATGTTTTAAATTTTGCACCAAATCTTTAGTTGGCTAAAAGTAATTTGATATAAGGTTAGGATTCGAGAGCTATACTTTTCTAAATTTCCCCAGCGTCTTGGGAAACTGAGGCAGGAGGATCAATTGAGCCTAGAAGTTTAAGGCCAGCCTGGATCACAGAGCTAGACCCTTTCTCTAAAAACGATGATGATGAAGGGGAAGCTGATGGTCTAATTTACACCGAACAAATCTCACTGCCTTTCTCCTCTTTAAGGGAAAATCAGAGAAGACAGTTTTAATGCTCCTTTCTTTCCCTCCTTTCCCTATCTATTTTTTAGCTTCTCTTTAGGAAGGTGAGAGAGTCTACATGGACCCAGAGCTGTGCATGTGTACACAGGATGGAATAGTTGCATTGATTTTTCCTCTCACACCCAGGTCAGGGTTACATAGTTCTGTGAGGTGTGCTTGGGAGCTGTAATAATGTGGAATGCTGGCAAAGTTCCAGAGGCTGTTGGTAAATATAGGATGCAGCTGAATAGCTGTTAGCTGCTTTGGGCGTTTTCAAAATCTAGACTTAGAAAGATAAAGTCAAGTGTACCTAACATAACATGGGAAATAAAAAGAAAGTGCAACGAACATGCTTAGGACTTCAGTTTTAATTTCTTTCATTTCCCTAAAGACTGCGGGTCATTTAGTTAAGAGGATTAAGCTATATTTGGATGATATTAGTGAACTATTTCTCTACTTCTTACCCATCCTGCTTAAAGATTTATTTAATCAGCTGAAACCTTTTTCCATAGTACAAGAAAGTTGTCTTTGCTTTGTGTTTTCTGCTTTGAAGGTTTTTTTTTTTTTTTTTTTTTTTTTGGTGTGTGTGTGTGTGTGCGCGCGCGCGTATGTGATATGGTTTTTGCTTATTAAGAATGGGAATACAAAATACTGGAAATCCATAGTTCATAGTTAATGATGGAAGGGTACTTCAATAATCTTGGGGCTTGTAGTGAGCTGATAGACTGCTCAGGAGTGGATTTTAGAAGCGACTTTGAAGCTTCTCTCTGTGTTCTCTGCCCCTGTAGCCTATTCTATAGAAGTTCTTTTAAGTGTGGTGTTTACAGAGCAAATATCCCAAGAAATTGCTTTCAGCAGTCACGGGCACACTAAAAATACTTTGTATCACATCATTAAGTTCCATTGTAATTTTTTTTTTTTTTTTTTTCAGGGAACTTTCATGGGATGTGCTACATCTCTCCCTGAGACCACCCCCAGTTTGTAAGCCACAGCAAGGGCTGGAAAAGGAAAACCGGGGTGGTGGGGAATTTCTTTTGGAAATCTGAGCTCTGTTTTTGCACCTTCCCCCCCGAAAGCACCACTGAGCTGAATAACAACTCTCATCTCTGTTCTTCACAGTGTAACCCTCTCTTAAGACCCCAAAAGTCAGACTCATAAGGCTCCAAATTTCTCCAGTGATCTAAAGAGTCATTGAAGTCACTCTGTAGGCTCTTGCCCTGCTTTGGCATCAAAACTCAGCCATCTTGAGCTTCATTTTTCTCTCTTTCATCATAATGACAAACATTCACTTAGCTTCCTGCTGTGCACAGAGCTCCATTTTATGATTATAGGAGACCACCCAGCGGAACCGGCATACATCTTTCCTTTCAGGATTCTAACTGGGGAGCTAAGTGCAGGCATCACTATAACATGAGAGAGACTGAAGCTGTAAGAGAGCCTTATCCATTCTAAGACCAAAGGTAATTTGGGATCGGTTTTCTCTCCTGCAGGATAAAAAGGACAATTGGCAACACTAGATATGTATTGGCTAAGATAAGAAGGAGGCTGGAATCTGTCCCATTCAGGATGGTCCCTTAAGAGGACATTTAGTCTATGATTGGCTCTTTCACGCCTCAGGTATTAGAGTTGGGAGGATAACCAGGTGGCAGTGGTTGGACTGGGAGAATGCACTTTATTCTCTGTCAGTGTCCCTGTGAGACTGTCTTTGCTTCACTGAACTCTATCCTTTGCTTTGCCTTTACCGCCTCTTTCTGAGAGACTTTCTCCACGGTGACTGGTCAGTCAGTGAAGTTCTTTGCATCCCTGCGTGGCCATCCTTGCACCAAACTAGCATGCTCTGAGCAGGATTGGAATGGAGCCTGCCCAGACCCCGAGTGCACAGGGGGAAACTTTTCTCATTTCCTTCTCACAAATAGGTGGGGGATACTATCTTCAGAGATGAGCCTCAGAAGGTGGATGTTTTGCCATTTAATCCTGACCTCTGGTTAACACCAGTGCCTGCTTGAAAGTTTGTTCGTGTCCCTTACAGTAAACCTTGGTCTGTAGAGAGAGTCTCTAGCTCAGCTGCAGCTCTCCCTCCTTGGTCCAGCATCTTTCCTCACTGTGGTGTTTAGCATTCAGTTCTTGACGGCTGTAGGGACCCTGGGAGCTAGTGAGCTCATGGAGCTGGTGGCACTTTCCTCTTTTGCTTTGTATTCCAAATTTCTCCAGTCACGGAAGGCCTAATAAAACTTAATGCTCTTATTTGAGGCTACTTTCCTTTCTAAAATGCACCCTGCACAGAAATTAGCAGATTATTTTGAAATCAGAATAAATTGCTGTTTGTCTTAGAAGACATCAGGAGTCGCATTGTTGGTTCTTGCTAAGTTGACCAGGCTGGGCCTTGAACTTGTAATCCTCCTGCCTTAGCCTCTTGATTAGTTGAGATTACAGGTGTGTGCAACTCATTCAACTAGCATTTAGTTTTACCATCAGTATTAAAAAATTTATTTTTGCCCTAATTTCATGCATGATCCTTGGCAATAGTTTCAGCAGCTTGCTATCATTTACTAGCTATGTTCTCAAAGCATAGATAAATAAAACTATGTATTTGAAGTAACTTTTATTTATTTATTTTTTGTGGTACCAGGGATTGAACTCAGGGGCACTCGACCCCTGGGCCACATCCCCAGCCCTTTTTTGTGTTTTTATTAGAGACAGGGTCTCACTGAGTTGCTAAGTGCCTCGCCATTGCTGAGGCTGGCTTTGAACTCGCGATTCTCCTGCCTCAACCTCCCAAAGTGTTGGGATTACAGGCGTGCGCCACCGCGCCCGGCTTTAATTTGTTTTTAAAACTGACTTTATCTTGTAGAGTAGTTTTAGGTTTGCAGCAAAATTGAACGGAAGGTACAAATAGTCCCCATACTCCTCCCCAAAACATACACAGCCTCCACCATTGGCACCCATCATCAGAGTGTATGTTTGCTACAATTTATGAACCTACATTGACAAATCATTATTCCCTAAAATTCATCATTTACCTTAGGGTTCATTCTGATTTTTTTTTTTTTAAGGGAGCTATCTTTTTTTTTTTTTTTTTTGTGGTACCGGGGATTGAACTCAGGGGCACTTGACCACTGGGCCACATCCCCAGCCCTTTTTTTGTATTTTATTTAGAGACAGGGTCTCACTGAGTTGCTAAGTGCCTTGCCATCGCTGAGGCTGGCTTTGAACTCGCGATCCTCCTGCCTCAGCCTCCCAAGTGCTGGGAGGCGTGCGCCACCGTGCCCGGCTTCGGGAGCTATCTTTTTTTAAAAAATAAACTTAATAGTAAGCAGAGTGAATTTTATCTCCTTTGAAAAGCAGTTTCCAATGAGAAGATCTAAGGTTTCATAAACTTGCAACCTTTCTATAAGCATATGGCATTCAGCTGCAAGTTTTATAATATTCATGTGATAAAGTGAATGAGATGAAGCCTCAGAGAACCACATGGGGAGAATCAGAAAGGTGTTTGGAGCCAAGCATTGAACAGAAAAGGAGATGGTTCAGAGTGGATTTTGCATAAAGTCTGCAGTATGGTGGCATATTTCAATCCTGGCTCTATCTGTGACATGCAGGGAGCTGAGTTTTGTTTGAGGTAGAACTAGATGGCTCTCGGGTAGTTAAAAGGGGGAACTTGACACATGTGCTATGGATTCTCGGAGAGCTTAAAAATAATGGATAATTCATTGACTATTAAAAATGCTAAAACTGAAAGGAATGAAGAGATTGCTAACCCAATCATTATAGGTTAATCTCAGACAGATTGTTACCTGAGAAAGTTTAGGTCATAGCACTTCCTAAAGGTAAGGGACATTCAAAATGAGTGCCTGAAAGTTCTTTCCAGAAGCAGAACTCTAGACATCACAAGTTTTTTTTTTTTTTTTTTTTTTTTTTTTTTTAATATTTCTTTACTTGTTTCAGTTGAACACAATGCGTTTATTTTTACGTGGTGCTGAGGATCGAACCTGGGCCGCGCAAGTGCTAGGTGAGCGTGCTACTGCTAAGCCACAACCCCAGCCCCCACATCACAAGCTTTTAACCCAAGAAAATGATGTGTGTGGGAGAAATGGAAAAGTGCTAGCTCTGGAGGAGTATATCGTCTCGAGTGTGTTAATATTTTTATTAGTATATTAAAATAAGTACAAATGACTGTGGGTGTTGAAAGAAAGGACTCCTTGTGTTCAGAAGGATTCAGAGAAGTTCATTAAAAGAGGCAGCAGCATTTAAATAGGTACGAACATGTTTAGTACCTTCTTTTTAACTTTTGGTTTTGAAAATAGTTGTACAGAAAAACTAAAAGAGTTGCAATAGATATCTGTATGCAGATACTCAGACAGCTGGATTCAACAACTGTTAATGTTTTGTAGCATTTGTTTCAATTCTGAATTTGTGTGTATGTTTTAACCATTTTAAATTTAGGGCAGGCATCATGACATTTTTACCCCAATAAGGCCACTGGCATCTCCTAACACCATTCTCCTCCATAACTGCAATCCACTGCCAAAAAGTCAAGAAAATTAACAATAATCATTGGTATCATCTTATTTCTATCTTTAAGTTTTTCTAGCAGTCTCATATAGCTTTGGTAGTTTTTCTTCCCCCCAAACCTTGTTTTAATCAAGATGGACACATTACATTTTATTTTCCTAACTCTTAAATCTCTTCTACTCAGAGGCAGCACTTTCTGCTTGCTCCTTCCAGCACCCTTTGCCCATTCAGTTTTTGTTCCATGATAGTGACTTTCAGAAGGACCAGGCTGATTTTCTCATAGTTTTTTGTTGATATCTTGTCCTACAAGTTTCTTGCAAATGGAAGATTTAAAACTCAGATTATGGGGGTGAGGGTGGGGGGGCGGTATTGGCACATACCTGTAATCCCAGTGACTCAGGAGGCTGAGATAGGAGGATCACAAATTCAAGGCCAGCCTTAGCAACTTAGTGAGACCCTAAGCAATTTAGTGAGACTCCTGTCTCAAATTTAAAAATAAAAAGGTCTGGGGATGTAGCTTAATGGTACAATGCCCCTGGATTCAATTCCTAGAACCAACCAACCAACCAAACAAACAAACAAACAAAAACTCAGAATAGGTATTTACTACGAAAAATGCTACCAGATTGTTGTTAGCCTTGAATGTAAAGATGTTGCTCCTGACATACAATTTTCAATAGATAATCTACAAAATAATCTTTACTTACAAAAATAACATAGGACAGTCAGAAGACATTTGAACAACTAAAATATACATAAGATTGGAGTTCTATTTAATATCAGTAGCACTGTGGTGGTAATTTTGCTGAACTTACGTTCTTTCCTATGTACGTGTCTTATTTATTCTGACAACTGCCATCATCTACACATGTTGCGTTCTGTGTCACTAGCTGTGCATTATGAACGTTGTCCTGTAGAATAAGTTGTGGAGATTGTTTTTGCTAGGATAGATATGAAACAAGCCGGCCACATTCTTGCATAGGTGTTTAAGGTGAGACACACCCAAATATAAAAGCTCCTGGCCTAAGATTAGAAAAGTGGCTTGTGATCACAGAGCAAATAGTTGTCTCTGTTTGAGGTTCTCTGGCTAATGGAGGCATGAAATCCTGGCCTCTCTGCCCTGTGCTTCAGTAAGTTGAGGGGAATTTGTCAGCAGTAAACACTTCAGGGCTGTATATTTGAATTCTGGGCTACTGCCCCTTTCTTTTCCTTTGGGTGGGTCCCTCCATATTTCTGTACCTATCAAGAGATCAGGTTGGGCTACCTTGGAGGTAAACACGATGCACTGCCAATGTGAAGTGAAGTAAGTTAGAAATGTTAATAGATTTTACCAAGCCAGAGTTTCTAGCACATGTATTTTAAGCCATCATAAAGCATATACCTGTCATGTTAAGGAATGTGCAAAGGCAAGTATCAAAGACCTGCCGTGGGAGTGCAGGAGTGTGTTTTGCTGTGTTGTAGCTTATGCCCTGACAACCTCCCTGAGGCCTGGGGTGCTGGCAGGGAGAGGTCTATAAATATCGAAGCCATCTTATTTATTAATCTAAGAATTCCTGCAACTATGAGTTATTCCTGTTTGCCCTCCTGAGTGTCCTGGGGCTCAGGGATAATTTTGTGTTGGTGGATGGGTGGGTCTGCTGGGGTTAGGGAATCAAGTTCATGAAACAGATGAGCTAGAGATGGCCCTTTGAGCTTAATGGAGAATAGACCATTTGGATAGAAAAGCTTTCTAGATATTTCTGGGTTCTTTGAAAGATTAGTTTCACGAACCTCCTAGCCAGAGCATTGCGTGTGCAGGGTAGAATGGTAAAGCTGCGTTTGTTGTTGTTATTTTATCTGGTGTTCTCCATGGCAATGACGGCACCATTCTCATTTGGGACATCAGGGTGCCAGTAAATCTTGTTATTAGTTAAGTTAAATTATCTGTGATTTTAGTGACAGGGCTTTTGCATCAGGCATTTTTTGTAAAGGAACAAAATGATGGTAGGATGGTTCCACATATCTGTCTAAATATTTGTTGAAAAAAGGACAAAGAGTTGTGTATTTAAGTGCATTAAGGAATTCACATATTTTAGGGGCCAGGGGTGTAGCTCAGTGATAGAGCATGGGCTTAGCATGTGCCAGGGTTCCTGAGTTCAATCTCCAGAAACCCTTCATATATATATGTGTGTGTGTATACACACACACACACACACACACACACATATATTTTAAATTATTTTTAAAAAAGAGGACAGTAGCTGATTATACGAAATGTGTATTCCTACCATTTTACATCATCCTAAGTAAATATAATATATAATAAAATGTAAAAAATAAAAGTTAAAGACATTGGGCAGGGGTTGTGGCTGAGTGGCAGAGTGCTCGCCTCTCAGGAGCGCGGCCCAGGTTCGATCCTCAGCACCACGTAAAATGCATTGCATTGTGTACAACTAAAGTAAATAAATAAATATATATAAAAAAGTTAAAGACATTAATTTAAAAAAGAGGAGGTAGTGTTAAAAAGAGTGAGGAGGACAAGCTCAGATTTTAAGTTCAGTGAGGTAATGAAATCACTGAACCTCGTTTCATCTGTAAAGAAGGTTCATGAGATTAAAATGAGAATATAGATGTTAAAGTGCTCCTAGTGCTTTTCATGAGCAGATGGCATCGTGGAGTGGGAAAAGCATGTGAGTGGAAGTTGCATGGACACTGGTTTGAATTCTGGCCTTGCAGGGAACGCTGTGCATCGTGGTTGAGTTCTTTAGATTGACTGAACTCTACTTCTTTAGCTGTGAAGTGGCTTTTATCATATCAGCCTCATAAGATAGGGCAGAGCACATGGCCTCCACCAAAACCTCAGGAGCTCAGAGCTCCTGGGGCTGGGACCTGGTTGTTCACCTGCCTCTGTGTGTGTGTGTGTGTGTGTGTGTGTGTGTGTGTGTGTGTAGTATGTACCACAATGGAGACCTCCCTTCTAGCATTGACCAGGCTCTTTCTGTTCTTTCCACAGCTGTCTTTCAGAGGGCCGTGCCGGGCATGGACACCGTTTTCTGTACCTGCAGGAGCACAGGTGGTAGTGTGATCACCCAGTCACAAAACTGCTAAGGCCATCACAGGGGCGTGTGCGCCAGGATAGGAAGGCGGCGTCGGAGGGCCACAGAGCCATGCCTTTCGGTCTGAAGCTCCGCCGGACACGGCGCTACAATGTCCTGAGCAAGAACTGCTTTGTCACCCGGATCCGCCTGCTGGACAGCAATGTCATTGAATGCACACTGTCTGTGGAAAGCACGGGGCAGGAGTGCCTGGAGGCTGTGGCCCAGAGGCTGGAGTTGCGGGAGGTAAGCAAAAGTGTGTGCACGCGTGTGCCCGTGCGTCCGGTGGGCCTAGGAGGAAGAAACCTCTGGTGGACCCAGCCAGCTGTTTCTTGGCAGCTGCCGTGCTTGTTAGCCCTGGTGCTGTGTTCCTAAGATCCTGCTCTTCTCAGCACGGGAGCGATCTCAGACGTCAGCGGGTCAGACCTGAGGTGGCGGAGCAGGGACCCTGCCTGGAGCTGGCACAGGGTGGCAGATCCCTGTTGTTTCCACCAGGAAGGAGGTTTGCTGGGAGGTAAAAATGTGAGATTCTCCCCACCAAATTAAGTCATTTTCTTTCTTTGAAACAACGGAGTGGGTAGTTGGTATCTTGGCATCACCCGACACAGATCAAGGAGAAAACGCCCACATTCGGGATGGGTGCAGCTGCTTTTCTGTTTGTTTGTTTCTATATTTTCCTCTCGAAAAAGAGAAGAAGTATTTAAAGTGAACGTGATCAGTGAGACTTTGGGGAGGGATTGTAGAAGGAGGATTTGTTCCCCTTAAGATCCTGACAGTCCTGGGTTTCTTCATACCATCTGTGAGACTGCTTGGACTTCAAGCAACCCAAGGGCTGACATTTAGAAGGTCACGTTGTCACCCTTTAGAAGAGACCTGGGGCAGCACAGGGGCTCTGTGTTGTCCATGACAGGCAAGCCCTGCTTTATTCAGGCTTACAGACGTTCAGGACAAGGGACACAGACCTATGTATCTGTGTCTTGACAGTCTGGTATCCTGGCTGGTGGGCGGGCGGAGACGACGGGTGGGATGGTGATCAGTGCTGACTGCTGCAGGACCGAGGTGCACAGTCCTGAGCATCAGAAAATGCTTTGCAATCGTCTGAGGCCCTCGTGGGGTCCAGGTGACAGCACTGCCCAGGACTGTAGGTGACAGAGGAGGGGTGACGGTCACTGTTGGGAGTGAGCATATATATGTGGTTTCTTTCCTTTGCACAAAGGCCCCGGGCCAAAGGGTCCTCCCCTCCCCGCCCCACCCCTCTGCTGCTCCCTGAGAGACTGCTCCACCTGAACGCATCTGTCTCCTGCGGTTCTTTGTGTTTAGACTGTGGTTGCAGTGGTCATCTGTCCTTTGAGGTTTGCTTTGCAGCTCAGGAGCCTGTTCTAGACCAGAGATGTGGAGCCGACACAATAGAGGCCACATGTGAGATGCCCTGCCTTGCTGATTGGTAACACATGAGGGTTTTGAACACACACACACACACACACACACACACACACAAGCACAGGCATAAAGGAAAAACCCTGATATTGCTGACTAGTTGTTGGGCAGTAGGTGCTAAATTCTTGGAAAAAATTTAATTATGCACATTAAAAAGACATGGAGTGTTTTTACTTTTGAGGACTTCAAGTCACTCATGTTGACTGTCCATTATTTGTATGCATTGAGGGGCAGTATAGCATGTGGCTAAGTAGCTATAAAAGCACAGGCTTTGTAGTGCTTTTTTTCTTTTTTTGGTGCTGGAGATTGAACCCAGGTGTGCTTTACCTGAGCTACAGCCCCAGGTTTTTTTTTTTTTTTTAATATTTATTTGCTTTTAGTTGTACACAATGCGTTTATTTGTACGTGGTGTTGAGGATCGAACCCGGGCTGTGCATGTGCTAGGCGAGCGCTCTACTGCTGAGCCACAACCCCAGCCCCAGCCCCAGGTTTTTTTTTTTTTTAAATTAAAAAAAATTTTTTTTTTTAAATTTTGAGACAAGTTCTAAGTTGTTGAGGGTCTCACTAAGTTGCTAAGATTGGCCTTAAACTTGTGATCCTCTGCCTCAGTCTCCCGGGTTGCTGGGATTATAGGCATGCACCACTGCTCCAAGGCTTTGTAGTCTTGAACTTGGGTTCAGAGCTTTGTTCTGTCACTTATTAGCTGAGTATCCTTGGAAAAGCTACTGAAGCTCTCTGGGCATTGATTTTCCCACCTGTGATTGGAAATAATGATGCTTACCTACTGGGGCTATTGTAATTCCTGGAAGTTTGTGTGGAAAATGTGTGATGCTGTATCTAATAATTTATATTGCTCAAATTTGCATGTCTTAAGGAACAGTTTTTCATGGAAAGAAAATATTGAGTGACTATATTATGCCAGGTACTATTTTAGGACTTGATGAAGCAAAGATAAATAAGATACAGTTTTGTCTTCAAGACATGCACAGAACAGTAGGGGAATGTAGCACATAAATAAACATTCAGATTGGATGCTATCTGTGCTAAAATAGAAATCAGGAGCAGGCCTGAAAACCAACAGTTCTCATTAGAGTTGTGCAGTGCACTGTCTGACCCACTGACCACTGCAGCTTGGGAAAGAAAGTCTCCATGAGAGATGAATAGAGCCTCCACTCTTTGAATTGGGACTCCAAGGATACTTAGGAATTCAGCAGGTAGAAAAGAAGGCAGGTCATCCTGAGCACCTGGAATTGGATTTTAAAAGATTCAAGGATGTGAAAGAGCAGCTGCCAGTCTTGGGGGCTGAGAAGGCATCTTGGCCAGTCACCAGGGAGAGCTGGAGTGAAAGGAGAAAGGTGAGGTGTCTGGACGTGTGTGTGGTAATAAATACTTGACGCAGACTGTCATTTCTCCTAGTGAGAGGGCAAAGGGCAGCCTTGGATTATCCCACAGCTACGTTGTGACAGAGGATGAAGTGCAGCTAGATTCCCCTGTCAAGTGTATGTGGAGCTGTGATTGATGTCCCATTGCCAAGATTGGGCTTGCATTTAACACTGGCTTTATTTTGACACGCCCTAAATAAGTCCATCACATTGGAGCAAATCACTTTCTCTTTGAGTTTTTGTGCTTTCTATGACAGATAACACTGAAGGTCTGACCTTGTGTAAATTAGTCCTGTAGATACTCTTGAGTGAAAGGGCAGATGGAGTCAGCTGGTGCTTTGTTCTTCATTTACACATGCACACCTGGAGCAGGATGGCTAAAAGCAGAAGTAGCAGGGGAGAGTGCAGAGTTTGTTCCTCAGACCTTGACCTTTTCCAGATAGAGCTGATGGTGCTTTAGAAGAGAAGGTGAAAATCAATCTGAAGTATAACAAAATTTTTAGTCCTCATGGAGCCTTAGAAACCAGATTATGATGGATATTTGGCCTTGACATTGGAACTAGTTTAGTTGTATCCTAAATTTTATAATAGCTAATAATTTATAAAGGAAAGGATGTATGGTAGACTTAAAATTTTTAAAAAATTTAATTTGTAATCTATGTTAATTCTTTCACTACTTAATCTTGTAAGATAGTTGTAAAATAGGCTTCAAAGATTTTTTTTGGGGGTGGTATTGGGGATTGAACCCAAGGCACTTAACCACTGAGCCACATCCCCAGCCCATATGCCCATATAATATTATTTTATATATGTTTTATTTATATATATACATATATAAATAATTTTTTTTTTTAATATTTAGAGATAGTGTCTCACTGAGTTGCTAAATGCATTGCTAAATTGCTAAGACTGGCTTTGAACTCAGCGATCCTCCTGCCTCAGCCTCCCAAGCTGCTGGGATTATAGGCATCTTCAAAAATTTTTAAAGACTATCTTTTAGAGTAGTTTTAGGTTTGAGAGGAAGGTACAGAGATTGTACCCCCCCCATCCCAACTTGTGCATAGCCCCTCGCCCTTGCCAGTCATACATTTGCTAAGATTAATGAACTTATGTCCTCACATCACTATCACCTAAAGTCCATAGTTTACATGAGGGTTCACTGTTGCAGCTGCATGTTCTGGGGGTTTGGGCAGGTGTGTGAAGGCTTGGATCTGTGTGGTACACTGAGCAGCAAGTCTGTTTCAGGTGCAGTGGTGAGCTGCTAGTTCACACTGCATTCAGAGGGCCCAGGTCTGTTCATGTGGTAGCAAAGACCTTTGAAGCTGCATGTGATACTTTTCCTGCCTGCCTCCAGGAACAGTAGAGGAACAGAGGAATGAGAAACCAAGTACAGGGTACAGCAGAGTGTGGAGAGGGTCATGGCAGGGAGAGCAGGGAGAGGTGGGGACTGTGGTGAGGCAAGCTGGGTCCGTGAGGTTTAACTAGATCCTGTAGGACAGTTTCTAAAATGTGTCACAAAGACTAAGAGAGTCATTACCTTTTTATGTGCCATGTACGTGTGGAACACTTTTCATCTATCAACTCACTTAAATCTCATGAGTCTGTGCTTTTGCTGTCCCCACATCAGAGCTCAGGATGACCTGATACAGGCATTGTGCTGGTAAGTTGTGAGATTGGTCTAAACTGAGGCAGGTGACTCTCCAGGTCTAGTTCCCAGAGGAGTGAGTGAAGGAGAGGCGTTTTGGTAAAATGTTTTTGGAACCACTCTCCAAGTTCTACACCAAGAAGACAGACAAATGAATGCGGCAGAGCTGGGGTGCAGCTCAGTGGTAGAGTGCTTGCCTAGCATGGGCAAGGCCCTGGGTTCAATCCCTAGCATTGCAGAAAGAAACCAAAAAGATGTTTGTTTTAGTCAGCTTTTTCACTACTGTGACTAAAAGACCCGATCAGAATAACTGTAGAAGAGGAAGAGTTTGTTTGAGGGCTCGCAGTTTTAGAAGTCTCAGTCCATGGACAGCCGGCTCCATTCCTCGGGGCTCAAGGTGAGGCTGCACATCATGGCAGAAGAGCGTGTCAGAAGGAATCAGCTCACCTGAAGATCGGGAAGCAGAGAGAGAGGTCACCACTTGCCAGATACAAATGCCAGAGCCTTGCCCCAATTCCCACCTCCTCCAGCCACACCCTACCACTTCAGTTACCATTCAATTAATACCTGTTAGGGGATTAACTCACTGATTGGGTTAAGACTCTCACAACCCAATCATTCCTCCTCTGAACCTTCTTGCGTTGTCTCACAGGTGAGCTTTTGGGGGACGCCTCACATCCAAACCATAACAATGTTTCATAATTATTTTAGCCTTCTAGTAAATAGTCTTACATTTGGGGGAGTGGGGGGTAAAATACTGCTGTGAGATGTGAAGTCATCAAAGGACTCCAAGGAGGAGCATGACATGATCAACTTGAGTATGAGGAAAAGGACCCAATGACAGAATAGAATGGGGATTGAAAGGGAGGGAGGGAGAGGAAGAACAGGGACTCCAGTGGAGACCACAGTGATCCTGGAAAGAGGTAATAAAAATGAACTTCTTAGGAAAAAATATCTTTTCAATAATTTTTAAGGTCAGACAAAATTTATAGGTAAGAGTTTCTGGCTGGGTACTCTGTTAAGGAAGAGATTTG
Organism: Tamias sibiricus; assembly: GCA_025594165.1. Classification (NCBI taxonomy): domain Eukaryota; kingdom Metazoa; phylum Chordata; class Mammalia; order Rodentia; family Sciuridae; genus Tamias; species Tamias sibiricus. Next base: position 46,816,758 of record CM046669.1, on the reverse strand, counting down.
AGAGACAGGACTAAGAAAATCAGAATTCAAGTAATATAGCTACAGCATATCTGGATCGATGGGTTAACCCTTTTCCTTGTCCGCAAATGAAATCTTAGTTAATATGTTCATGTGTGAAATAGTGCTGTTCTATTTATGGAGAGGATGCTGTATCTGGAGTTCCCACCTCAGTTTGTAAACCACAGACCTAGGCTAAGAAAGAAATACCTAAAATCATGTTGCCTTATGACTAAATCACATATTTGAAAATTCGATATTGTCATCTCTCTGTATCCTTGGGTTCCTCATGTGTGGATTCAACTAATCACAGTTTTTTTTTTTTTTTCCTTTTTCAAATTTATTTTTTATTCTAAGTTGTTAGCAATGACAGCAGAATGTATTACATTTCATATTATACTTGTAGAGCACATTTTTACATATCTCTGGATGTATACAAAGTATATTTACACCATTTGTGACTTCATACATGCTCTTAGGGTAATGATATCCATCTCATTCTACCATCTTTTTTTTCTTTTTTTCTTCACCTTTTTGCCCCCTCCCTTCCCTTCCCTCCCCATTGGCCATTCTAGTGTTCCTCTAATCCTCCTATGCTCCCCATCCCAACCCCACTGTGAATCGGCCTCCTTGTATCAGAGAAAACATTTGGCATTTGGCTTTTTAGGATTGGTTAACTTCACTTAGCATTATATTCTCTAACTTCATCCATTCTAATCACAATTTTTAAAAAAAATCAGAATAGTCAAAGTATTCTGTATTGAGCATAGGCAGATTTTTTTTCCTTCTTGTTCCACAAACAATTCAATAAATAACAACTACATAGCATTTACATTGTGTTAGGCACTCTGAGTACTCTAAAGATAGCTTAATGTGTACAGGAGAATGTGTGTAGGTTACATGCCTTTTTATATAAGGGGCCTGAGTATCTGCAGATTTTATTATCCTGGGAGATCCTGGAACAAATCCCAAGTGCTGATTGTATGTTTATTCTACTTTATATAGTGTAAACCTGTTTTGTGGCTTATGTAGCATATGTAGTTCACCGTATTTTGCTACCATTACACAAACAAACTGGAATTGGGAATAAACTGAACATACTGACCATGGTGAGGATGTGGAAGAAATGAAATTGGCATAGGATGCCATAGTGTTGTCAATTGTCTTAGCTACTTTCCATTGTTAGGCAGCATCTTCTGTAGGAGTTTAGTGGCCGGCAGTGTGATCTTGAACCAAATTGCCTGAGTTCTAATTTTCGCCCTGTCACTTAGTAGTTATATAATTCTAGACAGTTACTTAATTACCTGGTGCCTGGGTTTTCTCATCTGTAAAATGAAGATAGTAATAGTAGCAACCTCTATGAACTGATGGGATGAATCAGTTAGTTTTGCAAAGTTACCACAGTGTCACAGTGCCTGCCACATAGAAGCATTGCCAGTATGGCCATGCCCTTTGCAAGACACCACACAGGTCACCCAGCCTCTGTGGTAAAACTTCCAGAGGCTTCTCTCTCACCCTTCTGTAAGTCTGCTTGTTCCATGTTTAGATGAATTTAATGATCTGAGGGCAGAGTCTTTCAACTCCTTGAACAGTTATTAAAAATTGTGCTGTCCAGAGCTGGGGTTGTGGCTCAGAGGTAGAGCGCTTGCCTAGCATGTGCATGACCGGGTTCGATCCTCAGCACCATGTAAAGACCAATGCATTGTGTACAACTAAAGCAAATAAATAAATATTTTAAAAAATTGTGCTGTCCAATATGGTGGCCACATGTGGCTATTGGGCACTTTGGTTGTAGCTAGTTTGACATATGGTTAAGTGTGAATCTGATGTCAAATTTTGAAGAATAGATATTTAAAAAAAGGTTAAAATATCACAATAATAACTGTTATGTTGATTACAGGTTTAGATGAGATTTTGAATTTATCATTTTAAATAAAATAAAATTAATTTCGCCTTTTGGTACATTTTAAAGGTAGCTACAAGAATATTTAAAATTGAATATGTGACTCACATGATATTTCTTTTTTTAATTTAATTTAATTTTTTGGTAATGAGGATTTAATCCAGGGGCATTTTACCACTGAGCCACATCCTCAAGTCTTTTTTATGTTTTATTTAGAAACAGGGTGTTGCTAAGTTGCTTAGGGCCTGGTTCTGTTGTTGAGGCTAGCTTAAAACTTGCAACCCTCCTGCTCAGCCTCCAGAGCTGCTGAGATTATGGGCAAATGTCACCAAGCCCAGCCTCACATTATATTTCTACTCATCAGTACTGTTCTAAGAAAGGCAAAGATGGCTATGTTAATAGTAATAGTGAATATCAAGAATTCCAGGCTGGGGTTATGGCTTAGTGGTACAGCATTTGCTTAGCATGCATAAGGCCCTGGGTTTGATTCCCAGCATTGCTACAACAAACAAACAGACAACCACAAGAATTCCAGTGAAATGTAGAAATGTGCTAGAATGATATTCTTTAAGGATAATCTTGACTATTTAAAAAGCAACAAGTGGAAGAGGGAGGGATAAATGACTTAACAATAGCATTTGAGATACTTTTCACTTCATTGCTATACTCCATTTGAGGAAGAAAGCTTTTATTTTATTGGAAAATCCAGAGCTCTGGAGAATGTTGAATTTGATAACACTTCTGTCTCTCCTAAGGCTGGAATGAGAGTCCTGACTTTTAAGGGAGTATAAAACAACAAACTCAGAAACGTTTCATAAAGTAGATAGTTATTCTCTCATTTAACACCCACCTTTTTTTTTTTTTTTGCAAATTTATATTTTCATCTTTACTAAAAGCTGATGTGTGGGGCTAGGGTTGTGGCTCAGTGGTAGAGCACTTGCCTGGCATGTATGAGGCACTGGGTTCAATTCTCAGCACCACATATAAATAAACAAATATCCATCAACAACTAAAAAAAATTTTGTTTTTAAAAAAAAGCTGATATATCCACAGTTGTCAGCTATAGTAGAAATTTCCACATATGGCTAGAGCATATAAAGACACAGGATCCTTGTATACATTTCTTATCATCAAAGAAAAGTTAACTTACATTAAGGATAATTGTGTGGTTTGATTCAAACTAATCTATTCATGGTTGGTACCTTTTGTGTGATTTGGGGAGCGCTTGAAACTTCTTATTCCTTCTGGCCCTGGCAGATAACAGTGGAATCTTGCTGTATTTATAGCTTCTTTAACCACATCTGTACTTTTGTACATTTGTAGGGGATTGTAATAATCAACACTGATTAGGAATCTGCCAAGACTATTGGGGGAAATTGCTAGTGTTAGAATTTCGTATTGTATTTTTGTCTTTATAAAGATTATGATGTGAGAGGCTGGGGTTGTGGCTCAGTGGTAGAGCACTCGCCTAACACATGCGTGGTGCTGGGTTCGATCTTCAGCACCACATAAAAATAAATAAATAAAATAAAGGTTTTGTGTCCAACTACAACTGAAAAAAAAAAAAACAAAAAGTGATTATGGTGTGAAATTTCACTAGCTCACCGTCAACCTGTAATGTAAATTTGCATCTGAACTTCCATTTTCTAGGAGTGGAAATGACAGGTGAGATAACTTTCCCAGTCTTCCCTTGTAAGGCTTCATCTTTTTTTATATGCCAAGGGAGCAGTGCCTCTTATACCTGTGTGATTCTGCAGTTTGTTTTTTCTGTACTCTCATGAAGATACTGGCTAGGAAAATGAAGATGGCACAGTTGTTAATGATAGATGTGTCAGTTATAGAAATCCCAGACCTACCCAGAGTGGAGGTTGGTTGCACACCAGTTGGTTCTTATAGTTATCCAACTGAGGTAACGTGGTTTATTTTCCAAAGCTGTTGGAATGTAATTGCATAAAGTGCTGTTTCAGAGTCTGCTTATGGTCACCTTTTTGAAGTATTTTCCATGCCTCAGTGAAACTGCTAAGGCTTGCATGTAACTCCTATACATTTTATCTGGAGGTACACCAGCTCTATTTCTTAATTAACAGCGGAAATACTGGGTAAGACAGGCAACCTATTACAACTAAAGGCAAGATGTTTTAAACTTTTGCTTCTGGATGATTAGCTCTTCAAAATGCTTTCATTAAGATCAAGGGTTTAATCCCTTGTAATTGCTATCCCTGAATCTGTTACCCTTACAAATAATTCAAAAGCCATTCCATGGGTCACAAAACTGGAAAAACAAAACCCTCAAAAAATCTTTTCTTATTAGTTGTTAATGTACAGAAATATATCATGTCTTTACACATAAATGAATGAACAAATCAAAGAGACTCCAAACTATTTTTAATAGACTTTATTTTTTAGAGCAGTTTCAGGTTCAGAGCAAAATTGAGCAGAAGGTACAGAGATTTCCAATATACCCACTGCCTCAAGCTATTTATAATGAACTTTATTCCCTAGAATCTTTTCACAGTACGGACGAATGGACATTTTGATGCTATAGTCAAAGACACACCAATCTGCCATTGAAGAAACCAGCAGACTTTTTAGTCTATTTATGCTCCCTCTGTTAAAATACAAAACCCCAAACCAAATCAAACAGAAAACCATCACATAAAAATGATATTTCAGGGTGGCTTTCCTACATTGTTTCATCATAGTATTTTTTTTTTTTTTTTTTTTTTTGTAATTGGTTCAGAGATGTGGGTCCTCTCCCTGGGAATTGGTTCTCTGGTTGTCTTTTCTCATTGCAACAAAGTCATTGCAGAACTCAGGGCACCAGCTCTGTGGGTTCTAAAACTACAGAGGAAAATGGGATTTCTACCCAGCCCAGAGGTATCATGAGGATCATCTGGGTCTGGCTTGCATTTGGTCCCTTAGACACGAGACAGATGTTTTAGACATTTACTCAGGGAATGTGATGAGATCCTTTTGGTTAGGGAGAAGGTGGTTTCTGTTTGGAATCATCTCCTGCATTTTCCTCACCCACGTGGGTAGCGTTCAGCAGTGGAACTCAGCTTACAAAATGCAGCTAAGGTTTAAATTGGGAGGTCTGTTATGAAAAGGCCTGGTGTGGTCTCAGCTGGGCTCAGTGGGATTAATAGTCCCTTGGGCAATGCACAGGAAGTTGGTTGGTGCACATGCTAGTTGAATTGACGGGTTAGGTTCTGATTCCATTTTCTGGGAGGCACTGTGTAGACATGGCAGACTAAACTTGTGTTGAATTTGAACAAGTTGTTCAAGTGTAAGAGTGTAAGAGCTTCGAATCAGGATCTTTCTGCTCTAGAGTAGGAGTGTGGTTAGAGGCAGAAGGAGAGAAGTGTGGAGGGAATGGAGAAGGTTATTTTTGGCATAGCATCAAAGAAAAACTGTAGGGATGGGAACCTCATAAATGGACTTTCCTTCCTGCTGGATAACTGGATTCAGCACTTAAATCAGGATGTCCTGGGAGTGAGTCATTGTAAACTGTATGCAGCAGATAACCCTCCTTCCCTAATTCTTCCCTGTACTGGGAACCCCACTTCTGGAGTAGTTATGTCACCATTTCATTGGATAATGGCATGGTGAGACACTCTGAAATACTCTGTATCCTCTGGAAAATGCTGTATTTAAGCAACAATACCAAAAAATGCCATGAATTAGGTTTTTCCATTAGAAGTGGTTTGCATTGTTATTTGGAACTCTATATTATTAACTGTGGCTCAAGATTATTACCTTATTCTGAGTTCTCTTCTACTGTATCTATATGCGGGTGTGTGCATGTTTGTGTGCAGGAATGTGTGCTCATTCATGTGCATGTGCGGATGTGTGGACTACTACTAATAGTCTTTGGGTGTTTTTTGCAAGCATTCAGATATGGTTTCATGATTTGAATGGGTGGGAATGAAAAAGAGGAAATTTGAAACATTAACCTGTAAGTCATAGGCACAATAATATATATATATGTATATATATATTTTGTTTTGCAAAATCAGTTGTCAAATATTTGTGTGGTTTCTGTGACCCTTTATAATTTGAATGTTACTAATGTGAGGGAATATTACAATTAAAATGAAGTAAGGACCATAAAAATACCCCCAAATGTTCCAACTACTTTTAGTGAAAGATCATAAATCATGGTTACTCTATTAAGCAATTGTGAAGTTTGCCCTCCCTTCCTCCATCCATGCTTATAAAAGGGCTCTTTTCCAACTCTAATTATTGCATAGCATATTACAGTTTATGTATATTACCTCATTTATTATATGTAAACACTCCTAGTGATCCAAAATGCAGCGGGAGACCCTTATATGGCACTATCCTCCACAGAGGGATTTAGAATAATGCAGAAATGCCTTTGACCTTTTTCAAACAAGTTTGCTGAATTAACTACCCAAGTTACCGTATTTGAGGATAGCCTAAGTCTATATCCTAGATCCCCAAGAATATCATCAGACTGATGTTCCAGTGTCCCTAAATACCTATAGTGAAATTTTAAAGACTTATTTAGGGAAGTCACACTGCTTTATTGTTATTTTTTTTCCTTATACCTCTTAGGTCCAGCTTCTACTTTTGTCTGCTTTTCTCATTACTTCCAGAATGATCTCTGTTTTCTAATTCTAATTCTGTGTTAGCTTTCTGTCACTGTAACAAAAATACCTGAGATAACTGACTTGTAAAGAGAAAGGGTTTATTTTGGCTCTTGGTGTCAAGGTTCCAGTTCATGGTTGATTGGCCCTGTTGCTTTCGGCCTTCGAAGGCAACATTTCAGGGTGGAGGTGCCTGGCAGAGCAAAACCATGTCCCTCATGGATAGGAAGCAAAAGAGAAGAAGATGAAGAAACTGGGTTCCCAAAATCCCTTTGAGGGCACAGCACCAGCAGCCACAGAAGGCAGTGTTTATGAAGTAACACATGGATGGCAGGCATTATCTAATGTCCACTCCTTATAACAATCCTAGTCATTCCCATTTTACAGGTGAGAAAGCTCAGAGTCTTGTGGGGGGCGGGATAGCTCTCAGTGACTCGTACAAAGTTACTATATGAAGAGTGCAAAAGCTGGGAAATGAATTGACTTCAAAGCCATTTCTTGCTTTTTGGTGGCATTTCATTTCCTGTATGTCAGCACTCATGTTGGAACACCTGATGGTCTCACCGAAGCTAGGAAATGAACAATAGGGTCAGAATTCACTCAAGTGTGTCTAAGTTGGTAGAAATATGACCATGACTCTGGTTGTTGGCATTTTGTCACTTGAGAAATGGATAGATTTCTGATTCTGAACATGCTCTTTGGAACATCGTGGAAGAAGGCTGATCAAATCATTGTGCCCATCTGAAAGTAAATCCATTTAAAAAATGTTCTTTAAAAGCCCCTGGGTTTGCAGCTTTGTGTAGGCAAGGGCACATCTGGTTTCCTAGGAAAATCAGAGTCAGAGCTTCATTAGAGATTTTGGTAGGGTCATGGCAGGGATTGATCTTTGGTAAATTGAGGGGGCAGCCAGCTGGAGCAGGTACATCAGTGTAAGAATGCCTTTGGAAATTAAACCTTGTAATGAAAACATTCTTTTGAAGGCAGATTTCCAGGTGTGCTGCTGTAAACCATCGTAGGCTATAATTGAAATATAAAAGAATCTTCAAAAGCAGCGTTCTGTTTTTTTTTGGTGATTATTGTGCTAATCCTGAAATCCTAGCATGAATTAATATAAAGACAGGATTGGGTGCATAAAAATACCTGTTTTAATCATTTAGCATGTTGTTCAAAAGTAAACCAGTTGAGGCTAAGGGTCTAAGGGTGAAAATCTCACTTTCATCTGTCAAATCCCACCAGTCTGCCAAGAACAGCCACCAGGGGCTCCTGGAGCAGCTGTGGAGAGGAGAGCCTTCCCCTCTCCACACTTGGTACCTGGAGAGAGATGCTGCAGTTCATGAATAGTAAAGTGGCAGGGCAATGCTTTTAAAGTGCTTCATTAAAGTTCAAAAAGACTGAACACATTTTTGGTTAAAATCTGGCATTGTAGGGACATATTCTACAGTGCAGAAGCTTTCAGTTGGCAGGTTTTGTTTTGGGGGTTGAGTAATAAGTTACTCTGTAGCAGGTGCAATAACTGTTAGCCTTTGCCAGCAAGCTCCATATGCAATCATGAGGCATTGGGAAGGCACACAGGAAAGCCAACCTTCAGCTCCTAGAAAAAAAAAAAAGGTCAGCACTGTCCCCACCCTGCACCACCCTCTTTCCTAACACAGTTGGATAGGGACCCACATTTACAAATGGCAACACTGGGTAGGAATGCTGCATCTGGATGATCAGTGTAGGTTACAGTATTGTGTGGGTAAGATTGCCTTTAATTTGTTCCAAAGCTAGAAAAGAGAAGCTACATCCTTGTGTACAGGTTGATGAACTGAAAATGGTGCAGAAACTGGAATCTTGTGTTTTGTGTGGTCTTAGGATGCATGTGGTAAACATGAACTGATGCAATTTTATACCCTTTTATCTAGACGCACTATTTTGGCCTTTGGTTTCTCAGCAAGAGCCAGCAAGCACGATGGGTGGAGCTGGAGAAACCACTGAAGAAACATCTGGACAAATTCGCTAATGAGCCTCTGCTTTTCTTCGGAGTCATGTTTTATGTGCCAAATGTGTCATGGCTTCAGCAAGAGGCCACAAGGTAGGTGCACATTCCCTCTCCCCATATCAGGGTATGAAATAACTGTGATAACTCTTAATGAAGCAGATGAGCTGGTTGATGTTGTGGTGTATATAGTGGCAGAGAGGGTGGGGTAGTTGAACAGTGTTGACCTATTGCTTTGCAGCTATAGATTGAACCAGGGCCTCACATCTGCTAGGCAAGTGCTCTCTACATGGTTGAATTCATCTAGCTAACCCCAGTGTAATGGTGAGGCAGCAGTGATTGTGAACCAGGCAGAACATTGTGTCCAGCAGAAGAATTTTGGAGGGATGGTGGGTAAAATAGGTATGCTAGAATTTAATAAAAGGGTAACTACCTAATACTGGTTTTTCTACCATTTTCCTCAAAATATCCCACAAAACGTGCTGTATCAGGCTTTGGATTTGAAGATTAGGAAGTTAACTAAAGATGGATGTAAAGTTAAGAAGGAAATGTTGAGAGGGCAAGAGTTTTGATTGTTCTGGGTTAACCTATTAAATCCCATCATTCTAGATATAGGATATGTGTTAAAACTTAAATTGAGCAACAAATATACCATTTATGGTAACTTTTAAAATAAATATTATGTTTTTATAGATCTGTTCTTTTGAGAAAACTAATAGGTAAATTAGAGGATGTGAAGTGTATATCTATCTATATGCACATATACCTACACTCACATATGTACGAAAATGTATATAAAATACATAAGCTCTAGCTCATGATTTTCAAGCTATTTTAATGCACCTATGTCAATTTCATGGAAATATTTGCAAAATTGAAATCTTGGAACTTCATGGGTTAAATAAGAGGGGACAGGAAGTCAGTAGTAGAGAGGAGCTCTGGATATTGGCCCCATTCTGCCGTACCTTGGAGAAACCATTGGCCATCTTGTGTCACTTAGAATGATATTTCCCCCTCTTATTTGTAAATTGAGATATTTGCAAGAGTTCATAAAGTTATGGTAATTTGTAACTCTGTGAATAAAATAAATATATTTTTTGTTGATATAGTGTAATTTATTTACTAATAAGAATTTTCTATGAAAGGGAGACTCCTTAACAAATGAATATTTCCAATAGGAAAGGGAATCCAGTAAGCCCTCTACTCCCTCCACCCCACCTTTCTCTGTGGTGCTGGAAATTGAACAAGGGCCTCACATGTGCTAGGCAAGTGCTCTGTCACTGAGCTGCATCTCCAATGCTCTGAATTTTACCTTGGCATTCAGAGTGCTTGGGAAACTAAACCAATGAATGACACTCATAAGAAGGCGAAGTATTCTACTAATTTTCACCTATGTAGTTTTATAGATTTTAAATTTTTGAAATAAGGGTGTACTTGAAATTTTTATATACATTTTTGATAGTCTCTTTTTAAGTCAAAAGCTATTGTTAAAGCATGACATGCATGTATAACATATTAATTTGTACAGTTAATGTGATTGAATAATTATAATTTTAAAACATGCTGTTGTTGCCGGGCACAGTGGTGCATGCCTATAATCCCAGTGGTTCTGGAGGCTGAGGTAGGAAGATTGCGAGTTCAAAGCCAACCTCAGCAACTTAGGGAGGCCCTAAGCAATTCAGTGATATGCTGTCTCTAAATAAAATACAAAAAAGGGCTGGGGATGTGGCTTAGTGGTTAAGTGTACTTGAGTTCAATCCCTGGTACCAAAAATCAAAAACAAAAAAACCCAAAAGCATGCTGTTGTTAAATAAGTGTTGTGTCTGAAAATGGAGGCCGTGATTGAGCTCACAGTCTCACTCAGAAAATCAAGTATGTAGGAATTTATCCATTATCATGATAATCATTTGAAGCACTCTGACACATACTATCATTGCACTGTTTTCAAGTTATTTTACCAAATCCTTCCTGTATAAGAAATGACCACTCCTCCAAGTGAAGCAGTTTCTGCTGTTTTAGAATCCTGCTTGGGTTCTTAACACAGTGCTAGGCACACAGCATTAGGATGAGAAGTGTTTGCTGACACTCAGATCTCAAGATCACTAAATTCAAGCCAAGTGACAAGGGCAAAATACTACAAATTAGTGCACGTTGAAAAAAAAAAAGCTGTAAGAAAAACGAAGTGTTGTTACTACAGAGACATATTCTGTAATGTCTATTGTGGAGGAAGAGTAGTTGAAATGGTCCCGGACTCAGAAATTGTGCTTTGTGAACTTCAAGAAAAAGAATTGACTCGGCTTAGGAAAATGAAGGGCGCAGTCGCTGCCTTTAGGTATTGAAGACTTGTCTCTCTCTAGGGGGTATTCTGTGTTAACTCAGGAGCACAAAATTAGGGCCAACAAGGTGAAGTTCAAGGAATTGAAAGACTTTGGCTGTTTGGTCCTACATAATAATACCGAAGCCATATAAGAGTGAAACAAGACTAACAAAATGATGAGATCTCTGGGAATATTGCAGCCTAGACTAGATGGCCTGTGTCTGTCTTATTAAGGAGGCCACTATATTGGGTAGGATGTTGGAATGGACCAGCGGTTCTCGGACTAGGGCCTGCTATTTCATAATTGTGTGGATCATTTATGATAAATAAGGATTCTGGAGCTTTACCAGAAGTTTGAATTGGAATGCCTTGGGGCTAGAGATCAGGAGGAGGTAAAAGAAATAGGACTCTTCAGGTAGTTCTGATACTTGTCCAAACTTGGGACTAAGTAGATTAGTTAACCTCTAAAACTCTCTATAGTTTTAGATTTTCTCAGAAGGTAAACTTAAAGCTGTATCATTTGAATAGACTGTCAATAATTGCATGTATAAACTAAAACAAAAAGTGCTTGGATCTCAAGGTTTGAGTTGTAGAGCAAGAAGTTTGGGAGGTGGCTGTTGGTTAGAAAGAACTTTTGTCCTTTTGCTTTAGAATTTCTTTCTACTCAGCTAGTCTAGTACATTTTAGATAAAGGTTAATAAGGAGGGAAAGAAGTGTTTTCTAATACAGGATTTTAAAATAAACTCTTACTGTCATGCAAGCAGAAAAAATCAACAAAGAAAAAAGTTTTGAAAGACATTTTCAGACTTAAACATTGGAAGTAAACTGTGTAGGTTTCAGGCATAACCTGCTTTTTTTGGCAAATGATGTTTAAAGTTAGGAATTGGGTTAGCACCAAAGAGTATCTGTGTTTGTTTTCAGCATACAAATTTTTTTTTTTGTCCCCAAGGGGCCCTAAAATGGAATGTGCCAAGGGGTGTCTTAGCAAGTGAAAGACTTAAGTCCAGGAGGTGGAGAAACAAGAGAAAAGAGTGTTGTAAGTAAAGAAAGGAAAGTTGATAACAGGAGAAAAAAAAAAGGGAGAGAGAATTGCATGTGCTTGGGTTGCTTAGGGCCACCAACAATGACCCAGGTGTGATTCCGTGAGACTTGTCATGAGTTGTAGGGATGTGGACTGGAGTATAAAGAAGAGCTGGTTTGAGTAGAATAGCATGTTTAAATGCTGAAGTTTTCTGGGTTTAGTGTTAGACACGAATAATTGAACTACACTCGAGGTGAAGAATCCATTAACAGTCAGAAGGAGCTTTTGAAAATCAGAGTTTTAGAAGCATCTAAGGTCTAAACTGAATTTTGAAACTGCCTTCCAGGCAAAGTAGCCCAGGGGAAGCAGGGAGGTGGGGCTGGATTCCAGTGGCATATTTCACAGGAGGCCCCAACAACATTCATTAGGAGCTGGTTAATGACTAACTCTCCAGCCCTCTGTCCCCTGTCATCCCAGGTGGAGATGGGGTCTGGCATCTCCCAGAGCACCTGGGATAGGCAGTGTCTGACACAAAACAGTTAGTCTTTGTGATGCCCCGCAGAGTAAGATATTTGCATAGATTAGAAATGAAAAATCTGCCTTTGATTTGCAGGCAACGGGCAACCTATTGGAGGAGGCAAGGATTCAGCCATCTGTGCTTAAAAAATAAGCCTTTGTCTGGAGCCAACCAAACTTGTTTCTAGCCACACATGTTTGCCTTGGTTTGGTTACTTCTGTCCAGGATTAAAACAGGTTCTATAGCATTAGTCATGACCAGCTTTTTTTTTTTTTTTTTTTCCTATGAATAGGGACAGAGAATCTAGGGTTAATACTCCGGGGTTTTGATGTGTATATGAACATAAACATATACATTTATGTGTGCACGTGTGCATGGGTGTGTATAACCTCAAGACACATGGGGGTAAAAGATATTTTTAAAGGTGTTTATTTCACTTCTTGTCCCCAGATAGTTCCACCTGTGGAAATTTATAGGTTAACATGTTACCAGCAGCTAAGCCAGGGTCTCTGCCTGATCTTACCTGGCCAGAGTCAGCTACCTGCCTGCCTCAGAAACAAGCAAATGGTATAAAAAGGAAAAGGAATTTTACACAGTTTGATCATACTGGGGAGAAGCAGGTACATTGTTTTGCCATAGGTTCTACAGAAGTAGTTACAATTTATAGAAACAAAAGTCAGATGATAAGCGTGTATGTATGCATGTATATTTTGTATTATACATATATATGTATAAGTTATTATATACATGCACATACATACATATTCATGTATATGTATAAATAAATCATGGATTTATTAGGTGATGCTAGGTAGTGCTTTGCTGGAACAGGGGGTACTTTTTATCCTCAGGATGAGGAAGTTGAAGAGTTCTCCGTTTCAAAGAGGGTGTTGAGGACAACACAACAAAAATTTGAGAATGATGTTAATTGCAACTTGTCTGATAAGGTGACTGACTTTATTAAAATTATCAACTCCCAATCATTTTGAATTAGAAAATTGGGAAGCATGGCTGTTTTGATACTAATTTGTCTCCGTAAGTCTCATTTCATCCTCTGGATATGACTGTTGGGGAATAGATCTTTTTACAGCGAAGGAAGTCTGCTAACATCCATGATCGTATTGGAAAAGAAATGGACTATTTAGACCTTACCTTAAGTTGACAACTGAATGAGAAGACAAGAGATATCAGAAGGAGAATACACAGAGGAGTACAAATCAAAGTGGGAACAGAGAAATTTGGACATTATTCCAGAAGTATGAAAAAACTGGCAAAAAGGCCATACTAGTGGATAAATGGGGATGAGTCATGAAACCATAGGAATTAAAGAGATTAAGAACCACTGAGTTTTGTTAGCTTCACTAAGATATATTACCTTGGGGCTTTAAAAATGTTAGTTTTCCCCCTTTGGTTCCGATGACTCAAGGGATGGGGGACCACCATAATTTTTTCCATTTTGCTTTGCTTCTCTTGTTCCTGTTTGCCAGATTTTCTGTCCAGCAAAGGGACTTTTGCTACAGTTTATCTTCCCCCCATCATACCCTTCTGACTCAAAGGAAAGATTTTTGTAATGTGTTTGAATGATTTGCATAGCAACAGGCTCATTATAAACACATGGTTTTCAGATTTTTCTGGACCCAAAAAGAAAAAGAAATGGTTTGTAAGAGGTGAAGAAATTCTTAGTCAAACAGAAGGATACTTAACAATTGCAAAGGGAAGCCAGAAAACTGCTGGCTACAATCATTGCTTTTAGTTTAGGTCTGGGATTTTTCCAAGTCTTCGTCGAGTGAGGAAGTCCCTCTTTAGTTTTTTCAGTACTAAGGAGAATACTTTCAAAAGAAAAAGGAATTTTTGAAGAGTGAATTTAGGCTTCAGGATTTCAGTTGATGAGTGCATGCATGTTTTCTAAAATTTTTCTTTACCAGAACATGTTTGTCTTTATACTATGCACTGATGAATGGTATGTTTGCCTAGTGCAAAGGAGCTTCTAATTTGTCCTAATGAGCTCACATAACATTTCTTCCTTTTCCAGGATGTGTTCCTAACTTGCCTGTTGGGTTGGGACTGTCCATCCTGTTAGGGAAGAGCCCTCTATAGAATTTACATAGTGCCACTACTATGGAAGCCAACACAGTTTCTCCCCTTGCCTAGGACAGTCTGAGTACACTGTTGTAAACTGGAGGAAGCCCCAGGGCCATGGGACCTGTGCCAGTTACCCTCCATCTCAGCATGCTTCCTCTGTGTTTTCTGAGCTTCTCAGCCACTGAGGGCCTGCCTTGGCTTTTAGGATCACTCTTCCATACACATTTCCCAACTGTTTCAGAGTATTACACTAAGAGGCTGTAGTCTTGTCTGCTAGGTAATACTCCCTGGCAGTTATTACCAGAGAATCTTTAAAATGCTTAATCTCTGCGTGGGCTTGTATGGGACATTCTTGAATGTTAGACTTGGTTCTTGTCTGGGAAGAACTGACTAGACAAGTTCTCTTTCAACCAACTGGAATAAATGCCCAATTTAAGCTGTGCTGTTTATGTGCCATAATGAGTGTAAATGCATTTTTTGGTGACAGTGAGTGACAAAGGAGTTAGGTGATTACATTTTTAGACTGTGATAGGGAGGGGCCCTTTTCCTGCAGTTACACATTCAGGGCTGTGGTATATTGATGACAAAGCCAGGGTAGGTAAAGCCCCATCTCCATGAAAGATGAAATGGTATTTTGTGTTTTTTTTTTTTTTTTTTTTTTTTAACTAACTAGGTTTCAGGAAGCAGTTCCAGTGACCTTACAAAAGCTTTCTTTACCTTTCCATTTTTATAAGTATCACTGCTTTCCCCCTTAGACTTTTGCAGTATGCCTTCTGTGCTGATGCAGAGGAGTTAGTCTTCAACAAGTGCTCAGAGTGTCTATTTTCAAAGCCCTAATTATGGTAATGTTTCCATTTCCTTTTACAACACCCTTTCTTTTGTTTCTCCGGTTCCTTTATTATTTTGAAATGTCATTTTAATGGATATTTAAATTTTACCCGTGGGCTTGGAAATAGGGACTCCCTTCAAGTCAGACTTAAGATTCAGCATGAATTCCCTGTGGATAATATAATTTGCTAAGAATGACAAACCCCCTCCTGACAGCCTGAGCTGGTGAATGGGAACTTGTTCTCTCTCCGCTGGCTACTGAGAGCAGCGTTGTCTCTGCCAGGCGCTTTAGATATTTTAAGATGCAGTTGATACTGAGATCTAATCTCAAATACTCTGTACAGTTAATGTTATGTATGATGAGAGAAGAGAGGAAATGCCTGTCTGTAATAAACAGAGGGACTTTAGGGAAGAAGAATTACTTTCCTCCAAGAACATTAAAATATTGATTAAAAGGTCAGTTGCCATTTGCATTCCCTTTCATTTCAACCTCCATTAAATACCTTCCGTGGTAGATATTTTGCTACTCAATGGGAATTTTAAAAATGAATGGATCATAGTGCTCCCCACTCCTGCCACCAAAGAGCTGTGTCTCCAAGAAGCTTTTACTTCAATTCCATGTTTTTGATTTATTGAAGATCTATTTGCATTTGTCCTTAAAACTTCTATGACTGACCCTGTTTTCATCCTGGAGAGGGCTCTGTCTCTGCTTTGGTGAAACTCAGGGAGCCTGGCAGGGGGGTTTCCCAGGACCAGAGCCAGCATCATGGGTCTGAAACCTGTACAGTTTGTTGTACATGGCGTGGTTCTCAGAGTGGCCCCCAAATTGTTTTAGTTCTCTATTGTCATCATCTTGAAATTCTTATTTTTGAATGACAGGCCCTGCACTTTCACTTTGCCCTGAACTCTGCAAATTAAGTAGCCAGCCAAGGGCAGCCCCCTGCTTCCACACTTCATTTACCTCTGCTTTTTTTGTTTGTTTGTTTGTTTGTTTTGTGGCCTTGTGATTTGTTCTTAGGATGGGTGGATCTAACCCTCATTCATATTTCAAAGGGACTCTTCATGTATTGTTAGCATTCATTAATGTATCCAAAATGTTTGATTTGTACTCCTTCTAAAGCAAGAATGCTTCTCTGTGCTCTACCCATCAATAAAGCTAAGTTTATTTTTTTAAAAAAGGGTATAGTATACATCAAAGAAACCTTTGCCTTTAAGGTGATAATTTTATTATTGCATATTTTAATGATATGTTTAATGTGTTATTTAATGATCTATTATTTGGAACAGGTTCTCGCTAAGCTACTGAGGCTGGTCTTGAATTTGTGATCCTCCTGCCTCAGCCTCCCAAGTCTGTGATTATAGGCAGACACCACCACGGCCAGCAACTCCTTGACTATCACAGATTATTCATTCATTCATGCATTTATTCATTCCAAACGCTTCTTTATTAGTATGACACTGTAAAACTGGAAAAAAAAAATTCAACGTTCAACACATGAAATATTTAATGTTTGGAATAGTGTATGGATTAAAATTCTTAAATGTGTTTTTTCAAAGGCTGAGTAGAATTGTGATGATGCCACACTGCAGTGTTTACCTTTAAGGAAGGGGTGGAGAGAGAGAAAAACAAACAGAAGCTGTGGGAAGAGATGTCATGTCAAAGCATGCAAGCTATGCTTTATGAATTTTTGAATGGCATCCACTATAGCACACTCTTAGGATTTGAAGGGTTATTACTATAATGGGTGGAACTGGGAATAACATCCTGATTTTTAAAAATAGGTTTTAAAAAAAAATCTTGGGGTGGGGAGACAAAGGAGTAGCTTCTTTAGAATCCTCTGCTCTACCTTTTCCCTGGAATATCAGTGTTGGGACATGGAGTGGGTAGGGAGGGAAGGGAGAGGGGACAGGTACACTGTATCCACCCATCAAAGGGACTCAGTATCTGAGAGCAGCATAATCTCAGGTTCCAAGACCCCCAACCCTCCCCAGCCTGAGGATATTCTGATTCTTTGAGGTTTTATGGAAGAATGTAGTTTTCATTCGATTGTCAAATCCAGTTTCCTAAGAGTAATAATGCTATGTTGCTAGTATTTATGTGCAAGATGCTGTGTTTAGCATCTTATATGATTATCTTTTTCAGTCCTCATTAAACCCTATGAAGTGGATGCTATTTTTAGTCCCTGAAAAAGGTGTGTTTATATTTTTTAATAAATAATACAAGCTTTATTCTTAACAAATAGAGATTTGGGTCACTAAATAAATGGAATCTTTTACATTATTTTGCTGGAGAAATACATCCATCCACACACACCTCCCATCAGTAGCTTATCACAGTTAACAAGGAGTTTAGCTTCTGCTGAAGTGTCAGCAAAGAAATCCAGGGGACTGAAGTACCAGTAAAGCCAGAGGTTATAAACAGGTACCAGAGGGCTGATTCTGGTCCTCAGGTGGGTTTTATTTCACTGGGATCATTTTTGAAAGAATTGAATTGAGCTGCCTTACAGATAGGCAGGTGCTAGCTAACTTGGTCATGTCCCCCACTCCCAGTGTGTTACAGTTGGGGATGTTCACTCCTTCATGTGACTTGTGTGGCTTATAGGAATTTAGGTCATGGCTGCTGATACTTGCACTAAGTCCCTCCGAAGGCTTGGATCAGCTGTACCTCCTCAGAGGCCCAGATGGTTTTTTTTTTTTTTTTTTTTTTTTTTTTTTATTTATTTGCTTTAGTTGTACACAATGCAATGCATTTATGTGTACGTGGTGCTGAGGATCGAACCCGGGTCGTGCACGTGCTAGGCGAGCACTCTACCACTGAGCTACCACCCCAGCCCCCCCCCAGATGGTTTTATGCTGTTCAGTATCCAGCTATCTTAAGACTTTAACTGCCTATGAGAGCATGTAGGTGGTTGAGCTGTGTGTGAGGCTCTTAATTTCTCTGTACCTACTCACTTGAAAACTTTTTTCCTATATGAGGAACCCTCTAGTGTACTAGATTATAGGTCTTTGTACTTGTTGGAGAGATGAAGCTCAAGTTTTTCCAGATTTTTCTCTCTTTATTGCTTTTAGTATCCGACACATCTCTGAACACTAACAGAAGGTTTCATCCATAGCAAGGGTACCAGGTGTTTTGTACCCAAATCTTGAACAGGGCCTATGTAAGAAGGAACAGCTTAAATCCTAGCAAGACACATTATTTTAACAGAATCAGAGTATTACATCTAAACATAAAACCCCACACAGATCACAAGGCTGGTTGCTTTATTTTATAGATAAAGCAATAGAGAACCAGAAAATCAAAGGGGTTTTGCCCACAGTCACACAGCTGCTCAGTGACAGAAGTCTGGTTCCCAGTTCCAGCCCTGGAATGGTTTTACAGGAACCAAGCATGCTGACATGGGAGAGCCCATAGGTGGGGGCGGGGGGAGGGGATTATTCCAGCTTGCAGAGGACCCTTGCCAATCCTCCCTCCCCTGCCTGCAGCCACTGAGAGACACCATGGAATTGGATGGGATGAGTTTTGTCAAAGAGAAGGAAGTCTTGTAGACAGAGGAAACAAAGGGTAGGGGGAAACAGGCACTTCTTTGAATGAAGTCCTTTAAATAGTGAGCATTATGTAGAGATTGGAACTAAGATGGGTTTTAATTAGCATTTTTATCAGTCATCTCCAGCTCTGGGTCCATAGTGAAAGTGCCAGGCTTTCATATGACACTAAGTCCTTTAGAAGAGTGGAAAATTGAGACATTGGAAATAAACAGTAGAAAGGTGTCAGCAGGTGTCAGGTTTCCAGGTGTGACTATGAAATAGTGATCCTGCTTTCTGGTGTAGTTTGTGAAAGCCGAGGAGGAGTAATCATAGCGGGACGTGTTGCAACATGTTTCAGTTTACAGCCGCCCAACTCTTTTCAAGGTCAGCCTGTCAATCTTTTGCTTGCAGCTGGGGACAGTGAGTAGACATTTCCCCTGCTGTTTCCTGCCAGCATAAAAATGAGTTACTGCTATTCAGAGCAAAGCCCAGCAAATTTGACGTAAGTGAAACCAAAATGCAAGTCCGATACTTGATATTTTAATAGAAAATCCTGGAGATGAAGCAGTGTTAGAAACAAATGTTTTTCACTGGCACAAACGTTTTGAAAAAGTTTTTTTTTTTTTTTAAAAGACATTTAGGATGATGACAAAGTGACAAAGCAATAGCTGCTTTAAGGAAAACCTGACAGTGTCATTAATCGAGATCCCTGAAATAAATTTCCACTGTGAAAAGATGCAGACTGATGAGGAGGATCTGATGAAAAAGCTGAAGTTTTGTATCTGTTGGAATTCTGTTCTGTATTTTTGATTGATTGCTAGAATCATCAAAAAACTAACATTTTGCCAGGTGCGGTGGCTCACGCCCGTAATCCCAGTGGTTTGGGAGGGTGAGGCAGGAGGATCACAAGTTCAAAGCCAGCCTCAGCAACAGTGAGGTGCTAAGCAACTCAGTGAGACCCTATCTCTAAGTAAAATACAAAATAGGGCTGGGGATGTGGCTCAGTGGTTGAGTGCCACTGATTTCAATCCCTAGTATCTTCCCCACAAAGAAACAACAACAACAACTATAACTAATATTTTGGTTTAATATTTGAGGAAAATAATAGGTGGAAATAGAATATAATATAAAACTAAAATTCTGCTATAGTAGAAGGAATGTAAGTAGAAATCAGAAGACTTCTCAGGTATTTGTTTCTTGTTAAGAGTTCATATACTCTTTCTGTACAGTCAGTCAGAGATGGTGCTAGCACAACTATTGAAGGGATTAATTTAGGAAGTGCCTGTCACTGCATTTGGCATATAAGTCTTTAGATAACCCATAATTTGGAATACTGGAAGGTGGTGAGTAGCCGATGCGTCCCTCAGGTACATGTTGAGCATCCTTAATCTAAAAATCCAAAAATCTGAAATCTAAAATGTTTTGGAGCATTTCAGATTTGGATTTTCATATTAGGGATGCTTGACTGGTAAACTCCATGAAAATATTCCAAAAACTGAAAAACTCTGAAATCTGGGAAGCATTTCAGACAAGGAATATTCAACCTGTATCTAACAATTGGCAGAAGACTGTCTCTGGCCCACATTAACCAGAAAACTATGGGAAAGAGAGAGCATGCTGGGAAATGTAGTTCAGCCTAGTCAGCTTGAAATATTAGAGTACTACCACAGAGCATAAGTAATGATGAGCAAACCTCACATCACTGCACATCCTGTTTTAGTAGAAACTACTCAATTAAGAACAAATTTGGTAGGAATTTAAAAAAATTAGATCCCCAAAGACAAAATATTTGATATAATTGAAGATACGTTCAAATCTGACCCTTATATTCTTAGGTACTGCCCAGAGCACAGGTGAAGTTGTGAAAACCAATTCAAGGAAAAATTTTGTGTTGTAGCATAAACATAGATTTCCTAAGGAGGTTCCCTGTCCTCAGCCCAGTCCCATAGGAGGACAGATACACTGCAGAATGTCCAGCCGGTTTTGCATCCTGTGCAGAACATGGGCACACTGAGGTCATCAGGTATGTGTGAGGAAACAGGATAAGGTTGGTGCAGCTTGGGAACTCCCAGATGGTCAGGTAACTGTTTGGGACAGTGAAGCCAGCTGGGACGGGCCAGGCTGACCTGATGTTAATCTTACAGCATTTGTAACTTGAAGAAGGTGTCATCTGAAAAGATAGAGTTATTCCAGTGAAAGATTATTTAAGGAGATGATGGACTCTTGGTAAGTGATGATTATTAAAAAACAAAATTTGAGTCAGGCATGGTGGCGAACACCCATAATCCCAGCAGCTTGGAAGGCTGAGGCAGTAGGATTGCAAGTTCAAAGCCAGCCTCAGCAACTTATTAAGACCCTGTCTTGGGGCTGGGGTTGTGGCTCAGCGGTAGAGCGCTCGCCTAGCACGTGCGCGGCCCGGGTTCGATCCTCAGCACCACGTAAACATAAATGCATTGCATTGTGTACAACTAAAGCAAATAAATAAATATTAAAAAAAAAAAGACCCTGTCTCTAAATAAAATATAAAAAAGGGCTGGGGATGTGGCTCAGTGGTTTAGCCCCTGTGGTTTCAATCCCAAGTACCCCCCATCACCACCCCCCCCCCCACACACACACACAAAAATAACTGAAGAAAGGGGAGCCCGGTGGTGCTTTAAGTGTCATCTTCAGACTGCCTGCTTCAGAGCCATCTGGAACGTTTTCGTAAAATGTCAGTTCTTAAAACCTACTCCTGGCATCCTGAATTAAAATCTTTCTTTAAGTAGTGCCATAGGCAATTCTTACTTATGTCAGTTTGGTTAGATGGGAAGTGACCATATCCTGGTGTCTCTTCAGCTATAACTGTTAACTTATGTTAGTGATGTTAGAGACTTTCAGGGCAAATTTTGGAGAGGAAATGAGAGTTGCAAAGCAGAGGAGATGTCTGGTTTAGACTGAGAAATATAGAGAATAGCTGGTGTGCTTTTGATTTAGTAGAATTCTGCTAAATAATTCCTGGGGGGTGGGGTGGAACCCAGAATGAAGAATCCAAGATTCTGTAGGAATTTGGGTCACTTTGTGCTTCCTGTATTTCAAACTATTTTTAGCCTTTGATTTCAATTTCTATAGTGCATAATACATTATGCACGATATAATGTATAATATGTTCCCTAAATTGTTTTTAGTAGTTTTCTTGCCTTTCTCTGATTTTGTTGTTGTTTCTGTATGTCTATCAATGTAAGTGTAAACAATAGGTAAATTTAGAGACATTAAGATTATTTCAACGAAATACCAAAGTTGTGAAAACATTAAGATTTCTTTTCATGATCATACATACCTGTGATTTTGTGATGTGCAGACTTTTGCTAGCATTTTGCTAGCAGTACTAAAAGCATTGTCCTGAGAGTTAGTATTCTGGCAATTTTTCACACACAAAAAAATTCACTCTAATGTAACAACAACAACAACAAAAGACTTATCTACAGGCAAAAATATTTACCTGCAAGCAGTTGAAAAATAATAGAAAAAGGAAAGCTGTATTCTTTACATTTGGTTCATTGAATATTTTCAAAAGGGCATCGTGAATTATTTAGTTATTATGCTCTAATATACACATTTTTCCTTTCTGATTTAATATCATTATTTGCTAATTGAGGACATTGTATAATTTTAACTAGATATAACTAGAAAACCCATTTAGAGCCGTGAACATCTATAGAGGAATTGTGAACTGAGCTATAGAAATTCTTTTTTTTTTTTTTTTTTTTTTTTTGGTACTGGGAATTGGGCCTAGGGGTGCCATACCCCTGAGTTACATCCCCAGCTTTCTTTCTTTAATTTTTTAAATCTTGAGACAGGTTCTCTCTAAGTCACTGAGGCAGTTCTTGAACTTGCAGTCCTCCTGCATCAGCCTCCTGAGCCACTGAGTTCACAAGCGTGTATAACTGTGCCTGGCTAGATATTCTTACATATTGCTCTGTGATACTTTCATTTTACACACACACACACCTGAACTAATTTACATCTCTTTACCCTTAGGAATGGGGAATGGAAGACATTTTTAACTGTTTAGAATAATGTTTGTGTAATATTATGAGGGAGGCTCATTCAGGCATTGTGCAGATTTTAGTCTAACAGTTTTCATTTAAGAAACAGAATTTGGTAGTGATGAGGAATAGTAGAAGTAATCAAATGAGATCTCTCCTTAAAAATATGACCTGAAAAATTGCATGATTATCAATCAGAGCCCACAAAAAAAAAAAAAAAAAAAAAAAAAAAAAAAAAAAAAGCAGCAGCAGCCCAGGCAGCTGCTTCTGGAATGGCATCCTGCGTTACACTCTGCTTCACCCCTCCCCGTTTCCCCAGTCTGGAGGACTGTGTTGGATAACTCCAGCTTCATCCATGATGAGTCCAGTCTTCCTGGATTTTCAAGTATTTTTAATATCTGCTTCTCATAGATTCCTTGCCTTCTGTTTTCAGCCACACTTTATTTTTTCTGTATTAAAAATTAACAAGTTTGGGAGGTGTAGCTCAATGGTAGAGCAAACTTAGCAAGCATGAGTCCCTGGGTTCAATCCACAGCAAAAAAGTGTAAAACAAAACAGAACAACACAATATTCATTTCACACATTTTACTTTCTTTCTTTTTTTTGAGGTGCTGGGGATTGAACCCATGGCTCAGCACTTGTTAGATGAGCACCCTACCACTGAATGACATCCATGGTCCCCCTTTTGCTTTTTAATTGCTATTTAATGTCTCTGGGCTTCTTTGTTTGTTTGTTTGTTTTGTGGGCTCTGATTGATAATCATGCAGTTTTTCAGGTCATATTTTTAAGGAGAGATCTCATTTGATTACTTCTATTTCTCATCACTGCCAAATTCTGTTTCTTAAATGAAAACTGTTAGACTAAAATCTACACAATGCCCGAATGAGCCTCCCTCATAATATTACACAAATTAATTGTGTATTTAATTGCTATTTAGTGCCTTTTGCTTTTTAATTGCTATTTAATCTCTCTCTCACCCTTGGATGTCTGGTGGGGTGTTTTGCTTTTCTTGTTTACTTGTTTTCTGTTTATTTAGCTGTTGCTTCTATCATTTTTGTTTATCCATTCGTTCCCAACTCCTTGAAAAATTATGTCCATCATTGATTTTGCTTACACGGGCCTCTTGTCGTATATTAAAGGGCACCTCCACTCCTGAACCTGTGGCCTTTTTTCACTTCCAAACAACATCAAATGTAGAGAGCTCACTCCTCAAAATACTGAAAAACCATCACCAGAGATACCAGTTAAAAAGTTGAAAATGGGTCTTTGAAGAAGACATTGCGTTTTGATAAGTGAATCAAGTTTCCTCTTGGACAGGAAAACAAGTTTGGCCAGGAGCTGTAAGCCTGGTTTGTCTCCAAAATACCTTAAGGTTAGTCAGCTCCCATCAGTAGCAGAGTTTCACTGATGGATGGAGGTGGAATCTATTAGAGGGAGAGTATTTCTAGCAGAGGAAAACAGAAGAGAGGAATATTACATTGTATGATCTTCAAGGATATCTAGAATCCGGCATGAAGCAGTTAAATTGTGTTTCTATTTTGGCTCCACCCTCTGTGAGCCAGTTTCTGTGTCTATAAAATAGAAATAGAGATGACTAGTCTTCCCTTTCAACAACACAAACATACCCATTTGCTGAATTTTTTTTTTTTTTTTTTTTTGGTGCCAGGGATCGAACCCAGGGGCGCTTAAACACAGCAACATCCCCAGCCCTTTTTATTTTTTATTTTGAGACAGAGTCTTGCTAAGTTGCTGAGTCTGGCTTTGAACTTGCAATCCTCCTGCCTCAGCTTCCCAAGCCTCTGGGATTATAGGCATGTGTCATTGTGCCTGGCTCCCACTTGCTGAATTGTGTTGAGACAGAGCAAGGTTGGGGCTAGCAGTTGAACGGTACTGTTGGTGCCCCTGGAAACTTGCTATGGAATTTTGGGCTTCTCTGTCATTTCCTAGTTTGTTAAATAACATCTCCTTTACCATAGTAGGATTAATGGTATTTCTATTTTAGAGAAATAATCAAATCTTATTACATTAGATTTTGATTTCTTGGAAGAAAGACTGTTTTAAAGTTCAAGGTTTTCCTGTTATTATTAGGTAATAGGTTCCTAGAATAAAACCTCTTTCTATATCTTCAAACTGCAGTTATGCAATTTCTTGTTTAGAGTTTTAATTTGGTGAGGTCATTAATGAAGAATATTTTCTAATGCTAGAGTTCCCAATATTTTTTTTTTAAGGAAAAACATTTTACATTTTCTTCTTATTATAAAACCCTTATTTTTTTGGGAAAAGTGTCTACCTTTACTAATTACTAAAATGTATTTTTTATTAAGTGCTACATATTTATACTTAGTATGAAATAACTAGTGTAACATACAGTTTTACCCAATTAACATTTTAGTTAGCTTGGGCAACCCGTTTTGGACATGGTAACCAATCAGTTGAATTTTTCATTCATGCATACATTAAGTAAGTATTTACTGAACATCTTTGTGTGTCAGGAATTTTCTGGTTACTTGTGGTAGAGCCGTAAAGAAAAAGTAGAAGAAGTGCCTGCCTTCCTCTAGGTCACATTTAAAAAATATTTTAGTAACTTATAAATGTCTCATCATTTTTGTTAAATTCAGGCTAGGAATTATAAAGCATATGTGGACCTAGTTATCTCAATAATTAAAGTTAGGCTGGGTGCAGACACACACCTATAATCCCAGCAGCCCAGGAGGTTGAGGTAGGAGGATTGAAAGTTTGAGGCCAGCCTCAGCAAGTTAGCAATTGTTGGATTCCGGGCAGGGAGGCCACACCTCCCAGGTACTTTGAGAAAAGACAAAACCTCTCCGGTGCCCTCTCTGCCCCCTCTTGACCTCCGGCAGCCTATGGGGACATGGACTCGCTCCAGGGGTCCCTGCTCTGGACTGAAACCGCGCTTGTTCTTCTTCTTCTTGTCCTTCCCTTCCCTGCCCCTCCATGACGTTTCTTCCCCTACCTCCCTACCCTTCCGTGTGGCACCCTAATAAACCCTTTTTATTGAAACGCCGTTCCTGGCCTGGCTTATTTTTCTAACAGCAATGCCCTAAGCAACTTGGAAAGATGCCGTCTTACAATAAAAAGATTTTTTTTAAAAAAAGAGCTGCGGATGCAGTTTAGTGGTTGAGTGCCTCTGCGTTCAATCCCTGGTACGAAAATAACAAGAAATAAAAGTAAATAAATAAATAAAGCTATGTACCAAATTGTATCTTCCAAAAAGATTGTGAAATAATGTTATTTCCCCTCAAATGGTTTTTTTTCTTTTCTTTTTATACCTTTATTTTATTTATTTATATGTGGTGCTGAGGATCGAACCCAGCACCGTGCACCTGCTAGGCGAGCACTGTACCGCTGAGCCCCAGCCCCAGCCCATGTTTTCACATGTTTTGTTTTCATGTAATTATCATAGATCTCCTCCAGAGAGACGGTAAACATATAGAAAATGTTTATAAAACATGTGAATAGATGAAAAAGTATAAAAGAGACCATTAATATGTTTGTTTTTATTTGTCTAAGCTTCTGAAAAAAGTCTCCTTTAGTCTTATCTGAAATCTGTGGTCTTGACTTTATGAGCCAGCCAGTCTCAAGCACACCCATGCACTTGAGTCGATGAAGTTGCATAGAATTCACTAGCGTGAGAAAGTGGAGAAATGCTTGGGGTTTAGTTCTACGTGAAATGTGTACAGGGTGCAGTCTTCATAAATAATACATCTTTTTGGTACCGGGGATTGAACTCAGGGGCACTCGACCACTGGACCACATCCCCAACCGTTTTTTGTATTTTATTAGAGACAGGGTCTTACTGAGTTGCTAAGTGCCTCACCATTGCTTTGAACTCTCAATCCTCCTGCCTCAGCCTTCTTTGCTGTAGTGCTGGGACTATAGGCCTGTGACACTGCGCCTGGCGAAATAATACAATTTTAATGGAAAAATGCAGATTAATAACTGTTAATCACATCAACTTGTCCCCTGCCCCCCCCCCCCCATCTTTTTAGTGCATATCTTTTAATCAAGTTCTGCCTCAAAGATCATTTTAAGTGTGACTATCTTTAGGTTGATTTTGTTGTTTTTACAGGATGACAGTTTTATTACAGAGGGGATCAATGGGAAGTGCCCTTGATTTGGCCTTTGCAGTGATTTTGCCAAACTCTTGGGTTATTATAGTAATAGAATTTGATGATTTTTAAAATGATTTATAATCATAGATTTTGTGGGTTTCATGTGAATATATTAACAAGATACATGGGGTCTTATATTTTCTGAAGTCATAAATTTTTAGAAGAAAACTTCTGAGGTTGTTGTTCAAGGGGGATTTGATTTCCTACTTCATCCTTCTTTGCTGTAGCAATCCTCTCCTTTGAATGTGGCCATATGCCCACAGTTCACACCCAGGGATACTCACTGTCCCAAACTAACATCCTCTCCAAGTTTCATGCCCTGAGTACTTCATTCTTAAGGAGATAGTTGATGTTTTCTCATTCTGTGTTTTAATAAGATAGTTTTAACTTTTCAAACCTAGGATAAAGAGGAAGAATATGTTTTTAGAAGTCTCCTGCATGGAATGGAAGAGATGAGGATTCTTCTCTGATTTGGGAATTATAATCCTCTGATTTTCTACCATTCCTATCCCAATGTCCTAAACAAAGATCTTCCTTCCATTTATATGTAGTTCTGTGTCACTTTAGATCATCAATTTTTTTTTCCCCCAGGAAATTTTAGTTCCTACCTTAAGGTTTCCAATGTGTAAAGGGTTATAAAATATTTTGTGGTTGGAAACTGAGACAGTTAGAAAACTAAAACTCTAAAAGGAGAAAGATATCTAAAATCTAAAATCATTATTACTACCATTATCATCATTGTTATTGGGTACCAGGGGTTGAACCCAGAAGTGCTTAATCACTGAGCCACATCCCTGGTCCTTTCTATTTTTTACTGTGAGACATTGTCTCACTAAGTTTCTTAGGGCCTCACTAGGTTGCTGAGGCTGGCTTTGGACTTGCAATCCTCCTGCCTCAGCTTCCTAAGTTGTTGGAATTATTGGTGTCTGCCATGATGCCCAGGTAAAATTGTTTTTTAATTTCATTCAACAAACAGAGTACCTCACTCCTTTAATCCTAGAGCCTCAGAAGGGATTTGAAAGGAGAAATTGTAGAGAGACATTTCCATTCTTGAAAACACCAAGCATGATGTTGGCAGAAATCACAGCATAGGAAGTATTAGATTCTTGGGCAGTGAGATATCTGTTGGGTTGGTATTTTATCAGTGGTAGTTGTTGCCACGTTTTGATATCCTCAGCTACTTTGGAGGATTCTATGAAATTATTCATTTCCAGTATTTAAAAACTGAGTAAATGGTCAATGGTTGATGTTATAACATGTTCATGAGCTGCAGTGTTTTTCTTTTCTTCCTTCCCATTTTACCTTTGAGATTGACGCTCCAGACTGTAGAAATGACTATTTCAATTTACTAAATAAGAGCAATGTCATAACAAAAGCGCACTTGGCTCTAACATCAGGAGACATGGCAGGTCTTCTTGGCTGTTGGAGCCTCCAGTTTCTCTTGTTAAGTGGGAAGTACAATGTCTGTCCTAGAGGGTTGTTGTGAGTATAACATGAAATGCTGCCCGTGAAGACACTTGGAAGCCCACTCAATAGTGTGAAGCACTGTCATAGTTAATAACTACTTGAATTGCTCTAGTGTCTTCATATCTGTAGAAATGAACTTTAATTCCAGTTGTGGAAAATTCAAGTCTTTCAAAGCTTTTGATGTACCTTGAATGTGTTTTTATTGTTTTTTTTTTTTTTTTTTTTTCCTGCATGCTCAAGAAACATGGTGAAGTTTCTCTCACCAGCTTGCAGTTGACGCCAGTAAGGCCGCATCATATGTGGCTGTATTGACGTCTTGCTGTATTTAATGTAAATGTATGGTAGAGGCCCACTGTGTACTAGATTTTGAGGAGAAATATGAACATGAATAAAGAAAGTCTAAATAATTGCCAAGGAGGCAAAAATAGATATGCATAATTAAACAGCCTAAACAATACTGCGTTGGAGTTATCAAATGCCTTGCTAGCAGAGGGCGGAATGAATTATTCCAATTTGGTGCCTGGAGAAAGGCTTTCTGTTATGTAATGCCTGAAGTTTAGGTGATTTTTGCTTTTCTGTTTTGCTACTGGGTCTGGTATTGTTTTATGTCAACTATTTAGGTGGCTAACTTTCAAAAAAGCATTTTTTTCTTTTTTAACCCACCGGATTTCCCCAAGTTAGTAAATGACCATAATGCTTTTTGCACAGCTACCAGATCTAGAATCATCTACTCTCTGTAAATTATAGAACAAAGGGAAATAGGCCCTGACCTTTAGGTACTTATGGGCTAATAGGGGGCAAAATAAATTGAATGGCTATGTTATTAGAAATGTATAAAATCTGTGATGTGGAATGTTATGGTTTGGATCTGGAATGTCTCTCCCCGCAAAAGCACGTGTGTTGAAAGCATGGTCCTCAGTGCAGTAAGGTCAGAGGTGGGGCTTTCAGGCAATGAGTAGATCATGAGAACTCTGACCTCATCAGTGGATTAATCCATTTGACCAGTGGATTAATCCATTTGATGGTTTAGTTCATTGATAGCTGAATGGACTTCTGAAATGTAGGACCTAGTTGGAGGAACTTGGTCACTGAGCGTGTGTACTGGAAGGGTTTATCTTGTCCCTTGCCCCTTCCATTTTCTTCTTTCTCTGCTTTCCAGCTGTCATGAGCTGAGACACTTTCCTTTGCCATTCCCTTCTGCCATGATGTTTCTGCCTTAAAGCCAGCTGACCATGAACCAAACCTGTGAGACCATGAGCCAAAATAATTCTTCCCTCCTCTGAGTTGTTCTTGTCAGGTATTTTGACCACAGCAACAGAAAGCTAACATATGTAAGTGCTGTTTTGGGGAAGATGTTGAACATGGATTACACTGGCCAGGAAGGTGAGGTGGACAATTGTTTCACCACAAGTCCATGCTATGGAAATTAAGGCCGGATCTCAGAAGTGTCTACTGTATTTTGAATTTGCAAGCAGAAGTTTGGTGAACCTCACATTATTTTTGACCTGCCAATATTTTCAAACATACTTTTAGCATGGGTTACTCTTAGGGTGTTCAGATATATTTCAGCTGTGAATATGAGAAAATGTATATCAAGTGATTAAGAGCCTGGATTGAGTGGGCTTTAGCAGCTTTTAAGCACTGTAGCCTACAACACCTGGCAAATAGAACTCTTTCAAATTTAAGATCGGTCAATAAATATCAGTACCAGCCAGAGTTTAAATTAGGCTTGACTAGCTTATAGTTAGGGCCAAAGCTTGGGTGAGGTCAAGGTTGCAGTGAGGGGATGGAGAAGGCATTGCTCCCATAGAGTACTGAGGTGTCAAGAGCCAAAGACATGATTGGCTCAAGGTAGGAAGGACTCTCCCTGCTTCACTGTGAACAGAAAAAAATCACAGTGACATCATGCCCTCCCAACACTTAGCCAGATCCAGGTCCCCACAGCTTGCAGGTGCTCCCTCTGTCTGGCTTGTCACTTGTCTTTTGTTTAAGGCAGAACCTTATCTTGCTTCTTGAGTCCTGCAGGTGCGTGAGAGTTGGTGGATGAGCATCTTCCATTGACAAGCACTGAGGAGGCCTGTCCTCGTGCTTGTTCTGCTTGGATAGTAGGACGCGGGGAGGAAGGAGTTAGAAGCCTGGTACTCAGCAGTCTTCTTGTTTCCTCCCATCCACTAAGTTTCAAGGTCATTGGTAATGAGTCTAGCCATAATGACTTAATCTGGGGCTGGGGATTTCTATTTTTTTTTCCTTCCTATTTTTATCATGGTCTCTAGGGACCTATAATTAATTAATTACTTCCATTGCCTCATTCATCCATCAAATATTTATGAAGTCCATAGCCAGTATTTCCTACTCATTTCTGGGACATTACTTCATTTACAGAGAACCGACCTCTTTTGGCAGGTGCTCACGTGTGAAAAGGTAGGTGCTACCTTTAATTGGGGATGCTAAGGTAGAGCTCAGGTCTGTTTAGAGAGACAATACTCTCGCCTCCTATTTGTCAATTTTGATGTCTTTTCTTCTTCAGACTTGCATTTTGCTTAAGAGTAGTGCTGCCCCTCCAACTGCTAGATCACCCAATGTTCAGGCTGTTGTGTAGGTGTCTTAGCCACAAACCTGGCTCTTTACCAGAAAGACAGATCTCTGGGCAGTTGACTCACCTGCTTCCAGATGTAATTTAAGCTCCCTTTTCCCACAGTGGAGTGGTGGGTAATATTATGAACACATGATTTTCAGGGCAGGCAGGTGTGTATTTTGAGCTGATGAGTCAAGACATATTTATTACTAGTGTAAGAGGGAGAAGACTCCACATTTTACAGCTGCAATTTAGAGGAGTGGTTCTGTCTGGCTAATCAGCATGGAGCCTTCTTGCACCTTGATTTCTGGTTCTTTTGCCCACCATGAGGCTTTCTTTGATGATGATGTTTCCTGACTGAGATTTATCGCTGAGTTTCTCTTGCCGTACAGTAGCTCAGGGAGCAGTTTAAATTATTTACAAGTATACAAATAGTCCACACTAAGGGATTACTTTTGTCCTTTCCAAAGGAGTTCTTTAAGGCTTCTTACTTGGATGTGTGATGGGTTACATTTCTGAAGCCTTTAGGTGCCTCTTTCATACCGTAGGAATAACATCTAATACCCTTACTATGAAGTGACTCACTTCTCTCTCTCTTCCTCCTCCTATTTTTGTCTCTCTGTCAGTATTTCATCTACTCAGAAACATTTATTGACCATCCAGGCACTTCTGTTAAGTGGTCCATGGGAGGGTCATGGTGGAGCTGGGGGGGTGCCGGTGGCAAGGCAGGACAGGCCTGGTGAAGGACATGGAGCCTCAAAAGGGGCCTGGTAACTTGTGGAGAGGGTTTGTTGAAGAATCCGGAAGGATGGGTAGGTGATTATGCAAATGCAGGTTGAGTAAGGGCCTTCAGACAGAGGAAATGGCAAGGAGGTTGGAGAGAGCCTGGTGAGAGTTGGGAAATGCAGTAAATATATTACAGCTCTGGTGCAGGATGCGCAGGGAGCCGTGAAGATGGAAAGAAAGCTTTGACCAGATCCTGAAGAGCCTGGTGTGCTGTGTTAGGAGTTTGAACTTTTTCCTTATTAGGATCACTAAGTGTTTTATCTATTCGAGAATTCGAGATAAAATTCACATAAGATTCACCATTTTGACCAGTTTTAAAGTATACAACACATTTCAAAGTACATAAACTCAGGTTTATAGTGTATTCACAAAGTCATCTTTATAATCTAACTTCAGGATATTAGCAGTCATTCCTTTTTCTCCCCCATCCCCCAGTCTCTGGCAACCACACATCTACTTTTGTGTTTCTGTGAGTTTACCTATTCTGGACATTTCCTGTAAATGAAATCATACAAAATGTAGCTTTTTGTATCTGGCATCTTTAACTTAGCATTACTTTGAAGCTTTTTCCATGTTGAAGCTCCATTTCTTTTTATGGCTAAATTATATTCCATTGTATGGATAGACCACTTGTTTTCTTTCTCCATTTGCCAGTTGGTAGACATTTGGGTTATTTCCTCTTTTGGCTATTGTGGATAGTGTTGTTATTCATGTATAAGTTTTTGTGTGAACATGTGTTCTCAGTTTTCTTGAGTATATACCTAGGAGTGTAATTGCTGGGTCATGTGCTAATTCTATATTTAACTTTTTGAAGAATTGCAGAATTGTTTTCCAAGTCATTGGAGATTTTAAGATGGGTCAAAACAGACTCCGATTTTATTTTAACCTCAAACACTTTGGCCCAGTATTTTTTTAAAGAATAAATATTTCTACTTTTGCTGTCATGTTTTCCTAGGTCAGAGCATCACAGACCACAACAGTGAGCCCTGTCTGGCTCTTTCAAGTCCTATAGGTAGGATTGTTGAAAAGGCATCTGTAGCCAATAGCCTAGGAGGGGACAGAGAGAGGTGATGTCAGGGCATTCCCTCTCTTTCTGTGATGTATTACAGAAAATGAGTCTTCTTTTTTAAACAGAACCCCTGATTAAATTATAGGCTATTATTAGGGAATTTATTGTACTTATAAACAGTACTTGGATTCCCTGTAATTTGTTATAATTAATGCAAGAGTTCAAGAGCAAAAAGCAGGGATCAGGTTGTGACATGCCTTTCTCTTTTGCAACACCTCGCTATCATTGGCCTTCTTTCACTAGTACTTAAGGTCTGTGTGTGTTTGTGTGCATTTAAACAAACATTGTCCTTTTTAGGAAAGAATTGCAATCCTTTGACTCATTGAAACTCAAGGAGTCTCTGGCAAAAGAAGGTATCTATTGATCAGTGAATGCTGGAAACTCCTGGAATTGACCTTTTGCCAAGGAAACCTTGTCTGTATGTGTTTTAGTGTACTCATGTGTTTTTGTTTTCACACATGCACATGTATGAGCTTGTGATGTAAAAAGGATACAAGAAAAACTTCCTTTTAAGGTTATCTTCATCAGTTTTAGTTTTTCCTTTTCCTTCTGTTTTTTTTTTTTTTTTTTCCTTCTTTTTCTTTTTTCCTTGTGAGTTATTTCCATTTTGCACAGTGGCAGGAGTGTTGCTTTGTAATCTGTTGGTGCAGAGTTTTAATTGACCGTGGGCTCGGACATTCATTAAATGTAACAGCTTTTAGATAGTGCCTAGATCAGGTACCAGACACATTATTACACTTCAGAAGTCATAAACCGAAATTCTTCTTCCCAAGGGTTTTGAGGATCGAGGGACAGAGGGAGGGAGGCATTCAGGCTTATCTGGTTGCATGCCTGTGTACATACTGTTTATCGGGTCCCGGCAGACGGAGCACAGTGTGGGTCACCCTGTCCATTATCTGGATTTACAGCTGTGAACACCCTTTGGAACGGATGGAATGTGCTCCTTCTCTCCTGTTGGTATCCCTGACAATCTAAGATTTAAAATTGTTGTTTGCTCTTCTATACCCCAGAATCCTAGGACAACTTGTCCTCTGTCTCCTCTTTTTCGTTTTTTTATAACAGAGAAACTTTTACATTTGTTTCTTGTTTGCACAGCATAACATCAACCCGGGAGGAGGGGGAAGAAGTGCTATCTGGCTCCTTGGTACATTCTGCACTGTCCTGGGAGAACTGGGTCCTAGTACATTTTAGCAATAATTTTCTGATATGGCTAATTGTAAAGGAAATTGCTCTTAATAATAATGACAAAATAACCTTTGTCCTTCTGGTCCTCCAACCCCACTAGTTTCATGGAAAGGCTTCAAAGACAGGAATGGAAGGGTGATCCTGCCTCTATGAAGTCCCACATCCCTACTGACCATGAGGATGGGAAGAGAGACGTTGGTTTGATTGCATTTGATCTGGAGAGGAAGGAAGGGCAGACAAGAGCCATGTCATGATACTAGAGATGCCACAGGTTAACAGGCACAGCATTTTGAGGCAGGGTCTCACTAAGTTGCTGAGGGCCTTGCTCATCTGTTGAGTCTGGCTTTGAACTTGCGATCCTCCTGCCTTAGCCTCCTGAGTGACTGGGATTACACAACAACTAGCCTCAGTCATCTGTTTTTAACTGTGGGAGAACAAAGACAGAAGGAGTGACACATGGGACACAAATGATGTTCACACAGCTTCATCAGGTGTTGTTAGGATAGTAACAGAGATGAATCACGACTCGTAATGATCCTGAAGGTGGAGGCTCCTAACAGCCAGCGTCAGGAAGGCCATGTGTGATCCCGATGGTGAAGAGCATTTTAGTTTTCACAACTAGTCTGCATTAGGAATACCTATCGTTAAGGGCCCATTTTCCACCTGCTGCTGAACATAGCCCCTCATACTAGGTAGGCACCTATAAACCAAGACCCTGCTTTTAGATTTTACTTGTATCCCTCAGTGTTTCTTACAAGGTCATGAACACATGGGTAGACTGCATGCTCAGGCTTCTTAAGCTTCCTTCTCCTTAAGCAGGAAGAAAGTGAAACATCCAGAGGCTGCTACCAGGAGAAAACCCAGATCTGACGAGCCCGTGGGCCACCGTTGGAAACACACCCTGTAATAGGATTTTATAGAAAAGTTTCTCATTTCAGTAGTTACCTCGTGCGCTGCGGCCCAGACAGTCTAATTGAGGGCAGGGGAGGGCTTGGTTATCAAAGCCCTTCCTCAGAAGCATAGAACTGTAAAGATCACATGTGGTGGTGGTGGTTTTATTTTCATTTTTATTTTTAGACTTCATTGGAATCGAGGACTTGCCCAGAATGACTAGGAATCAGGTCCCTCCCTCCTCACCTCTGTGGTTGGCCCGGTTGTGGTCTAATCTGGCCTTGCCTTTAGGAAGCAGGGTTACCTTGAGCAAGTCATTCACTTTCAAGATGGTTTCTTATTCTAGACATGAAAAGCCTGGCCTTGGGTTTTAGAAACATCCTTCCTTTGTTAGATAGCTCTGGCTCAGCCATCCCGCAGCATACATGGCCCCATATCTCTGTGGCTTTCATAAACAAAGGCTTACTGGTATTTCTCGTGTATCTCACCTGTCCACCTAGGCTCAAGCTTTGGTCTCTCTGCCCAGGGCACAGGCTAACCCAGCTGCAGTCCTTGCAGGACACTGCAGGTCTCAGAACAAAGAGAAGCAGAGATGACCCAGGCACTGGCTCTGAGGGCTTCTGCTGGGGGTCACAGCACTTCCATTCCCCATTCATTGGCCCTAGAGTTGTTCATAAGGGAAATGGGGTTGGCACGGATGACCCTGTTGGAAGGGGATCCTCCCCAGCAAACTTTTGGAGCAGTGCTGGCAGTTACTGCTCCTCGTATCTCTACCATTCTGAGGATGTTGCATCCTTGGGTGGAAGTAGGACTAAAATCAGATCCTAAAGCTTTGCTATTTTACATGGCTCTTCCCTGCTGGGGGGGCACTTCTGTTGACCTGGACTTGGAATGAAGCTTTCACTTGTGGGAAGGGTGGGAGACATATTTTCAAAGTATCGCATAGCCAGCCTCTGAGTCCCTAGTGTCTTATTTGTGGTTCTGTGGTAGTGCAATCTCTACTTTGCAGAACACCACCAGGGATTTCTCAATCTGAGAAGAATGAACAGACCTGCAGGTAAAACACAGTTGTGTCAGTGCTGGGATTAATTATTTGTACATGAATTAAAAGGGGAGATTAGAGATGTTAGTGGTGCATCTCCAAATGTTGACAGTAATGCTGTGGGGTGTGACTTTGAAAGAATTCTTTGATAGCTCTGATAGAAGGACTGAATGCTCTATTAATTTGACCCAATATGGCATTTATATATTTTTTCCCAAATTTTTAGAGGAAGAAGGAACTTGGAAAAGTCACTTATTTTCTTACGTTGGGATAAGAACATTCCAGATAGATGCAGTGTCCAGAGGCTAGTTCATAGCATCATTCAGCTTCCAGTTGTAATGTTCGGTAACGCTGATTATCAGGAACCCTTTTCTGCTTCACCCAGAAAAGCCTGCATTTAATCAGCAAATGAATCTTTAGATTAAAAGCAAAACAAAACAAAAAAATATTTGAAATGAGAATTTTGTTTCCTTTATTCAAAAAGCATAATTATGTTCACCAGTTCTTACAGGGAGAGCAGAGTCCTAAATCTAAAACTAATTACTGGGCCTGAATTGTCAGATGAACTATTTCTAGGTCTTTGAATATGAAAAATATTATAAAGCTTTCCTTGTGAACTTAGATTTTCAAAGAGGATCTCTTTGGAAAGTTGGCACACACTTAATTTCCTGGCATGAGGAGTGTTTTTTTTTTTTTTTTCCCCCCCTTTTCCCTCCCTCCACCCAGAGCTGTGACAGGGTGGAGTGTACTTCCATGAAATTGCATGTTTCCAAAATAGGATTCACTGTTGCATTTTACTGCTGTTGTAATTGAATCTCTAATCAAAAATAAGCAGAACTCAGGAATTCTAAAAATAAAATTTCGGCTCATACTCTCCAGTCTTCATACGGGATACAATTTTTATATTTTGCAAAAAACACTTCTGTGCAGAAGTGTACCAACCGAGCAGTTTCCCATGTGGTCCAAGTCTCTTTCTCTTTTCTGCAGTCTTACATAGCAATAACCACAGTCTCATGTGGTAATGGCACCATATCATTACTGGTGTGCAGATTCTCTTGGCTGGATAGCTTCCAGGATAGACTACTGCTTTCTTCAGCTCCAGGGTTTTTATATCCCAGCATAAGACGACATCCGACCTACGTGACCAGAATGTTCTAGCACTGCTTGCTAGGGATCCTGATTCACTGTATCCTTAGATAGGATGAATCTGTAACAGAACTTGTTCATGTGTTGTAGGTGAGAGTTGGGAGCCAAAGGCTAAGAAAAATGGAAATGGTTGTTTTGCTGGTTCCTATGGATTAATTGGTTCATGTTTATTCCCAAAGGAGTCAACTGGTATATACATCTTTGGGGATCATTTTGCCTCCAAGGTAACATGTAAAAAATGCTCCAACTCTGGCAGGTGATGCCAGGATAACAACTTCTCAAATGTTTTATTCCTTGGTTCTTGAACATTGAACCCTTAGGTAGTGTACTGGAGAAACATGGTGGCAGTGGTCAGAGAGGCCAGGGCATCCTGTCTTAGCTCTCTCCAGGGCAAGCACAGTATCCTGCAGACCTAAGCACAGAAAGTGCTTAATAAGTGCATGTTACTGTCCATCTGTCTTCTGGGCTGGAAGAGCAGAAAATAAGTGAAACCACTCAGGATGGGAGGGGACAGATAGCACATGGAAGAGAACAGGGTATGACTAATAGGAACAGGTGAACTTTTATGATCCTTTCCTACCTTGGGATTTTGCTTTCTGCTTTACTTTGCTTTGAGAATCCCACTGTTGTTGCTTTAGTAAGCTTTACTATTCCTTTCTATCCTGAGAGTGTGCTTTTGGATTCATGTGTGTACGCGTACGTGTGTGTATGTTTTCCTTGTTTGCTTTTTTTTTTTTTTTTTTTTTTTTTTTTAAATATCCTTTAACTTCATTGAAGAAAGGTGGAGTAGGACACTCTGGAAATAGGATGAAGTTAACACTCTTCCTTGGCACTCTTTTGTTCTTGTTCCCCCAGTTTTGAAAGTAGGGTCTTCAGATTCTAAGTGGCTCGTCTTCAAAGATGGGTCTGCTTTCAGAATGAACTCTTGGCACTTAAAAGAGGTTTTGATAACTTAGGGACCCTCTTACTTGCTTAGGTTCCTCCTAAGAACTGACTAAGTTACAAACATGAAAGATCTTCCATAAAAGGCTCCCGGGCAGTTCCCAGAGTCTCTTGAAGAGAAGGTTACCTTGCATGAATGAGTGGACCTTTCATCATTCCCTTGAGAACTGGCCCAGGGACCCAAGAAGGGTGTCAGAGGAAAAGCCAGGAACCAGGCTGGGGATGGTGAACAAGAAGGCAGAAGGTGCAGAACACAAATAAGAAACAGGCTCTGTGGGCTGGGGTTGTGGCTCAGCCAAAGAGTGCTTGCCTAGCACGTGCGTGGCCCCAGGTTTGATCCTTAGCACCACGTAAAAATAAATAAATAAAATAAAGGTGTTGTGTCCAACTACAACTAAAAAAAAGAAAAAAGAAAAGAAAAGAAACAGGCTCTGTGGTATGAGAATCCATCTTCCAGAGTCCCTATTTTCCCCCTATTTCAGCTTTTACTGAGCTACATCCTAGGAGATGAACTAATACTATCATTAATTGGCCATATTGCATGAATCTTCTATTTATTTTAAACAAGGTTGTCATGTCAACTCACTTTGGGTTCATCTGTACTTGAAACTATGCCTGAGCTGGGGACCTGATTCTAAATGGGGAAAAAAGGAAGCTAGAAGATATTTATGTAGCATATTTTACTGTAGCAATTCAGAAAGCTTTAGTGTTGAGTATTGTGATTCACTCCTGTATTGTTTCTTTAAATTCATATACAGGCATTGCTCTCAAATTTTTATTTTATTCTGATTCTCTCCTATGGAGAATGAAGAGACAGGTCCTGACTTTGCTCTTTTCTGCCCATCATATAATATTAACCAAAACTCTCTTTACAAATCCTTTGGCTCTTTTACACATACATATACCACACAAAATGCCTTTGATTTCACAGGGTTTTTAAAATAGTCCCACATAACATGTTCTTCTTATTAGTTTGTGAACATTCAGAAATGAGATTATCAGCAAAAGAATTTTGACCAGACGTTCTTAAACATATGTTCTCTCTCTCTCTCTCTCTTTGGTACGCAGTGGCACTTGACCACTGAGCCACATCCCCAGCCCTTTTTTGTATTTTATTAGAGATAGGTTCTCACTGAGTTGCTAAGTGCCTCACCATTGCTGAGGCTGGCTTTGAACTCGCGATCCTCCTGCCTCAGCCTCCCAAAGTGCTGGGATTATAGGCGGGCACCACTGCACCTGGCTTCTCTCTCTTTTTGCTGGGACTCAGCTGGGTAGAGGAGTCATGGATTCTAAGGCTGTAATGACGAGGTCAGGGCAGAGCTGGATCTGCTGAACTCAAGAGTGGTGAGTGGCCCCAGCGCACCACAAGTGGGCTTTCTGCATCTGTGAGGAGTTGGTCTTTAAAAAACCAGTGGAAGCATTCATTATGTACATTCATTATATGGTCAAATGATGTGAGCAGGAAGTAAAATTATTGATTGGATAGTGAAACCTATAAAATGTTTATGAATCAATCATATGAAAGACTCCATGAGGGCAGGGAAAAGGTTTTTTTTCTATCTTATATTGTTTGATTAAGAAGGTTTTTCCAATAATTGTCAGTGTTTGCCCTTCTGATTTGAGTCTAGGTTAAGTTTTTCCCTCCCAAGACTGACATGGTTGTCTTTGCCCTGTGCAGTGGACCCAATAGCAAAGAAGTGAGGGCTGGGTGGGGGGTGTGGAGAGCCCAGGCCTTCCCCAGTCTGCCATTAGGCTGATATGTCATGACTCCTGTGATATTGCAGGTAGAACCAGCCATCACTAGCTCTTAGTAGTGATTACCTATCTCTGGAAAAGTTGGGCTTTGGGTCATCTCTGAGTTCTCTGGATTGAGATGTCACAGTTGGTTTGAAATAGAGAGTGACAGTTACCAGGAGCAAAAAGGGTTCATTGTTTGCCAGGAAGGTGTGCTAGAAAAGTGTGATGTTGGCGAGGTGACTCTGTTGTAGGAGTATGGTCAGAGGAAGTGGTGTCCCAGGACGTGACCATCAGGAGTGAGAAGATTTCTAAATGTTTAGGTCATTTTAAATGTGTGATTTTATTGGCAAGAAAACAATACACTGTTTTAGCTACTGGTCTGAGGTTGGTGTCCTGTATGGGAACATTCTCTCTGTTTTTTTGTTTTTTGTTTTGGTTTGTGAACATAGTTCAAGTTGGAAAGTTGCATTTAAAATGATTTTTATGAGTCACCGACCTGGGAGGTGAAGCATGGCTCTGAAAAGCTTTATCCCATCCTTTAGCAGAATTCCAAATTATATGACATATTTGTGATCTGTCCTACCAAATTTTTGCATTTAAAAGATGACTAGAGGCCAGCCTGGGCCATTTAGCAAGATCCTGTCTCCAAAAATAAAAAAATGGTTGGGGATGTAGCTCAGTGGTAGAATGCCCTTGGGTTCAATCCTTAGTACTATGCAAAAAAAAAAAAAAAAAAAAAAAGAAAGAAAAAAAAAAAAGTTGATGTATTTCTGGAATTTTCAGCAATGCATACGTACTATTGAGTGTGTTGAGTGTAGCTTCCACAGTCACGTTGTCATGTGTGTCCAGGTGTAGAGAGCTTTTTCATTCTTGGTCTCTATTATGAAGAACTGGTCCTTATCAGTAGTTCATCCTGTTGGTCTAAAAGCAAATGATTTGATGAGAATGTTCTCAATCTGAAAGTAAATGGGATGTGGCACCTGCTACATCAAACAAAGACAAACACAGGCAGAGGTCACTTTCCATCTTTTATAGATGACTTTTGTCAACATCACCTGTGTATCCTGCTGTGTACACAGGGTTTGCATCCAGGGACATCTCTTGTGGGAATAGATTCCAAGTATGCGTTTTTGAGGTTGTGTGTTCCTCTCTTCCCACGAACAGATATCAGTATTACCTGCAAGTCAAAAAAGACGTGCTTGAAGGGCGGTTACGGTGTACCTTGGAGCAGGTGATTCGACTGGCTGGCTTAGCTGTGCAAGGTAAGATGTAGTTACCACCAGCATATGAAATTCCATTTTCTGATGGATTTTATGGTGTTGGTGTCCTCTTAACATGAAAAGATACACTGACCTAAATGATCCCTCACTAATACTGCCTTCTCATTTCAAGAGGTCTTACATTAATAAGAGGAAGAGCTAGTGATTTTTGATGGCAGGACAGTAGCTTACTCAGAACTGTTTGCAAACTGCTCTTGCTTATTTAATTATAGTTTTATTCCAAGAAATAGCAGCTTTAAAGCTGTATTTTAGAGTTGATGGGATATTCCACTGCATGATGTGGTTGTATTCTGTGGCTGAAAGGAATGTGTTACTGTCACAGCAACTTCTAGTGCAATAGCCTTAATCATTGTTGTATGATTTATTCTAATACAGTTAAAGAGAGAAACTTAAAATCCATGTTGGTAATGTGAAATAACAAACTTCTCTTGGAATAAATTTATCTTCAACCTATCTTATTTAGATTTATCAGACAGCTTTTTTTTTTTTTTTTTACCTTCTGTACATTGTTATATGTCAATTCTTTTAAAATACATTTTATTATCTATTTAGTGGAAGCTTAATTTTCTTTAGTGATATTGAATAAAAGGAAG
Organism: Tamias sibiricus; assembly: GCA_025594165.1. NCBI lineage: Eukaryota > Metazoa > Chordata > Mammalia > Rodentia > Sciuridae > Tamias > Tamias sibiricus. The sequence continues at coordinate 46,775,109 of CM046669.1, read as the reverse complement.
ATAGTAAATACAATTTTTGAAAGGAGGACTAATTTCCCTTTCAATCCTCCTTTTCCCTAAAAAATCAGCTGGTGTCCAAGTATAACCCTACCAGCAGCCAAGTTCTCACTGTGTGGACTGTTGATTTAGAAGCCATGAACTGAACTTCCCAAACTCTGAACTGAATTTGAACCTTTTGGTTTCTAAATGTCTGGAGAAGTGGCCTTTCCCTGACCTCTTTCATTCTGGGTTATCAGTGGCATAGCCATTTCTGTTAGACGTTCATTTCCTACAGAGTTAGCTTCTGTTATTACTCTTTGGATGAAAATGCCCAAAATATGTTGTATCACACCTGTCTACACAAAGACTGAAAGGGGAAGAAAAAATGGCCAGTTATGGTAGAAGGAGCAGTGGAAGCATCACTGAAAAAATGGAGCAGGTCCCTTAATAGAAGGAGGAGGGAGCAGATCCTGGATTCTTACTGGGTTATTAGAAAGATGCATCAGCAAAACTATAAGTTGGGAAGGAAGGTGATAACTAATGATTGACCTTCAAGATAGGCAGAACAGATCATGTGTTACATTTGTCTGTGGCTCTTTGCTATTTCAGCAACTTCGTTGTGTCAGCTTTCTGTGTATCTGTGTATCCTTTTATTCTGCATCTATTGTTAAATATAATCTTTAATATATCTGAATCCATTTCTGTTGGATGCTAAATCTTTTACATGAAATCAAGATTTCTCACAGGTTTGGTTTTTGTGAAAGTGAGCAAGATCAGGAGCAAAATGCTCCTTATATATTTATGGCCTAGGCTGTGCATGTTCCTTTTGCATGTTCTCTAACATAACACGAGAGATGAAAACAGGACAGAACAGAATTTCTGGCATCTTGCAACATGCAAAGTTGTTTAAGAGGTGTATAGATTTCTGAGGTTGCTTGCCAAGGGTGATTTACAGTGGGAATTTCCAGCTGCAAATACACGAATATACTGTGGTTCTCCAATTTAACCTTGATTTAAAAAGTCCCCTTGGCAGATAGCCTGAAGATATGAACTGAGGCACATTTAACAAACAGATAAATGTAGTTTTTCTTTTTTTAAAAAAGAAATTTATGTATCTGTGTATGTATATATGTGTGTTTATGTGGTGCTGAGGATCGAACCTAGTCCTCACACATGCTAGGCAAGCGCTCTACCACAGAGCCACAACCCCAGCCTATAGATTTGTTTTTAAATATTTAAATAACCTTTAGGAATGCTTTTAAATTTTGCCTTTTTTTTTTTTTTTTTTTTTTAATTGTGTAGCGATGCTTGTGTGCTGACATTTAGAGTTTCTGGGTAAATGTAGTAACTATATCAAGCACATCCTGGCACTATTTTTTATTTAATAGTGGTGCAGAAAAAGGATACAGTAGGAAGAATAAATATGGTAACAAATTTGCCCTATTTTATTCCATCTTTAATTTCACATAGTAACTACTATTCTCTCCCCCATCTTCTTCTCAGCTGATTTTGGAGATTATAATCAGTTTGATTCTCAAGATTTCCTCCGAGAGTATGTGCTATTTCCTATGGTAAGTGCATTTTCTTTTCTTTTTGGTTAATTTTCTACCTTCTTTGGGCATTTAATTCTTGCCTTTGAAAAGAGAATTCTTTCCTTAGAGTATTGTGCTTATACTAAATGTTTTCAGGGTAATAAAGCCTATGCATTTATAAAAGAGGGACAAGGTCTATAAAACACATTGAGACAGTAGACATCCTTTCTTGCCTCAAGACACTCCCTGATTGCTTTTTCAGATAGTTCCTTGTGACTGTATAAAATACCATTGATTTTTCTATATTGATACTATAACCTGCAATTTACGGAATTTGTTTATCAATTCTAACATATTTTTGGTGGAAGCTTTAAGGTGTTTATATATAAAATTATATAGACACTAAATAGAGACACTTACTTTTTTCCTATTTGGATGCATCTGTGTGTATTTATTTTCTTGACTAATTGTTCTCATCCAGGCTTCCAGGACTGTGCTGAATAGAAATGGTGCGAGTAGGCAGAAACCAGTCACGTGTATAGAGTAGCCTAAAACCAACCGACAGTCAGACTTAGGCATTCATTTACTCAAGAAGCTGAAAGATTTATATACTGAAAACTATCAAACATTAATGAAAGAAAGGTAGCAAATGGAATGATATCCTGTGTTCATAGATCAGAAGAATCAATACTGTTAAATGTTCATGTTACCCAAAATAATCTACAGGTTTAATGCAGTCCTTATCAAATTTCCAATGTCATTCTTAAAAGAAATAGAAAATTATCCTAAAATTCATATGGAACTACAAAAATAGACCCGGATAGCCAAAGCAATGTTGAGCAAAACCAACAAAGTTGGAGGCACCTAGCTACCTGACTTCAAACTATATTACCAAGCTAGAGTTACTAAAGCAACATAATACTGGCAGAAAAACAGACACAGTGACCATTGAAATAGATTAGAGAGCCCAGAAATAAATCCACACATCTGTGGTTAATTTATTGTTGACAAAGGGGGCCAAAACACACGATGGAGTAAGGACAGTTTCTCCATTCAGTGATATTGATAAAGCTGGCAATCCACATGGAAAGGAATGACACTGGGCCCTTAGCTCACCCCCTACCCAAGAATCTGCTCCAGATGGATGAGAGAGACTTGGTGTATGATGAGAAACTGTGAAACTACTAGAAAAAAACAGGAAAAGCTATGGGACATTGGTCTGGGCAATGATTTCTTGCATACGACCCCCCATGATACAGGCAGCCAAAGCAAAAATAAACAAATAGATTGTAACAAGCCAGGAAGCTTTTGCCACAGCAAAGGAAATAATTAACAGAGCAAAGAGACCGATTCACAGATTGGGAGAAAGTGTTTACAAATCATGCATCAGACAAGGGGCTCATATTTAAAATATACAAGAAACTCCTAATTACTCAATAGCAAGAAAACCCCATTAAAGAAAATGGGCAACAGACCTGAATAGACATTTCTTAAAAGACGACGTACAAATTCAGGAAATGCAGACTAAAACCACAAAGAAATGTCAGCTAACACCTGTTGGGATGACTGTTGTCAAAAAAGAAGAAAGATAACAAGTGGCTAGGCATAATAAACCAGGCATAGAAAGATAAGTGCTGCAAGGTCTCATTTCTGTGTGGAATCTAAAAATTCAAACTTGTAAAGAGTAGAATGTGATTACCAGAGGTGAAGGGGCAGGAAGGGAAAGGAAAAATGTTGATGAAAGCCTACAAAATTTCATTTAGACAGGATGGATATGCTCTGGTCATCGGTTTCACAGCATGGTGACTACACTCAATAATTATGTGTATTTCAAAATCACCAAAGGAGTAGATTTTAAATGGGCTCACCACAAAGAAATGATAATTGGGTGGGGCAAGAGATATGTTAATTAGCCTGATTGGCTTGTTCCAACAATGTATATATGATCAAAATATCGCATTGTAGCTGATCATGCTGGGCTCACTCCTGTAATCCCAGCTACTCTGGAGGCTGAGGAGGGAGGATTGCAAGTTTGAGGCCAACCTGGGTAACATAGCGAGACCCTGTCTCAAAAATAGAAGAGCTCAGGGTGCATTTCAGCAGTAGGGCACCCCTGGGTTCAATCTCCATTACTTAAGAAAAGAAAAAAAATCACATTGTATCTCATAAATATATATATGATTTTTGTCAATAAAAAAGTGTTTTTTTAAAGTGCTTCTTTGTCAAGCCCTCCTCATTCACTCATTACACTCCAGCAAGCGGGCTCTCTTCCTTTCTGAATATGCTGAGCTTGTTCCCACCCCAGAGCCTTTGTACTTGGCTTTCCTTTACTTGGAAATGATCTGCCCCTGATCTTTACCTCACTGATGTTGCAATTCAAACACCACTTCTTCAGAGAGGATTTGCTTTTCCTTCATCACCTGCTATCGATATAGTCTAATCACCAGCCACTTCCTGTTAAATCACCTGTGTGTGTACTGACAGCTCCTTCAGTTTTTGAAATTGTTTATTCTCTATTCGTCAGTGTAAAATCCCAACCCTGTGATCCTTGGTCCATTTCGTCCACTGTTTCTGGCACATAGGTCCCACTCCTAAAAGTCTGTGGAATGAATCAATGAAGTGAAATGTTCATTCCTAGGCTGAAGTAAGAGTGAGACTGGGTTTTAACCCCGAGGGATTTTTTGTTTGTTGCTTGGTTGGTTGGCTTTGGGGTAAATGTGAGGAATTTTAGTGAGAGAGGATGAAAACATCTGCAAAACCATTTTAGGGAAGAGCTATAACCAGCCTGACATGCTGGCTCTGAATTTAGAAATCATGATCATTCACCACTTTTTTTTTTTTTTTTTTCTCAATCAACTGTTTTGCCTAAAACACTGACCTGGGATGAAATTATACAAGAAATGGTGCATGTTCTCAGGGAGGCTACAGTGTGGTTGGGTAAATAGGAAGTTTGCAAAATCAGACTGTGAAGCCAAGTGTAATAAAGTGTGATTGGCATTTTACATGGGGAGAGGACAGTGTGCTTGGGAGGCTAGGGAAGGCTTAAAGTTCAATGGAGTGTGGGCTGTTTCTTAAAGGAGAGCAGGATTTTGTAAGAGGGAGAGAAGGAAGGAGCAAGGAATGATCTAGCCAGAAAGGAGAGAAAAGGTGAGGTGCCTGGAGTATTTGGGAAAGAGTCAGGCGGACAGTGTGACTGTAGCTTGGTGGTGCTTGGGGGGAATCCTGGTGTACGAGACTGAAAACTTTTGAGAAGGCGGAATGCCTGAGCTTTTTCTAGCGCTTCGCCGACTCTACACTTTGAAAACTGCTGTCTTAAGCAGTGAGACCATTTGTGGGAGGAAGTCAGCTGGGAATCTGTGGTGGTGGTCTGGAGAAGAAATATAATTTAGGTGGCTAGCAGCGAGATGAAAACAAGAAAGCAAAGCAAGAGATGTTTTGGAAGCAAAATAGGCAAAATTTGGAGTCTTATCAGCTATGACATACAGGAGAAAGTGAAGAGTTTGGTGACAAAGGTTTTAAGGTCTTAAATTTTTATTTTTGGAAAATGAATATTTTTTATACTTCTGTGTGTATTAGCTCAGTGATCACAACAAACATGAACCAGCCTCAGTGGCATTTGTCCAGTGGATGGTCTGTGGGGTCCTAATAATTCTTTTTTTTTTTAAATATGTTTTTTAGGTGGTCGTAATATCTTTGTTTTTATGTGGTGCTGAGGATTGAACCTAGTGCCTCATGCATGCTAGGTGAGCACTCTACCACTGAGCCACAACCCCGGCCCCCCAATAATTCTTTTGTCCCTGAAGTTTTTTCTTGTCTTAAACTTCATATTGACTTTCAACCATGATTCTTTGTCTGTCTGTGGCTTTGACTTGAACAGGACACTTTCCAAGGAGTGGCTTGCCAACTAGCATGTAGTAGCATGAAGTTTTCTACCCCAACCACAGGAACCTTCTCCAGTCAAATCCTCAGTCCACATACAGTGTCTCACTTTCAATTAAAATCAGGTCTTCTGAAGCCACCTTCCTCTGGTGGCTGGCAAAGGACCAGCTGTGCTGGCGCAGGGCGATCAGTTTGTTCACCTTCCCCACAACCTGTGCGTGGTGTCTGGTCTCCTCACCTGGCTCTGGCAGAACAATTTCCAGCCAAGGTGGTGAAGTCAGGGATGTGTTAAGAGCATATTCTTGCAGAAATGAAGTGCTGTGTGAACTGAACCTTTGAGAAACAGACCAAAGGGAGGCCACTCCAGGCCCCAGAGCTCACAGACTGCTGCCACTGCATGCAGAGACAGTAGGCACCTGAAGGGGTGCCAAGGTTACTGCCATCTTCCTGCGGCTGAGGCCAGAGGTGGGATGGGTTTTAAATTTTGAGTGCCTAAGGTAAGTGAGGCTGGTGTTATTATCCATCTTAGTATATGAGATGAACTGCACTGGTCCAAAGCATAACCTTGTTCTTAGAGGTTAGGAAAATATTGCAGATCTCTATCTTTTCAAGAATAACTATACTTCTTCCCTCTAAGAAAACAGCAGTAATGTCTTTATGTCTACTGTTTTTTAATGTATTAATAATTCTACCCATTCCATCAACCTCCATTTAGAGAGATTAGCAGTTACTTAGCAGAGAAGTTCTTCATAGCATTTAATGTCAGCATGCTTAAATGGACCTCTGATATTGCAGAAGCTTACCTCAATTGTCGGGATGTTTATCATCATGCTTGGTGTGAGCTCAGACCTTAGGATTTTACAGTGATGCTTTTATGTCAGATGAAGTAGTTGATCATGGAGGGTTGAGCATTTTTCACATTTTTTACACCCCAATCTTATTAAAAGACTTAATAATCACATTATCTGAAGGAAGAGACCAGGTTTGGGTGCTGTGCAGAGTTTACAAAAGTGATTGCCAGCATGATATTGACGAGTTTGTAAAATGCTTTGACAGGTGCTAGGATGCACTCAAGAGGTTAAGTTTTGTTGTTTTGTGTACCACACTTCCTTCAGGAGAGTCGTTCCTTATTGGGCTCTGAGCAGATCATTTACTTAAACAGCCTGGACTTCACAAATCTCACCAGTGCCTAGACAGATACTGACATTAGTATTTTTGGGTCTAAAATAGCTCTCTTCTGGATGGTAGCTGCTAGCTCGGGGTAGATATTTATATTCAAATTTAAAGTTAAATGAAGTTAAAACCCAGCTCCTTGGTAGCCTTGGCTGCCTGGTGGCTAACTGTTGGAAAGCTCAGATATGAACATTCTCACTCACCCACACAGTCCTACTGGACAGTGCCCAAGATGGTGTGGCAAAAGCTGGTTGTCGTCAGAGTATAATATCTGAGCTGCGAATGTTCCCAGGCCTCTGCCTGCAGTCATCTTCTTTCATCTCTCCCTGCACGTCCCCACCCTGCCCTGCCATGTTGTGTCCTGCGTGCCCTGTGGTCTGTGGTCAGAAATCTCTCAGCAGAGTTGCCAAGCAGTGCTGTGCCTACACCCTGACTGAGCTGCTTAGCCCACCTCGGGCACGTTGTTAGCCTTCTAAGCCTCAGTTTCCACATCTAAAATGAAGCTAACAAGGCTAATCCCTTTGTGAGCATTCAAAGAAAAAAAATAATGTACGTGAAGTACCTAATTTGGCACAGGTGAAATTCTTAGTAACTGTTTATTCAGTTGTTTTGTCATTGTTAGCATGATTCTTATATCTTTATATCTTTATGTTAGGCAAGCATAAGGATGTTAAAGAGTACGCTTTCCAGGTAAAATCACTGTGTGCATTTGTGTGTGTGTCTGTGTGGTACTGGGGATTGAACCCAGGAGTACTTTGTCACTGAGCCATATCCCCAGCCCTTTTTATTTCATTTTGAGACAAGGTCTCCCTGAGCTGTCCAGGCTGGCCTGGAACTTGTGCTCCTACTGCCTCAGGTGCCAAAGTACCTGGGATGATAGACACACGCCCCTGTGTGTGGCACTGTTTGCAATTTGAAATGTGAGCAGAGGACAGGCAGAAGGTATAAATGATCATTAACCAGCTTTGCATAATCAAAACTCTTGTCGCATCGTGTGAAACTTACACTCTATGTAGTGAGTTCATTGAACATTTATTGATCATTGTCTCTGTATTGAGAACTTAATCACCTGTCACTGTGGAAAAGTGGTGTGACGGACCCCGTAAGTGATATAAAGAGGAATCATTGCCCTTGAGGTGCCTAAATTCTAATAGAGGGAGACAAGAATAAGGAATTGGATGGGTACACAAACGATTGTGTTAGAAACGCAGCAGGCAGAATGTAAGAGACACACAGAGGAAGAAACAGGCTGGGGTGAGAGGCTACTTCCAGCGGGGTAAGCAGGAGAGCCCTGTGGAGTGCAAGGATTGCTGAGACGGGCCGAAGGACAATGTGACATCTCACATGCTGTGGTGGGACTGGATGGTTCTTCCAAAAAAAGGGTAGACATGAGCATGAACAGAGATCTAAAAGCAGTTTGTATTAGAACACGAGGTTGCCAGAGGCCTTAAACCCTTGGGGGAGGAGATCTAGAAGGAAAGGCTGGGTCATGCTGAAGAATGGTCCGATAACAGGGCTCAGCTGTTGACCTAATTGAGGAGGCAGTGGGGAGCCATGGAAGGTTGTAAACTTTCTGCTTGATTCCACCAGAGCTTTCAAAGAGAAGAATGCATTCCTTTGGTGGGGGAGGGAAGGTAGGATGAATAGCTGTGTTTGATCTTACAAAGTTACTGAATTTGTCAAATGGCATTTCTTCAGCAGAAAAAAGAACAAAGTTAAGTACACAGGCCCTCCACAGGTGTGCAGCTGCGCACAGGCACGCACTCTGCCGTCTTTCATTCACCTAGGGCCGCTCTCGCACATCTCTCTGGTGGGGCGCAGGCCTCTGGGAGGCCCTAGGCACAGGTGGAGGCAGTTGAGTACAATAGCAGAGGGGTTCCTTTGGGCTTTTCCTTTTATAAAACTAGGAAGTGGAGGTTTAATGGAACCTTTTTTGATCTTCACTTACCTTTAGTTTATTCTGTTGCCACATATCTTTCACTAGCTTTTCAAAATTAATATCATATTGGAGACTAATACTTGATACTGAGATGCACACATAGCTAAGTTTCTAAGCCTTGTGATATCTTTGTTAGTCCACAACATAAAGCTGAAAGTGTTGAGCTTATTTCTCATTGTGGACTCAAGTCAACTCAGTGGAAAAGCTAAACAGGAAACAGCAAATTAATCAATAGGTGTGAAAAATAAGAGCTCTGCTGATTCCCTCCATCTTCTCTAAGGACTCTCTCATGAGCTATGGACTTTGCAGATTCTGCAGAGCTATAAAATTTCCAGGATATATTTACATCCTCATTTTTCACTTTTAAAAATATCAGTTTTTCACACTTCAATGTTTTGAGATGGAATATTTCTTACAGTTTGAAGTGTATGTTTTGGGGGATAGTGTTTCACCATGAACAGTTGTTAAATGGGAGGTAAATCTCAATATAAATGGTATTTTAGAAATAAGGGTATGAAGCACTTTATATGATCTCTGCCAAAATATGAGCCCCCACTCTGGACCCCCAATATCATGAGCCTCGGAGTGCCCTCATCAGGACTCAGCTGAGTCCCTTCTGCTCTCTCCTCCAGAGCCCTCTGTGGTGCTCACCAGCCTGGATTCCAGGTGGCTGAGACATTGGCTGGTTGGCTCCATGCCTGTTGTCTTACAGATGCCCTTGAGGCATTTTAGCCATCATGACTGCCTCCTTCCTGTGACGGCCTAGGAACAGTGCACTCAGCCAGCTCTGCCTTTGTGTGGTCTGAATGAGTCTGTGGTATTTTAAAAGTGGACAAATAGCTCTGGACCAGTGCCTACCTGAGTTCACCTTTTGAAAGGATGGTGGCTTAGAGACTCATTGGCCTGCACCCTAATTATTAAAGATACATAAGTACATACCAAGCAATTCTGATGAAAGTACATTTGAGAGGCAGGCAGATAGGGAAGAAGGTAAATGAAGAAAGAATTATTCCTGAGTTTTACAGAATTTAGATGTCATTCCAAATGACACCTTAAAATATCCTAAGTTACAGTGAAAAGCCATTTTACAATAGTAGGAATCATAGCTCAGTCCTCGACATTATAGGCCTTGCTTTTGCAGGAGTGAAGGAGAGATTGAGAAAGTAAGGTTAGTTAGGTGATATTCTAAAACAGGGAATTATTATTATTATTATTATTTTAGTTTTCTTAATTGCTGCATTGTAATTATACATAATAGTGGAAGGTATGTGACATTTGTACATGCACATAACATAATTTGGTCCATTTCACTCCCCAGTACCTTTCTTTTCCCTTTCCTCCTCCCTCCCCCCTGATCCCTTTCCTCTAATCTACTGGTCTCCCTTCTATTTTCATGAGATCCATTTTTCTTCTTTTTATTCTAGCTTCTACATATGAGAGAAAACACTACTCTTGTCTTTTTGAGTCTGACTTATTTCATTTAACATGATGTTCTCCCATTCCTACCACATTTTCTTTACTAATTTATCTGTTAACAGACACTTAGGCTGCTTCCATAACTTGGCTATTGTGAATTGTGCTGCTATAAACACGGGTATGCATGTATCTATAGTATACTGACTTAATTCTTTTGATAAATATTGAGCAGTGGTATATCTGGTTCACATGGTGGTTCTATTCCTAGCCTTTTGAGGAACCTCCATATTGATTTCCATAGTTATTGTACAATACACAATTCCACCAACAGTGAACAAATGTTCCTTTTCCCCTGCATCCTTGCCAGCATTTATTATTTGTATTCTTAATGATTGCCATTCTAATCAGGGTGAGATGAAATCTCAGTGTAGTTTTGATTTGCATTTCCTTGATGGCTAAGAATATTGAACTTTTTTAAAAAAAATATTTATTTATTTGGTTTAGTTGTACACAATGCATTTATTTGTACGTGGTGCTGAGGATCGAACCCGGGCCGCACACGTGCTAGGCGAGCACTCTACCACTGAGCCACAACCCCAGCCCCGAATATTGAACTTTTAAAATATATATTTGTTGACCATTTTTTTAATTTCTTCTTTTGAGAAACGTCCATTTAGTTCATTTGCCCATTTTTTTTTTTATTATATTTTTTACTAGGAATTGAACTCAGGGGCACTCGACCACTGAGCCACATCCCTAGCCCTACATTGCATTTTATTTAGAGATAGGGTTTCACTGAGTTGCTTGGCTCCTCACTGTTGCAGAGGCTGACTTTGACCTTGTGATCCTCCTGCCTCAACCTCCCAAGCCACTGGGATTGCAGGCATGTGGCACCGCGCCCGGCCATTTGCCCATTTTTTGATTGGGTTATTTTTGGTGTCAAGTTATTGAGTTCTTTTAATATTCTGCCTTTTAATCCTTTCTCTGGAGAGTAACTGGCAAAGATTTTCTCCTATTCTATAGGCATTCTCTTTATGCTTTTGTTTCCTTTTTGGTGTGCAAAAGATTTTTAATTCAATGCTATCTCATTTATTAATTCTTGATGTTATTTCCTGAACTTTAGGAGTCCCATTTAGGAAGGAAGTCACTGCCTGTGTCCATATGTTGGAGTGTTGCTCTAACAAAAGGAGCTTTTATGGTTTGCAAGCAAAATGACAAATACTTATACCCTCTTGACCTAATTGTTTTCTATTTCTCTAGGATTTAGCCCTAGAAGAGGCTGTTCTAGAAGAGCTGACCCAGAAAGTAGCCCAAGAACATAAAGCTCACAGGTGAGGAGGCCAAGGGCACAGGGCCTCCCAGCCAGCAGACACCCATTGACCATAGGCAGGGCACCTTCATCTCCCTACCCCAGCCCTGGCCTTGGTCCACATGGTCTGTTTCTTCTACTGTGTGACTCAACTCTGAACTTTTCTGAGGTCTCGACAACCCCTTCTTCTCCCTCCTGTTCTTCTTTGTTCCTTTTCCTTCCTTCTTCACTCCTTCCTTCTTTTTCCTTCCCTTCTTTTCTTCTTTCCTTCTCCCTTTCTCCTCCCCCTTTGCTTGCTTCTTCGCCTCCTTGCTTCCTCCTCCTCTTCCTTGTCTTCATTCTTCTTCTTTTCCTCCTCTGCCTTCTCACCAAAAATTCCACACAGAGGTGGAGTTGTCACCTGCAAAGTTCCTCTCCTTGAACCTCCTCAAAATTTGTTGCCACATGGGGGAAAGCCCAGGGTTGCCTGTTCTGAGCATGGAAACAGGTGCTGTGCTGGGTGGGAAGGTGAACATCAAGAGGGAGGAAGACTTGAACTTCACTGAGTGTTTGGCAGCAGGGTTCTTTGGAGCCGTACTGGACCTCTAGACAACAGACCTCTTTTCTATCTAAACTTGAAAAGTCTGAGAACCCAGGCAGTATTATATCTTGGCCTCTTGGCTCCCAAAACATTATCCTCAAGTAAATCATAATGAACCTTAAAAAAAAATTTTTTTTAATAGAAAATTTTCCAACGTGCTGGGGAGATCTTATTTTTAAACCAAGGTATTAACAGGGATGTCTAGAATAATTATTTAATAATTATTTAGTGTTTTCAGGGCTGTGACTCTTAATTGAATACTTTAACCCCTCCCCCCCATCCCTGTTGAGTAAAAGGCTACCAGGGGGTGTGTTAATGAATCACCAGTAATGTACCGTACCCTCACAGTTGGGTGATGATTGCTCTTCCCAGAAACCAGAGCTAAACCACAGCTCTGGAAATTGCCATCAGGAAGGTAGGGAGTTCCACCGACTTTGGGGCCCTTCACCATTTCCTCCTTTAATACTATTTTCATTGTAGCGGAATCCTGCCAGCAGAAGCCGAGCTAATGTACATCAATGAAGTGGAGCGTCTGGACGGATTTGGACAGGAAATCTTCCCTGTGAAGGTAGCGTGTCACGCCCCATTCTTGCTTCAGCCTTTTCAGAACTGTACAGGTATTTGGAAAAACCAGTGTTGAGAGCAGTGGACCAGCACAGCTTGTCCTTCTTGTTGCTACGTGGCATTAATTGGCAAGTCCCCTTTACTTTTGGTAAAGCAAACACTTGTTCTTAGCTAAGAGATTTTGAAGATTTCCATGGTCGGCAGAATACCTCATTTGTCAGACAACCATCTGAGTATCATGCACCAGCTTATCAGGCTCCTGGAAGGTACCAAGGCTGTATCTAGTCTCAGTGGGACAAGTAGCTCGTGTCATGTGTCTAGCGACAGAGACTCTGGCTAATAGTTTTCTTCCCCATGCCTGTTCTCTTTTCCTTGAATGAAAATAGGGACAATCATCAGTGAACTAGAATGAAGCATTTCCTATATGGGGTACATTTTTTTTTTTTTTTTTCCTCCAGCTCTGCAGAGCTCTCCATTGTGAGTTTCCATCCCTTTTGGTGCTTTGTGGAAACTATACCTAGGAAACTGCTATCACACATTGCATCCTCTGCAACAGATCCGTGTCCTGAAGTGGGTGTGGTCAGGGTTATGGTGTGTGGTCACTTATAGAGCTAAGTCTGTAATCCACACTCATTTTCCTCTCTCTGCTGACAGACTTTTCAAAAAATGGAGTTCTATCAACTGGCACATTCCAGCAATTTGGGAGACGCCTGCAATTCCGGCACAAACATTTCACTCCAGACTGGCTCCACTGGCTGGTTTATGTGTGTTCTGTTCCCCCTCTGTTACACGTTCGCAATTTGCCTTAATGAGAACTGCCCATGTGCATCAAGTAGAATCGAGCAGGGCAGCCGCAGCTTGTGAAAAGGGCTAAATGGCTCTTTTTTAGATTTGTTTAATTTTCTTTTGCTTCTGTAATGGCTGCCCTTCGTAGGGTTGTAATCCATTTTCCTTGCGATAATGCCTTATGAAGCCATCTGCATCCCACTTACGTTTCAGCAGCGCATATATAGTCATGATATTTTGGGTCATTGAAAAATCAGTAAACTTTTCTCCATTGCTAGAAAACTGACTTCTCAGAGCCTGGAAGTTGGGGGTTTTGTTGTTGCAGTTATTTGCTTGTTTGTTTTTAGTAATTCTGAACTGTGGGACAGAGGCACAGTGGAGGTAGTATTGAAATCCACTGTGAGGGCTTCTGTGCTCTTTCTAGTAGGTTCTTCAGCAGACCCAAAAGGTACAGTTGGCCTTCCTCTGACTCATTGTCAGGTGGGTGTAACTTGGCTGCACTGCTGGGTTTTCCCCCACATGACTGTCCGTGACTGAGGTGACCACCTACAGATCCCATGACACCTAGTAACCCAAGATGGTAGATGGGAACAGCAAGACCAGTGGGGGTGGTGATGTAATCAGCCCTGAAATCAGTTTTAAAAGCAGACAGGAAAGTGTGCAGGGAGAGAGAGTGAGGGGTGCTATCGGCCCTTTTGGTTAGTACAGGTCCTTAGCACCTAAAGACGTAGAAAGCAGGTCACACTACGTCCTGGGGAACATGCTTCCATTCAGTGTGGGCTTTCCCACATGTGGTTCCTGAAAACATTCCAAGGCTGGAAGGGTGCCAGTCCACTTCCTGACAGCTCTGGCCCTGCTTCTCCTCCACAAATAAAGGTGTGGCTACTGCCAGAATGGCTCCTATATTGTCATGGCATTGGCCATGGGGAAGGGTGCTTCTGGGATGGCAAGACAGAATCTGGAGTTTCTAAGCTTTGTTCACTTGGATGCAGAATTTTTATTTTTTAATTAGTGCAGTGCCCCTAGCATTCTGGGGCATCCCTTCTGTGTTTTTTCATCCCCTGCCCCATCCTGTAACTGCTCTTCCCATATTCCCATCACCACCAGACTCCAGTGTGGACCTACTGGCAAGAGGCCAGAAAAGTCGTTTTTTTTTTTTTTTTTTTAATATATATGTTTTTAGTTGTAGTTGGACGTAATACCTTTATTTTATTTATTTGCTTTTATGTGATGCTGAGGATCGAATCAGCATGCCTTACGCGTGCTAGGCGAGTGCTCTACCACTGAGCCACAACCCCATCCCTTCAGGGAAGTCTTTCTATAAAATTTTTCCATCTCCTTCCACCCCACTCTTGATCTTTTCCCACATGTATTTTTATTTACTATAACTTACCTTTTAACTTCCTGTTATTACCAAGACAATTCTTTCTTCTTCCCCAGTTTTCTCTCTCTTAACACTCTTCCCTGCTTTTTCTACCAGTGGTTGTCTTTCCTACTTAATCTATCTCTGCTGGAGACTCCTGCGCTAGCAAAGCTTTGGTGGATGGGTTGAGAAAAGATCATGAGAAGGGATCCTGTGTTCTTCGGGTCTAATGACATCCAGTGTCCTTGGTCTAGTTGCACATGCCTCCTTACTGTGCTCTAGAAAGAGGACCTCCCCTTCTGCCCCAAGCAGGGGACTGAGTGACAGTTTATCTACTAGATATTGAGCCTTGTTCCCACTCAACTCTTAGAACCCTGGCAGCAAGAGTCTCCCATGCAGGAGACTGGAAGCACCTGACTCTATCAAGAAATCAGACTGAAGATAAGACATTTGGGATTCCCCAACACAGGGCCCTGCAGCTCAGTTGATAGTCATACACAGGCTCCTCCTGTGCTTACGAAGCTCCCATTCAGGGTTAAGCATACACGCCCCAGTGGAAAGCTCCAGCACCACCCACCCTACACCCCTAGTAGGAATGGCAGAGGCTGACATGATGAGAATAAAGTGGCCTGTAAGAAGCAGCAACTCAGGGAGAAGCACCCCCTGTTTAAAGCATTACCCCCAAAGTCTCAGAATTAAAAAAAAAAAATCTTCTTAAAGGAATAGGGTGCTTATAAAAAGGAAAATTAGAAAACAAAAAATATTTAGGAAATTAAAAACTCTCAGAAATTTAAAATTAATATTAGAAATGGAATACTTAATAGGTTGAAAAATAAAATTGAGAAAAGCTCACCAGGAAATCCAAAGTATTAAAAATTGGGAGACCAGGGATAAAAGAATTAGAGGACTTTTCTAGTATGTCTAATATCTGAATCATGCAAGTTCTAAATACAGTCAACAGAGGAAAGGGAGGGAGTAATTTAAGAGAATAGTCCAGTGTTGAGAAACATGAAGTTCTCCATGGAAAGTGGACAAGCTTGGTGAATGTAGAGACACACAGTAGGACTCCAGGAGATGGAAGTTTGCTGCCTCTGGGCAGGCAAAATGGGGAGTAGGGGGTTCTACTGAATATTCAATTCTTCAAAGTATACTTAAAATCTACTCTGTAATGGACTTTGAAAAATACAGTACATTGTTACTAACTACAGCCAGCATGATATTGTTACTCCAATGTAATTTAAATTTTGCATCCTTGGACCAACATCTCCCAATACCCCCTTCTCTCTTTAGTCTCTGGTAATCGCCATTACTTCCTCTCTCTCTCTCTCTCTCTCTCTCTCTCTCTCTCTCTCTCTCTCTCTCTCTCTCTCCAGGGATTGAACCTGGGGCACTTAACCACTGAGCCACATCCCTATCTCTTTTTATTTTTTATTTGGAGACAGAGTCTCACTAAATTGCTTAGGGCCATGCTAAATTGCAGAGGCTGGCTTTGAGCTTGCAATCCTCCTGCCTCAGCCTCCTGAGCTGCTGGGATTACAGGTGTGCACCACCACACCTAGCCTGTTCTCTTCTTTGATGAGCTCAACTTTAGTAGATTGTATATCTAAGTGAGATATGCAGCATTTGTCTTTCTGTGCCTGGTTTGATTTACTTAACATAATGTCCTCCACATTCACCCATGTTGTTCCAAATGACAGGGTTTCCTTCCCTTCTAAGACTACATAATATCCCATTGTGTATAAACCACGTTTTCTTTATCCACTCATTCATTGATGAACAATTAGGTTGATTCCATATCTTGCCTGTTGTGAATAGTTCTGCAGTGAACGTGGATCCTAACAAGTTTTGTTTTCTTTTTTTTTTTAATGCAGGACAATCATGGAAACAGTACGCACCTTGGCATTTTCTTTATGGGGATTTTTGTGAGAAACAGAATTGGAAGACAAGGAGTAATATATAGGTAATCTTATTTGCCCCGCTCCCCTTTTTCCTTTTCCTCTGAGAGAGATTGTTGACGAGTGCATCAGCTATTAAAATTACCCACATGAGGTAAGAGTTGGACTGTGGATCAGAGTTGAGCTTTTGTCAACTCTTAAGATCCTTTTATGGGATTCAAGCAGTTATGGTAAAACTCATCTACTTTTCCTGAAAGCCTCATTCGGGAGGGGAAACCCCTTCTTCGCCCCCCCCCCCCCCCCCGACACCAGAAAATGCATTGTTGAAACCCACTGAGTCAGAAGAGTGGAATTAAACTCTGGTTGGAATCAACTTTCCAGATCATCTCTTTTTTTGTGGGTGGGATAGGGTGGGGGTGTGGTACCAGGGATTGAACTCAGGGACACTCAACCACTGAGCCATAGCCCCAGCCCTGGTTTGTATTTTATTTAGAGACAAGGTCTCACAGAGTTGTTTAGCACCTTGCTTTTGCTGAGTCTGGCTTTGAACTCGAAATCCTCCTGCCTCAGCCTCCCAAGCTGCTGGGATTACAGGAATGAACCACTGTGCCCAACTCAGATCATCTCTTGACAGTTACTTTTGTGGGATTATCCATGATCACTTGTTGGATGAAAACTGGCTTCTCCTCTTGTTCTGCACCCTCTACCTAACCACCTGAGTCGAAGGGTGCAAACTAATTTTCATAGTAATGCAAGGGCACTATTTGTAAAACTGTACCTTAAAAAGCATTAAATTTACAATAACAAATTTAAACACTTTAGTACTTTTTGAAAGTTATTTTGACACTTGAAGCCTCTTTTCTACCTAACACAAATAGTTTCAGTGTAGGGTATCCCTGTGTCCCGTTTTATATCCATGACCTTGCTCTTGGTATTGATGCCCATAGATTCTATGATAACGTTGGCATGCTTGCTTTCATTTATAAGGGCAGTGTGGCCCATTGTTTACTGGAAGAGCAGCTTTCCTGTAGGTGCATCTGATAGGCAGAGCTCTGCATTTAGGGCAGATGATCAAAGATAGCTGTCAGAGGCAAAGCACAGCCCACCTTCTGGAAGTGAATCTTGGCCAGACATGTACTCTCAGTATCAGCTATTATAGCATTTTGAGATCAATTTCTATCCAAAGCCTTTTTGATTGCTTTTGTTTCCCAAGATCCCCACCCTGCCCTTATTGTTATGGCTTTTTTTTTTTTTTTTTTTTTTTTTAATTCTTACTCTTTGAATAGAAGCATTAGTGAAGCTAGAACAGGGTGAGAGATCTTCAGAGCTTGGAATAGAATACAGTTGTTGACTTTTGAACATATTCAGAGTCAATTCCACGTACCTGTAACAAAGTGTAAATCAATTGAGTAAAGTATGGGAATCATCACAGAGTTGTAACAATAAATTTTTGTGCCCTTTCAAAGCTCTCTGGACATTTTGTCCCTTCAGTTCTTCAAGTTAAACTGATGTTTCAGTTTCTCCTTTAGCCTACAGAAAGGAAGTAGACAAGTCCTACACAATAGCTATTTGGGTGAGATGAAGAGAATAGCAGTATAAAAGTGTAATGAGCCCAAGCCACTCACAGGTTTTGCTGTTCCCTTGGAAACTGCCTCCAGATATTCCCCTTTTCTTTTTCTTTTCTTTTTTTTAGCTTTTAATATTTTTAGTTGTAAATGGACATAATATCTTTGTTTTATTTATTTATTGTTGTATGTGGTGCTGAGGATTGAACCCAGTGCCTCACGCATGCGAGGCGAGCACTTAACCACTGAGCTACAACCCCAGCCCTATTCCCCTTTTCTTGAAGCCCTTGCAGGATATGACTTCTACTACAGTGTCATGTTCACTGTGCCCGCTGAGTGAAGTCGTGGTAGGGCAGAGTGTCTGTTGAGTTTTGGCAGTTGATTTGGAAGAATGGAGCCAGAGGAAACCCAATCTCTTGTCTCTTGAGGAGCATGCAGCCGTGAGTCCACACAGCTATAATCTGGTGGAGGTGGCAGCACTCTGGGCTGAGCACAGCAGAGTCTTGCCACAGCACATGTGTTAAACATGGTGGGGCTGGTGTAATGGAAAGGTGACTGGAAACTGGGAATCTGGAAACCCCAGGTAAAGAACTCATCCCTCCCTGACCAGCAGAGTGAATGGCTGAGTCAGACTCATTCAGTCTAAATGGCCTCTTCCCTAAAATAGGAGGAGAAATAGCTTCCTTTTCCACTTTAGAGTGGATATAAGACTCGTTCTCTTATACTTTTCATATTTTTTGTTTATTTTGTTTTACTTTTGCTGTGCTGGGGATGGAAACCAGGGTTTGATACGTGCTAAGCAAGTGCTCTACCACTGAGCTGTACTACCCTCACCCTATTTTTCATTCTTTCAGCAAACATTATTGCGTGATCTATGTGAGGTACTTGACTCAATGCTTGGAATACAGATAAAAGAAGCAGAATCCCCACAGGGCCATGGGGCCTGTGGACTAGTTGGGTCTACTTTGAGAGCTAGTCATAGAAGTGAAAATGTAAGACACATTGTGGTGGCAAATAAGAGAACTCCAGTGGGTTCTTCTATTTGCGCATGAGTGGTGGGGAGTGAAAAAGGGCTTCTTAGGAAAGGGAATTCCAGTATTGAGTCTTAGGAGAATTATCCAGGGGATGCTGGAAGCGTAAGGAACAGACAGGCACATGATGGAGTACAACTGGCAGGGAATTGTAGGTTATGGAACTGAGTGAAGGGTCGACAATGAACTGGCTCCAAGCAGAAAGGGAAGCAGTGGCTTATCTTCCCTTGCCTGGTGCTTATTTCTTTGCATCTGATTTTAGACAAGGTCTCCATAACAAGGAAGGAAATTCTTTATGTGTATGCTTATGCATGTACCCATGTCTAGATCACAATTGTGTAGTAGCATTATTGCATGTGCATTTTTTCTAGATGGGACAATTGATCTGAAGTGGACATTGCAACACAGAGTCCATGTGGAGTCTTCAGTCTAGACTCTTGGAAACATGACTTTAATACTGTGCTTTTTTATGCTACAAAGCAAGGGTCATAGGAGCAGGGCCCATGGGAAATGCTTTGACTGGTTGGAAATATGGGGAAAAGGGGCAATGAAGGTCTCATACAAGTTAATCTTATACCTATTCATAAAGAATATTTTATTTTATGAATATCAGTTTTTAGATACATTTTACATATACATATAATTTCTGCCTATGTAAATAGGTACATGTTGCATTTTTCCTTTTTTTTTTCCTCTCCTTTGAGAGAAGGAACATTTAGCATTTTAGAAAAGTTAAATTGTAATTTGTCAAATGTGATTTGACAGTAGCAGAGAACCCTCCTATACTGGAACCTAAAAGCATGGATCATCTGTGGACAAGCACAATTGCATTTCTTTTGCCCCAGGTGGAATGACATCGGGAACATCACTCACAACAAGTCGACCATTCTAGTGGAGCTCATTAACAAAGAAGAGACTGCCCTCTTTCACACAGTAAGCAAAATGGACAGAGAGGGTCCAATGAACAAAGTGCCTTTTGACTTTTCAATTCATAATATCATTTCCTTGTTCTTCCTATCTTAAGAGAATAAATATTTTATTGAAGAGAGTCTTTGTAATACTTGCTCAGTGCTATCACTACTCATTTCAGCGTAGTGGTGGTGAAGTATCATGCTCGAGAAGGCAGGTTTCCAAGCTTACTCTGGACTCTAGGATTTGGGTTCTTCTGGGTGCCTTGTTTGCAGCGATTGCCTTATCTGGCATGCTCTGTTCCTCGGAACTTCTCGAGGGACCTTTGATTAGGTTGCACTGCATTTTCTTATGCTGGATGTCCTGGATTTCCATTCTCTCCATAGCCCCAGCTTAATCAAAGTCAGCTGAGCAGTTGACCTTCCCTTGAGTCCCTCCTCGAGAGCCAGGGCTGTTCATGCATCTCACTGCTTCCAATTTAAGGAAGTCTGGTGTTTATTCTATGTTTTGCCTTGATTCAGTTATTTATTTTAAAAGGACTTGGTTCAGAATTAGGCAAGGATTCCAATTTATCAGTGCAGACCCAGTGCCTTGGACATAGGGAATTCCTTCACATTTTCTGCCATTCTTTGGTGGACTCTTGTAAACACTGCTGCCACTGAAATTCAGCAGGTTGGTTTGGTTCCTGGCCCATGTGTTACTTTATACTTGAGATGAAGAGAGGGAGGGATATGCCCCAGCATAGAGGATCCTAGTAAAGCATGCACCTAATCAAACTGATTTTCTTTTTCTTCGTCTCTTCTTTTTCCAAGGATGATATTGAAAACGCCAAGTATATTTCTCGGTTATTTACCACACGGCACAAGTTTTACAAACAAAACAAAATCTGCACCGAGTAAGTACGCCTTTAGTTCACCCTCTCTCTAGAAGGCTCTTTCAGATCAAATGCGTGTGCTTCAGGGAGGGCGTAGATCACTTTCCCCATTTACTCTTTTCCCTTGATCCTTGTAGAAGCCAAAGAAGTAGGCTAAAGCCGGGCAGGAGCGAAAGAACTTTAATGATGAAGACTGTCTGGTGTAGTCCATATGCCTAGAGAGAAAACGATCCGCAAATTGACTGCGAGCGCTCGACTGCCTGGATGGGTTGGCCACATTAGTACCTTCCAACCCTCGGCTCTGAGTTCGGAGGAGCTGAGCAGTTCCCAATTTGCCAGGGTGCCCTCCGCGTCAGATGTGGAGTGTGTTCAGAAGTGGGTAACGGAGCGGTGAGCCAACTTGAAAGAGAAGACGCTGCTGTCATCCTCAGCCCCGTTCCGCTCACACAGTTGGCTAACCCTGCGTGTGCTCCTGGGTCATGTCACCTGACTGCAAATGAGAGGCCAGGGTAATTAGAGGAAGATGTGGAAGGCGCTCCGCGTTGTCACACATCTGCGTGTCTTTTTTTTTTTTTTTTTTTTTTAATTTAATTTGGAAATGATGAGGGCACTTACATGTGGCCTGACCTCGGAGATAGCGTGCCGGGGCTCACTCTAGCCTCGTCTTTACCTTGGTTGCCTTCAAAAGACGTTCCTCAGCGGAGTCCATTCACAGTTTGGGCATCCAAGGTGTTTAATTTTGGTTCAAAGAACGTCAGGGATGTAAATGCACGAGACGAGCTGCCTTTCCACTCCCACAGTGGGCACATCCAAGAGTGGTCGAGTGCTGCCCTAGCGCAGGTGCTGCTGGGGAGCGCGGCTGCTTCAGAACTGGATTCCCAGGTCAAGGCAGACTTTTTTCTCCATGTGATGGAGGCTCTTTCAAGCCAGGCACTGCAACTGGTCACTGCTGGGGTCAAAATGTGTATCTGATAGTCTTAGGCCCACCAACAAAGTTGGCAAAGGCAAATCAGAAGGACTGATGGGAGTTTAAATTAGGCAGCTGTGTCTTTCTCACGGACACGTTCTCGCCTACCCGCCCCCTCTCCCAAACACACCATTCTTTTGAGCAGGTTCCCTGGTCACTCTGTGCAGTTCCACTCTGCTGTTGCCTTTGACCTGTGGGAGTGTCCTTGATGTTAACAAGAATTCCATGGCTGTCTTCTGTAGGGTGAATTAAAAAATGTTCCGAACAGTGGATTTCGCTCTAGTGTTATGGTTTAACCATTTCTCAGCAATAGCTTTACTATAGAATTTATTGCATACTGGTATTTCTTTTGTGGTCTTCTAATATTCATGAAGGTTGCATATTGGACTGCAAACCAAGGCACAGTTCTGGTATTTATTCTGCCTCCATAATAACTCTTTTTTTCTTCTAACATGGTGTGGGTGTTTCCTCACCTCTCATCTGATTACAATGTGGGTATTTCTCTCCATGTACCT
Source organism: Tamias sibiricus (assembly GCA_025594165.1). Taxonomy (NCBI): domain Eukaryota; kingdom Metazoa; phylum Chordata; class Mammalia; order Rodentia; family Sciuridae; genus Tamias; species Tamias sibiricus. Next base: position 46,752,833 of record CM046669.1, on the reverse strand, counting down.
ACTGAATTCTATATACAATTCCCAAAGCTCAGCACAAGCTGTGCTGAGACCTGGTGCCTCCCTCTGGAGGGTTATGAAATAGCACTGCCTCAGCAGCCTGCTTCCCCAGGTAGGGATAGCAGCGTCCTTCCCCAGGGCTCTCCACTCGCTGACCTCCAAGATGTGCCTTTGTCTTTTCTGTTCCTGCAGAGCTGCTCACTGTCATCTGGAAGTGTAGCTTTGGGGGTGCTTCCTAGGATTAGAGGAGTGTGTTTAACATAAGTCTGGTGGTATTGTATTTGGCCAGTCATTTAAAAAATTTAGGGGGCTGGGGTTGTGGCTCAGCGGTAGAGAGCTAGTCTAGTGCGTGCGTGGCCCAGGTTCGATCCTCAGCACCTCGTAAAAATAAACATTGTGTACAACTAAAGCAAATAAAAAAAATTAATATTACTGTATTGTCTCCATCATTTCATAAGAGAAAAGATACTTTATTGCTGTAGAGAGAAGGTGGCACTTAGAATAAGGAGAGTGCCTTTAGATTGATGAACTTAATGAAAGACTCTATATGTCTTTGGGGTTTTGTTTATTTTGTTTTGTTTGTTTTTATTAATACTGAGGAATAGGGAAAATACCATTATGGCATTTGGGACCCAAAAGGCACCTTTGATTTCAGTTCTAAAGAATTTGATCATATCCTAGTTCCCACTCACTTTTATCTCTGCTTTAAAAAAAAAAAAATCCATGTTCTCCATCTGTAAAGGATCTGATCAGGGGCTGAGGATGTATTTCAGAGGTGGAGCATTTGTCCAGCATGTGTAAGGCCCTGGGTTCAGTCCCCCAAAATCCCTTCCCTAAGCCAAAAAACTTGATCTGGCTAGATAAATATCTGTAATATGTATTATCTTAATATAAAGTACTTCTTTATGGTCATACACAAAATATTTTATCTATTTTGAAATATCATTTGGCTGGAAGCATTTTTAAAATATTTTTTCTTCTTGCCTTTTTTTAAAAAAAATATTTATTTATTTGTTCTAGTTATACACAATGCCTTTATCTTTATGTGGTGCTGAGGATTGAACCCGGGCCATACATGTGCTAGGCGACCACTCTACTGCTGAGCCACAATCCCAGCCCTCTTCTTGCCTTTTTTATTATGAAAGATTTTACACACACACACACACCCCCCAGAGAACAAGAATACGATTTTTAAAAATACACATAATAATGCTCATGTTTTTCAGTCTTATTTCTCTCAGAATCTTTACAAATATGCCTTATTCCTTTATTATCAGTTGTAAAACTTGTTACACAAGTATCAGAGGTCCCAACCATTTTGAAAATAAAGAGGAGAATGAGAAAGGTCAATGTCCAGAAATGAACAACGTTCGTGTTTTGGTGTGTCTCACTGTTCTTGTCTGTTTTCCCTTTCTCTCTCTGTCTGTCTGTCTGTCTGGTCTGTGTATATCTGATCAGTAATAATGGCCTTTCTCATTTTTTCAACTTTTCACATAGACAATCAAATTCTCCACCCCCCATCAGACGCCAGCCCACCTGGAGCCGATCTTCCCTGGTATGTATGAATCTTCAGCAGTCCGTCAGTCTGGCTGATGAACAGAGTGTTGTGTTAGCACTTTGAGGGGAGAGAGGACCAGGGCATCATGACCAGGGGAGATCTTGTGAGAGTAAAGAAGGGTACCGCCCTGCTAAGAGGTGTTGTCACTGTGTCACATTGTCCCAGAGGCTGTCCCATATTCTGTGACCGTCATTTCCCTCGGTGTGGCTTGAGGTGCACTCAGGACCATGTGACCATATACTTTAAGTATTCAACCTATTGTGTGTTTTTCTCTACTCGTTCATCTGTTGTGGTCTTTATATGAAGGTCTTTATTTTCAGTTACAAGCTCTACACATTTTTTTTTTTTATTGATTGCTACAGATAGAGCTTAATAAACTAGTCACAAAAATGCATTTTTAAAAAAAATGTTTTGGGTACCAGAGATTGAACTTGGGGACATTCAACCACTGAGCCTCATCCACAGCCCTATTTTTTTGTATTTTATTTAGAGACAGGATCTACACTGAGTTGTTTAGCACCTTGCTTTTTGCTGAGGCTGGCTTTGAACTCACGATCCTCCCGTCTTAGCCTCCCGGACTGCTGGGATTACAGCCATGCACCACAGCTCCCGCAGAAAAATGCTTTTTAAATGAGCCAAAAAAATGAATGACTCTAATTAATAGTCTCAGAGTATTTGATGCAGAAGTTTATAAAACTTTTAATTTTTAAGGCTTTAATTAGCCAACAAAATTTGAATTGATCTACTTTTTCCCTTTTAGTTTCTTTTTTCTTATTTTTAAAAAACTATTCTCTTCATCATGTGAAGAAGGAAACACAATTTCATTTTCACTGCCTGTATTCTGTTTTAGGCTATGTTTTGTTTTGAAGATTACTCAAGGATAATGTACTGGATATGACTAGCTAGTTTCCTTTAAAGTTTTCTGCATGCTAGTCACATTCTTTTATTTTTAGGTTATGACTTTTTATACACAGTCAAAATAAGCACATAGCCCTTTTATTTTTCTAGGTGAACAGTTCCTTTGAGTTGATAGATAGGGGTATCACATAGAGTATTTATATATCTAGCACATATTTAACTCTTAGAAAGTTGTGGAAGAAAACTTTTTTTTTTTTTTTCTGGAAAATGCATGGACATGGACTCCAGAAGTCTAGAGCTGAGCTATTATATCCTCAAAGGAGAATCCCTGAGTGTCTATGTTACTATTATTAATCTCATTATTATGCACAGTATCTCACATGTGGCCCTTTGCCTTGGACATCTGGTGGGAACTTTTGGACTTTCCCCAGGAGCACCAGGGGATTTGTTTGTGGCCCTGGTTTCTTTATTTTCCTATTCTTTTTAGTGTTATTTTCCTTTTCTTTTTAGTCCAAGTACCTTAATCAGTGAGATCATTTCTCACTTATGTCCAGATGTTGCAGTCTGATTTTGTCCTAATTATCTGGAGAAGGGGCAGATGCTTACCTTTCTTATTTGGATGAAGACAATCAATAGAAAGCCAGATTCAGGGCCTCTCCCTTGCTCCTGCTTTTTGGATTTTTTGGATTTAAATTGCTCACCCAGAGTTCCCCATAGTGAGCAAGAGTAGGACCAGATGACATGACCTGTTGGCCTCCTTGCCAGTCACCAGGACTGCCAGTTGTTGTTTTTTCATCCCTCTTGCTGCCTGTGTGATGGCATCTAATCTGTGTCTGTATTAGCAGATCTAGAAAGAAAAGGAATAGTATATTAGAATAGATAAAGATATGAAATCAATAATATAATCCTGAAATCATGTTTGAAGGATTAGCTGTGAGCTTCCTTTGCTCATATATCTGTGCCAGTTCATAAACAGTCATTTGCTTGTTGAATTTTTTAAGAAATAAGAGCAGGTGGAGGCAGTTGACCAGCTTTGCCTGCCATGAATTTCTATTCCCTTGTACAAATTTCTCTGCACTGTTGTTTAAAAAAAAAAAACTTAAAATCAACAGCGCTACTGTGGAAAATTTTAGTTGAATTTGGTATTGCCCAAAGGGAGGTGGGGGAGGATATTTTTAAATTGCAACTCAAAAATCAGCCACAAGGACACCTGGGAATATTTAGGAAAACTTTTCCTTGGTACCGGATACTACCTTCTTAGTTTAGTCTCAATTCTTTATTCCTTCCCTCTTTATTCCTTGAAGATTTTTGATCCTTTATATCTATTACCTTCTATTTGCCCTTTTGGTGCCCTGCTATTATTTGTTCCAGAGAAAATGACAGGAGAGTTATTTCCTCAGCTCCTAACTCTGGGGAGTACTCTTCTCTTCAAAGATGCTGAGAAAGTGTGACCCCTGCTGGCTCTGGGATTCTTGGTTTGATGTCAGCTTCTTAAAAGTTCTCTTCTTCCTGAAACAGTCATCCTGAAGTCATACCTGTAAGGCTGGAAGATACATAAGAGATCATCTTGATTGATGGTTTATAAAGCTAGGGTGTATTTTCTTTCCCCTCCTCTCATCAAAACTCCTTCATCCAACAAATTTATCTGGAACTTCAATATATAAGTAATATGGATAATGTTCAAGGGACAGGGAGAGAGGAGCTTGATTTGATAGGAAACTGAAACCTATTGAACTTAGATAACTTGCAGATCACGGTAGGGAATCATCGCATTTCCTTTGTTGGTTCACCAAATATTTAATCCATTGAGTTTTTTGTCTCTTTCTGAGAAAGTTTTACCCTCTTGTGCAATGGACAGTGATTCAGGTTGAGTCTAAATGGCCATCTTTAAGAGTCTAATGGAAAAGATCCTGCATTGGCGTGGGAGGTAGATGGTTGGACTGAATTCCCTGTCAGGCCTTTCCCACACATTTGGTTCTGCCGTGGGAAGGATGAGTAAGTGACCTTGAGAACTACACACTCAGTGTTGTGGGTCACATTTTAGATTTTTATGTAAATTCACCCTGGACTCAGCCTAACACTAACCCTGTCCTATTTGAGATTGCTGTGGACCTGTGAACAAGGGTCATGGGTTATGCTGATGAATAGGAGCTCAGCCGGGAGCCAATGTTGAATAGAACAAAACGGGTTTCCTCCTTGCTATATCTTAGATGGATCATGATAGTGAATCTGCTCTGATTACACCTGTTAAGGCATAGAGAACTTTGCAGGTGTTAAGAGAAAATAGAGAATAAATAGCTGACCCAGTTTCTTGATTGTGGCCTCTTTCTCTCTCTGACCTTGAGACAGCTACTCAGGTTCTCCCTTGTTTCTCCAGTCTTGAACTTGGTGATGAGACATGTTATAGATAGGTCGGAAAGAGGGGTAAGTTGGAGGGGTGGCTGGGAGAGTGGCACCAGTGTGCTTCCCTGTGGTTGTGGGTGATGGGGACTATCACAGCTGGGGCTGGTTCTCTGCGAGGGCCCTCTCCAACTCTGCTGTGTTCTGTTTCAGCCCAGGCAGCAGCCGTACATCTTGCCTCCCGTGCACATGCAGTGTGGCGAGCAGTACTCGGAAACACACACGTCACAAGGTAACTGGCCCACCATCTCCATTCTTAAGACAAAGCCAAGTACCAGTAAGCAACAGAGAAGTTCTTAGCTTTTATGACAGTGATGCTTTCATTTTAACTTTGTCATTGTCTGAGTGATAGTAGCCAGCAGCTATTGTGAAAGACCTAGAATATCGATTACTCCTGAAAGAAAGATGCCCCAGAATTGGCTACTTGGGGAGTTGGGGGCCAAGGCAGGGACAGGTTCTTGCTTCCTCCATGTCATAATTGAGCCCAAAGAGGAGAGTGACTGCTTAGTCCACCTGGAGTGTGCTTCACCTTCCTCGCCAACAGCAGAAGCTTGTAGTAGACAGCGAGTTTCTCGTGGTGGTGGAGAATATAAGCATCCAGTTATCACTGGAAGGAACACAGTTTCAGCCTCTTCTTTTAACATTTTTCTCGTGTCTCCCTCCAGTCCCTTTCTTAGCAAACTTATCTGTTGCCTCTCAGAATAAACAAAATCTGCTTTATTCCTCTTTTTTTTCTCCCAAAACATCTCCCATGCAGAATGCATGAAAAAACCCATTCCATTAGTAATAACGATTACAGTGGTAGCAATCAGCATTTATAGAGCAATTAAAATGTGCCAGGCACTCTTCTAAATACTTGCTATATATTGTCTCATTTAATCCTCAAATTATACCTATAGGTACTATTATTATTTCCATCTTACAGAATAGAAGCTGGGATGCAGAGAGATTAATGGTTGTGGTTGGACATGAATATCAGTATCTTAATTATTACACTAACTTCATCTCAAAACAGGAGATAGTAAAAAAAATCTTGCATGTTGGCATTAAATGGATTGTATGTTTCTATGTTATCACCTCCTGGATGATACAACAGTACATTTTATAAGCAGTTGCCCTGCCTCTGTGGGAAGACACCAGATCCCGCTGGGCGTGGATAAATTGCAACACCTTGGTCTCTGTGTTCTTCTAGCTTTTCCTGCCTGTCTCATTCAGTCAGGTCTGTGTCCACACCCCTCCTTTTGGTTAAATATTTTCAGTCACCATTTCTGGTTTTTGCCTTTTCTGACTTTGTCTTTTCTTCTTTTTAAAGTACTGGGGATTGAACTCAGGGAGACATTCAACCACTGAGCCACATCCCCAGCCCTATTTTGTATTTTATTTAGAGACAAGGTCTACTGATCTACTGAATTGCTTAGTGCCTCACTGTTTTGCTGAGGCTGGCTTTGAACTCATGATCCTCCTCCCTCGGCCTCCTGAGCTGCTGGGATTATAGGCGGGTGTCACTGCACCCAGCTTGAGTTTGTCTCTTCCTGTTTTGCTCTTGGTTAATCTGTAGTGTGACAGCAAATGCATTTAGACCACAGAAAGGGATTTTGGTGAGAGTTTGCCCTCCTAGGGTTTGTTCATGTGTTAAAGACACCCTGGGCATCTCATTGGGCCTGGCTTGGGAAGCTGGCTTTTGTATCTCTTAGTACTTCTTCACCCTATAGTGACTTTTTACTTGACTTGATCTCAGTGACAGAACCAGAGCCAGAGGAAGACTTCAGAAATGGCTGAAAGAAATCCCAGTTCTGACTTTGCCTCAGAAGAAGTGAACCATGCTGACCTCCTGGCCTCAGTATTGGGCTGGTTTCTTGATGAAAGTTCAGTAGTCCCTTGGGTAAAGGGACCTTTTCCATTGTAGTCAGAAAGAACATGTCCAAGTACTAGGGAAATCTGTCACCCTTTTGAAGTTCTTGACATCCTGGCCCAAATATGCAGTCCTGTTGCTGAGCCCTGCAGAAGAGGATGGGGCTGCCCAGGGTCAGGGCCGTTGTTGGTGTCTGATTGCAAAGCTCATGGCAAAATGGAGAACTTACCTAGGTGACACCTGCGCCGTGTGTGTGCCTTTGTTTAGGTTCACTCTTTCCAGTATGCTCTAGAATGTTCCTTCTGTGTGTTGACATCTCAGCCAAGATGTTATTAGTTCTTCTGTGGAATATGTGGGTGGAGAAAATGGGATTTCACTTTTTAAATTAAAATTAATTGAAATCTAAATAAGTCACCTCACAGATGTAGGGATACACTTTATTGAAGTAGCTATGAAAGTTCATGTGCCTCTGTTTGGCTTCTTACAGACAGCATTTTCCACGGGAATGAAGAAGCCTTGTATTGCAATTCTCACAACAGCCTGGACTTAAATTACTTAAATGGCACTGTCACCAATGGCAGCGTGTGTAGCATTCACAGTGTCAACTCCCTCAGCTGCTCCCAAAGCTTCATCCAGGCCTCTCCCGTCTCCTCCAACCTCAGTATCCCTGGGAGTGATATCATGCGGGCTGACTACATCCCTAGCCACCGGCACAGCGCCATCATTGTGCCATCGTACAGGCCGACCCCCGATTATGAGACGGTCATGCGGCAGATGAAGAGGGGGATGATGCACGCGGACAGCCAGAGCCAGTCTCTGCGGAACCTCAACATCATCAACACCCACGCCTACAACCAGCCCGAGGACCTGGTGTACAGCCAGCCGGAGATGCGGGAGAGGCACCCTTACACGGTCCCGTACGGACCCCAGGGGGGCTATAGTCACAAACTTGTCAGTCCATCTGACCAGATGAACCCGAAGAACGCCACGGTGCCCAGCAAGCCGGGGGCAAGTGCCATCTCACACACGGTGAGCACCCCAGAATTGGCCAACATGCAGCTGCAAGGCAGCCATAACTACAGCACTGCCCACATGCTCAAGAACTATCTCTTCAGGCCACCGCCCCCCTACCCACGGCCCCGCCCTGCCACCAGCACCCCAGACCTCGCCAGCCACCGCCACAAGTACGTCAGTGGCAGTAGTCCCGACCTGGTGACACGGAAGGTGCAGCTGTCAGTGAAGACCTTCCAAGAGGACAGCTCTCCCGTGGTGCACCAGTCTCTCCAGGAGGTAAGCGAGCCCCTCACGGCCACCAAGCACCACGGCACAGTGAACAAGCGCCACAGCCTGGAGGTGATGAACAGCATGGTCAGGGGTATGGAGGCCATGACTCTGAAGTCACTTAACATCCCCATGGCCCGCCGCAACACGCTGCGGGAGCAGGGGCCTCCAGAGGAGGGGCCCAGTGGCCACGAGGTCCACCAGCTTCCTCAGTACCACCACCACAAGAAGACGTTCTCTGATGCCACGATGCTGATCCACAGCAGCGAGAGCGAGGAGGAGGAGGAGGCCCCGGAAGCGGTGCCACAGATCCCCGTGCTGCGGGGGAAGATGGAGTACAGCGCCCAGCTGCAGGCCGCCCTGGCCCGGATTCCCAACAAGCCCCCGCCCGAGTATCCCGGCCCCAGGAAGAGTGTTAGCAACGGGGCACTGAGGCAAGACCAGGGGAACCTTCCTCCTGCCATTGCCAGAGCCAGGGTGATGAGGCACGGGCCGGCCAAGGCCCTCAGCGTCTCCCGAACTGATCAGCTGGCCATTAACGGGTCCTCTCTGGGTCCGTCCATCTCTGAACCCGACCTGACAAGTGTGAAGGAGCGGGTCAAGAAAGAGCCTGTGAAGGAGAGACCTGTGTCGGAAATGTTTTCCCTGGAGGACAGCATTATAGAGAGAGAGATGATGATTAGGGTAAGTTCCTCCCAGGGCATCTTTAGTGGAAAGCAGAAGTACTAGAGTCACTGAAGGAGGCGTGAGGCCTATTGGGGGAACATGCCCAGAATCACTGGGCACTTAACAGGCAGTATTTCATTTCATCAAACCTTGTTTTCCATTCTCATTCATGGCTTCTGGGGGGTTTTGTACAAAGTGCTATGATTGAGTTAGGATGCTGTTGAGGTCAGTGCCTAGGCCAGAGCCATATTTTGCTCTTCATTCAGGGTTCAGACTTCCAATTGCTGTTAGAAGCTTACCTATCTACATTTCTTCATTGTTAGCACAAAAAGACTGGGCCGGACACATACTTCATGGATCATCTCAGCCTTTTATTCAGGAATGGCATTATACCCACAGGAATGGACCCATGAGCCACTCGCCAAAGGAGGAGTTTGGGCTTGTATAGGTCATACTGAGAGGTGATTTAGTGAGCATGTCAGTTTGGGCAGTTAGAAATTTGGATTTTGGGGTTTGGGCTCAGTGGCCAGCATCCGAAAAGATTTTATCTTCAAAGAGATGAAAGCCATCAATGTATGGCTTTCTTTTTCACTTCATTTTCCAAGGCCACACTACCTTGGGTTTTTCATTTCCCATATTGAACATTCATGTTTTGGGTTTCGGGGGCAGGTGGGGGCAGGGGGGAGGTGTGCATTTTTTTCCCTTGTTGGATATTAGAAGAACAATATCCCTACAGGCTACAGCTTTCTTTCTTTCTTTCTTTCTTTCTTTCTTTCTTTCTTTCTTTCTTTCTTTCTTTCTTTCTTTCTTTTTTTTGTTTTGTTTTGTTTTGTTTTGTTTTGTTTTGTTTTGTTTTGTTTCTGGTGGTGCTAGGGATGGAACCCAGGGCCTTGTGCATGCTAGGCAAGTGTTCTACCACTGAGCTACACCCAGCCCAGGGTCTCACTAAGTTGCTGAGACTGGCCTTGATCTTGTGATCCTCCTGCCTTAGCTTCCCAAATAACCGGGATTGCATATAGATTACACCACTGCACCCAGCTTAGTGTACAGCTTTCTGTTTGGTTCTGTATGTCAAGGTAGCTTGCCACATTGTCAGGACTATGCTATGTCTAGTAATATTTTCAGATCTTCGTTCAATAGATATTTAACACAAATTCAAGAAAATTTTAGTAACTACATAAAACTTGGGAACTTACTGTTGGACTTCAATTCCCAATTTCACTCATATGTGGATATATCCATACATACTTAATACATTTGAAGATCCATCCTAACATTAGATATGAATAACTCTTCTTCAGAATCTGTATAGTCTAGAAGGCCAATTATGTTATCAGAGCAAGACTACACAGGTAGTCAATGTACATGTAGAACAATAAAGTGAATCCATCTCTTAGTAATGAGAACATTGTTGGTTTGTAGTTATTACTTTAAAAATCTCCATTGCTGCCTGTCCTGGAAATTTTCACTCTCTTAAAAAGATCATTTGATTACATGACTAATCAAACCCAGATTGACTTCTTCTTTTCATTCACCATAGCTGCACCATCGGGTAGCTGGACGTTCTTTTAGGAACTCCAAAACAGTTGTAATTAAAATTTGCTTTGATGACATTCACTAGACTCCATTTCCAAGTCTTCCAAATTCATCATTGGGAATCAACCTGAAGAGAACAATCAAGGACCAAAGTTTTAAGGAAGCCAAGTTGCTGGGTTCAGAAAGCTAATCTGTAGCAAATTTGTTAGAAAATCCTTAAGGACACAGTCAGCCTTGCTGTTTTGGCCAACAGTAAAGCAGTGCTAGGAGTTCAGTACAGGCATAACTTTTTCCACTTTTTGCAAACCAAGAGGGAAATGATGAAGCCGTACCTCCACCTCTGGCAAAAAAAAACCTTTGGCTGGGGATGGAGTAAAATGCGGGGTGGGTGCCTTGGGGGTAGAGCTTTCCCAACTTGGAAAAAAGTAATTGATTGTTATAAAGGCAATTTTCAACACTTCTTGGCCCCAGGCCTCTTAAAAGCAACATTAGCATCAAGAATCTATCATTCAGCTTAGCTCTTTCTCCTGCCAAGTTGATACTTAATGATGTCCACATGGTCCTATAACCTCATTTGGGTCATATTCATCCTCTTCTCGTTACCCAAATAGCCTGTAGCCAAAATCACTGCACAGGTCCCTGATTTCCAGCATCTTACATGATCACAAAGGAACAAGGGGGATTCTGCTGTTCTTTCCCATATGCTATTTCATTCCATCCGTGTGGATAATAGCAACTAGCAAATTTCACTCATTAACTTTTAGTTTCGTTACATCATAACCCCATGCCACTTCATTTTCCTTGTTGATTATTTTCCCCAAGCCTCATAAACCTGGGAGTTCAAGGTCTGCCACCCTCAGCCAGAGTTCTGACCTTGGTAGAAGATGAGGAGTCTTCATTGAGCCAGGCAGGGTGGATAAAGATGTTGCCAGAGGCTCTGAAGCCCAAGGTGGAGGGAGATAGATACTAGAACCTCACCCGTTCATCTAAGCAGCATCCCTTCCATCTCAGATACTCTCTGCTGTCCTTATAAGGCAGCTTTTTCCAGCTTGGTGGGAATGGGTGAGAGAGAAGGCTGCTGTAGCCATCTGGGGCTCTCTAGATAAGAAGACAATGAAAAACTTAAGGCAGGTAGAAGCTGGGGTAGGAGGTGCAGGGCAGGTATGGTGAGAATTTGCCCTCTGGGTGGCTTTTCTTGTTCCTGGAGCCACTTGTCTGTTTGATGGATGGCTCGGGCTGCTGCCTACTGGGCTCCTGCTTGCTCCCAGTGCAACCGGAAGACACTTTATTGCTTCCGGCTCCTAACCAGAAGTCAGATCTAGAGAAGAGAGGAAAAAAGATCAGCTCTTCAAGTTGTTAATTTTTTTTTGGGGGGGGGTCTCTGGTGAAAAACTAACAAGATTAATGAGAGGAAGCCAAGAGATAAGATTTTGATGTACGGCTTGGGTTTCAGTTCTAACTCAGTAGTAGTAAATCCTTTCCCAAGAAAGACAAGCGAGTTCCTTTTGGTCTTGGGCTCAGTCAGGGCCACCTCAGAGTGCAGGGGGAAGATGGCAGGAAGACGGTTGAGAGGACCCCAGGGAGGTTTTTCCAGAATTGTTGCTTTCTTCAACTTTGAAACAGTCCAACTAAAAGAGGTGACATAACCAAAATTATCTTTTACAAAACTAAACTAAAAAAGCAAACTAATGAAGAACTCAACACCTAGTCTTAAGAATCTTCCCCCAGCAGAGTGCCTGGAAGTGAGAAATCAAGGCTATTCTTAAGGGTTTCTTCAAGCCAAAAGTCAGTGGCTGCTTTTCACAGTTCTAGTTAACCCTCCTCTTAGATGTACCTTTGGCTTTTTTGCTGGGTCAGCCTGTCACAGGAACAGGTGTCCTGTTGGTAACTTCACTCACAGAGGCCTCATTCTGATTGTAGGTGACACTGTAGTGCCAGTGAGACACATGTTAGGTAATTAGGCAATCCCCTCTACCCCATGTACAGTAATCCACTAATCCTATGCACTGGATGGCACCATGACTTCATTGAGACAACTCCCTAGGGAGTAAGTTTATAAGTGGCAGAATGAGAAAAAGAGTCGCTAAAGGTTTGAGAAGAAACCAGGGTAAGATGACCCCTTCATCTGTGGCAGTCACATGAGCCTGCAAGTTGTTTTCACTTTGGTTTCAATCAAAATTTTCAACTCTGTCAACTTACCTGTTTTTATGCTTAATGAAGCCCCTCTGTTCTTTTCTAGTGTCTAAGACAAAATTACTTTTAGGAAATGGGCTAGTGGGTTGTCTGAAGTGAGTAAAAACAGGTGGTTCATATCTCTCTGTCAGTTTCAAAGACATGAGGAAGCTCAGCAGTAAACTGAGTCCTCACTGAGCTGGGTTCAGGCAGCAGGTGCCACCCAGTGAAGACAGAGTATTGCTGTCAAAAAGCCACAAGTGAAGGCCAGAGAAAAACGTCAGCAGCTTCCCCTGAGTGAAGTCTGTTCAGTTGTCATCCATGGTCTCCCCAAAAGTTGATTACATCCAGTGATGTCCCACCATCTCCCCTGGGTGGAGCCAAAGGTCAATGCCTGTGGATCATCTTAGGAGGCCCTACCCTGATTAGTATTGTGACTTTGTTAAACTATATTAGTTCTTAGATCTGGGGCTGACACCAGTAGGTACCCCGAAAGCCAGATATTAAATATGAGATTGACATCCTCGGTCTGAACCCCTTAGGATGGAAACTTAGGAAGATTTTCTTCTACCAGTTCCATGCCTGGAATTCCCCATCAACAATACAGCTGTCTTCCAAGCTGTATACCACTCAGTCTGTGCAAAGGCCCACATTGCAATTGGATCAGATTATTCATGTATTCCTCCCTTTAATTCTTTGCTTCTAAAGTGTATTGTCCATACCCTTATTATTATTATTTTTGTGTGTGTGAGCCCTGTGGTCTGGTGTATTTGTTAGAGTGTCATTTATCTATTTATCTACTGAATTAATTAAAAATAAAAGCGCAGGAGTCCTGTAGGAACTGGCTTCCTTGGGCACAGTGGGAAGAATGGGAGGGCCGTGTTTGACTTTGCCCTACTGAGTGTCTGCATTCCTTGGCTGGGGAGTTACAGATTTGGGAAGATTAAAACACATTCCAGCCTTCTACTGGTATTATAAACAATGAGAACATGCCTTTTCTTGCTGCAAGAATCTAGAGAAGCAGAAGATGGCAGGCCTGGAGGCACAGAAGAGGCCGCTGATGTTGGCAGCATTGAACGGGCTCTCAGTGGCTCGGGTCTCAGGGCGGGAAGAGAGTCGACACGATGCCACCCGAGTTCCCATGGATGAGAGGGTAAGTGCTGGGCTTGTCAGGTGCATGATTCATTCTCTGTGGTCTTAAGATCCCAAAGCTCTCTCCTTGCCCAAACATGCCGACTCCGTTGGAAGAATTAATTCTTTAGTTTGAGATTAGGAAGATCTGGTGAGTGCTGTATGAAATCGATGCTTTCCAGCACCTAATGTTTCTTCATTCTGGTCTTCCTGCTTTAACATGTTGGTGTATCACTGCTGGCTGAAAAGATCAGCTGTATGACCTTGATCAAGCCACTCCGTTTCTTTAGACATATTTCCCTTTTTGTAAGAGGAGAAAGTAGAATAATGTTTGTTGCTCTCTATTTCTGTTATTCTTGTGAATAACTACCATTTCTTAGGAAGTGATTCTTCTGTGCAAGCACTTATAAGTCTCTTTTAATATGCTGTTCCCCCTGTATGGTGATAAAACAAAGCTGATTTATAGTTGTTAGGATAATGCATTGTGAGAACTTGGGTTTTGAAAAGCAGACATTTGTGGCATGACAGTATTTCCTAGGTGACGAAAGATTTCCTTCAGTTCCCGAAATTGCTGTCAGGAGGTTAAGGAATGGCTGTATGAATTTAATAGAGTGCTAGTAACATTAGGGTGTCAGATTCCTGCCAGTATATGTTTGGTATTAGAATGTTTTAGGGCCAGAAGAAACTCTGGAAAGATCATTTCTTCCAATTAATAACATATTATTATAATTAGCAGTTTGGCCAGGGAGGGAAAAAACGGAGGTGGGTACCTGATCCTTAGAGAAATACAACTGTAGATCAGTGTTGTCTTAAAGTTTAGCTCAGTAAAAACACCTGTGTAAGTGGAGAACTGGATGTTTGGATAACGAAGACTAACCATCTCCTTATCATTAGAACTTATAAACAGGTATTAATAACCTAAGTATTGATTTTGAATTTCAACTCTTGCCAGTTTTTACAGATTTGTTTTATAGCATGAGAAAGAAGGCACATGGTTATGAGACAAGAGGAGCTAGCAGTATTGCTAAAAATGAGTCCCAGTTGGCCAGGCGCAGTGGCACACGCCTGTAATCCCAGCACTTGGGAGGCAGAGGCAGGAGGATCACGAGTTCAAAGCCAGCCTCAGCAATGGCAAGGCACTTAGCAACTCAGTGAGACCCTGTCTCTAATAAAAAATACAAAAAAGGGCTGGGGATGTGGCCCAGTGGTCAAGTGCCCCTGAGTTCAATCCCCGGCACCAAAAAAAAAAAAAAAAAAAAAAAAGAGTCCCAGTCATTAAGTGCCAAATGAGTTCTACGTCTTGAATCCCCTAACACAGTCATTGCAACTATTGGAAGAACTCTGGTGGTTCTATTGGAGATTTGGGGCAAGGTAATTCAGAGAACTGAAGATTAATTTCTGTTGCAGTTCAGAACCCTGAAGAAGAAACTAGAAGAGGGAATGGTGTTCACAGAGTATGAGCAAATCCCAAAGAAAAAGGCCAACGGCATATTTAGCACCGCAGCTTTGCCTGAAAATGCAGAGCGCAGCCGAATCCGTGAAGTTGTCCCTTATGAGGAGAATCGGGTGGAGCTGATACCAACCAAAGAGAACAACACGGGCTACATCAATGCCTCCATCAAGGTGAGAAGGTATATGCAGGATCACTGGGTGAAGGGAGAAAATGCAGGAAGAAAAATACGTGGGCTGCAACTGCACTTCCTGACTTGTCCCCAGTCCCCTAAGGAGTGGTTTTGAAGTCCCATGCTTTTCTTAGTCAACTGGAAGGGAGAAGGAAGATGAGCAGCCTCAGCAAAACCTTAGGGCAGCTATTTCTGAAGCTTGTTTATCACAGAGGAGCTTTTTCATCTCTATGGACCCCATAAATACCCTTCCTAAAGGGGGAAAGTGGGGTTGTTCTTGTCAGTTTGTAATTAGCAGGTGACCCAGATGTTGGGAACCACAGGTATTATTGTCATTGAAGTTTATATCTTGTTCAGTAGCAACAGAAACTGTCATTTCTCCCTTGTCGTACTATGGGTCATTTATTTTAGAGCTAGAGTCCCAGTTGTGCATGATATTTGGAAGAGTGGATTAACTTGTATGCAAGCCATAAAAATGTGGTTGATATTGAATCTTGCAAGATTTGCCACGTAGTCAATGAATTGGTGTTAAATTTTTATTAATTTTACATATCTCAGTAATCATAACTAGTAAACCCCAGTTAGAATTTATAGTTAGGGATACACATGTATATATGGTTAAATATTTCTAAGTAGATTACTAATAACAGCATATTTGCTCTGCACTCTGAAGTGGGGAATTTGTTCATGTACTAATGTTAAGTCATTACTGGAAGTTTTTAAACAACACAAAGTTCACCTCAATAGTCCATTGTGATTGAAAGCCTTAGAAACCTGTTTCTGGCCCTGTCCAGAATTATCTCATTTTTTAAAAAAAAATATTCATTTATTTACTTTAGTTGTACACAATGCAACGCATTTATGTCTATGTGGTGCTGAGGATCGAACCCAGGCCGCGCACGTGCGAGGCGAGCACTTTGCCGCTAAGCCACAACCCCAGCCCAATTATCTCATTTTTTCATGGGACTTTTCAACTGTAGCAGAATTATCTTGAGGTTCCTTTGTGCCCCTTAAGTATAGGTAGATGTTTGGCTTGTGTATCTGTTGAATGAACCTGACCTATGGTTGGATGTAGTGTTTTGGAGCACAAAGCGTAGATAACCATGTTATTATTATTTTTTTAAGTATTAGAAAGTACTGTTGAAATAAATAACAAAATAACAATGATCACAGATCATATTGGCATTTTTGCCTTTATTTTGAGAATGAACCCCAGGAAACTCAAGTAACTGATGATGGGCTTGGTTTAGATTATGAAATAATGACCAGAATAATGTAGTCAAAAGATGAAGATGATGCAGCTGCTTCTTGATAGAGTGTCTATTAAAATCTTACAAGCAATATTCTTCTGTCCTCTTCCATTGGCCAAATCTCTTCCACCATTTTCCATCTGCTCTCTGGAAAAAAAAAAAAACTGTCATTCTGTGTAAATGATGCCTGTCAGGTATTGTTAACCACAATGCCTTCCCTTCCTCAGCATTCTCTGAGACCCACATTTCATCTTTGAATTGGGGTAGACATGGGTGCATTTAATAGACCTATAGAGCTTGCAAGAACTTGTCCTTGTGTTTTGGAATGGAGTTGTATATTTTGCCAATGTTTTCTCTCCTGGGTTCCAAGCAGCTGTTAACACAGAACAGAGATTTATTTGCTCCAGAGGTGGAATCACATCTGTGAAATCTACCTTGGTAGCACTGGTTGTTGTGTTTTTAACAGTTTTTAATAGCCTCCTGTCAATACTTGGAGTATGCCAAAGACCCTAGGCAGCAGCATTCTCTTTGTATATTTGTGGTTCCTATATATTGGGTGCCAGAGAGGCTAATGTTTAAAATCACAATTAAGATAAACTAAACTCAGCCGGGCGTGGTGGCGCACACCTGTAATCCCAGCACTTTGGGAGGCTGAGACAGGTGGATCGCGAGTTCAAAGCCAGCCTCAGCAATGGCGAGGCACTTAGCAACTCAGTGAGACCCTGTCTCCAAATAAAATACAAAAAAGGGCTGGGGATGTGGCCCAGTGGTTAAGTGCCCCTGAGTTCAATCCCCGGTACCACCAAAAAAAAAAAAAAAAAAAAAAAAAAAAAAAAAGATAAACCAAACTCCTAGCCAGTGAATACATGAATGTTATCTCCCACCAGTGCTTGAAAAATGGATTTTTCTTGCCAGCTTTGACCTAAACATGTCTTGTGTAATGAGACAATAACTGACATTGTTTTTGTTTGAATCAAGTTAGTATGTAGTTACATAAAATAAATGAAGGGGAAAAGTTTCAAACAGTGATCACCTCATTGCTCCTAGAACTCTCGAGAGGTCTACATTGCATGAATGGTAAGGAGGCCTATCTTTGCATTATCAAGGCACAAGAATGGAAGGAGGAGTCGAAAGAATTCCTCCAAAGGTTACTATTTCACCTTGATAACATGACTGTTGGTGCTTTGGGCTCAACATGGTTTCCTGCAGCTGGTATTTATAGCTGCAGAATTATCCTCCCACGATCATCCTGAAATAGTAATAATTTTATTATCCAAAATTATCTCATGACTCCATAGTTCAGTTGGATGCTATGGTGCTGCACAAAGTGGAGCTATCAGTAATATATGTACCATTGACAAGTGTGCTCATAACACCTCTGCCATACGTGGCACTGCACAACTGTGTTAACAAGAGAGGTTTGTGACAGGCTTCATATCAAGTCAGGAGAAGAAAGATATCACTCCAGAGGGATGATATTCTGTGACTTTTTTTTATTGTTTAAGAGGATGTCACAGAACACTTTTTTCAAATGGTGAATCATCACAGTAGGGGGTTATGAAACCAATTTCATGGGCACAATCAGTTTTGTATGTACATCTATGGGTATATGTGTGTTTTAAGGAATCAATTAAAATAGAGAAAAAAAGCAAAATATCGGAGTACACTGTACAGAGTAAGCTTAACTATTGTTTCTATTACAAGTAAATCCTGTTAAGTTACATGTATACATGTCATACACTATTGTCGTATGTATACCTATGTGTGGGCATAATGTGTGTATGCACGTACTGTGCATCGCAGGCCTTCCCGAAATTGAGTAGATATGTTTTGCTTAGTAAAAAAAAACTATTTTCATGTGAAAACGTGTCACAGGGGATTTGAGAGTTGTACTAACCCATTTAGTCTAAAAGGTATTATTACTCAAGGTGGAAGGTGGCCACAAATGGGAAGGGGTTAGCAGATCACAATCATGGGCTTGGGGTTCATTTCCCGATGCTTTCCTTGGTTTGCAGGTGGTGGTTGGTGGGGCAGAATGGCACTACATAGCAACTCAGGGGCCCCTGCCACACACATGCCACGACTTCTGGCAGATGGTATGGGAGCAAAGGGTGAACGTGATTGCCATGGTCACTGCAGAAGAGGTAAGGGGAATCCCCCCTCTCCCAGCATCCTTTTCCTGCAGGAATGGGTGGCCAGAAGATGGGCCTGGTGCCAGAGACTTTGCTGCCCATCCTCCTTCCTGCAGCTCTGTTTCTCTGCAAATCCTTCTCCCTTTGGCACGTTTCTTTCCTCTGCTTACTTCCACATAGATCTCCCTGTGCCCCCCTCACCCCAACAAAGATAATTTGGTTTTGTGCTCTTTTCTTCTGTTCTCATTTTGGTTTGAACTCTTTCCTTTGGCTCGTCCATACATTACTGTGAAAACAAAGCAACAACAACAACAACAGAAATACAAAACGACCAAACTTTGGTTCAACAAGCTGACTTTGTGTGCCAAACAAAGCAGTGATCTTTCCACTGGAATTTGAGAACCTCAGCCGCTCTGAGCAAAAAGACCTACATTCCCAGCCCCAGGCATGGTCAGCCCCACATGCCCTCACACTTATCAGTTGACCGTTCCTGGAGAGGTCGCCATTCTTTGGGAAGAGGGAGGGAAAAAAAATATTTCTTTGCCAAGCCAAATATAGCTTTTGTGTTGTAGCTAAAGAACTCTGTGATGCAGACTGGCCCTCTAGTCCTGTCTACTTGACTCACTCTGCCTTTGGTCTGAAAAAAAAAAAAATTTTTAACCACCTTTTTTTGTACCTTTCATGACATTCCAACTTGTTTTTGAACTCATTCAAGGGACCAGCTTCAGGCATCTTTACCAATATTCATGGTATCCCAAAACCCCTTTCTAACTGTGTTAGGAGCAGAGAAAATTGCAAGGGGAAGTCATGTTCCCTCCCTGTGTGTGTTTTGGGCAGTTGCTTTCAGGAACAGTCTGTTGAAAGATAGTGGCAAAGGGGATTTGAAGCTGTTTAAAATGAGTTGCACTTCCTGGTCAGACCCTTTTTTTTTTTTTTTTTAAACCTTCCCACCAAGAGACTAAATTCTTAAAGTCTCTAGAGTAGAGTCCTCGCCTGACTGGATCACATCCCTGCAAGGCATTCGTTCAATTGAATGTAAAGTGCCAGCTGTGCTAACTGCAGGGCATGTGGTGAATGGGGCAGGCACTGCCCCTGTTCCCATGGACCTTATATCCTGGTGGGAGGGATGGTAAAATGTGAACTGATGAAGTTAAGTTCAGATAGTAGTTTAAGTGCCATGGAGAAAAAGCAAGGCCATGTGAAGGAGAGTGACCATGGGCAGCTTTAGGTCAGGTGGGCAGCTGAGGCCCCTCGCAGGGGTTCATATTTGAACTGAACCCTGAGTGACAAAAGGGGACATCCAGGAACTTTTCAGCCCAGAATTGATTGAGGCACACTCAGTAGAAATGTAAATTCAAGATCTCAAATAAGCCCATTTTTATAGGTTTGGTAAATGGACGAGAAAGGTATGCTTTGAATACTCAGTTAAACTCAGTGACGCCAGACAAGATGACTTGTTTGACTTATCCCCCAAAGATGTGTTCCTTTACAAGAGGGTTGGCCATTAGGCTTCCCCCCAGCAGCCAGCAGGGCTTCCAGAGACTGTCCCTGCCACAGATGGCTCTGTATCCTCTGGGTGCCTTCTTCTTTCCACACAGCCCCTGTCTTAGATCTCCTCCTGAACCACCTGCCCCTCTCCATGGTTTTTGTCCTACTCTAGTGATTGCAAAACTGTACATAACTCAAAACTAGAGCTTTTGTAAGTAGTTGACAACACATATCTTCAGAAAAGATAATAAATATCAGAAAGAATGATAATATAACCAGATGTTCTCTGTTTTGCAGGTTGAACTAAAACAAACTGATCAGATTTTGAGGGGGAAAAAAGTGATATTGACACTAGATGATAGAGACAGTATCAGTAGTCAGTGTGGTGTCATAGAAAGAGCTCTGGACTATAAACCAGAATGAGAAGCATTACTTAGAAAGATGACTAGAGCTGGGCGCGGTGGTGCACACCTGTAATCCCAGCACTTGGGAGGCTGAGGCAGGAGGATCGCGAGTTCAAAGCCAGCCTCAGCAATGGCAAGGCATTTGGCAACTCAGTGAGACCCTGTCTCTAATAAAATACAAAAAAGGGCTGGGGATGTGGCCCAGTGGTCAAGTGCCCCTGAGTTCAGTCCCCGGTACCAAAAAAAAAAAAAAAAAAAAAAGGACTAGAATCTTTTGCTCCTCTACTTAAATCCTTTGGATGGCTTCCCATCATCCATGGAGTGAAATCCAGGCTCCCTGCCATGGACTATAGGGTGTTTCCAACCTCCTCTCCTATCTCTGCCTTCTCATTTGCTGTGCTTCAGCCGCCCTGAAGACATCTCTCCTTCTTGAACACACCAAACTTATTCCCCTCTAAACTTAGCGCTTGGTTTTCTCTAAGTTTTCCATTGTAAATCTTGTTATTGGCCTGAGTTCAATTGTAAAGGATTTTCCCTGTGATAGACATTGCTCAGTGCCCCACTGAGTTAGTGATTTAGAAACTGTTTCCCGTTTCCAGTTTTTAAGATTAAGAGGAGGCTATATCTGTAAACCCAGCAACTTGGGAGGCTGAGGCAGGAAGATCACAAGTTCAAAGTCAGCCTCAGCAACTTAGCAAGGCCCTAAGCAACTTGGGGATATTCTGTCTGTAAATAAAACTTTAATAAAGGCTGGGAATGCTGGGCACGGTGGCGCACGCCTGTAATCCCAGCACTTGGGAGGCTGAGGCAGGAGGATCGAGAGTTCAAAGCCAGCTTCAGCAATGGCGAGGCACTTAGCAACTCAGTGAGACCCTGTCTCTAATAAAAGTACAAAAAAGGGCTGGGGATGTGGCCCAATGGTCGAGTGCCCCTGATTTCAATCCCCGGTAGCAAAAAAAAAAAAAAATAAATAAAAGGGCTGGGAATGTGGCTCAGTGTTTAAGTACCCCTGGGTTCAATCCCCAATACAAAAAAAAAAAAAAAAAAAAAAAAAAAAAAAAGATTAAGAGGATAAGAGTTTCTCCTGACTTATTTCCCATTTCGTTTTTGTGTGATTCAGGAGGGTGGACGAACCAAAAGCCATCAATATTGGCCCAAACTGGGTTCCAAGCACAGCTCAGCCACTTATGGCAAGTTCAAGGTCACCACAAAGTTCCAGACAGATTCTGGTTGCTATGCAACCACAGGCTTGAAGGTCAAGCACCTTTTGTCTGGGCAGGAAAGGACGGTGTGGCATTTGCAATATACTGACTGGCCAGATCATGGCTGCCCAGAGGATGTCCAAGGATTTCTGTGTAAGTGTTTTTTCTGTCTGTGTTTCACCAAACTGCATCAATGGTTTATCATAATGAGAGGATGCTTTCTCTTAAGTGACTAAAGTATGATACCATCAAAGTATCTATCAAAGAAGAATAATACATGTCACTTATTCTGTATACCCATTATACAAATAAGCTAAGACTGTGGTAATCTAGTTCTACATTGATTTAGGCCTGTTCCTACTCATTCATCAATAACTGTTCTGGTACATGTCACAACGTTGAATGTGATTCCACTACATAAATTTCACTACATAAATATGTGATTCCACTACATAAAATACCTAGAATAGGTGAATCTGAAGGGACAGAGGAGCTGAGAAGAAGAGAAAATGGGGAATTATTGTTTCATGTGCACAAAATTTCTGTTTGTGATGATGGAGAATTCTGGAAATGAATAGTGATGATGTTTGTACAACATTGCGAATATACTTAATGGCACTGAATTTACTCCTAAAAATGGTTAAAATGGCAAATTTTATGTTATGTCTATTTCACTACCAAGAAAATGACACAAAAAAATCACTGAAAAATGATATATTTTTTAATTTCTCACAAAGGCTTGCATTTCATCAGCCTTGTATTTCTCTATAGCAGTATATCTTCACTCGGTACTTTCTCCCACCTATGATTGAGAGATGCTAAGAATTACTGGAATCAACTTGGAGTTTTCCAAACTGAAATATGCTTAGAAGGCTACCTTATTCATTTGTTTTCAGGATATGGTTAATTTTTTGAAACAAATTCACCAGAGTATATGCAGTACTTCATTTGAGGGACTAAAACCTGGACAGGTACCCACTATGTGACAGGCATTGGATTAAACTTGGGACACAGTGATGAAACTAGGCTCACGGTCTTTGCTTTAAGTATGTTCCTAGTCCAACTGAAAAGGCAAGCCAGTATCTAGAGTGCAGGGCTGAGATCCAATGCTGCCATCTGCTTTTCACGGTGGCTGCACTGTCCCTTCCCTTTCCACGTGGTCCTAAATGTCCTGCATGTGTGGAGAAACCCTGTTCTTTACTTACACAGCTAGGGAAGAGGCAGATTTATCCCTGCTCTGTTGTCTTCTCCAGCTATGGGAGACCTGTGACCACAAAGGGCCCATCATCCAGATGTTGGGCAATGTCAAACCTTGATTTTTATCTTCACGTTATTAGAATGGAATGTAGGAGTGCATGTGGGGAGGAAGAGGAAGAAAGAGAGAGAATAGGCTTTTTAAGTCCTAATAAAACCAGTTTACAAGATTGCAAAACTGCAATACATATTTACCCATTGGTACGAGGATTTCATTTGCCATGGAAGTAGCAGTGGTACTTGAGGGGTTGGGCATTGAAGTTAGAAAGATGACTGGAGTAGATGGATTGCAGGTAGCTCGAGCAGGTTAGTGATTTGTCCGGGGTCAGGCAGCCAGTTATTTATAGCTCAAAATATCAGTAAGGAGGGTAGTGACCTTTGCAGAACCTTCTTTCCTCCTTTTATTCCTTTCAGATAATTTTTGAGGGGGGGGGGTACTGGGGATTGAACCCAGGGGCACTCAAGCACTGAGCCACATCCTCAGCCCTATTTTGTATTTTATTTAGAGACAAGGTCTCACTGAGTTGCTTAGCACCTCACTGTTGCTGAGGCTGGCTTTGAACTCATGATCCTTCTGTTTTAGCCTCCTGAGTGGCTGGGATGACAGGTGTGTGCCACCATGCCTGGCTTCAGATAATCTTTTGCTAATTGACTTTTAAAATGTTCTCCAAGAAGCAAAAAAGTAGATGGGTTTGATGATTGGCTTACAGCCCTGATAAATTGTTTTATATATGGAGGTCGTAAATGTGATCAAATCTTTTAAATCAGAGCCAACTTAAGGAAAGTCAACCTAAATTACTGAAAAACAGCATTTTAAAAAAGATATATATTGATTTTTAAGTTATATTTCAAAGAACTCAAAATAAGTAAGCTTCCCACTGCCTTAGAAATGTTGCCTCCCTGTTTTACCTAGGTTTTAAAAGATTCTTGCCCATGTTTAAGTTAAATTACCTAGATGCAGAGTACCTAAGCCAAATTGTCTCCCATCCTTCAGAAATTTTCATTCAGTTACAGTTTCAGGAATTTTTTTTTACTATGATAGAGGAAACATCCATTTGAATCCACTTTCTCTGCATTTTATGAAAAACTCTTTTTTAGAGGGAGAGAGTCTCTCAATCTTATAAACCGGTTATTATTAGGATTTAAAAGCCTATCCTCTCTCTCTCCCTCTTTCTTCCTCCTCCTCCCCACATGCACTCCGACATTCCATTCTAATAACATGAATTAGAAAGATCACTTTTAATAACTATTGCCCAACATTCCTCTTGTTTTTTTTTTCTCTTATTTTTATTTATTTATTATTTGGATATAGGGTCTTGCCAAGTTGCCAAGGCTGTCCTTGAACTGGCAATCCTCCTGCCTGCCTCAGTCTCCTGAGCAGCTGGGTTTTTGATTTAGGTCAAGAAAAGCTGTGTCTCTTGTATGTGACCCTTTTTCAGGCAGAAACTCAGTGACCTGTTATCTTTTCCCCTTGCAGAAAAATTGCAACGAGAATTCTGTGCATAGTATTTAGTTCATGTTGGTGCCCAATAGAATTATCTTTCTCTATATATATTCACTTCAGTGTGTCTTTTTGTTTTGTTCTAACCTCATTTTACATTCCTGCTAGTTGTATGGCTCCAGTCACTACAACTAGTGTTATTTCTAAGTAGTCATCATCATAAAAGTGATAATAGTAGTTTGTCTATTTTGTAAACTACTTCAATTTATTTTGTAATTGGATCAAGTTATAAAGCAAAATATTGACACTTATTAATTAAATATAAATAGATGCTTTCAAGTTACTGGAATGGTACAAGGTGCTTTTTTTCCTCTTCAACAATTATAGCATTTCCCTTATATCCTTGTTAACACTGTTGAATTAGGATAAAGTTTTCTAAGTATCAAGAACTTTTAAACCTGCTTCTTCCCTTAGCTACTGGAAAATCTAAATTACTAATTGGATATTTTTTCTGATTTTTGGATTGTCTGAGGATTATTACATTTATATACTTCCCTTTTTCTGTGACTATGAAAAAAAAAGCAATTGAGGCTTAGATTGCTGTAATTGTTCTTCTGTGCCAGTTGGAGTTGTGGGCAGACCCTTGTGCTGCCCTGCTGGGCAAGGCAGATGTTAGAAGGGATGGGGGGTGTCAAGACTCCCTCCACCCCCCATACATGTTGCCTCCAGAAGCAGGGCTCCTCTTGAGCGGCTCACATAATTATCCCCATGGAATCATGCTGAAAAGCAGACTCCCCAAAGTCTATTTTTAAATCTAAAAATGAAGTCAAGCCTCAGTTGACATTCACTTGTTCAGTGAGAGGAAGGGGGAAGTGGCAGATGGATGCTCTTTCCCCACCAGAAATCAGCTCTGACAAGCGGGCATTTCAAGGGGACTTAGCTGTTGTTCTGATCCCAGCCTGTAATAGTAGGAATTGCTGTAAGTAATGTCTAGAATCATCTGCTTGAGAGACTTAGGGATTTGCAGAGGGGGAAACAGAATTTGATTTTTAAAAAAGAACTATTTAATTTAAAGACCAGATTCTCCCATGGACTAATTGATTCCCAGCTGGTCCTTTCTGGATCCAGGACTGTACAGCAGGTACTAGCCAAATAATTATTGTCTTATAAGAACTGTAAATTATTGTCACTTAAAAAGAAAAAGATTTACCATCCGTCCTGCCCCTGTGCCCACCCCCACATGCTTGTATGCAAAGTCACGTAGGACTTGGGTGATGAGGTTGCATTTTGTCCTACAGCCTACTTGGAGGAGATCCAGTCAGTCCGTCGCCATGCCAACAGCATGCTAGAAGGCACCAAGAACTGGCACCCTCCCATCGTGGTCCACTGCAGTGCTGGGGTGGGAAGGACCGGCGTGGTCATTCTGTCAGAGCTGATGATCTACTGCCTGGAGCCTAATGAAGTGAGTCATTCTGGGATTCTTTCTGAATGCTCCACCTTGGGGACAAATTTGCACCATGGCCACACCCTGCCTGGGCCCTCTTAAGTTCAATGGTTAATTTCTTCTCTTTCTCCAACAGTTTTCCAGACCCATTGTTCTTAGTTTGAGTCTGACATTTACAGCCCTCCTTGTTTTGGCCTCTCCCTACTCTGTGTAGGTACCTAAAATAATATAGAAGAAATGAGAGTATGAGTTAGGAAACTTCCAGAAAATCTGACCTTGGTCGGCGTCTATTTCCTGAAGTAGGCAGTCTGGTTTTATTGTGGGTAATTTCCCACTCCCACGGAGGGTTATTTTGCCACACACAGTTTAGTTGTGCCTTGCATTTCTGGGAGGTGTCTTGTCCTGAATCCTATGTGCCAATTTATCTGCTCGGAAGATGTCTTTCATTCTTCCGAGGGAGGTTTGTATTTAAAGAGGGCATTTGCTCCTGTCTAGATGGGCAGTTGTGTGGTGAGCAGAGCCGGAGGGATCTCTGAGCACACAGGCATCATAGGTCTTGGCCTGGGCTGCCTGTGGCTATGCTTCCTGCAGATGCAGGCTGCTGCTAGGCCTGTGGGCACGCGGCGTGTGGCATTCCCTTACCTGCTGTATGATCAGGGAGTTACGCTGAGATGCTTGAATAGCAACGAAGGTTAGAGGACAGTTCTTCTGCCTCCTGTTGACACGAGGCTATCAGGTTGTGTTTTAATCACTCATTCATTCATTATTCATTTACTTATTTACTCTTGTGGTGCTAGGATGGAACCCAGGACTTGGTAACGCAAGCGCTCCGCTACTGAGCTATACCCCCAGCCCAGGCTGGTTTGTTTGTTTGTTTGTTTTTATATTTTCTAGTTACACATGACAGTAGAATGCATTTTGGCCATTTGAAGTGCTTTCACCCCCTCGACTCTCATCCATCCTCCCCTCTGCTGTGTAGAGGAGTTAAGCACAGGTCACTCCTTCTGTTTTACACTGAGGAAAACAAGACCCAGAAACAATTACATGACTTGTCTAGTGCCATGTGGCCCCTGAGTGGTGGCACAGAGGCCAGGACGAGGTCTCCTAACTCCTAGTCCAGAGCTGTTTACTGTCTTCACTCTGCCTCTGCCTCATGCCATTTTGGTTCTGTTCTGTTTCCAAACCATAAGGCTTGGAAGATGCAAAGAAACTCCGGTAGTGGTTTGGAAGTTTTTAAAATTGTAGAATGTTATAATGGAGACATTGATATGCTAATTCACATGCCTACTGACCAGCTTCAGTGGGTTGACCATCAGATTAAATATTGCCCTATGAAATTTGTTGTGTTGAAACTTTCAGGAAAACAGTACATGTTAAGTTTAAACAAGTGCAAAGGATTTAAAAACTCCTGCCTATGAAAAGATAAATCCTGGAGACTTTCAGTCTGCACAAAGGAATTTTATGCTACTAAAAAGATAGAAGAGGGGCTAGCCCAACTGTAGCCTAATGTTTAAAACCAAACCAAAACATGAAACTTGCTGATAAACTCTTATTATGGAATAAGTTGAGATCACAAAGCAAAAATGTTATTGTCTTCTCTCTCTTTTTTTTAATCCCTCTGTCTCACCTGGGGATTTCTTGACTGTTTGCTTCTGTTTACCTGGTCACTACTAGAAGTATCTACAAGTCTCAGGTACAATGAATAACTTGCCACTGAGTCCCAGTCCTCCTAGCACTAGGAAGATAGAATGAGGTGCAGTGGAATCAGTGTGCACATGGCTTGAGTGTGTCCCTGTTCACACTGGTGGCCCTAGTAGCTCCAGTGGAAGAATGAGACTGCTGCCACCACCTCCCACCTCCATGCCTTTTACTCCCCTCATATCACTTTCTTCACCAAATTATCCCTTTTTTCATTCTCTGCACGCTTTTCTTCAGTGACCTTTCCCCTTTTCAATTCAAGCAGCTATTCTGCCTATCTTGTCTCACATGAAAGATTGTTCTGTTCGGAGCTCTTTGGAGACCCATCAAGTACTGTGGCTCCATGAAGCAGTGACATGAGGTCCATTACTCCCCTGATATTATAGGGGCACAAACAGCACACATCAAAGCCAGCCCTGCGTGCAGTGATGGATGGGCCAGTAGAACTTCTGTGGACTCGTGAGGCTTCGAGAGGTCATACTCCGTGGTGTGTCCAAAGGCAGAGGATCTCCTCGGTGCCCAACGGCATGCCAGAACATTCCTGGCTTGTACGTGGTCAATCCAAAAAGAACTTCTGTTTCTATCGATACTCAAAGATAGCACGATGACTCATATTTTCCACTTTCCTTTTCCCCAGCACAAATATAGCCAGCCTTATCGGTCCTGTTTCTCATAATTGCTATTGGTGGATGGTGAGGGGAAAAAGACTCCACTTTGTTCTGATGCTGTTTCAGTCCTGTCTAGTCAGATTCAAGCCTGCATTTCAGAGTAAGAGTGGAATGTGTGTAGTTATTTTGTGTTTTAAACAGAGATTTTGACAAATGAATATGGAATCATGTGTCCCGTGTGTCTCTTGTCTAAAATTTTTTTGCCTTCTATCCACAGCTAGATTTAGCTTACTTTATGTTTTGGTTTGTGATTCATGTGGTTTTGTCAGCAAAATGGCTTTTCTGTTTCTTGGACTTTTCCCTCTTAGTCTTATTCGTAACATAGAAAAGTTGAGCATAAATAGTGAATCAAATAGTGAATCAGAGATGCTTACAGCAAGGTTGGTAGCTGCGAGGTGGGGACTAGAAGGGATAGCTCTCCTGGGCTGCTCTGTGAAGCTTCCCCATGACCCAGTGCTTTTGGTCACTGAGTGTTAATGACAACATCTTCCCGCTCACACGTGCGCCAGGGAGTACCTGTTCTTGCTTTGCAATATTCTCTCTTGATCCTCTAGATGTGGCTGCTTGGCCAGCCACAGCTCATTACAAAAGGTGCCATCCTCACTAGCCAAGGAGAAGACGACTTGATCTTGCTGCTATTCCGAATAAATTCTCTCTTCTTCACAGAGTGAGGAGGAGAAAATATCCTCTGGGCGAGATTGAGCAAAGGGATCCACCCCTCATGATTTCTTGGGTTGGGGGCAGTTAGCAGTGGAGCCCATGGAGTGAGTCTTTACGGTAGTTGAAACTGAGGACCAGGGGAACCTTCTTTGCTTTGTTTTCAAATTGCCCTGTATCAGAGAAAATAAAATGGTTTGGGGGCCAAGTTGTACAGATTATAGAGGTGAGGATGGTGGAGTGCTGAAAGAGGTGATAGAGGAGGGTGATAGAGGAGGAAGTAGTGAGAGTAGTGGAAGAGAGGTGCTGGTACCAGTAGAGGAGGAAGAGGAGATGGTGATGGGGAAGACTTGGGAATGGGGTGCGGGAGGTAGAGGGGATGTTAGATGTAGGGGTGGAAGAGGTAGAGTGATGGGGGAGATGGTAATGGGGTGGAGGTGGTAAAAAAGGTGAAGGTGTGGTGGAAAAGGAGGTGGTGGTAGAGGTAGACTAGGAGGAGGTGGATGGTGGTGGGAAGGAGGAGGTAGTGGTAGAGATGGTGAAGGAGGAGATAGTGGTGGTGAAGGTGGAAAATGAGGAATTGAATTGGGGGAGGTGGCATGTTGGTGGTGGTGGAGGTCTGTATCAGAGCTGGGTGATGGAGGAGGCGGTAGAGGCAGAGGTGGTAATGATAACAGTGGAAATAGCAGCTGTCCTGTATTTATTGTTTACCATACATTGTCACCATTCCAGGGGCCTTGTGGCTTTCACTCAAAAGGCCTTCACAGTAACACTGTGAGATGGGTTCTATTAGTGCTTTTGTAAAAGAAGAGAAACTGAGTCACAAGTAAATGAAGTAATATGCCCACCTCCTACAGCCAGGAAGTGCTAGAGCTGGGATTCCGCAAAAGAAGCCCAACCGCCTGCGCTGTGAATTCCTGTGCATCCTCCTCCCCTGTCAAAGCCTTTGGTGGCCTTGTTCTCTGCCCCCAGGTCTTCAGTGCCCAAAACAGAGCAGCAGTCATCAAACATTAATTCAGTCCATCATTTAGTTGTCTCTTGATTGTTGTATATAGTGACAGTGGCCACTTTATTTTTTTTTTTTTTTTATTTTTAGTTGTAAATGGACATAATACCTTTATTTTACTATTTATGTGGTGCTGAGGTTCAAACCCAGTGCCTCACATGTGTTAGGCAAGTGCTCTACCACTGAGCTACACTCCAGCCTGATAATGATCACATTAGAGTGTAATTTAGGCAAAGATCCATTTGTTGTCAGAAGCGTATAAACTCAGCACTACATTTTGGGGATTTATATGCTTTTTTTGTCATTATTACCCAGGATCTGACTGTGTCCCTTTAAGTCTATGGTGTACATTCTTTAGTTTTACTTTTTACTTTTTTTTTTAGGAGGGAAAGAAAGATTTGAGCTTGTCTTAAGATGTGTCTTCCTCAGGAGTCTCGGCCTAACTCTGACGAACCCTCTGGTTCCCGCACATGATTCTAAGACAGCTGGCCTCTTTAGTTTGGTTTTGATAAGAACCCATGAGCTAGCTTAGCCTATCTTAGCTACCCAAAGTTTGGAAGTAACAAGGTTTGAAGGTTACAAAGTATGGCATACAGATCAGTTTTTATTATGCAACTTTGAATGCTTTCTTGGTCCTTGATAACTTCTTGAGTACCATCTGTCCTGGGTTGACATCTCCTAGAACAGTGAGTGGCAAGGCACAGTGGCCTCACAGTCCAGTGGTTCTTCAGGGGTGCATGGCTGGCTGGTTGGGGAAGGTGGAAACAGTAAGGGTGAGGCATCACTGGGACAGTCTCTGGTCTGTACCAGCACCAATGACACAATGTATCAATTTCCTTCCATTCAAGAGAGCTATGTTCTCAAAGAATTCACACACAGGCACTCTCACTTACTACTCAAGATATTTTTAGTGAAAGTCCTTTACTGCAAACATGACTGGTGTTCAGAGATTGTGCTTTGATGTTTCAAAGGCTTATCATACGCATTATCTTGCTTGATCGTGAACACAGTCCTGAGAGATAGCAGGATGGACATAATCACATTAACAATACATTTTAGGAGTTGTGTTCATTAAGAACTGTGCACTAAATTCTCTGCATGCATTTCATCATTTGATCCTGCTAGGTGGATACTGAGGAATTACACCTAACCTGGGCAAGGCTATACACTGCTGTTAGAGGAACACATTATGCTCCTTACTTTACACAAGATCCAGAGATGCCTGAAATCCTGCCATTAGATCTGGCAGATTTGACAGTAGCAGTCATGTTGACCCCCAGCCTCTAAGTTTTATCTAACAATCTAGGCTATATTTAAAATATCACACCAGTGACAGCTGGTGACCAAGTTCTCTAATTACTGGTATAGACTCGGATTCCTAATACCTAGCGAGGCCAGGGTCCTTTGCATTGTCTGTACCTGGGTGTGGTCAGTGGGTCAATGAGTAGATGAAGAACCACCTAAAGAAAACTTCCCATCTCCGGATTTGTGTCTTTTCTCTTTTCTTGCAGAAGGTGGAAGTCCCCATGATGCTGAGGCTCCTCAGGGAGCAAAGAATGTTCATGATCCAGACCATCGCTCAGTACAAGTTTGTCTACCAAGTCCTCATCCAGTTTCTCCAAAACTCCAGACTCATTTAATCTCCAGCTCCATCCTGCAGGTGGAATCACCTCCAGACAACATCTGCTCCCCCAGCTGGGGGCGGATGGCTGGCAGTAGGCCAGGAGCCAAGATTACCCAGAAACGTCATGTATTATTTTATATGAGATAATTTATTTTTCCCCCTTTGGAATAACTTTTGTGAATTATTATAATGCAGTTTTCATATTAATATAGTACTTTTCATTTGAACCACATTTTGACTGATCTGCATTGCAATATGTCAGGAGGGAAGGTTGTATGGTGGGTCATTTTGGGGACAGAGGCATAAGGGAACACATCTCTAGTGAAGCCGAAGCCAGATTTGTAGCCCATCCTGAAATTCGTCAAGTTTAATTGCTCATGTCTAAATCAAAGATGGCAAGAAAATGAATTTATCCTGAAATATAAAGAAAAGGGCCAAGACCCTTTACTGAAGAAAACACATTATTCTTTCATATTTTGGGGGCTCATGAGCCCTGGATAGACAGACACTTTCCTCTCTCTTATCTTTCTGCCCTTATCCTCTATAATCTCTTCTCTTGCCCTCCTACATCCCCAAAAGCTTGAGTTGAAGATGAGAACAGCGAGAGAAAATTCTCCCTTTATAGGCCATAGTGGCATCTTTCAGGCTGAATGAAGAGCTCTTTGTGTCTTTCTCAACCACCCCTTATCCTGGGCTCTGGAGCCTCTCTTCCTGCTGGGACAGCACCCTGGATATCTGCTGCTTCTCTCTTGTTTTCTCAGACCCTAGGCTGGTGATATTGAGGCCCTGGGACAGGCCATCTGTGCAGCTCAGCCTCTTGCCTGATTGAGAAAGGGTAATGGTCCAGGGTGGGAAAAGAACAGAGTTGGGCAGGGTCTTGATATTGTTTCTTATTTAAATATGAAGTGTGTACTGGACAAGATCCTGCAGGTTGAAGTACTGGGGGCATTGCATTTTTCTTTCAACCACTGTCATGGAAAAGGTTATAAAGAAAACCCGTTGAGGAAACTAATTTCTGAGAGCTGTTTGGCACTTAATTAGCAGGGGCCCTGGCCAGGAGTCACCCACAATGTCACCCTCACCGTGCTGGTATCATCTCCAGGCTTTGGCCTACAAGAGTATAGATAAGCCTCTGAGGACCCTGTATTCAACATCTTGCCACCCTGATGAAAGATGATAGAATTTGTCTTTCAGAGTCTACCACTGCTTCCCTTTTCTCCTTGTAACACACTCCCTGGTCAGTTATGGTGTGAACCACCATCAATTTAAAGCTTGGTTCTTAGTTTCTTCCTATGTCTTCATTCATCAGGGTCCTTCTGAATTTCTTAGGTTATTAAACAATAACTCATGCATCACACATTTTCCCTCTTCCTGAATTTTGGGGAATTTCCTTTTCTATATCTAGTTTTTCTTGAACACAACTTTTTAATTGGGGCTTTTGTTCTTAGAACATGGTGGGTGTTCCACCTGCCTTCCTCCATTGCTGTCTGCTGTTTTTTTCCTGAGCTAAAAAGAGAAAGAATGGCATTACATTGACCAGAGAGAGCTTGCTCTTGTGACTTCCTGTCCCATGTACTAACAGCTGCCTATGAAACCAGATTCCCCACCAACTCATTAGGAAGAGGTAACTATCAGCTTCACTGTGGGCCAGTGTGGTGTTGGGTGTGGTTCAGCATATTTACACTCAGAATATCTGGGAACTTCCCCTCTTTCTTCTACACTAAGGTGTGAGAAGCAGTCATAGAGTCTGACTTGAACTGAGCTGTGTAGATTGTGGAATTTGAGTATATGTTCTAAAAAGAAAACCATTAATAGTACCACTTGTGCTTTAACTGGAACAGAGCATCTCCTCAATGGGCAGAAAGGTATGGACTTCCTTTCCTCAGAGATTTTTCATCATTGGAATATTCTAAGAACTGTTTCAGTTACTAGTTTAATTGTACAATGATACCTTCAGTATTTATCTTTCATCTCTAAGCCCTAATGTGAGTACTGTTAAAATGTCTCATGTGGGCCGCATGTAAAGCTGATGTCTGTTTGAGCTCATCACTTGTGGGCTTCATTGAAACCCATCCACTGTCCCTACCTTATGCTATCAGAATATTCATTAATGCACAAGATTGCAGGGAGGAAGTAGGTTTAATATCCAACTTCCTAGCCAAAGTTTATATTGAAGCCCAGAGGAAAACATTTAAAAGTTATTCCACATATTTCATTTTTAAAAACAAATGCTTCTGGTTCTTTAGCACATTTTGCATTCCTCTTCACATCTCCAGTGAATGCCAATGTATCTCTTGTTAAATTATCAGCAGCCATTCAAAGTCTTTTTAGTGGCATCTGCATAATAATTGCCCAGAGATGCTTTATATCTGGGAAGCAAGCCAAGGAATAAACCTTGAAGCAAAGTGTATTAAATTAGTTATCTAGTTAGAACTTTTGGAATGACTTCCTGATGATGTATCAAGTCTGAAGCTAGAGCCGTCAGGGTCTATTGCTGCAGTTTGGATTTGAAGGGAGAAAATTTAAAATGGTGGAAATAAAAGATACCATTTCACAACAAGTTTATCTCACATTTTCCAACCTCTCGTTTTGAAGTTTTCCAGTTGAGATGTTTGCTTTTTTCATTTGCACACATTTAGATGTTGACCCAAAGTGATCATCCTTGTTCAGTATGGTTTCTGGATCCTGGGGCTGAATTTGATGTCTTCATCCTTGACATGAAGATAAGCTTGCTGGCAATGCTGAGAAAGTGTTCTGCTGGGCTGTATTTTGTGGGGTTCTTGGGAGACTTACACAGCTCTCTTCTTGGATACAAAGTACAAGAGGATCTACCGGCATCAGAGAGGTATGTCAGACATTTATATGAGAGTAAAGACAAATGAGCTTCTGTGCTCATTTGGAGGTGAGCCACCAGATGAGGAAGATGAAAACATCTCCACAGGGAATTGGTGAGGAATAAATGTTCAAGGAGCTTAAATTGAGGGAATTTTACTTTTCCAACCTTTGTGGTTCTAGATTAAGAAGAAGAACTACTTTTTAATTATGATGACAGTTATTACTTGCCTGAGTCAGTTTCCATTAGCCTAGATAGAGGGTCTTTGGGGACTCTGCTATAGACAGGCTGTGGGACCCAACAACTGGCTCATACTCAGCCTTTATCCTGCCTTCTTTTGGCTTTTGCTTTGTAGTTATAAACTCTGCTAGGCATAGTAGGTCAGCATTTTTATCCAGTTAACTGCTTTTTAAAAATTTTTTTTTTTTCTAGTTTAACATAGTTTGGCCCATATGGAATTTTCACTAATTAAGCCTATTTTCTGTGAGCATAAAAATTTCATGTGGATCAGCCTACTATGTACAGTTTGTTTCTTCCCCGATACAGTGGATCCCAATGCCATATGTCTTTTCTCCAAAGAAGCACTAATGAACACAAAAGTATGTGTAGCAGGCAGTGTGGCTCTTGTGAGCCTATCACCTTGCTACCATGATCCTCCCCCGTAAGGTGAGCAGGCTGTCTCCCAGGGCTCAGAAGTCACTCTTGGCAGAGGTGATAGTGCATGGTTGGTTCTGACAGGCTGGCGTGGCCATCAGGTACATCTTTATGAGATTTTCAACTGTTGTCCTTTCTTGATGTATTGGCTACATTGATCTGTATTAGCTGACTTCAGTCCAGTCATTAGAAAACACGACATGGGTCTCAAAGCTGTCCATAGTCAAAAACCAGAATGTGCCTTCTATTCTCACTCTTGTTTCCAATGCTGTGTTTAATGGGGGAAGAAGCATAATTATTGATTTTTATTTGGTGAAGATGTGCCAATCACTTGAAGCAGGGGGAGGGATTGCAGAAGGACATTCTAAACAGAATGTATGCCAGGGAACATAAATTCAGGGGATGTGACTGGTTTAGACTCATGTTGGTGTTAATCTATCCACCATTCCTCCTCAGTGTGAGGAATAGCTCTGTTGGACTCCTCGGGGTAGGAAATTTCCAGAAACACCAAGTAATCACTATTGGGCTCTTAAGGTGAGAATTTGTTTTGTGGGGAATTCAGCTTTCCCATTTTACCCAAGATTCTTCTGCTGCCATGTTTTATCTTACTGCCAGTGTTTTTTATTAGACACACATCATGCTCTTATTTAGCAGTTTCTTTTCATGAGCAGAGCAAATACTCCTCCATCTTTCCAAAGAATAATGGGGGCCTTCCCTGGGAACTGTTTATTTCCCAATAGCCATGGTGGGTGACCAACTTAGTTAACTCTATAGGATGGAGATAATCCAAATTGGTCCCATAGGGTAGAAAGTAACAGCAACATGCCTGGGAGAAATGTGAGAGTGAACCAACCAAATTCTGTCAAACCAAGTTGTCCAGAAGCCAGTTATTCAAAGGGTCCTGTTAAATTCAACCATTAGCTTGCCCATCAGTACTCAACCTTTATCCAGCCTGCTCTCAGTTTTTGCATTTCCATTATAAACTCGGGTAGGTAAGCAGTTTGTCCAATAGACTGCCTTTCTTATCTTTTCCAGCTTAATATAGCCATATCTTCCTTTTTAAGATCAAACTGAAAAGTTCCCTGTTAACACGTCCATGACCCTAGCATTCAGTATCTGGCATCAATCAATTTCAGACTGGATAATTTGTTGTTTGATGCGGTAAAAGGAAGGATGTGTATTCATTCCCACTGTTCAAAGCTTTGTTCAGCTTTCCCACTTTAAAAAATAATTTCAGGGACATTGAGTTTTAAAGCAGGAGGGCTGGAGCTCACAGACAACCTCAATATGGCAAGCGTCTATGTAGAAAGTTCCTTCTGCCATGCTCTGGGTCACCAGGATCATTCTTTTCAAAGAGTGCCCTAAGCTTGCCCAAAGAGAAGACGTACATGGGGAGAAGAGTTAGAATGGTTTTAGATTAGCCCTGATGTTCTCCTGAAAATGTTAATTCACAATTTTTTTGTACCCTGGAATGTCTTTCCTATTCCCTACCCTGCTTTGTGCAATGTCAGTGTTGGAAACCATGAAGTGGCACCCAAGGGAAAGACTGCTGTTGCACTGGGATCTGTTTCACCCTGGCTCCTAGTTTCCAACGGCGCCCTCATAGCTGAGGTGCAGCTGGGTGAGCATCATGGCTCGTGATGCTGTATATGCTCTGTGCCTGGATTAGCTGCCCAAGAGCACAGCTCTCGTCTTGGCACTGGCAACCCTTCCTTTCCTCGCAGCCTTATGCCGAGGGCTCTGCTCAGCCGCAAAGCTCTCAGGGTGAGTAAGCAGAGCTCCCGAACATCTAGGTTTCCTCTTGCCAATGATCTTGGGTGCGACAGAAAGTTTTTCCTTTATAGGTCATGTGTCTAACCAGAGCACGAACATGTAGAATGTAAGTACAGCGATTGCATCTGTTTCCTGTCCCACAGGGGGGCCTTTATATCACATCTTTATTCCTAGGGCGTTTCATTCACTCAAGGCTCTGCCGGCTGTTCATGCTTTTTCGTTTGCTTCATGGATCAACTCTCAAGCACACTTTTTCTTTTCTTTCCATACCCTATTTGTGCAACCCCTACAGAAGTTAAGTCTGGTCATAGAGAATCATTGTCTTGAACCTCTTCAAAATATGTAACTAGGGACTCTTTTAATCTTCCTTTTTTAAAAAAAAAAAAAAAAACTTACTGTTTCAAGGACTCAGATCTGACAAGTGAAAATAACCAGAAGGAAGATAGCTTAGAAAACTGACAGCCACAGGGAAGCTGTCCTTAGTTACACTTTTGTTGCCTCAGTGACAGCAGCTATCATTCAGTATTAGAATAAATGAAAGAAAAAGTAGGTAAAACTCCTAAGATAGTGATTGCCATTATACCGAGGTGAACTTAGGTAGATTCACACTGGTGTGGTGACGTCTGTGGTCTAATTGGTTTCTAGCTTCTTCCTGCCAGACTATGTGCTCTTCTTCATCATGGCCTCTACACACACTGGCCAATCTGGTGAGGCAGATTTGTATCTCTGGGCTGCCAGGGAACATCAAAAGGTGGACTGTGATCAATAATTCAGTTATCTAGGCAGGCAGAATAAGCAGTTCATCCAGTCTGTGTGGAAGTTCATTTTTTCTTCCACAACCTCTTCCTTCAGGGAAACAGAAATGCCATCTCATCTGACAAAAGGTTTAGAGGGAAAAGCTGAGATTGGGATCTTTCTGTGCCTTGGAGTGAAACCTTTTGCTAAAATCTCAGGAATGCTGCTTTGAGTTTAGCCAGGTGACTCTCAGGGCAGGGGTGCCTGGCATTCTCGGCATTTCTCAGGGCCTCCCACCTCCCTCAACTGCAGTGTTAGCTAATAAATACTTTCAGCATAGAACCGAAACTGTCATTTAGAGCTATTCCCCCCACCCCTAACTTGAACACTGTAAAATTTCATTGCAGTTTCTTCTGAACTTTCTTGCCATTGTTTGGAATCCTAAAATTCTTTAGCCTTATCCTTCAGACATAAGGTACTCTCCATTAGAGAGGATTCCCTGTGTGTGTGTCCCTCGTGCCTTCAGAAGTCAACTAACCTGGTTGAGGATGGCTGGGAAAACAGATTTACATATGCAGATGACTATTATATGTATAACCTTATTATGTAACTTGTGTAACATCAAATAACAGCTTAATCTATTTTGTTTCATTGGACTGTTGTACGCTGTGATTTCAGTATTGTGATGCTCTCCTTGGTCTGTTTTGTAAAATGTTGTGAATTTTGCTATCCTTCAAAATAATTGATATCTAATAGGTTTTGTTTTGAAATGATATTCAGGCAAGTCCCCAACTTAGAAACCAGTTTGTTCTTAAAGTTCATGGGTCAGCCCACAGAAGCCCACTGACTTCCAACACAGCTGAAATGCAGGCCTGTGTCAGAACTGGTTGAGTTTTGTGGGCCAACCTGCAAATTGTTAGCCACCACCTATTATGTTGTTGCGTGTGAGAAATGCATTCCAGGTTGGGACTTGGGATACTGGGGACACATTCTCCTCCCCATGGAGGCCACTTGGTACTTGGCATGATGAAAGCCGGGTCTCTTTACTACCAAACTACAGTTGCTATGGTGCGGGGGGAGGAACTGAGAAGTTTATAGGACATTCCCTAAGTTGGGGAGTGACTTTATCAGTAGTCATGTCAACTGTACTTTGGTACAGACTCCCTGTCAGTTAAATAATATTAAAAGCCTTAAATGAAACTATGCATGCTATTCTATGTGCTATTTTATATCAGTAAATAAGCTTATGCTTGCCAGTTTCATACACAATTGGGGTGTATAAAACTGACTTTGACAGTATTTTTTGCACTGTTTCCTATCTGTTTTTATAAAGTCTTATTTAGATATTGGTCCTAGATGATGTTCTCACTGTCCTTGTCATTGCTGTAAAATGTTTCATATGTGCCTTTACAAATGTGAGATCTTTATTCTAACCTTTTTTTTTTTGTAAAAGATATCTATTGATTTCCATATGCAATAAACCTTTTTTTTTTTTTTCAGAGAAAACATTTTTCTCTCTTTATGTTTGCATTCGTTGAGGGCATATACCTATCCCTTACTTCTAAGATACTTTTCAAAGCAAAGTTGTCTAGGAAAAAAAAATCTGCCTTTTTAAAAGCCAATTTATTGCTACCTACTTTTTTTTCCTGTATAACCTGATCA
Source organism: Tamias sibiricus (assembly GCA_025594165.1). Taxonomy (NCBI): domain Eukaryota; kingdom Metazoa; phylum Chordata; class Mammalia; order Rodentia; family Sciuridae; genus Tamias; species Tamias sibiricus. The sequence continues at coordinate 46,713,835 of CM046669.1, read as the reverse complement.
TAATGAAGATTTCTGCATGAAACTTTCAAAGTCTTCTTGGTTAGAAGAAAACTGAGAGGGGTGATCACTAGCCAAATGGAGTGAAGAATGTATGGAAATGGTCTTTCTCACAAATGCAGTGATAACCTTCATTAAACCCCAAGCCCCTCAGCCTGCACTGTCATTTTCTCAGACACCACATTGTTGACGAGGAAAAGGCAGGCACCAGGCTGCTATTGAAAACCCAAATTCTTGTATTTTGTCTTTCGACTTTTTAACAGCTCACTTCATCTCTGGATTGAAAGGTTGCTGCCCTGTCCCAGATTTCCACCCAATCAGCTGCCATGACACAAACCCAGTGACCCCTTCATAATGAGGTGGGCTCGTGCTTCATGTATCTATGATAAATAACAGGGCAATCCAACTCCATGGCGTCAGATCTCTGGTGCTCAGCCTCTTCGTTTGACTGTTCCATTTTTGCAGCCTTTATAATAAACTGCTAATAGTAAAAGTATTTCCTGGAGATTGGGGAGCCATTGTAGCAAATTGTTGAACATAAGGGGCAATGGTGTATGGGACCCCTGACTTTGTAACCAAGTCAGACAGAAATGTGACAATGATCATGGTAACTGGTAGCAGAAGTGGGTAGAGCCTTGTGGGACTGAGCCCATAAACACATGCAATCTACCACTAACTCTGGGTGGCCTCAGAACTGAAAAGAAAAATATGCACGTTTTGTAAAAACATCTCAGCCATGAATAGTAATTCACAAAAAAATACAGTAATTTCTAAATATATATAGATGTGTCCAACCTCACTAATAAGTGTACAAAAAAACAAGATATTTCACACATTAGATTGGGCCAAAAAATTAATGATGGTATAGTGTTATGAGGGAGAGGAAAACCAATGCAATTGGTTTTACCAATATTCTATTTGGTACCTCTTTTTTTTAAGGAAATGTATCCATATATAAATTTTTAAAAAGATTGTATTTGATCCTGAAATTATATTTCCTAGAATCTATCCCCCCGCCCCCCAAAAAGTGCTAAGACTACTCAGTGTGGCATTTTGTAACAGCATTAAGCTGGGAAAAGCCACCTGTCCATAAAAAGAATTATGGATAAACTGGGACTCTACATTCAATGCAATGTTCTGCCTCTAACAAGAACGAGCCACATCTATAAGTGCTGAAATGAAGAGGCCCATGTTGTTAAGTCAGAGAAGCAGATTACAAAATCATATCACATTCTGCCTTTTTCTAAATCTATTTATTTAAATGCTTTACACAAGCATGGGAAAAGGTGAGACCTGAAAAAGCAAACTGTTTACAGAGGTCTTACCTCCAGGGCAGGGCTGGTGGGGAAGAAAGAATAGCCCACATTTTTCATTCATGTTTTTATCACTTGTTGAGAACTTTCATAAATTTTGTGAAACTTTGTCAAAGACGGTAAACTTATTTTAGGTTTATCCACAGATATTCTGCCATGAGCTTACTTCCATGATTGCAAACTAGCTAGATAGCAAACTTAAATCACTGACCCCTGACCTAGGACCATGCCAAAATCTTCCCTGTGCACTGAAGAGATATTGAGTATTTTGCTTAAGTAGATGTTCAATAAATATCTTGCTGAACTATACAGGAGAAGAGGATGCATTCGGCCTGCTAAATCCCACTATGTGCAATAAACTGAAGGGTCTGTATGGACAAGGAAGGGAAGAAACCATAGCAGATCTACCACCATTTGAGCTATATTCAGATCATGATTATGAAAGATAATCAATTGTCAGCACCATAAGACTTTGCTTATTTTTTAACTGATGGTGAAGCACCTTTCTGGGCTATGAGACACTTTTTTTTTTTTAGTATCAGGGAGTGAACAGGGTGCTTAACCACTGAGCTATATTCCCAGCCCTTTTTATTTTGAGAGAGGGTCTTGCTAAATTACTGTGGCTGGCTTTGAACTTATGATCCGCCGGCCTCAGCCTCCCAAGCTGCTGGGATTCAGGCGTGTGCCACCACGCCTGGCCAAGACACTTTTCTTGAGAGAAATATCCCTGCACTCAGGAGTGCTTGCTGTGTCCTTCTGTGCCATGGTTGCTAATAAAAAATTCCCCAGGTTGCTGCCGTCTAGGCTGTAGGCTGCAAAAAGCTGGATTCCTGCTGGATGTGTGGGTAGAGATCAGTGTTTGCTCACAACACAGAGTTGGTAAGGAAAAAATTTTTTTCCTTCTCAAGCTTACTCTGGAGTCTTTCCAAAAAAGGAGAGTACTGCACAGAACAGTTAATGAAATGAGAGAAGGAAAGTGCTTTCAGACAGATGGGGAAAAAAAAAAAAAAGGCCAAGAAAGTAACACATGCTCTAAGCATGTAAGGTACCAGAAACACAATTCAAACTGCAGAATAAAGACGCTGCCTGGCCCCCAACCCCCACCCCTGGGGAGGAGACCTAGGCTCACTAACGATGGAGAGTAAGTTCCCATCACCACTTGGAAATCCTCCCCATAGACAGAAGCAAACACAAACCTTGAATATTCTATCTTTATTCTCTTACATCAGTCAAATTTGTTCAGGACATTACAATAGGCATGAAGGGGAAAATAAATGCATTTTAAAAACTCAATGTGTCCACAGTATATATTATATGAAACCATGCCATTACCTCTTAGAAAAAAGAAAGCATTCAAAATTAATATTATGGTGAAAGATCAAGAATACCCTCAAAGTATGGCATGTGCAAGTTTTAAGTGCAAGAAGTGTTTTCATTCCAATTAGTTTATAGAAATGCTGGAGTGGTGCATAAGATCTGAAACATTCAAATCCTTTAAGGTTTCTTGAATGAAAACCGAAATGATGCAATTTCAGTGGCTTTCAATTTCTTGTTTTATCTCAGAAATATATGGATGATCTTTGCCATGAGCTACTTCCATAATTGCGATGGCCTAGGAAAGAGCAAGACAAATAACAGATGAAAGCCTCAAAGCTGGTTCCTCATATCTCTGCCCAGGGAAACTGAAATTCAAGGAGGACTTCTCTGCTTTAAGGCATTGAAGGCAAACTGGCTTCCAGAGCTTTTGTTCTCCTCCACAGTCTAGTTTCTTACAAAAAAAACAGACAAGATTATCTGGTAATTGACTAGTCATCCTTTGGATTGAGTAAGACATTCTGCAAAAGTATCAAGGTAGTAGTTGGAGAAATGATGTAGAGAAACTGATTTCATGGAATTCTTTTGCTCCAGTATTCTAGGGTATTTCTATAACTATCAACACTTTCCAATTATGACCTAACTGGATAATTTTCCTTCAACCTCACTAAGTCAATAAACAAGATGACAAATTCCATAGTCTAAAGAAAATTCTACGTTTAATTCATAGTTTCCATCCTGGCTGGGCACTGACCCTTCCATTTGTGAGGTGAGGCCTTAGCCCATTTCCTTGAATAGTTCATTGGGAATGTGGAGAATTAGGCCTCCAGGCCTAGTTTGTGACCACAACAATTATAAACAGTCTTGTACAGGAGCAAAAGAACTGTTCCTTAAATTACATTGTGCTGTTAACTTCCATATACAGAACGAGGAGAATCAATAGCCAGGAGTATGTCTCTGAGCTACTATAAGGGGAGGCACAGCAGAACCATCAAACACTTAGAGGAACTGCCACTCAGGTCCAGTCCCCCACCCCTGGTCCTGGCATGATTGGGAAGGACTAAAGCTTTCAACTCAGAAGGACCCCTATTTGATCGAAGGCCCTGCCATGTACCCAGGCTCCTTACTTCACCCACCGAGCCTTACTTCCTTCAGCAGGAAAGTCTATCTTATTTTTGAGAGAATTAAAAGAGAAAAAACACATGAGGGTCCTAGTGTTTAACTGGTACTAGAAGAATGATGATGGAGTGCATTTTAGAAACTGCAAATGCATCATCAGGCATCTTATTTTGAATCCTAAAGGGACAAATGGAGAATTGCCAATGTCTCCTGGCCCCGTCAGTGGCCTTTCTCCTTCCCTGGCTTCCCAAGGGGTGGGTAGTATCCCTCCTTCTCTGCCATGGCCTCAGCTGGGCCTGTGATCTCAGCCAGCCCCTCCTGCTGAGCACCTGTTCCTACCCCTGAGCCCGAAGGGTGGTCAAGAGCTGCTACCCAACTAAGGAGGCCTCCCACCCACTGGACTCCTGACCTTGAGGCTCACACATACCTTTTTCAGGGCTTTCTCTCCCGCAGCTTTGTTTGCCAGGCCCATGTACAATCTTCCCAGCTTCAACCACATGGAGGCCACATTGAGGGAGTACAAAGGGTAGTGCTTACTGGAAGAAAGGAAGAGAAAACAGGCTGCCTTATCAGCGCTGCACAGAGGACCATGGACTGGGTGCAGGAAGCCTGTGGCAGCTGAGCTTAAGACAGTACTCAGGGGCTGGGGTTATAGCTCAGCAGTAGAGTGCTTGCCTCGCACATGTGAGGCACTGGGTTCGATCCTCAGCACCACATAAAAATAAATAAAATAAATAAAGATGCTGTGTCCTTCTTAACAACAACAACAACAAAAAAGACCCAGTAATACATGGCGGAGGGTTGCTCCACATCCTGCCGGGCTCTGGACAGAGTTTGGATGGGTTGATACCACTGCCTTGTCACAGATGCTAGCCACTGTCTGCAGTTTTTGCATTTCTGAAATGCTATTCAAAACCTCAAGGAGAAATGCTACACAAAAATATTTGTGAATACAACATTCAATCCCAGTTCATATTTTCCTACTGTTGGTATACCCAAAGCAAGGCACTGGGAAAACATCTTTTAAACTAACTGCCCCATTTATGAAGGCAGCAATTGATCCTGTCCCCTCCCATTAGAAAGATAAGACACACTGTGTATGTGAGTGCACTGAGACCCCACTTTTCTGCTACACCCTGTAAACTGGTTTAGCAAAACTATAAACCCTCTGGAGTAAGCAAGACCTCCCATTTCTTCTAGACATTCCTTCACTATTGTCCAGCAGAAGGTTTTGTATCCAGAAGGTATTCTTCAGTTTGAAAAGAGCGCTGAATGCTGGAGTCTGCTTAGGAAAGAGCCATTTCCCTGGGAACAGGGCCTAGGAGGCAGCTTGCAGGTGACAGAGTGTGTACCAGGTGTTTATCTACATGTAGTCTATTCCACCCAGTCTACCCTGAATGTATGTCCAGCTGAATGCCCTGGTAGGAGGCAGTTTGCCGCCTGGAGGCAGTCCTGGGACCAGCAGCCCCCAGGCCAGAGCTGGGCCTCCAAGAAAGGCTAAGCTAAGAAAGGGTCCAGCACAGCAAGGCCCTGCTGGGAGAACAATCACAAGTCTGAGAACAATCTCAAGTCTGCCGCTGCTTTCTCAAAAGAGGTGAGCATGAGAGGAGAGGACTTCTTACCACACCAAGAGGAAGGGAAGGCTGAGATTATTTCTAATTCAACAAATTGTTTGTAAGACTCTAAGAACTGGCTTCCCCTTGCGCTCCCCCTGCTGGCTGTTCACGGCACAGTGGGGTAAGTGGATGGCAGAATCGGCAGTACAAACTCAGACCAGACACAAGCTTTACAGTCCCCAATCTTACAGCTTGAGGGGGTACTGAGGGTTTCTTAAACTCATGAAAACACCTGGGGTGCTTGGGGTACACAGGGATTTCCTGGTCTAATGCCCAGAGATTTTGTTCTATTTGGTCCACTTGGTCTTAGGCAGATCTTATAAATGGTATAACATCCAAGTCTTTTGGGGAGCCCTCCAGCAACCAGATCCAGCCCATCCCAGTCAGAGCCAGATGACAATGCCACTATTTCCACCTACTTTGAGGTTTAATAACCCCCAAGGGACAGGATATTTCACTACAGCTAAGTATTACTACAAAATAAAACCCAACTTGCTTTCTTCAAACCTGTGAGGGAGGCATTAGATGACCACAGCCAACACACTAGTGCCAGGTTCCCCTTATGCAAAGTGGGACTGCAACTTGAAAAGGCAAAAAGAGGAGATGGTGTGAGCAGTGATGGAAAAGCATAGTTTGAAGACCACCACTTACCAGTTCATAAGGGCCATCTACTTTGGAAGGGGTGGGTAGGTACAGTAGCAAACTGGTGGCTTTTTAATACTACTTTCAACTGTCTATTATGGATACAGATCCTGAATGGGACTGAAGAGGGATCTTACTGTCTCCCCTGCCTAACTTTAACCTGCCTCCTTAGGTGTCTCTTGGGGAGCAGGCCTGGGTCAGTGGAGCACAGCCCTGCACCTGCACCTCTAGATGTGGCTTCAAAGAAGCAGCAGCCATTCTAGGTGTGTTATAACACAGGACAGGAAGATGACACACAGCTACCTTGTGCCCTTGAAACCGTCCAATCCCACTCCATGTTAGAATAACCAGAACAGCCATTGCAATTACCTATAGGGCTTAATGATCTTCTGACCATATCTCAGGGCTCCTTCCCAGTCCTCCATGTACAAGCAGACCCCCATGGCCTGGTACATCATGTGCAACATATATACATTACTGTCCTCAAACACGGAACTCATCTTCTCCTGGCTGAGCTCGCAGAGCTCCAGCAGCTCACTAGGGGGTGCTGTGGTGTCAAGGAAATGACTGCCAGTGGGAGGGGGACAGCAGGAGGGGGTGAGCAGGGGATGCTGCCCTATCCTTCCCCAGGCAGTATCCAAGGAGATATTTTTGTCAACTCCATCCTCTCCCTCACCACATGAAAAAAAAAAAAAAAAAAGTTACAGGGCTGGGGCATAGCTCAGTTGAGGTCTTGCTTAGCGCGAGCATGCAAGGCCTGAATAAAATAAGTTACAGAAAGCCAAACAAAAGAGAAAAGAATTACATTTTTCTCTAAGAAATAAACTAGGAAAGAAATTTCATCCACAGTGTACTGACCCTCAGCTCTGATATAAACAATGTTGATTAGAATCAGTTCTCAGCTTTTTAATTAAATTCAAATTATCAAACTGGAACCCTGAGCACTTTAGTTGGAGTCTTCTTAATGAAGTTGTACCCACCATGGCAAAGGTGTATTTGTTTTTGTTTTGATGCTGGGTACTCAACCCAAGACTGCTCCTGTATTAAACATATACTCCATCACTCAGCTACACCCTTTGCCTTCAAGATTCTTATGCTGAGAAACAATATGCCTTTCCACAATTTCCTCTCACCAGTTTTAAGGTCTGCTTTCTGGGGTACAAATCCAATCCCTTTTCAAATCCCAAGAAAATGCTACAATGCAGTGGTTGAGAACACAGATTCTGGGATCCTAGGTGTGTTCACCATTGGCCATGTCCCCTGGGCAAGTTGCTACTTGGCTCCTCTGAGACTCCTGCCTCAATTGCCGTGTGGCAACAGTCCTACTTGGTGCCCTTGGGAGGAGTGGAGATAAGCAAGGCTCAGACACTGTTCTGCCCAAAGCACAATACCCAGCAAAACAGAGCCTGCCAGGGATGGCTCTCCAGTCTTCTGCAACAGCAGCTCCTGACCAAAGGAGTCAAACAAGGAGAAATAAGAAAAGCATGGTGACGCATGACAAACTTGACACCATGTCATGGGTGGTCAATACGTCTTCACACATTCACCAAGAGGCAGGCCTCCTTCAATATCCAGAATTTCAAACACACCCCACCCTCCTGCTCCCTCTTGCCAACTTCCTGCCACCTCTCATCAGCAAGGGACAGTAAGCTGCCCACACAGTTGTAAAGGATATATTTGTAGTGCTTGGCCCTCCGGAATTCTTCAATGATGTTGCGTGCGTATCTGATCATGTCATGGATAGCTTCTGCTTTTGGGGAGGTCGCTGAGCTTGCGGACTTCCCCCTTGGCTGTATCCTGAGGGAAATGTCCACAAGTGCGAGGCTTTCCCTCCCATGGAAACCAAACTGATAAGGAAACCTCTCAATACATATTCCCATGCAGAGGCAGGACTTGCCCATTCTAAGGTTACAGCAGAAAAGGAGGAAACTGGGAAATATCTAAGAGGCATTCAATAAGCCATTACCTTCTCAGCACACACCTGCTTGTGTGTGTGTGTGTGTGTGTGTGTGTGTGTGTGTGTGTGTCACTGGGGACTAAACCCAGAGATGCTCTACCACTGAGCTACATCCCCAGCAGGCTTTATTTTGAGGAAGGGTGCAGGCTATCCTCAAACTTGTGCTCCTCCTGCCTGAGCTTCTGGAGTAGCTGAGATTATAGGCATTATAGGTACTTGCCTGGCACTCTGTTACCTTTTTACAAGAACAAAAATCTTGATTTTCTAGATGATTTTCCTTAGGTAGGAAACCAAGAATGTATCTGCTGTGGGCAGATATGTGTTCACCTAACAGGCATCTAGAGTAAGGAGGGCTGGCAATGACAAAACCAAACTGGGGCTGAGCAGGGTAAATCCCGTGAATTCACATGAAGAGGCTGGAGAGCCTAGACCTGAGTCTCAGATGCCTTCTTCCCTCCCCTCTATTTTGGGCAGTCATTTTCAAGAAACAGGCATTCAGCAGACTCTTCTCTTTTTGTATAGTGATTAGAAATGTTTTCATCAGCTTTGGGGAACAGGTCTCAACAGAGACCTGACTGGATTCCCTCTGGCTGTCTGGTAAGGTGGGTTGAAAGGGTCAAAAACACCACAGGAGGAAATTGCCCAGAAGACAGGGAGCTCATCCACAGTGGCGGTTCCAAGTCAGAGCGCAAGTCCCAGCCCTTGGCCCATCAGTGACATACCTTGTCTTTGGTGGTGCACTCCTGGCACTCACAGGTAAAAAAGTAAGAATCTCTTAGCCGCTAATTTCTGTCTTCTGTTGGGTACAGGAGGTCAATGTAGCTGGTAAATACCTAAGGGGGCCAAGAAGGTCAAGCTTCAGTCTGCCACAGAGAAAGCCAAACGTACCACTCTCAGAGCTCTGTGGACACCTGAGGTAGTACTGCAGGGACAGAGGATGAGGAGGGCCACCACTGAGGAACATGCTATTAACCTTAAGGCACGGAGTTTCTGAAACTCCTACTAATCATGTCCAGCTTCCTGTGGTGGGGAGAGAATCTACAGATTCTGAGGGCCCCTAAACCAGGAACTTGGAGGGCTGAAAGGTTCCCTGCCTTCTTGTTCCTCACCAAGGAGAGCAGGCTGTGGGTGTGTCCTTAGTCTCATGGACAGAAGCCATGGCCCCACTGGGCTAAGTTGACTCATCCCTGGGGTTGGGCCTGTGCTGTCTCTGCCTGGCCTTTGTTTGGCCTCTTTTATTTCACACCCTGGCAGGGCTCGGTGATGCTGCTGATACTGCTGGGTGCACGCAGGGGAGAGTGTGAACACACACATAGTGCTAAGTTCACCCTTTTCTCCTGACGTCAGAAGACTATAGAGCAGGAGACACAGTTTGAGAGCCTGACACCAGTGGCTCTGGTGGCCTCAGAAGTCAGTGCAGGGAAAACACAGTTTTCAGAACACCACCTGCTGTGGCCTCAGCCAGCAGGCAGTTCCTGATCCTGAAGTGGACAGTCTTACTTCTGGGCTCATAGGGTTCTTCTGTCCTTGCTTTTTTGTAACAGGGTCCATAACTAAGACTTGGAACATATGGAGAGGGCCAGCACTGAGACGTCCATTATCTCCTCACTGGGATGGCACTGGCTGCTCATCCCACACCATAGGCTAATGTCTGCCTGAATAGATGGATTTCTCAAAGCCACCAGTGTGCAAGTGACCTCGGGCGCCGCCTGGCAATCAGCAGGGGAGCAGCACAGGGCTAGGTGCAGCAGGGCAGCCAAGCTCTCCCAACCAAAGAGCAGGACTGGACACGTGGGTCATACTGATACTGTGGAATGGATTCCTTCCTCTCTGAAGGGCAAGAAACCCCCGAAGTAGTGAACTCCCCAAATGGACGTTACCGCATTTAAGATCTGTGAGACCTTGCAGGCAACAGAAACCGTGGCCAGCCCTGCCTTGCCACGCATGGCAACAATTGGCCTGATTTTCTCAGAAATGATGTGATGGACACAGTGCAACCAAACATGTTTTAAGGTTCCAGAATCTGATGATGACAAAGGCCACTCCAGTGTCACTGTTCATGGCTCAAGCTGAGCATTTCTGTCTAGGAGACAAAATGGCCCCTTGTTCACACAACTGGCAGTTTAACGCTGGAATCACTCCTGAAAGTACCTCCCCGAGACTGCACAGATTTGTCTGCACTGCCTTTCAGAATAGCTGCTTAAGCCCACTGTCACAGCTACCTGTGGCTACATACCTCTTCTCCAGGACTGATTTCCTGTACAGCTCTTACTTCTGCCAGGGTCCCCTTGTAGGTCACAATGACATTGGGGCAACAGCTATGATTCATCAATGCAACACTGTCAACCAGAAGAGAAAACCCAGTTTTTGGAACAGCACAGTTTCAGTAACTCCTTGGCCACTTACTTGTTGAGTTAGAGGAAACGAATCTTCGTAAACAGACAACAAAAAGATAAGTAATAGCCAGCTTAGACTGTTCTAAAAGGTTGTTCTGTATGCATTTATAATTATATTTAAAATCTTAGACTTTACATTGAAAAGTGAAACCCACAAATCAAAACACTGCTATCTAAGCTAAACACAATTTTTAAAAATGCCATAAATATTCCCTCCTGGTAGATGCAGGACCAAAACCCAATATCTTCAGCTGCACTATATACAAGACAAATAAGTTATTGTTTCCAAGTGGCTTTTTGTTCAAATGGGTCATTTCTCACGTTTCCTTCAGATGTCAAGAAATACCAGCTGCCTGCGTGAGGGAGGGCTTATGACCCCTGAAGCCACGGAGAAGCCCATTTGAGTCTCTCTGCACCTCAATTTCCTCATCTGGAAAATTGGGACATTATTGCTCCTGCTGCTCACTGTCTGCTTTTCAGGGACAACGAGAAGGAGAGAGATTCGCCTATGCGAGGGGCTTTGAGCTTTCTGATTATATCAAGGTCAAAGTTCTGAGAACAGAAATTTCTAAACTACAGGGAAAGAGTGCTTGATCTCTGAAAATGCTGCTTTTGAAATCACAATGCCAATATGATTTCTGCCCAAGGGGATTTTTCCCCCAATTAAAACTACCCAGAAACTGGGGCTCACATTCCTACATATGTACGTATCACTGTTCTGATGGCCAGTGCCACCTGCCGAACCAGAACCCCTCTCCCGCCTGCCCCAAGAGTATGAAAAAGGAAAGGGGTTCCCCAAGACTGGTGAGGATATGCTCAAGAGTGTACCATGTCCAGGTGGGGTATGGCCCTCCCCTGCTAGAGGTCTGAGCAAAGTGTGTGGCTAGCCTAGTGCCTGGGACAAACAGGTGGCGGGTCACCGTCTTGTGATCTCGTCCTGGAGGAGGAGACCTCTGCCCTGCACCACAGCCCGCCCAGCTTCCTGACGAGTGATGCACAGGGAATCAGGGCCCAGGAAATCTGATAAACAAAAGCACCAAAAGAGTGGTTACTGAACAAAAAACACATTTCTAAAACCTCCTTGCAGAAGTATTAAGTAATTCCTTCTTTCAATAGAACTCTGGCTATCTTTGTAAAGAAGGTGTAAGGACCGCACTGAGGCAGAGGACCTGAAGTAAGTCCTGTTCCGGATCACCACTGGGGGAAATGGGCAAGACCTGGACACCACCACTTCCTCTTAGCCTTTGTCTTTCAGATACTGGGAACAACAACCCTGCAGAGACCATGTCATTACTAAAGTTGCTGCAACACGCCTTCTCCACAGAGTCCAATGCCCACCCCCCCCCTTCCTTTTCCCAAGAGCAAAAGGCTAAAAAGAACCTCTCCCAAAATACACCTCTTTCCTCAATTCAATTTCCACAATTCAAACTGCACAGGCTGGCCTCAGGGACAGTAGTGTCATAAGGAAACTTTCTGCATCTCTGGTTCCAGCAAGCCTGTGACAGGTGCTCAGGAGATGCAGACCTGTACGGATTCTTCTCCTTCTGACCCATTTGGTGAACGGAGCCTGGCAGCTACACACACATTCCACGAGTGAACATAGCACCCTTGGCCAGCGCATAGTGTTAGGGGTTTCCACACATGTCAAGGTAACCAGGGCCCCTGTGGTTAGGTAGTGAGCAACCTCCTGTTAGATGGATGTAATCTACAATGTGGATTAATTCAGACAGGGGGTATGTAGGAAGGTTCCCCAATTCCATCTATGAAATTAGGACCTAATTTCAGGGCACTGAGTTATTTTGGCAATACCCATTCCATCAGGACAAGGGCAAATCCAATCTTGCATTCCACTAAAGTCAGAGCTATAAAGATCATCGTTTGTCAACTGGCTAGACTTTCTTAAATTACTCCTGAAGCATAGAGAAAAATCTGAGTGTTCTTTGAATTTTTTTCTCTAGTTCACTACTTTAGCAGTCTCTCTCCAAACTGTGCTGTTTTTGTATTGGTATTTTTCAAAAAAGAGCAATTGAACAAGAAGCTTGTGTATTTTCTACACAAATCTGTGGCCAAATTTTTGGTTAGCAATTAATGTTTCACTTTGAGCTTAAGAAATCCAAAGATTTCCACAGTATACACGCGCAGAAAGCAAATTTCTCAGCAGGGCATGGGCTGTTCCTTCCTTGCACACTGTAAAATATTCTTTTAATAACAGCTCTCTGCTTAGCAGGACTTAACAAGCAACTGTTCTCCTAAGTACTACCTTCAGATCCTTAAGTGTAGGGGAAATATTTTGAAATCTGGCAGATTAAAAAGCTGTCTTAATTCACTTAGAGTTTCATGTCTGCCACATGCAGTTAGGTGGGTTATATAAAAATCTTTAAAAAAAAATCAAATTAGTGTTAAATAAGTACAAAGAAAAGAAATGAAGTCAGACTCAACCTACTCAGGAAATATCGCAGATCCCAAATGAGAAAGCTCTTCATCTTCAATAGTGAAGCCATTACAGTTAACCTGCAGTGAAAAGGGGGGAGAAAGAAAAAACGAGCTAAAGCTTTCCTCAGGATAGGGATCATTTCTTTAATTTTGACTTTTAAAAAAATAACTGGGAAGACATTCTGGTTTAGTGGTTTTAAAACCTTTTGGTCAGGGCATCCTTTGTTCAAAAAAAATTTACTCATCAGTCCCACTTGTAAACAAATAAAAGCAGAACTGGTAGGGTTGACCACCTCCTCATGCACCCCACCTGCACACAGTGGACCCCTGTGGCTGCATGGACTACAGTCTGCATATCGGCAGGGGAAACAGGGTACTCATCTAATCCAAATTATGCCACAGCTTTTTGGTGTGATCTGGAGCTCAAAAAGGAACCACTTAATCCAGTGCCTATCTTAGAAGGTGAGGAAGGTGAGGAAGTACCTTTACTCTTCTAATCTAATTGCTGTCCCTCCCTTTGAGAGGCAGAGGGACCAAGGGTCAGGAGCCAAGAGGATTGAGGCCTTGCCTTTCATGTCTCAGCCAAATCAACCTCTGGCCACTTTCTCATCTTTGAAAAGAAATGTTCAACCAACGTATCCAAGGCAACTCTCACCGTTCTGAAGATCTTAGAATGAGCAGGCTGAAAATGGAGACTCTACATGCCAATTTCCAGATTCTATAAATTCATTCTTTCCACAGATACTTCCTGAGAGGCTCAATGTGCAGGGTACTATGCACAGAAAAAGAAATCACCAAAATCTGAGGCCTCCAAGGACATGTAGTCTCTTGGGAGACAACTCAGTGGATGTTCTTGATACATATCTAAAATTTCAGAGCCAGAAGGGAACTCAGCCTCTTCACTTTCTAGAAGAGGAATCTGAGGTCAGAGAGGAGCACTGGCTGGTCTACAGTCATAAAGTGAGCTGGTGGTAAAGGCCCAGACTCCTGCTTATCCTGTGAGGCCTGCAGGCTGAATGGCTTCACCCCACTCCCTTGCACACCTGCACTGCAACATCTCAGATCAGCAGAAGAGCTTGTAAAAGCAGTATTCACTGAGCATTTATTCCAGGCTAGACACTGCTAGGTACTACAGATCTAACACCTCATAAATCCACAGCATCTCTTGCATTATTATAACAACCCATTTGACAGATGTGAAAAACTGAGGCTGTGTGGGGGTTTTGGTGGCTAAGTGACTTGTTCAAGGACATGAAATAGTAAATGGCATGTTAGGAGTCAGAATTCAGACCAGTCTGACTGCAAAGCCTGGCTTCTTCGCACTCTACCACGTTTCTTCTAACAGCGGTTGGCTTTCTCAAATGTTAATGGAGCACTTTCACTTAAAACTAAAGGGCCACTGGCAAAGGTTTAGAAATGGTGGTACACACTCAAGTAAGGGCAGTGACAGGTTTGACTTATTTACCAAAAGAGAGAGAGGGGTAAAAACGGGAGATGGGAAGGCACTCCAGGTTAGTAAAACAACAGCCTTTGTAGTCCCCAGGGGTTGGGCATTTCTAAGTAGAAGACTTAGCACACTATTTTTTTTAATGTTTATTTTTTATTTATTTATTTTTTTTACATGGACACAACATCTTTATTTTATTTTACATGTGGTGCTGAGGATCGAACCCAATGTCTCATGCGTGCTAGGCGAGCGCTCTACCACTTGAGCCACAACCCCAGCCCCAGCATACTATTTTTTTGTGTGCCAATTCCAAGTATCCTGACCAATTCTGTCATTAGGACATTACTCAATGACCATTACCAATGACTATCAACCAACAATAGTAGAAGTAAATTAGGATTTTAATTCATTCAATAAAATTAATCCATTAGAGTATGAACTATGTGTCTGGCACTTTATTGGCTAGGTACTAAAATGACCTACACAGTCTCACACTGGACATGAGCATGCCTCAGCAGGGTCCGGCACCCACCATGACAACACCTGCTCTCACAATCAGTAAGAGAATTTAGCAAGAATTATCATAACGAATCCAGAGACAGATAGGTTCTAACCACCCTGGATGATGGGATTCTTGCTCCCCTGCTTTTTAATTACCTCCTCTACAGCGAGTCCACAACTCTGGGTTCCTTCAGGCTGGACCATCCTGACCGTCACCCACTTTATTCCCGGCCCTTGCTCCCCTTACTGGGGAAGAATGCGGGTGTTTCTTCATAAGCAGAGGCTCCTGTAAGTTTAAGTGTCATTACTGTTCCTTTCGGGGAGGAGGTGATGGTGTTTAAGCCAAACTGCATAGCAATTTTCCTGCCAGCTTTCCCTCCCTTCTGAGATGTCCCTGGAGAAGAGAAGTGCACTTGCACATTGAGAAAGATGCATGGGCCACAGTCCTTTTTTTCCAAGTCAAATCAGGCGTAAGTGCCTTGCTAAAGCTATTCTCATAATTAGCATTTAGAATAGATGTAGGCTACACACCAAAAATACACTTCCCAACCGTGTATATGTTCCCAGTGATGAAAACACACCTCGATGATGTTGTTGAAGGAGTGCAGTCACCTTTGGCTACCAGCTGCTACTGGGCTGCCACTTAACCCCCAGCAGTCTGCTGTGGGCAGGACTGAGGAAGGGCTTAGGAGCCGGGACAGCAGACATTCAGCAGGCGCTGAAGCACAGGACCAAGGTGGTGTGGGGAGGGAGCTGCACTTCTCAATTTTGCTTGGGATACTGAATGGCCCTTTTCAAATTCACATATGAAAAAAGATGTGTGCATGTTTGTGTGTACACATAGGATCTTAGAATGGATACTGTAATTTGATAAATATAAAGCCTAAAAAGGAATAAATTACTACAGTTTTTTGTGTGTGTGCTTTTCTCTTAGGCACATGAATGTCCTGGATTTTCCAAGTCCAAAGACTGACTCATTTTCACCACGAATATACCTATACTTTTGAGATCAAGTGCTTTCATTGTTATGAAAATACCACTTCAATACAGACAAGTCGTATTAACATGCATGACTATGTTAACAGGAAAAGTAACCTTTTTTCCTAGCTTAAGAGATGATATATTTCATTGCTCTACTTTCTCATATAGGCATATCTCATCAAAAAAAGAAAATCGCAAAATCTAGTTTCTCAAAAAATTTAAGAGATGTCAATTCTTCAACTTTCCACTGTTACCCCAATCCTCCATCTTAGGATGCTTAACAAAATATGGTGTAAATTCAGGATAATGTGAAAATCAGAAAGATTTTTCATTACTTCTATCTTAATGCTCATAACTTCAACTGATTATTTCTTCTATAAGGAATAACCTTTTTTCTGATTATGAGAGTCAAAGAGTTGAAATACATCTACATACACAAAATCTATTAAAATAACTCACTGAACTGTTAACAGTGTTTCTTCAGGACGTGGAAGTGGGTAGAAGTAATGAAAAACCTTTCTTTCTATGTGTAAGGTTTTTTTTTTTTTAATTTTTTAATTAGTTATACTTGACAGTATAATGCATTTATGCACTTTGATATATAACACATAGATGGGATACAATTTCTGAGTGTACCTGTTGTAGAATCACATTGGTCATGCAGTCATATATATATATGTATATATATATACACACACACACACACACACAAACACACAAAGTAATAATGTCTGTTTTGTTCTACTATCCTTCCTTCCTATCCCTACATCCCCTCCCCTCCCCTCCCTTCACTTCTCTCTACCTAATCTAAGGTAACTCTATTCTTCTCTAGTGCCCCCCACCCCATTGTGAATTAGCATCCACATATTAGAGAAAACATTTGGCCTTTGCTTTTTGTGGGAGTGGCTTATTTTGCTTAGCATGATATTTTCCAACTCCATCCATTTACTGGCAAATGCCATAATTTCATTCTTCTTTAAAACTGAGTAATATTTCATTGAATATATATACCACATTTGCTTTATCCGTTTATCCACTGAAGGACACCTAGGTTGGTTCTATAGTTTAGCTATTGTGAATCAAGCTGCTATAAATATTGATGTGGTTGCATTACTGTAGTATGCTGATTTTAAGTTCTTCACGTATAAACTGAGGAGTGGGATAGCTAGGTCATGGTGGTTCCATTCCAAGTTTTCTAAGGAATCTCCATACTGCATTAAATAGTGGTTGTACCAATCTGCAGTCCCACCAGCAATGTATGAATGTATCTTTTCCCCCACATCCTCGCCAACATTTATTGTTGCCTGTATTCTTAATGATTGCCATTCTGACTGGAGTGAGATGAAATCTTAGTGTAGTTTTGATTTGCACTTCTCTAATTGCTAGAGATATTGAACATTTTTTCATATATTTGTTGACTGATTATATTTCTTCTTCTGTGAATTCCTTCTTCAATTCCTTAGCCCATTTACTGATTGGGTTTTTTGTTTTGTGTGTGTGTGTCTGTGTGTGTGTGTGTTAAGTTTTTTGAGTTCTTTATATATCCTAGAGATTAATGCTTTATCAGAGGTGCATGTGGTAAAGATTTTCTCCCAATCTATAGACTCTCTCCTCATATTACTGTTTCCTTTGTTGAGAAGCAGCTTTTTTTTAATTTGAATCCATCCCATTTATAGATTCTTTTTAGTTCTTTTGCTTTAGGGGTCTTGTTAAGGAAGTCAGATCCTAGGAATTGTGCTTTTTAACCTTTTTCTTCTTTGTATTTTTTCAGTTATACATATTCATTGTAGAAAATCCATAAAATTACCCATTGAGAAAAGCAAACACTTCCCACCACCTCAGAAGACAACCAACTGGACTTCCATGCAGTCCTTCCATGCATGTGTGCTTCCATATTACACACATTCCATCCTGCTTTTATATGTCATGCTGTATCATCAACATGTCCCACATCTTCAGGCAGTCTTTAAACACAACTTTAAGAGGCTATGTTACTTCAGTTGGGTGGCTATGCCACAATTTGTTTAATCAAACTCTGACTGCTGGCCCCTTTCCCTTTCTCCTTTTCCTTCCTTCCTTCCTTCCAGTCCTTTCTTCCTTTTGCTTTAAAAGAACCCCATAACAAACAACTTGCAGGTAAATCTCTGACCATATCTCTGACTGTTTCCTTAGTACAGATTCCTGGAAACGGAATTACTGGGTCAAAGGGAACACAGTAGATGTACATTCTAAGACAAAAATGTGTCTGTGCCCCACAGGTGTCACAATACACCTAGAGACTGAAGGTTCTGGCAACAGATGTAGCCACTTGCACCAAAGAACAGCATTCCAGTCCTTCCTTTGTGGGGACATGCAACTAAATCAATTAGGGTCACTCCAGGTGAACTTGGGCTGACTAAATAAAGACACAGACACAGAAAGTGCCTTTTCTTTGGGTTTAGTGACCGCTCCACAGCCGCAGCTCCCACAAGGCGGGGGGGCAGGCAGGCAAGAAAGAGAAAGAACGTGCCTCGGACCTGGTTCTACTGGGAAGGAACCATTCAAATAAGGCAAGGGGTCAGGCTTCAGGGGGTTGAGTCTAGCTTTGTGATGTCTTGCAGGTCAGCCAGTTGACTGACATCTTAGAAGGCCATGCCCATCTTATGTGCTGTGTAGGGACCAAGGGCAGAGCAAGGAAAGGGACGTACAAGGGGTGGTTTCATGGAACATTCTATCCTAAACAAGGCAAAGGGGTAGAATTACAAAGAAATAGGTGAGTATAACAGGACCCCAGTGGGTACCCCTACTCCTGGAGCCACGCCTTATTATCCGAGCTGGGGCAACGCCCAAGTTACTGCGACCTGGCACCACCATGCCAGACTGACTGCAATAATCGTTCAGAGCCCCCTGCTTCAGGACTTAAAGGTGTCTGCATCCAGGACAGCTCCCGACACTCCTTCTATGGGAAGGTTGCCGTCAACGAAATGTCCAGCATGTAGAGGAAAATACAAAGTTATGTGAGGAAGAGAAACCCAATGTAGCAAGTTAAGCCAGGAAGGGCAACCCTTGCAACAACAGGAAGACTGCATCCTGCCAGATTCTGATGGCGGCACCCTTTCTCCTCTTGTCCCAACAATGCCCAAGCTTTAGCCTTTCCAATGGCCTCATGTCCAGGTCTTTAATCACTTCCAAGGTGTTCTTGTCTGGAAGCCTCTCAAATTTGTTTCTCATATCTGATCTTGGAAAACCTGAGCTTCTCTAAACAAGACCCTTGAGCAACCTGCAGCAAAGACTCCATGCACCTGGACGAGTGGGGTTGCCCAGGCATCAGAGAGGGCCTCCCTCTCAGGGCATCTGTAAACCTGTGCTTTATCAGCACATCCTAGGCCAGTGGAGACAAAAGGACATTTTCTATTAGAACAAAAGATTTAAGAAGGGAAAAGTATAACAATGCCAGAATTACACCGCTGAACATGTGCTAGGAACTGGAGCACTGGCAGCTCCTTTGTTTTCATGAACTCTTTGTGAGGCAATGGCAAGGGGGAATGTCCTCTGCTCCCCACTCAGTGAGGGTCAGCACAGAGAGAACCTTGGTCTGCTCAGGTAACCTAGTGAGGCTGTGGCAATGTAGGGACCAGGAGGCCGAGTGCCTTGTTGTTAAGCAGATGCCACCATTCTGTTTTAATTCATCCTTACTGAGTGCATGCTGGGGCCAGGGGCTCAGACAGGGAAAAGCCAAAGCACAGCCTGCGGCCGGCAACCTTACCTGTGCAAAGAGTACTATGAGGCTGCTGTGGTCAGGGAACTCGAGGTGCATGGAATAGAACTGATGGAGAGCAGCAATGTCATTCTGAATCAAATCCTTCTTCTCATTGTCCAGCTTATCCAGATCTGTGGGTAAGAAGCCCATTACTCACCCTAGAGGAAACACTGTATTGCTGGGTTTCCCTACTCTAAATGGCATGAAAGAGAGACAGTAAAACCCAAAATGTTGAGTCCCCAGAGAACATTTTTCTGTATCAGTTGATCTAACTGACAAACCCTAGGGAAAAGCATGGCATTTCTTCCTTCTCTTGCTCTAACAATTGGAAGTCACTCAGGACATGAATTTCAACTGACCATTAGCAATGGGGTCAGGATTAAGGGGTAAAGACTGATAACCAACCTCAGTGTGGTCAAGGGCCCCCAACTAGCCCTGGGACCTGGGCATGGTCAAGCAACTGGACTGCCCTGATTTAATGCCTTTCAGTAAGAACACTGGCTTACAGACTGCAATTCAGCAAAGACCCAAAATCACTTTGCATGCTGGGAGAGCCAGCAGGACATGGCTTGGGATGAAATAATTCATCTGATGAGTTCTTATCTCCCTTTAATAATTTCCTAATAAACCTGTCAACTCAGAGAGAAAAGGTTAAAAGCACTTTTCAAAATAGCACACAAATCAAAATTTAACTGATGATTTTAAAATCACCATCCCTACTAAGAGACCAAGCTATCCCCTTTCTTGCATCAAACCTGTCTAATCCACATTAAATTCATGGCTGAAATAACTGCCTAGCCGGTCACAGACTTACGTGATTCAAACTCCTTCACGGCTAATAATTTCTCTGAAGGTGTTCTCTCTGGATGGATTTTCTAGTAATTGGGGAAGAAATCACAGACGCAGATGTTAACAACCAGTGTAAAAAAGTAGCACTTTCACTTTTACACCAACATGAAGAAAAGCAATAATTTTCAAGGAAGTAAAGAAAGCTACCCAAGGAGCCACCACTTGGGCTCTGAGTGTTTTGCCCAACATCCAAATCCAAAAGGCTCTTTTGAAAAGCTTTCTGAAGTGTCTGCTGTGTTTCCAACACCCTGAGGATACTACGCACACAGTAGGCTCAGAAATGCTTGTTATAGGAAAGAACAGGGCCAGAAAACAACTTTTTAGGGCCCTTACTTAAAAGGACTGAGTCTACAGGCAAACCATCCTATTTATTATTTCTCCTTCTTTAGGAACAAAATCAAGCCCCCCATCCATTTTACACTTTCTTTAAGCATAGGCTAAAATGATCTCAAATTCTGTGTTTCAAAAAGAACACTTTTGGTTGTATCTGTGAGCCCAGATTCACTTTAAACGTGTTGCTGGCTTTGTTCTAGACACCCCAAGAGGAGCTAACAATAGTAAACCCGCTAGGCTTTGAGAACATGAATAAACTTGGTGTTGACAAGAGTTCAAACGCAGAGCTCTGGAGCTGGCCCCAGGCCTCCTCTTTGTAATCTGGCTATTCAGTTTGGGGATACAGGTGGTCTAGCAGGGCGCTCTCACCTCCCTAGTTAACATGTTAAGCTTCCCCTTGGTAGTTTGGTAGCCTGTCTCCCCTAATCCTTTGCAAGCTACTAGAATACAAATGGCCTGGTTTTTTAATCATCAAGGCCTATAGAGATGAAAAGATGGTCAGGTAACTTTTCATTTAATAGACTATTAGTGGTAGTAGTAATTATAATAAAAGTTGAATGAAACTAGTGTAAACTCATCATAGCATTCAGACTCCCCTCCTGGTGTCAAAACATTTCAATAGTTCCTTTTTAGGAGTAGAAATCTTCCATTCACAGGATGCACTTCTGTAAGATTAATAAGTCATCTTGCCTGGGAAACCTTTCATTCAGGAAAGCAGACCAGCTTCTTCTGAATTCTTAACATGACACTATAAATAACACCAGTAAGGCAGAAGACCAGTCTCCTAAGCCTCTGAAGATACACACAATTTGATACCATCTGATGGCTTATTTACCCTGAACCTCACTCAGCCTGTCACACCCATTTCCCTGTACCCATTTTATCTACCATCTACTCTGCATAAATTTAAAGGCAACTGTTCTTGAGGATCCAAAAGTTAGCCCCCTCCAGGGAAAATACTTCTGATTTTCTGGTCTCAGTCCGTGGCATCCCTTGAATGTTTCTGGTTACTCTGATCAGCAATGTGGCCTTTTGGTAGCACATGACCCAAGCTGAACATAGTGTTCTGTTTATACACCCGGGATGCTAGCCTGGGCACAGATATATGCTAGCTGCTGCACTCACACTTGGTTTAGACTAAAAAATATAGACAGATTTTAAGCAAGGGTGGGTGCTAGAAGGTATATGGAAAAAAGGGGTGGATAAAATTTTTAGCCTTCAAAGATTAACACAGAGGCCTTGCTACCAACTTCTCCATCAACACAGAAAAAAAGCCTTCCACGGACATATGCCTCCTGGACTTCACACCACCTACTGCAATGGCCACAGGGACGAGTCAGTTCTATGGTGCTTCCCCATCCTCAGTTTGGGCCGCTGGAGATCATGTGTTCAATGATCCTACAGGTTGTGGTGTGCTCTGAATCCCTGCTTATGCACAGAAAAGAAAATAAGGAGACAGCAAAGAGCAGAAAGGAAAAGGGGACAGGCTGTGTTTTCCATGTCAGAAAGGAAAGAGGGAAAATCTCAAAGTTTCTCCAATTGGTCTGGTTCCTGAGGAAGCTCTAGTAATTATTTTCAGTCAGGTTTATCACGTTTTTCTATATAAACTGGTCTCAAAGAAAACCTGGAATTTAATAGCCATGGCTACACTTCTGGTCTGGGTTAAGGATACCCTAACTACCCAGGGCAGACAACAAACCAAGCTCGAGCCTGCAGTGTTCCTCCCACTCTTCTAGGTGGACATGACAAGAACAGCGTCCTTGAATGTTCAACAGGATATCATCACCATAGGTCAGTGTCTCATTTTTCTGACCTCTGAGGAAAAATAAATAAATACCTTAAACATTGATTGCCCTATTTCCTCACCTGTTTGGCCAGAATCCTTGCTGTTAGCCTCACAGTCTCTGAGGGATTCCAGTTTTCCCCAAAAACAACCATGGGAGAACACTCCAGCTTGTGCATGGGCCAATCTTCTTTCTGGGAAGATTTTTAAAAATTATTAAAACACACACAAGTAGTAGGAAAAAGTATGAGAAAAGAGGATGCAATAAGTGCCCGTTGCTAAGGTCAAGTGAAATGTTTCCTTTGGGACAACATGAGGATGGTCACAATGCCAGAGATCAACAACATCTTTTAAGATAGCTATGAAAGCGTAACCTGGACACAACTTGGCCAGGGTTGCTGGGATGAGACGACTTGCTTTGTGCTTTTTTTTTTTTTTTTTTTTTTTAAATATTTATTTACTTTAGTTGTACACAATGCAATGCATTTATGTTTACGTGGTGCTGAGGATCGAACCCGGGCCACGCACGTGCAAGGCGAGCGCTCTGCCGCTGAGCCACAACCCCAGCCCCTTGCTTTGTGCTTTTACACCGAGCACTCCATGCCGTTCTACAGACCTTTGTAATTCCAAACAACACAAACACATGAGGATGCAGACTCCTCAGACTTACTTAATTTTTCAAAAATAACTTTTTCCTTTTTGTCACATCTTGAAGGTTTTGTGCCCTGATAAAGTGATAAAGGGTCAGCTCTCCCTCCTGGAAGGGTGGAGATGCTGTCCACCGTGGTGGGGAAGGTGGAGGGAGAGGAAGAACACAATGGTGTTTTGAAGGCCAGAAGAAGGAAAGTACTTTGAGGACAAGGGAGTAAATGATGGCATAGAAGCTGCTGATGACTGGAAACTGATCAGGAATCATGGAGGCCATGGTTGGCTTTGATTCACACACACACACACACACACACACACACACACACACACATGCACGCACGCGCATGCAAACCCAGCTTTGGAAGAGCAATGAGCTGCCAGGAATGGATTCAGGAGAGGGTAGAAGGATACGTGGAAAGTGGGAGAAGTAGAGTAAAGGTTTACAGGGATAAAGGACTGAGGGGAAATTTCTTTTTGGAAGGGAAATGTCATAGTTTCTGCATGGGAGCCCTCAGAACTCTCTTGTTCAGGGAACTAAGTACCTGTCCTGTTCTGCCCTCAGCTTTCCTGGGCTCAGAAAATGGCAAGTGCTTTCTTTCAGATGCCAGCATCAAAACCTGGAGCCATCCTGGCTGTGATGTTCTCACCACACCCCACACTGAACTCTGGCAATCCTGTCTCTGCCCTAAGAAAACATGCAGACTCTGATCTCTTCTGGCCACGTGCCTCACCACCAGGGAGCAGCTCCAACATCTCTCACCAAGGTCATGCCATTGCCTTCTCTCTAGATGCCCATTTCTGCCCTTGGCCCTCAGAGACCGTGCTCAAGAGAGCAGCCAGGGGATCCTGTTAAACAAACTCAGGTCATGCCAGTCCTCAGCGCAGAACATTCTAATGGCTTCTCATCTCAGGAACAGGCAAAGTACTAGAGATGAACTGCAAGCCACAGGGGATAGGAGTGCCTGATATTCCACCATCACCTCCTGCCACGTACTCCCCTGCCTGCCTCTCCACAAGGACGCTGGCCACGGCCGTGCTCTTGCCTTGGGCCCTTTGCACTTGCACTGTCTAGCACTGGCTTCTCCTAGCTCCCCACATGGCTCTCTCCTTCCTCCCCTTCCACATCCTGCTCAGGTCACCTTCTCAAGACAGCTACCATGACCACTCAGTCAAAAACAGCCCTTTCCCCCTCACTCCCTTTCCTTGTTTCCTGCTAATTCTTATGCTTCTCTCCACCTAATATATTATATTTAATATATTAGGCACTCAACAGAGTTGTTGAATGAAGACATCCCCTGTCCCCTTCCCTCTACCCCAATCCTGAAAAGGGAGGACACAATATCCCTAATGATGTAGCACAGTACCTGGCACAACCCCATGGCCCAAGTTCTGCACCAAGAAGTTCTGCAGAGTTAAATAACACCATGCCAAATATAACTGGGAGCAGGGAGAGAAAGAAATTACAAGATATGCACAAGGGAGCAGAGGATCTGTTTTTAGCCAAAGTCTAAAACGAGTGCATAGTGATGAGGTGAAGAAGTGGGGACAGGTGGGTCCAGCTCCGGACAAGTCTAAGCAGCTCTCTCCCCAGCAGCAAAGCAGACAGGAAAAGACAAAAAAGATATCTGAACACCTGAACAAAATGAAGATCACCAGCAGGGACAGAAGAATAATTAACAAGTGCCCACTAGGACCCCAGGAACTCTAAGGAAAGTTCAACTTAAGATCTCTGTCTTTGATGGACCTTTAAGCTGTTGGTTTTCTGAATTCTCGGTTGTGCTTTGGTTGTTTACAATGACGAACTCCTGGGAGAAAGATGTTAAGTATTAACATTTATTAATATATAATTTATTATGTATTAACAATTAACATTAAGGTCTATATAAATAGTATATAATATTGATGTTTATGGAGTAAATGTCCTCAAGGGAAAGAATTTAACCACTACAAATGTTCTGGGAGGAAAGTATAGTCCTGGGAAGCAGGAGGGACACTGGCCTGTGATGTGGAGACCTGCCTGCATTCTTCTTCACTCTGCAGCAAAGCAGCTATGTGATGCCGCAGACCTCTTAATCCCTTTGCACCTGACTCCTTGCCTGTAAATAACATGATCCCCAAGTTACTTAACAGGTCCAGAATCCTAAGTCTATGATTTTACACCTTCCAACAATGATAATTAGATACAAAGCTTGAAGACTACTAACAAATGTAGGACCTTCAAACTGGGATAATCAGGCATTCACGCAAACACTAGGGTCCTTGTGAGAATCCCATCAACCAATCCAGGAGAAGCACAGGGTCCCCTGGCACACAGCACACTCTTAACAAAGGCTGGTAACTGCTCACTTATTGGTTCATTTAGTCATTCAACAAGTCTGCCACAGACATTAAAGGCAGGCCTGGGAAGTTTTTTACTTCAAGCAGTTTATGACCATGTCAGAACACAAGGTAAAAATAAGAGCACCTATAATTAGATGCAGTCCCACGTACAGCAGTTAAATCAGATAGCTGGATAAACTCCAGGACATGCAGAATCACACAAGTTTCACCAAGGGAGATTTATCATAATAATAATGTCTCACTTTCTTTTTTGAAGGTGATGAGAGATATGGATTGAAGGAAGAACGATAAGATATATCACAATGGCAATGCTCAGCTCTAATTCTAGAGAAAAAAAGAAAGAATCCCTGAATGCTAGGGATTGAGCCCAGGGCTTCATGCACACTAGGCAAGTATTCAATCACTGAGTCACACCCCCAGTCCCCTATTTTGAGTATATTCTGAAACACTCTATTTTACTACAGAGTCCACATATCTTAGAAAATGTGACAGAAGCAACTTGCCCTAATTTTGCCCGTAAGAAACCGTAAGCAACTACATTGGGCAAAACGGAGGGGTGGGGGGGGGGGGGGAGTAACCAGATGAATACAAATGGATTATATTCTTTAACAGTTTTGTTTTTAATATTGGCAGTTTTGTTGTATACATTGATTTTGCTATTCTTTATACTTTTAAAAACATTTTTTCAGTTTTTCTAATTATTTTTTTTTCAAAATTCAAGCTATTACTTCTGCCCTGATAGTAATCCTTGCAAAATTTTATGTAAACTAGGATCCATTTTTCAAAAAAAGGAATATACATGCACAAAGAGGATTCAGAAAGACATGTAACAAAGTAGATGTCACTAGTGATTTTTCTCTTAAGGAATAAGATACTTGTTCTATTCTTTTAGACTGTACTTTTCTGATTTTTCTATAATGAGCACAGATTGGTGATGTAACAAACTGAATAAACCAAATTGAGACAAGGCACTTTTTTGTAATGATGGTTCTTTCTAAACTTCTAACTCATTTGCAGCCAAGATGGTAAGTGCTATGCACAACTTTCATTTCTCTGCATGGACAAAAATGCTTTAATATGCATAAAGAGTTGCAAAATTGTTTCATGGTGCACAAGCATTTCCATCACTAGAAGAAAAGAAAAAGAGTACTACAGGATTCACTTTTCTGCTGAGCAAATGGCACTGCCTTCCTGGATAAGGCAACCCAACTGTCATTGTGAAACCCCTTTTCAAACTCTTTAACATTCAGTGTTTTTATTGTTCTAATGAAACTGTCAAAACAATCAGCCTTGTACATGTGCATATGTGATTTCTTAAAATGTGGACTACCAAGAAAATGTCACAGGACTTCTGCTTTCCATTACTGTTATCTTCAGGAGAAACAGTGGAAAAAGGGTCAGGTGTACAGTGGCCATCTTGCAGGAAGATGACCACTGCTGCGAAGCCATCACTAGGACCTGAACTTGGCTTTGTACTCCCAGAGTGATGAGACTTCCTCAGTCATTCACACACATTTCTTCCTATTGGTGATGTTATACATTAGAAAAAAAGAGTGGGCCCAGTTTAGGATGCTACCTATAGCTGGGTTAAGAGCTCAACCAGGACCAGCAGTAGGACTCTGTCCTATTCGCTAATCACACATGACAGTAACATGGGCCAACAAGCAATGATCAGACATTTCCTACATTTCCATAAATTTCCTACATCTTTCTTCACATTTTTAAAATCCTGTCCCTATAAGGACATGCCCCTTCCTGTGTTCAAAAGCACACTCATAGCCCCATCACTTTCATTTACAAAACACAAGAAAGTTACTTTATATTTAAGGTAAAGAAATATTCTTCAGAAACCAGGCATGGTGGCTCATACCTTTAATCCCAGTGACTCAGGAGGCTGAGAAAGGAAGATCGCAAGTTTGTGGCCAGCCTCAGCAACTCAGCAAGACTCTATCTCAAAATAAAAAATAAAAAGGGCTGGGAATATAGCTCAGTGGTAAAGTGCTGGGTTCAATCAATAGCACCAAAAAAGGAAAGAAAGAAAGAAAGAAAGAAAGAAAGAAAGAAAGAAAGAAAGAAAGAAAGAAAGAAAGAAAGGAAGGAAGGAAGGAAGATTGATTCTCCAGATTGTTCTACTGCACAATGATTACCTTATATAAAAATTTCCTAAAACCATTCTCTTGAATGTGTCATGGTACAACTCAATGAACAAGTCTGAGTGAACAGTATTATGTAGCTTTCCAGAATATTTATAAAAATATAATAATTCATTAAAACACACAGGTTGTAAAATAATAGCCTACCTAAAAAGCAATTTGTGTGTCTTCTATATTTCTTCCCATTACGTTTCTACACATCACTAGTTGAACCTTCCCTCTGGTACCATTTGACCGAGTCAAGTGGCTCAGAGGGAAGTAAACCACCATCCAACCAGGCCGAACCAAGTGCAGCAAACGATGCAAAGTCCTAAGCCTTGTGGACAGAATGGAGGCCCAGGAGCATGTACACAGCAACAGGAGTCCCTAAAGTGCCTCGTTCTGAGGAAAAGGAAACCCAAAGCAGGATGGTGGCTTGGCATTCTTGGGAAGGTTCACCAAGACAACAGCAATAGACAGGCTCTTCCCTTTCACGCCCTCCTCTCTTTCTTTGATGTGTCCTCTGACAGAGCCTGCTGTCCAAGTGGTCCCCAGTACTCCCACGCACATGCCTGTGAAGTGGGGAGAGCCATCCCCTAGTGGTGTGTGAGGTCCTGCTGACCTTGGGTGGGTCAGCCAACCACCTCTGACTCTCAGTAGTGTTCTCATCTAATGTTGGGTTGAACAGCACGACCACCGTCCAGGCCCACATCTGCTATGTGGTACTGGCTGCCTGCAGACTCCAGGTGGCAGGGCTGCCTTGGAAGAAGGGCCCCTATATAGCAGCAGTGCCGTGCTCTCTCAAGCAGAGAACCCCTCACATTAACCTCACCGCTGCTCTGATCTAGGACCATGCTTTTTTTTTTTTAATATTTATTTATTTGCTCTAATTGTACACAATGCGTTTACGTGGTGCTGAGGATCGAACCAGGGCCGCGCACGTGCTAGGCGAGCGCTCTACCGCTGAGCCACAACCCCAGCCCCTAGGACCATGCTTTTTATCCTTCAGTAGCACCTCCTCTTTGATCCCATCCAAGTTTCCCTTAAGTTGAACCCTGAATATATTTTCTTCAATACAAATGCCCCAGATTCCTAATGACTTCCTGAATGAAGTCTTGGCACCTCCCTCCATTTCTAGGCACTTACTTTTACTCAGTCTTTATGCCCATTCTACTTCATGATAATTCACTGCCTGCACTTACTTTGCCTGCACTTACTTAGCTCTTTATTACTAAAGGCTGAAAACCCTAATGGCCATTAGCCCCTTCCTTCAGCAGTGGGCGACAGATGAAATGAAAACGAAACAAGGCAAACTCAGGCTTCCACCTCTGGAAATGAGATGGTAGGAGCTATGTCACTGCTTGTCACTCAAGAGGGTACCCTGGTCACTAGACACTTAACTGAAGCACAGAAAAACAGAATTGCAAAAGCACTGCCTAGGGTTCAGGATGTTTTTGCCCAGGAACTGAGGGTCTGTCTCAGCCTGCCACCTTTGAACATTACAATCCTGAAACTCTCCTGTCCATCCTGGGGCTCTCAGCTACTCAAGCACTTGCCTCATTATGATGTGACCACCTCAGTTTATCCTCGAGGGAGAATGCACCAACTGTCAAGTGCTCACCATACCGGTTAGAGGACTTGGGTACTGAGCCTCCCCCAAGGGATGGCCCCCACATTGCAAGCTCACAGATGAGGCTTCTGAGCTTGCAAATCTGGAAGACTAAGTCTTGGAGGATCATAATGGGCACTTTGAAATCCCAACTTGGACCATGATAATTCATCAAAATACTGCCACCTAGAGAGGCCTAACAGAATATAGCTTAAGAGCGTGCCCTGGAGACCCACAGGTATGGCTGCATGTCACACATTCTGTGGTTCTGTGTTAATGATCTGTTCTCAGTTACTCAGAGAAGTGAAGGCTCATTTTGTAATAAGCATTATGCACCTAATGTATACCGTTACTGCCTTCAAGTTCTTACAGGTAGCCATTCTCTTAGGTTTAAAAAAAAAAAAACAAGCCCCTTATATAAAAAAGTATGCTGTTTATCCTTTGCATAAAGCTAAGCCTCAGTCCAGACTGAATTATACAAATTCAACCTTACATCATTATTTATAATAACCCCTTACATCTGTTCAGAGTATCACAATTTATATAGAATTTTTATTTCTATCACATCACTTGATCCCTACAAGTCATCAAGATGGGCACCATTTATATGAAGAAACAGTCACACCATGAATTTTCCAGGGATTGCTGGTCTCTACAATACTGAGGCAGTGTCAACATGAAGCCCCCTATCCACAGCCAATAGAGCAAAGTAAGATTTCTTCTCTTCACTAGAAGGCTCTCCCCAAAACTCAACTACAAGCCTCATTTCTATTTTCACTGTCCAGGGTGGCCGCCTCAGGAAGCCTGCCATGGCTGAGACAGGTGAAGGGACTTTGCCCCAGTCTTAAGAGCCAAGGGACTCTGCGTTTTCCAAGCCTGTATGTGCTTCACTCTGGCAAGGGGCTACTGTCATTGGAGCTCTGCCGTTAGATGAGCCACCAGGGCTTAGCAATCTCTCCCTCTGCTAAGTAATGCTCTCTGAGGCCTTCAGAGGCCAAAAAGCATAGGGAGGTGAAAAGGTAAAATTAAACTAGTGGGTAATCAGGGTAGAGTAGAAGGAGGGACTGGGGAGGTATACAGGTGGATGACTCTGGGTATAGAAAGAACAACAATAAAGAGGTACAGATAGCAGAAATCTTCCCTGTTACTTAGAGCCACTCTTTAATAGCACTGACCTTTTCCAAGGTGGAGTAAAAGGTTCCCTTTTTTAAAAAGTTCAGGAGGGTCAGATAAGAAATTCCCAATGCATACTAGCACATAAAAGACTAAAAAAAGATTTTGAAGTAATTAAAGAGACCAAGACCCCCAAACTTTCTTAGCCCTTCAAAAAGCCTGCCAAGGCTTTCTCCAACATCCTCATTTACCTTCCCAATCTGTCATGTGGGGCTTATGCGTCTGACCCAGCCTCTAGAACCCAAGGCCCTGGCTGCTTCCCAGCCACTGGCCTGGTACAAGTTCACGGTGGTCAACAAGTTCACGGTGGTCACTCTTTGCCTAATCAAAGGCTGTGCTTGGCCTACAACAGTTGAGGGTGAGGGAGGCTGCTGTGGGGATTTCTGATTCAGGTTTGCTTGTTTGTTTTCCTTTAGGTACTGAGGATTGAACCCAAGGGTGCTGTACCACACAGCTATATCCCCAGCCCTTTTTCTTTTTTTGATATAGCATCTCCCTAAATTGCCCAGACTGGCCTCAAACTTGTGACTGCTGCCTTGGCTTCCAAAGTGGCTGGAATTATAGACATGCACCACAATGCCCAACTCACTCTAGGGATTTCTAAAATTATAGACCCATGGCAACAAAATGTAACTTTTAAAGACAGCATTTTAACATTTTCCATTTGTCATCTCTGCATTTTCCATGTGTTGCTGGCATCCTTGGGGGCAAACCATCGACCTTGGTTTTATACCTATTTGTACCTAATATCGTTTTCCTTGTGTCCTTCCCATTTTCCTACACCTCCTTTTCTGTCTTGCAGGCTTGTCACTGGCTGCCTGTTAGTCCAGGGACAGCACACACACAATGTGTCCTCTGGCTTCTGCAGAATGCCATGACAAGGAAGAGGACACACTGGGGACCTGATCTGCAGAGGAAATAAGGCCCTCCTTGCCAGCTGGCCCAGCACCTACCTGACATTCCACATTGCAGTAAAATGCCTGCTTGCATCTTCCACATTTCGACAATCCTTCTTTCCTTAAAAACAGAAAGGGTACTGTAGTGGCAAGAGACACAGAGACAAGAAGCAGCACATTTGATCATGCAATAACAGGGCCATCTGGTCACAATACAGAGCCAAGATTCACCTTACCTGACTCTCCCCTGGTAAATGGCATTTTTCCAAAGGAGACTGTGACCAGATTCAGCCCCCCTGGAGGAATGAGTTGGTCAAAGAATACATGCACATCACCGAGCCCTGCCAGCATGAAGGGCACCATCCAAAGAGATGAAGAACCATGCTCTGACTCAGCAACCCTGACCTGGGACACACCACCACCTGCACTGTGACTCAGCTTTGGGAGAAGTCAAATTCTCTTATATCCTGACTGTTTCATCTACTAAGTAGGCAAAAAAATAAACAAATATTGTTGCAGGTTTGACCTCATGGAGTGTTTGCGGGGCATCTACACTGGGGAAAAAAACATCATGTGAGGAACAACACTCTATCTAGAGAGAATAGACAATATGAATGTAGAATTCAGTGTGCCCTGTGATCCACGAGCTGTCCAGAAAGCTAAGTTTAAAAATAACACAACTTAGCAAGCAGGAGACACATTCTTGATCCAATATTATTGGATCTGACTGGTTTACACACCCACCTTGCCAGTGTACAATTTAGTGATTCTGCTTCCTCTTCATAACTAGGTCAATTTGGCCTCTTTCTTGCTATAGTATTTTCCTGCTTTCCCCTAAAGGACAAGAGTGTGGCTTCCCAAATGTTAGACACTAGTATGTGTGTTGCATGAGATAAACCAAAGTTCTTGCAAAAAACTGTGAAGGCACTGAATTAAACCGCATACTACAAAAAAAAAAAAAAAAAAAAAAAAGACAGAAAGAAAAAAAAACAAACCTTCTTTGTAAAGTGAGGAATAGCCACATTACTCAAGTCAGAGGTTGATCTGAAAACCCTGCTAATTATTACCGTGGAGAGGCTGACACCATCAGGGCCATTTTTTTTTTTTTTTTTTTTTTTAACCAGGGATTGAACTCAGGGGCACTCGATCACTGGGCCACATCCCCAGCCCTTTTTTGTATTTTCTTTAGAGACAGGGTCTCATTGAGTTGCTAAGTGCCATTTTTGCTGCTGTAAGGGGTGCTACAATCCTGTTCCTCCTCTGCAGCCCAGCAGAGCTGACACCAAGAGAGGGTGCATGCAGGGGCTGAAGTTTTATAATACAGATGTATACATTCCATGCAGCAAGTCTTCCGCTGCTTCTTGTCAGCCAGCGGTAGTCACCACACACCTCCCACAAATGGAGAAAGTGATCCAAAATTGCTACTGTTGGAACTAAACAGACTGCCTTGCAGCTTCCATGACAGCACTTAGATTTCAAGAAGCAGACTGAAAAATGTGTGGGAGGAAAACACATCTTGGGGATGAGGCATAAATAAATATTCCAAGTTTACACATCTTAATAGTTCAAAAAGGAGCCCACTAATTTAGCTAACTGCATTCTCTGGCCCTAAAATATCTCAAGATTACTCTGAAGGGATTCAAACTCTGACTCTTGTATCTTGTAATATAAAGGAAATGAGATGCATGGTAGCTGCCTGCTTGCATTTTACACCAAGGCAGAAAAGGTCAGAAAGTACTCTCAGAAACAACTGTGAAGCGACACTTCAGCATGACACTTCAGCATGTGCCAGGTGCTGAGGACTAGGAAGAGATGCCAAGGGGCTGGAAAGAGAAGATGAGCCAGGCCAGGAAGGGAGCTTTCAAAATTCCTTCCAAAAAGAGTTAAGTCAGGAAATGGATAATAGATAGGGAGATGCCACCCCATAAAAATGTCAATCAGAATAAGTCATTTTTAAAACTTATTTTTATCTTTGTAGGAATACAGGTCAGAGAACTTTTTAAGAATTTTGTTGAAGCTATTAAA
This sequence comes from Tamias sibiricus, assembly GCA_025594165.1. Classification (NCBI taxonomy): domain Eukaryota; kingdom Metazoa; phylum Chordata; class Mammalia; order Rodentia; family Sciuridae; genus Tamias; species Tamias sibiricus. Next base: position 46,680,592 of record CM046669.1, on the reverse strand, counting down.
TTCCTCCAACAACTCACCTTCTCTTTTTACCCACCCATCCCCCCCAAAAAACAAAAATTTTTGTAAAATTTCAGGGGCTCATGAACCACATAAAACCCTGCTACAGACCGCCAAATACTGAAAACAAAGTTAAGACTATAATGTCAAAGAACTAGGAAATTATCACATTTTAAAATATATTTACTAGCTCTGCAACATACAGTAAAAGCAAGGATTATACAGGTCTTCTTGCACAGAAGCCAGCAGTAAAGTAAACCAAGGCTTGTTTTCAGCCTCAACGTAACATCCCAGGGAGAGAAAAAGCCATGGGGCTCCAGAGAGCCAGGAAAGAACTCTAGTGGGATTTCATCAAAATAATCCATCTCCCAAAGGCTGGCCTCAGTGGACCAGCTAGCTACCAAGTCCACAAGCCACAAACAAGAAAGAGCAGGAGGAAAAAAGCTAACTCTTCAGTGCTGGCAATCCACTACATATATTCTGTGTTCTCACTGTGGTTCTCAGTTGGGGGTCTGCACACTGCTGGGCTCTCAGAGACCCTTTCAAGGAACTGATGAGGTCAGTGAGGTCAAACTGTTCTCAAAATACCACCATGACATTACATGTTCCTTTCCCCCACTGTCTTGACATTTTGCACTGCAGAAGTTTTAAGGTGTTCAGAGGCCTAGAGAGTATTTGAGGACCCTTAGCACAAGTTTAAGCAATGGCACAAAGCCAGTTTCACTGAAGAATGTCCTGATAGCAGTAATAAATATTACTTTTATTTATTTATTTTGGTACTGGAGATTGAACTGAGGGGTACTTGACCCCTGAGCCACATCCCCAGCCCTATTTTATATTTTATTTAGAGACAGGGTCTCACTGAGTTCTTAGTGCATTGTTTTTGCTGAGGCTGGCTTTGAACTCGCGATCCTCCTGCCTCAGCCTCCCGAGCTGCTGGGATTATAGGTGTTCTCCACCATGCCTAGATGAATATTACTTTTATTAAATCTCCATTTGGGTCTCTTTTTGATATTCCACAACAAACGGGAAGGGAAGAATGCAGAAAGGACTTCCGTCTCTTGCTGAAAGCTAGCACTGTAAACTGGACTAGCCACTCTTCCTGGAATGCCTGTCCTGCCCCCAGACTTAAAGCAGCTGGCAGATACGTTATTGAAAAAAATGAAGTGAGCCCATCATTTTCAGGAAAACAGTATTTGCTGCCAATGGTAAATGTGAACTTTTCAGCAAAAATCAGAATATTGGAAACCATGTATCTGCCACTCAGAGCTTGACAATTTCTTAGCACTTAACACTCTCCAGGTGAAACTGGTGTTAATATTAACTATGAATATTAACTAAGGGCCATGCATAGTGGTGCATGCCTGTAATTCCAATAGCTCAGGAAGCTGAAGCAGGAGGGTCATGAATTCAAAGCCAACCTCAACAACTCAGCTAGACTCTAAGCAACTCACTGAGACTCTGTCTCTAAATAAAATATTTAAAAAGGGCTGGATGTGGTTCAGTGATTAAGCTCTCCTGGGGTTCAATCTGTGGTACCAAAAATTTTTTTTCTTAACTACTATGATTTTTTAATATGATTTGATGAACTGATTCAACTTTTGGACAATCTGTATCACTTGAACTCATACTTTCCAAGTGGTCAATTATGATGTTTTAAAGGTTAGAAGCGGCTAAGAGGATCATTCAAAGTGCAAGGTAAATCAATGGATTTTAATATAACAGAGTATACAAAGTTCACCGACATGACTTCAGATGGCACATTACAACTAATCATCAAGATATCACTAAATGAGTTTTAATGTTGAATCAAAGAACATCCACATTTAACCAAAAAGGTTATTGAAATAGTGTTCCCTTTCCTACCTATGTAAAACTTTATTTTTACCACATATTCCAATCAAAACAATATAACAACAAAGACTGAATTCAGAAGGATATCTGAAAATCCAATTGTTTTCTATAAACCCAGACATTACAGAGATGTGCAGCAATGTAAAACAATACCACTATTCTCACTAATTATTTTATTTTGGAAAATATTTCTCATAAAAGAACCTATGGTAGCCGGGCGCGGGTGGCGCATGCCTGTAATCCCAGCACTTTGGGAGGCTGAGGCAGGAGGATCTCGAGTTCAAAGCCAGCCTCAGCAATGGCGAGGCACTTAGTAACTCAATGAGACCCTGCTTCTAATAAAATACAAAAAAGGGCTGGGGATGTGGCCCAGTGGTCAAGTGCCCCTGAGTTCAATCCCGGTACAAAAAAAAAAAAAAAAAACAAACAAAGAACCTATGGTAACAGTAATTCATTTTAAAATGAATACAATAATTTTTTGTTTTAATTTCAAATATGATAAATATTAATAGACATAATCCATATTAACAAAAGCCCTTTGGGGTTCTCAATTTTCAAAAGCACAGAGGTGGGCTGGGGCTGCAGCTCAGTGGCAGAGCACTTGCCTAACATGTGTGTGGCACTGGGTTCGATTCTTAGCACCACATAAAAATAAATAAATAAAAGGCATGCTGTCCATCAGCAAATATAAAAAAAAAAAAAAAATTAAAAAAACCCATGGAGGTCCTGAGACCAAAAAGTTTGAAGACTGTGAATCTTCAAAGAAGTTATTATGATCCCTATTTTTGAAAGAAAGATGATAAGGACCGTAAAGATGAAATAACTAACTTGGTCAGCAAGTAGAAATGAATTCATACATTTTGTTCATCATGTAAAAACAGTCTTTCATGAGGACAACTGTCCAGGAGAATAGCCAATATGACACAGAAGTAATCTGGGTTCTGGATAAACTAATAGCAATAACAAAACACAGGAGAGACATTCTTTTCCCTGTTTTGCATAATGTCCCAGCTCCAAAGGTATCCCATCAGTGTCACTTCACTTCAGAGATGTAATGGGGTGGGGGGTAGAGGGAATACAGAATCGGTTTTCAAAATGATATCTGGGGAGGGAGCATCCCCACAAAGAGGGTATCTCAACCAAAGGTGACAGAGGAATCAATTTAACTTGAAGCAGACTGGAAGAAAACTAAGGACTGGTGCATTTTCTGTACAACGAAGGTGCCTCCCTCTTACCTACCATGGGAAACGTTCCTCAGGCAAGAACTGGGAGAGTCCAATTTGGATGTGTCCTCTAGAAACCTGGTGATACAGCTCTGGGTTCCCCATGAAACACTGAAAAAGCTTTGCCTGGCTTCAGGGCTGATTTTACCACATGCATCTCCCTGTGCCAACTTCCTGCTTCTGTGTTACTTTTCTTAATACAGAACCTCCTGAGCCAGCCTTCAGAGCAGAGAAATAGAAAAGTCAAGTTTTGATAGCTGCTGTGACTGATAATGAATAAGAATCTACTTTGATCTATTTTGGTTTGTGTACTCTATATGCAGTGGGGTGGGCATAGGGTAGGGATCTCTGTTTGAATTATCCAGACAAGTGCTTCAGTTCTTTCCACAGCTAGGGAGAGACTCTTTTTAAAAGTCTCATGGCTGAAACTCAAACTAAAATTTGCTGAGCTGGGATCTGCACTGTGAGGGTGTATGTACTTGGGAGAAAAAGAGAAAGAGCAAGACTGAGAGTGTCTGACTTGCTGACTGAGGAATTCTAGACTGAGGAAGAGAGAAACCTCATCTGAGCTATCCATTTTCACAGTAGGAATATACAAGACATTTGCAATAAACTGGGTACCTACAGAAGACACAGTTGAGAAACTTATAATTTCAATGTAACCTAATCTGAACTGTCTAGGAGGTTTGGGAAAAGGCCTTGCCAAACAAAGAAAACAAAATTTCCCTAAAAATAAACAACTGAAAAACCCTGAAAGGGATGGAACAAAAAGAAAAGCACAGAGTGGGTCATTGCTGACCTCTCATGCTGTTCTAGGCTTTAGCTGTGGGGGAAGGACCCATCCATTCTGTGGGTGGGGCCCAGGTGCTGGGCTTCTTAAGCTCCCAGGAGATTCTGATGTGCTCCCAGAATGCACAACCACCAACCCAACGGTAATGCACTGGAGGGCTGTCTTGTGTACCACACACAGTATCCTGTTGAAGCACTCTGCAAGCAGACCATCTTTAGTATGACTCTTCTTAAGAACAAAAGGTTGGATGCCTTAGGTTGTTCACTTACCTTGACAAGTGTACAGGTAAGAATAGCCACCACTGTGCTTTCTAACCATGATAAGAAGTACTTTAAGAGCCAGGTGCAAGTTTCAAGAAAGAAAGCCTCATTTTCCTTTCCCCTTCTTCCTAGTCCCACTTCACAATTTAGGGTGGATCTGATGACTTAGTCTTCCCACCTGCCTATCTCAAATCCTTTTCCCTTCCTGGTACTTGAGGTGCTATGTGATCATGGGCAAGTTAATAATCCTTTTGAACCTCAGTTTCTCCCACTGTAAAGTAAAGGTATAGTTTTGTACCATGCAGGTTTGCTATGGAGATAAAATGAGAAAATAGAAGCAGAGTGTTTAATACATTGCTGGGACCACCGTAAATATTCAATAAATGTTGAGTACTACTGCACTTTTAATTAGTCTTCTTTGTGCTTTTTGTTTTTTTTAAAATAATGTCAATCGCTGAAATACCTTCAGTACAATCTCACTCAGACTCAGGGCTAGAGGATTTGTTTCTGAAGCCTTTGTTTTATGGGCAAATGTCTACCCTGCTGCGAATAGAAGGGCTCTTTGAACTTACGAAATGGCTTTATCCACAAAGAGGAAAAAGAAATGTTACAGAAAAATGCAAGTATTTGATTATTAGTGACTGGAACATAACTTAGAAGACACGCTCCTGTCATTTTCTACTGGAGGAGACACACAGTGATTAATTTCCTTGCTTTAAAAAATCGGAAGCCACGAAGATCAACAAGTTAGAAATGTAATTAACAACTCCTGCTAGTTAATGCGTTGCCGCAGGTGCTGTTGGTCTAGATAAAAAGAATTTGCTTCTATAAGCTCTCTACTTTCTGCTACTGAATGCTTAGTGGGTTTCACCATGAAAGAAAATGATACTGGCATACAGGGGGCTTGCAATAACAATTACTTTTAACTAGCGGTGACAGAAGAAGTGACAAGTATGTTCTGCGAACAGAGGCTGCCCTAGCCAAATGAAAAAGAGAAAAGGAAAAAAGCCCAGCAGCGCAATATAACTTCACCATAGGTTGAAAATAAGACAATCAGAAACAAAGTTAGCCTCCCACCCAGCAAGGGTGGTCACACTAGCAAGGCATGCAGTCTTGTTGCAGAGAAATAAAAATTGGAGGAATTGTGGCAAAAACCTTATTATAACCCTGGTCAGGGGATAAGGATAATACTCAGGCTACAGGTTTTTGTGTAACAGTGAAAGATGCTCCAGACATCACTTTAATCCACTATGTACAGTGAAACGGGACCCACATGCAGCGGGGGGCTTCTTCCCAGAGCTGTGCTGAGCCTCCGCCTCTGCGCTGAGCTTTGTTCTGAGGCTTGTTAAAATTTAGAGCCCGCGTCCTCTAGGGGAGGCAGGAAATATTTAGGACAGTAAGGTAGCAACTAATAGGTTTTCCCAACTATTGGAATTAAAGCTGGGCCGGATGGTCAGGGCAATGGCTGGCCTTGTTATAAAATGATGACATTGATTTAGGATTTGTTTTAATGAAGTCTCTGGCCAGGATGAAATTTACCTTTGTCATGGAAAGAAAATAATTAACAAAGCTATGGACAGAGGACAGAAATACTCAGCCCACAAAACACTAAACATTAAATTACTCTTTTCAGCCACTGGATGACACCTATAGCCAAACCTCCTCTTGTAGGCCCTAAACAATCTCAGAAAGAGTTAAAGCTTGCTCGAAGAATGAACATACACACTTTTAAATTCTCATATTTGCCTCTGGAAATACTCTACGTCTTAACTTTTATGCAAGATTAGTATGACACTTCTTTGTTACTTTTATCTTTATTTCTCTTATACCTACTAATAGGTCAAAAGAGACAACTAATGCTTGTTTTTAACTCAGTTCTCTCATAAGGCTCTGATAATAAATAACATCTACCATTTCTTTCAACAGTACCATAAATCACAAATGTTATGGATTTGGATCGAGTACCACTATTAGATTCCCATATGACTGTTGCTGCTCTGACTTGCACAATATTCACGTGATTGAATATCAAGGAAAATGGCAAAACCAAGGTAAGATAAATTTACTATTTTAAAATTTAAAATACTTCCAATGAAATTTCTCTCTTCAACACTCTGTCCACAAAATGGAAACAGACCACCATAAAAAATATCTCTATGATCTAATGCTAAATGTGAGTTCCCAGGACATGGTTAGAATCTCTATAGGCAAAAATATTAATTCCTTGCCCCAGAAAGACCTGTTCTGAATCTTATTCACAGGAAAATGGGCCTTTTTAATTGCTTAGAAAGGAGTTTAAAAAAAAAAAGAAAAAAAAAAAGAGTTGACACTCTCATCTCCTTGGTTTTATTTTCCTGAATTCCAATCTGTTTAGAATTACCCCAAATGTGAACTTCACCTTGAGAACTCAGACTTGCCAGGGACATGGCTCAGAGGTAGAACCCTCACCTAGCAAGTGAGCCTTGGGTTCAATCCCCAGTACCAAGAAAAAAGAGAGGGGGGTGAGGGGCTCCAACTTATCAGATATTACTTGAAAAGATTTAACAGACAAATTTCTCTTTCAATCTTTTATCAATTTCATTTGTATTTTGGAGTGAAAAACATTTTTTACACTATATAAAACTTTGCTCATGAGGCAGTAAAGAGATAATATTAATCAACCACAGCCAAGTAATTTCTATTCAAAAAGTATTATATTCTATGTACAAAGCATTGCGCTAGGCTCTAGGGAATGACAGTTTGGCAAAACAAAAACTATCTGGGGAACTAAGCTCTGCCTTTCAAAGTGGTAAATACAGATCAGGAGGCCAAAAAATTCAGTATCCAAATGGCCTAGATGACACAGAACGGAGTGGAGGAAGCTCTCCCTGGGAATGGGCTGAGGACACAAAAATAAGGGCAACAACACTTACAGAGAGTTTGTATTCCTCACCTCTGAGTCCTCTCAGAACACAAGGCCTGGAATAACAGGATGGTCAATACACGTGAATAGCAAGCTACTGTAAAATAAGTAAAAAGAGTAAATAAATTTTAAAACATTGTGGACCAGAGTGGTTACAAGGAAGTTCTATAGCTGTGATTTCAACCAGGTCTTTCTTGTATATGGACAGACTCAAGTAAGGCCTTACCTGGGAAGGAAGCTGAGGAGAAGGAAGGGAATAATTCAGAGAAAAGCATTCTAAATCACAAATGGACAACAGGAAGGACGAAGAGTGACATGGCAGCTTTCTTAGGATAGTAGGTTACTGGAAAGACCTGAGTTTATAGTCTAAGTATAAAAAAAAAAAAAAAAAAAAAAAAAAAAAAAAAAGGTAGTTATAGATAATGCTAGATGGGGGGTGGGAAGGGCACTCAGAAGGAAGGACTTGAGTGTCTACGTTTAGTCTTGAAGCAAAGAGAACTCAACAAAGGGTTGTTAGAGTATTTACAAGGCTGAATTTCTAAGAATGAACAGGGTTATATGTTTAGATAGGTGGTGAAGCCTACCCAAATTTGGCAAGTTGCAGAAATGAGACTATTCATTTCACAAATATTTACTGGGATAACAGAGTGCCTGGCCTCTTGCAAAGTGCTGGGGTTAGGAAGATGAGCAAAAAATCATTGTTTCACTCATGGCGAAGTGTGATGAAGGAAGTATGTAGGAGATACTGTGGGAGCAAAGACAAAGGGGACTAATCTAGCTGCAGAATCAGGATACGCTGCTCAGAAACTGAAGATTCAGGAGAGAAGCATCACAAAGATCAGTACAGTGCATGCATGTGTGTGCATCACTCTAAGCATGCAGCAGGCGCTGGAGGAGTGAAACCCACATGGCAGAACAAGCTGGACTCAGATGAGGCTCCTAAGATGCCCTGATGGAGGTCTATCAGTGACATTCTCTGAAGATTCAGAGAAAGACAAGGAGCAGGAGGATTTCTTCCCCACTTGTGTAGCTGGGTGCCTTGTAAGGTCTGAGCAAGTGCTGCAATCAATTAAATATTAGGTGAAATAAGTAGATTGTTTGTAAATCCTTACTTTCCTTGTTAATTGGAATGTTTACAATATTGAAAAAAACACTAAAGATTTTCTTTAAAAATGATATTTAGAAATGTTTACTGACGTGCATGGACAGGCTATATTTCATTACCTTTCAAAATTTACCTTTCAAAATATGTCTATGTAGAGCTGCTGCTTCCCCCCCCCCCCCCCTTTTGGTACTCTGTGCTTAACCACTGAGCTACATTTCCAACCTTTTTTACTTTGAAACAGGATCTTGCCAAATTGCTGAGGCTGGCCTCAAACTTGAAATCCTCCTACTTCAGCCTCCTGAGTTGCTGGGATATGTGCCCAGCTGCTCTTTTAACATGATGCGGGACTGTTACAACTTCATTAGACTTTAGTATTATCTAAAGCTCTTTTACTTTGTGTCATGAACCAGGATGTTATGGTTAAGCATTCTGGTTTATTCCTGATAAATGGATTATCAATTTTCAACTCATACTCAACCCCCGAGCCTTATACTGCCTTCTACACAACATTTGCCAAAACATCACAAAGTTCAAGGCACTGGGATAAAATAAAAATGAATAAAATCTACTAGAATATAAGGGATTTTTGTTTCTTCCTCCCCCACCCCTACCACCACCACTATGATTGTTTTCTAGGGATACAGAACACTGTATGTGCTCCATAAAGATTTTTAAGTAATTTTAAAAATAGAATCCCTACCCTCAGGGAGTTCATCATTGGCTCATAATTAAATTCCTATTACTACTGAAGTTTTTTAAGAACATGAGCTTATCACTGTGAACAGCAATTGTCAATATACTACACATTTGTAGAACTGACAGGTAAAAGATTCTTCAGATGGCAAATGGCAAGTGTTTCTTTATTCAAACTTTCCCGGGTTCAGAAGTATCACCAAAATATGAGCCAGCACCCACATCCCTAAAGAATCTTTCCTGGTGCTTAAAATTAAAGAAAGTCCTTCCTGTCCAAGAATATTTAATTTTGTCACAAATTTTAATGTAACTCCTGTCAAGTGCCAAGGTATTAAAAAACCTTGAGACTTTTATTTGTCTTGGACAGAAACCTGCATCTTGTTGGACAGCCATAATTCTTTTCATGGTTCTCCCCCAGGATAGGCCCATGTCTGCAAGTCCGGGTGTGAAATTCAACTCCCCAGCAGGCTGTCCTTTCCTCTGCTCTCCTCCACACTAACTCCTATTTCCTGGGCACTACCGGGCCTCATGCATCACAGTCTCCGGGCTGATACACAACACTGTCTTAGTTATTATAATAAGCATTCATTTTGGTCTCGATGGACTATATACCTGACAAAAATAAGCACTTATGAATTGTCAGATCCACTCTTTTCTCTAAGAGCTAACCCAAACTATTTTAATGGTTGCATGCAACATTTCTACTTAGTCATCTGAAACCTCCACTTCACTACAAAAGTCACCAGATTTTATGTTAATAAATTGGCACAAGGAGTTCCTTACTATTTTAAAATTTTTTGATTGAAGATTCTCAGGGACACAGCTGGATTCTCAGCAAATGCATGCCCTAAAAAGATAAGTTGTTTCCTGAAACTTCAAGACTTTTTTGTATTATTTTCCTGCTAAATTGCATATTCCTGTCCTTCAGAGCAGTCTTGAAGAGATCTGATTTCCTTCTGTTCTATTGTGTCCCTGTGAACGCCTTTGCAATTGAAAAGGAGGCCACTGAGGGTGGCAGGAACGGAGTCAGCAGAAGTTACACAAAGTGAGGTATGTGGCTTTGTGACTGGATAGAGCGCTAATGAGGCCAAGGTCACCGGTTCAACCCTGAAAAGGCAGGTACTTCAGTCAATTCCTGCTGGAGAACTGCACCCCTAAACTACTGCAGATTTTCTAGAAATCCAAAGATGTGAGAGCTGGGGATGTGGGTGGGAAGGGCACTAGGGATGTACAGAGGCTGAGAATGCAAGTCCCTGAGAGGGGAAGACCTCAGCACACCCAGCTCCCAGCAGTCCCAGAGCAGGCCACCCGCTTGGGGGAAGCTGCTGAGCAGCCAGGCTCACCAGAGGAGGGCTGAGTTCTGAACACGGTTAAGTACAATCAGGGTGCCTTGTTCTAGGTCCACCTAGTCCCTGGTGATGAGCAGGAAATATGTCCACATATTCAAAGACAGGTAACCAAATCCACATGGGGGCTATCTGTGACACATGCAGGAAATGGGATTTTAAAAATCACACAGGCCTTGCACATACCTGGTGGAAGCAAGTCTTAAACTAGGGAGTATGATGGCCTCAACTCCACAGCTGAGGTCCAAAAAGAAGGTGCAGGAAAGAGGAAGAATGAATTTAGTTATTCATGACTCCAGGAATATAAAGGATGCTTATAATTATCTACTGCCTCCTTGGAAGGCAGAAATAAAGTGGTCTAAATTTGTGATTATTTATTTTTATATGCTACCAGGAAAAAGAAAAGGGAGATTAACCTAAGCCAAAGAGGTAAGTCTAAAACATTAAAACTAGAAACTTTCTTTACAATTCTCTATCTGAAATTCTAAAAACAGGCATCTTTATTGTTTCAATTTTTCACTAATTCTGGGTTCTCATGAAGACCAGATTCCTGCCAAACTACAGGACAGAGCCTAGATCTTTCCAAAGAAATTAAAGACTGACTTCTTTAGCTTTTTGGAGGGAGCAGGGAGGGTGCTGGTGATCAAATCCAGGCCTCACACACACTAGGGAAGCACTCTACCACTGAGCTATATCCCCAGGCCTTTTTATTTTAAGACAGGACCTAAATTGATGAGGTTGTCCTTAAACTTGAAGTCTTCCTGCCTCAACCTCCAGATGGGTTAGTATTACAGGTTTATGTCATGGCTGGCTCCCTCAGTAAGGAGCACCAGGCTTTCGTTTTCCTTCCTTCCTTCCTTCCTCCCTCCCTTCCTTCCTTCCTTTTTCTTAAGCATTTTTAAAGAATGTCTGATAGGGAGTATTCACGTCCTGCAAGAATACCATCTGGGGCCTTGTGGTGTAACTGCACCACAAATTCCATTTCCAAACCTCACCTATGTAGTAACATGTGCACCAAGAGAGATTCTGAAGAATGCATCTGTTAAGAAAAGAAAAAAAGGTTATTCGCAGGTGTTGCCCTGCCACACAACACAGAAAGAAACAAACCCTGTATATGCAGGTATAAAGACTGAAATGATGAACTCTGGTTTACTTCTAGCATAATATTTTAAAATATCCCAAGCCCACAAAAGGACCAGTCTCATGTTCTTTTTATATATTATTATGTAATAGTTGATACATACAAAAGAATATATGTGGCTCTTAATGCTAATTCCAGAGCACTGTAACAAAACAATCTCTGAACCTGTATCAGCCTAAGATATAAATATGAGTGAACTGAATCAATCTATTTTTTAAAAGCTTTTAAAAACAGTGCATTAGTTTGCTGAAAAACCTGTTGAGGGAGGAGCGAAACAAAAGAAGCCATAAAAATTGCATTCGCTCAAGGAGATATCAGAGATAAATTAAAGCCCCATCTCCAATGAACCACACACAGTGTGATTAAGTAGGATTAAGTGCCATATAAACCATACAGTGGGTTCAGGCCAAAAGGGCACAAGAAGGAAAATCTCACTGGGGGCAGAAGATTTGGCTCTGTCCCTGAGATCACAGAGCCTGACCCTTAGGAGGCACTCCATATATATATGATAAAAACAAAAAAGCAAATATGTGAAATCCAGGGAAATCACTTAGCCTCTTCAATACTCAGCTTCTTTCTATGCAAAATGGGATAAAGCCCTGTCTACAACACTTATCCTTGGAAGGATCAAAATATGAACGTATCTGGAAACGCTTTACAAGCTGCAAAGAGCAATGTGATTTAAAGGAATGTCATTTTATATGGGATCTTCATATTTTTTTGATGGAAAGGATTTTGTGCAATTGCTTTCAGGAGGGAAAGGTGTTAGATGGTGGTTTTTAACTCTCCAGGGTTTGAATTTCACTTCAGGATATCCTGCTGCTAGTCTGTCTCTTTCATCTGAAATCGCTTCCAAATGTGTAGCTTGGTCACTGAGATCCTATAAACTGTAAGAGAAATTATATTCCCTGCATATGAAAAATATATGTGTTATGACTCCTGGCACATCTGAAGTCTTAAAATATGGATCCTCAACATAGCTGAAAGAATCATGCTAAAAGCAAAGAGGAAAATGAAATCATAATATCTTTGCTATGTGGAAAATTCTTTGTTTTTAAAATATTTAAAATATTTGTTTAATCTTATATTAAAACAATATTAAAAGTGAACTCTGGAGTTAGATGAAGGTCTTTTTCAAGAGGCTTTACCTGTGTAGATGTGTCATAGCATTTCCATTAGGATTTGCAAAAACAGTGAAATATGATCTCAAACACCCATTATTAGTTCTGGGTGACTCAAAATGGAGAAATGCTGGTTTCAACTCTGGGTCAGGCTACTATGTTGGTGGTGACTTCAACCAGGAACAATTTCCCAATACCTTTCCCATTAGATAATTAGATAATTTCACATATTTGCTTTTTTTGTTTTTATCATATACATATTGAATGCCTCCATTGCCACCCTACTGCCATAAATGCCCCCAAAATTATAATTTTTACCACACAATTCAATTAAGCCAGGAGCATTTAGCCAAAAGAGCTCATCAGATAAGAACAAGCAGGAGAGCAGGCTGACTGGCATTTTACCAGCTGCCATGATTGTGCTAAGAACCTGACTTCTACTCTCATTCAGGATAGCTTGGTGGGATAGGTGTTAGAATGCAGATGTTATTTTACAGATAAAGGCACCTGGGAGTTCAGAGAGGTAAAGAAATAACCTGCCTAAAGACAACAACCATCAAGAAGGGATGAAACTAGAATTCGGATCTAGTTAATCTGGCACAAAGTCCCTGGTTTGCTATCTGTACTAAATAAATTTTTAAAACTTGAAATATTGAAAGTAAAAACACATTATGTTATGGTTTGGATAGGAAGTGACCCCCCCACCCCCAATGATTCATGTGTTGAAGGCTTAGTCCCCACGTTCAGAGACAGGGATTTGGGGAAGTGATTGGATTATAGAGCTCTGACCTTATCAGTGGATTAATTATTGATAGCTGGATGAATTCCTGGGAGGTGAAGGCTGTGGGAGGGGGACCTGGTTAAAGGAAGTGGATCCTTGGGGTCATGCCCTCCCACCCACCACCCACCCCTGGGACTTCCTGGCTGCATAAGCTGAACAGCTTTCCCCTGCCATGCCCTTCAGGCATGATGCTCAGCCTCAATTCCCATCCAAAGTAATGAAGCAAGCAAGCCACCATCTGAAACTGTGAGCCAAATAAATCTTTCCTCTTTTAAGTTGTTTTTCTCAGGTATTTGTCACGGGGATGCAAAGCTAACTAACACACAAATTTCCTTACCTAATATACAGGCAGCTGACTTTTGTAGTCTTTAATGTAACTATTTAGAGGAAATCTGTTGTCTGTTTTAAATCTTATTATCCATTTTATAGAACTAGATCTAAAAAGAAGAAAGGAAACCTATTATTACATATGTTCAATATTCCATTTAGAAAACATGCTGATTTGAGAACATTTGAAGTCATTTCTCCCCTGGAAGATTTTCAGAGAATATTCTCTGAATAACTGGAATCACAGCAACCCTGGAGATAATGTCTCCTTCTAATGCACAGGTTCAGGTGGCCTGGACCAGGGCTACTTCAGGGAACTTCAAGACAACACCATCAAGATTTCATGACCCTTAATAATGATAGAGAGATAATGGCAAAGTTTACTTTGCCAGTCTGATAAAACAATAGGAAAGGGAAGATGAAGAAGGTTGCTAAAGAATAAACCTGGGGGACATTAGGGAAAAAGTCTTTGCAACTGCTTATAACATAACATCTTAAACATAGTGTTTTGCTCACACATGTATTTCAGTTTTTAAAAACAATCACTTTAAGAGAGTCAGACATAACAGAAATTCACTATAACTGGGTTTGAACACCTCTATTCCAAGGAGGCCTTCCAAGTTTCACCATGCTCAGAATAAGCAAACAAAGAAAACAAAATTCATGGTCTTAAGTGACCCATGAGCCAAGAGAATAAAGATCATGAGGCAGACATATGCCCATCTACCATCTATGTAACTGCCTATCTTTTTAAAACCTGCCACAAAAATTTATCCAATCCAAAATCTGAAGGGTGCAATGTGCATGGGTGTGCATCCTGTGCATGTGCACTTACACAGGCATATTGGTGAATAAAACGTATCAAGGATCCACCTCTCTGACAGGGACAGCTCCCGGAGGAGGACATTATATTTCTAGAAGCTGCCTTATAGCACCTGAGGTAAAATACACATCTTCCCCAGTGTCAGCCACCAAACTGAGAAAATGTAATATTAATTTAAACCTCCTAGAGACAAGTCTTTGAATTGTCCTGGTAATAAGAAATACTATTCAGCAGAAAGCTAAAAACTTTCCAATTATTTTTCAATTTATAGAATATATTCGTTCATGAAGAAATCATTTTTCACTTTTGAAATAAGTTAAATTCTGATATAATAATCAATATGACATGGAAAAATCTCGGATGGCTTGTTTATCTCAAGCAAAACTGTTTACATTAAACTTCTGGCACAAGAACAGATAAGGCATAGTTTTCTTTTAGGTGTGTGGGACAGGGAGAGGTAGTGGATTTTGACCTGTATGCGTTATTTGTAGATTTCTGCTCCTACTCCTTTGAGGCCCTGTGGAAGCCTATGTGATCTCCTAATACCTTGGGACTTATTTGTCCTCAGTCATATAAAAACACTTAACAAAGACACTGATACTAAATCAATTAGAATGAGCTAACTACTAATTTTAAACTAACTGGATTTAACAGAGAGTAAAGAGTAGGCAGGCACAAAGGTGTTTCTGAATGAATGGGTCTCCTCAGTATGATTTCTTGTGTATTACTTTACTTGATTTCAAATGACTGAGGAGAGAGAAAAAATGAACTATATGTGTTAGCAGAAGTTCACCTAAGCCAAACAGAAAGGGGCGGGAGTGCAGTAGTACCACCCAATTCCATGTGGCAGCCCTAGAGAGGGGCCTAAGGCAATAGTTAGCAACACCAACAAATGTCAATCATAAAAATGTAAAAAAAAAAATGGGGCACCAAACTTTGTCATATGTGGTAGAATACCTGAAGCAGGATGATGATTAGAAAAGTTGCGTCTGACAGTACATTAACAGTATAAGGTTGGGGTGTGTGTATGTAGTAGATACAATTAGGACACTCAGCCAAAGAGAAACATCTCTCAGTTCGTCTTCTCCCTTTAAATTCAGAGATTTGATCTTTAATTCATTGGAGAAGACTAGCAACCATCATATGCGTACCTACTAAGCACCTGCCATGCAGAGTCTTATCTCACCCCATGGCTTCCTGGAATCACCAGGATCCCTAGCGGGAGGCTCCTTCTGTGCTGGGTCACCTGCTTTGCTCCCGCCACTGCAGACACCCACACTGCTGCAGACTCCGAGCCACAGCAAGGCTCAGAAGATCAAGGGACCAGTCGCAGCAGCCTTTTTAACTTTGGGAAAACCCAATGCTCACTTCACTCAAACGTCGCAAAGTGGTGCCATGACCCTTTAGCTCTTGGCTCACCAATTCAAAGAGCCACATCACATACAGCCCTTCAGCTGCCCACGGCATGATTCTGTGTCTAGTTCCTTTCCAGGTCCCCCCAAGCGGAAGACAGTTCTGGCAGGGAGTCCAGGCAAGATTACTATAATATTCAGCCTTTGTCCCTTCTTTTGCTATGTCTTATTGTAGAATGAGGCACACAGGTCTCAGAGATTGTGCTTCAATGTATGCTGGACTTGAGACCTGTACTCAAAAGGTACCTGCAGGACCTCAGGTCTGCATAATCTAGCCCAGAAATCTCCATTTCAAAGATGAAGAAACTGAGGTTCAAAGAGAGTAAAGCAAAGTCACTTCCTCAGATAGCAGTGGAAGACCTGGTACAAACTTGACTCCAACCTCATGCCTCCAGCCTTAGTAAATGTACAGACCACCTAAGTAGAAGGGAAACCGGCAACACTGAAGCCAGTTTCCGTCCCCTAATTAATGGCGTCATACTTTGTGGTTGTCATCTGGAAAATGAAGGGAGACAAGATTGGATTGGTGTTTTCTGGTGCTCCTTTCGGCTCTGAAACTCATAAGTCTTGGTTTAACTATGCGTATGTTAATATGTATGTATATGTCATACTTGGGAATATGGACATCTATATACATTGTAACATGTTACAATTAACTACTGTTTCCACCACACATTTTGCCTCATCTCCCCAGCGACCACGTTTTTCTAATCTAAACAAGGGCGAGATATGTCTCAGCATTGCAGCCCCTGAGAATCACGGGTGTCCCCTAGACTTCTATATGTGTTAGGATAATACCCAGTGCAGAACAAGAAGGAACAGGGGTCATGTACTTTACATATCAATTCATTAAATTCCTTGAAGGAAATGGCCAATCCAAAGCAGGGTTGGACTGTGCAGGGCAGAACACACCTCAGGAAGCACAAGTTAAAGGTGACAGACTGTGGATGCTCAAATCTGGGGTCCCCCCGCTGCCAGTGCACCCAATGGGCCGGGCATGCCATGCTCAGAACAAGCTTGGCTCCCAAGCTCAGGTTTGAGGGGCAGGAACCTACACGCCCAGTTTGTACATTCTACGTGAGCACTTGAAAACGTGCAGTGGAAACTTGGCTCCAGTCCCCAAGCGCACGTGGCCCTGGCGGGCGTGGGGCTGAAAGGAGCGGGTCGCTCCCTGGCCGCCCTACCCAGAGGCCGCCGCCCTGGCCGCCGGCGCTAGGACCCCGCGCGCCCCGCGCACTTCCTCCCGCGGCGGTCCGCGCCGCCCGCTCCCGCCCGCCGCCGCCGCCTACCTGGCGAAGCAGTAATCGCAGTGGTTGCCCCGCTCATCGACCGTGAGCACGTAGGCGTAGGCCGGGCAGGAGAAGAGCAAGTCCCCCACCTGGAAGGGCTGCAGGGCCCGCAGCCCCCTGCCCTTGCCCGGGCTGCAGAACCGCTCCAGCCCGCCGTGGCCCTCGGCCCTCATGGTGGCAGCGGGCGGCGAGCGCGGAGGGGCGCTGGCGCCTCTGTGCCCGGGCTGCGGCTCCCTGCGAGCTGTTATTGGAGACGCGTCACCCTGAGCTGCGGGGGGCGGGGTGGGAAGCCGCCCGAGACGCCGCGGCCGCCCGCGCCCCGGAAGGGACGGCGGCCCCGCCCGGGCCTCGCGCGCCCCGGGGGAGGGGCAGCCCCGGCGCCCGCCCGCCCCGCGCCGACCCCCGGTCCCGCCCGCACGCGCCCGCCGCTTCCGGTGCGCCCGACCGCCGCCGCCGCGCGAGGGCGTGGGGCGTGTGCGTCCCGGTGGCGACCCCCGGCGAGCCCCGGGCGGCGGGGCGGGGTGGGCCAGGGCAGGTGTCCCGGGGGCTCCGCCGCGCCGTAACGGATGCGCGCGCTGGGCAGCTGGAAGGGGGCCGAGACCTCTCTCCACTCTGACCTTAGGTCTTTGTTTAAGACCCTAGGGGGACCGCCCCGGGGCACCGGAGAGAAACTGGCAAAGGGCACAGCGGGAAAGTTTGGTAAGCCGAGGGGCTAGCCGGCTTTCCCAAGGTTCCTAACCCGTGTGAGGCCTTACTGGGAGCGGGGTTTGCCCTCTGCCCGCCTCGTGGAAGTTACGGTATGGTCGGAAGAGGAAGTGCGCTGGTCAGCCGCACTCTCTGAATGCGGCAGAGGAAGCAGGAGATAACCTTGCCTTCAAGGAACTTGGACTCCTGTTGGGGCCGGTCGCATGGTGGCCAGAATACTGCACTAAAACTTGCTGTGGTTTTGGTGAGCCTGACCTCCCACCAGCTGTGATCTTAGAAAAGTCGTTTAGGAGTCACAGAGGATTTAAAACACCGTAAAGCTGGCATATAAGCCCTTTACACAGGCACGTTCTTATTCATATGGGAAAGAATACAATGTTTCACGTAGCCGTAAAGGCTGAGATTGATGTGCGTGTGTTTTTGTGTTTGTTTTTTTTTAAGTGTGAAGAGATGATATAGCAGAAGGCACTGCAAACTATGATCTCAAACTGTGATGTCCCTTTAAGTTCATAATTAATCTAGAAAAGGAAAAGACAATATGATTTGGAGTATATCATGATCAGTAGAATTTTGGGCACACCAAAAAAATTCCTTTATTAATGATAAAGGCCTCTAGCCCTCCTTCATGAAGTGGAAAGACTGGATATGATTTCATTTACGGATTGTAAAGCACTGATTGACTATGGACCAGTCACTGGGAAAGAAGGAAGGACCAAAATAGCTCTGGACCTTGTATCTGATACACTCAAAGCCAATAATAATTACCGTTAGTTATTGAGCATTAGGAGCCAGGCATTAAACACATTTCAGTTAATCCTTACAACAGTGAGTTAGGTCTTATGTCACCCACTTCCAACATTAGGAAACTAAGACTCAGAAATGCTTTCTAAAAATCACTTACAATAAATTCATTTGAAATTTATCTGAATTTGAGGCCATCCTCCTACTAACCATAATGTTTTACAAACACAAGTCATTGGTACAAGTATTATTACAGTGGCTGTGCAAAGTGTTGTATGAGAATATAGGCAGTGAGTTGCAAAATCAGCCTGGGGAATGTTCAAGAGGGCACTACATTCAAGTAATATTTTTTCGGGCTGAGCCTGAGGGATGGACAGTACTCTGCAAGTGGAGGAGGAGAGAGAGTGTTCTGGGCAGACAGAAGTGCATTCAAAGACAGAAACCTGAAAGAGCAGAGTGTGTAGTGGGTCCCATTGAGCAGTTCTGAATAGAGAATAGGTTCTCAAGAGGACAGAGGTGAGGTGAGAACAGTGGAAAGGCATCTTCTCCAGAGGTGAGTTTCATCCCAGAGGACACGTGGAGCCATTGAAAGTGCTAGGATGGAAGGTTAACACAATCAATCCAGTGTTTTAGACTGATTTCTGCCAGCATTGCAGCATAGAAGGGGAGAGACTAAAACACAGGACCACCATTTAAAGCTTATGCAAAGTTCCATTGGTTGGAAGAAGTGTGGCCTATATGAAAGATTACGAGGTGAAATGATTGGAACAGAGCTGTAAGGCGAGTGTTCAAGATTTTAGAAAGAAAGTTCTTCTTGGCCAGGTGCTGTAGTTTGAATATAATTTGCCCCTACCAATACTCATGTTGAAATTTGACTCTCAACATGGTAGTATTGTGGGGCCTTTTGGGACACACATAGGTCATGGGGGTACTGCCCTCAGGAATGGATTATGTCCCTTGGGTGTGAGTTCGGTCTCTAAGGAATGTGTTAGTTCTTGAGCAAGAAAGTTCTTATAAAGCGGACCTTTTTAAAAACTGAGGTACTTCCCTTGGTCTCTCACCATATGCCCTCTCTTCCACATGTGCTGCTGGCCCTTCTGCTTTTCTGCCATGTATGGAACAGGACATGACCCTCACCAGAAGCTGAGCAAGATGTTGCTGCCATGCTCTTGGACCTCTGGAACTATGAGCTAATTAAACCTTTAAAAAAAATAAATTATCCAGTCTCAGTTGTTTAGTGACAGTAACAAAACAGACTATAGGAGTTCACTCTGAGCAATACAAAAACTCTGACAGGTTCCGGGCTACTATGCTAGATGGGCTTTACTCCAAGTCCATTGTGACCATTGTGAGTTTGTGTGTGTGTGTGTGTGTTTATGTTTAATACCTTTATTTTATTTATTTGCTTATTTTTTTTTATGTAGTGCTGAGGATTGAACCCAGTGCCTCACACATGTGAGGCAAGGGCTCTACCACTGAGTTTCGGTCCCAGCCCCCACCATTGTGTTTTTTTTTTTTTTAACCAGTGGATAGTATATACAAAGGAAAGAGTTTTCTCAAATCTTAGAAGCTTCTGAATAAACACATACCTAGGCAAGTCTTGGATACATTTTTGGATGATAAAGTTTTTGTTTCTTCTTTTTAACATTCACGTTTCTGAGGGCTCTAACCAATCCAAAGATGAAAAATCTGACAGAAGTCAACAAACAACAGACATTTATACTATAATAGAAAATTTACTGTTTCAGGGATTAATTGTGCAAAATAATCTATTTGTTCACTTTTGTTTTTATTACAAGTAGTTTGCTTCTTTCATTGGGACAGATTACAACAGCTGAGGGGGGCAAAAAAGGAATAACACAGTTAGGGAGTTGTCTTTCCAGGTGAGTGGTGGCTCCAGCAGACTTAATCTTGTGGGTGGAGGTGACTGTCATATGAGAACACTGGAAAAGAAGCAGCCTCATTTCAGAAAAATCCCTGTGATGAACTTAAGTGACTCGATGTGCAAATGGTCAGTGAAGCAATAGCCATGAATTTAGGAGCTGAAATTACGAAGAAAAAAAACTGTGTTTAAAATAAACAGCCAGGGAATGGCAACCAATCAGCAGGGGCAACCGATGACAACACTCTTCATGCAGCTCATACTTGTCACTGCCACCCCGTATTCTCACATTCCATGAAGGAAGCCGTCATGCTGCCAGAAACCAGCCACATTTTCCACTCCCAGCTTCCCATGGCTTGGAGAGGAGTTTGACATGACTTCGCTTGAAATGCTGGAGAGGTGGTACCAGGATGAAGGCCTCTTTTGCTTGATTTCTCTAGCCTGCAAGTTGGTCTAATTCATGAGTCAAATATCCTTCCAAACAGGGATTAGCACATGAAAGAAATAGCTCTGGCCCAGGGAAATGAAGTCTTAGCAAAGAAAGAATACCAATGAACACAGACGGAGGACCTCTACCTATGCTGCTGTGCCTTTACATGCCTTTCATTTATTGAGTACATTTTATGTACTTACACACTATGATGGACCCTAGTCATATAAAGGTGAAAAGATGAATGGCATGTGAACAGTTATGAAGTAGCTAAATAAGATGCTCAAAGATACTAGGTCCTTATCTCTGGAACCTATAAACATTACCTTATATGATTTAAAATGATCTTACAGATGTGTTAAATTAAGGATTGGAAATAATGAGAGGATCCTGGACTGTCCAGGTAAGCCCTCAATGTAGTTAGAAGGGTCCTCATGGGAGAAGAAGAAGGAGATTGGACATGGACAGAAGAGGAGACAGCAACGTGACTACAGAGGCAGAGATTGGGTTGGCGTGGTTATTAGCCAAAGGATTCCAGCAGCCACCAGAAGCTAGAAGAGGCAAGGATATTCCCCCTGGAGCCTCTGGAAGCCCTGCTGACAACTTGATTTCAGCTCAGTGATGCTGAGTTCAGACTTCTGGCCTCCAGAACTGTGAGAGGATACATTTCTATTGTTCTAAGCTGACCCGTTTGTGGTACTTCGTCACAGCAGCCAAAAAAAACTAATACAATTTACAGAACAATACAATTTTAATGCAGGGTTGAATAAAGTACCATTGAAAGCTTCACTGTAGACCTGACAGGCTAGCTCTTTCTGAAGGAAAAAAAGATTGAACAGAGGAAAGAGGGCTCCCAAAATGGATTTAAGACACTAAAGGTGCAAAGTCACTGGGGTAGGAGATAATTTGACAATCTAGGAAATGGTTTTTCTTTTATTTAACAAATGTTTGCAGAGCTCTGGCTGTGTAGCAGGTGCGCCTTTGAAATCTGTTCTCATTTAATCCTCCTAAATCATTTGTCCAAGCAAAGCCAGTTGTGTGGTAATGACTCCATGCCCTGGACCATGCCACTGTGCTGCCTCCTGTTCAGCCAGAGCCACAGCCCTTGTCAGGGATGTGTGAGTGAAGACGACAGGAGTGGCCCTATGCTGAAGCCATGTGCTTAGCAGTTTGATCACACTAGGTAAGCACCATGGAGTCAGAGAAGAATTTTGCCTGACATGATCAGATTTTTGCTTTAGAAAGGTCATTTGCATAGCTGAATAGAGAATAATTTAGAAGGGGCTGAGAGGAGAGAGAAGAACTAAGAAATGCTATGCAATAGGTGGTCCAGGGAGAGATGTCGCTGGTGTGAACAGGACAGTAACAGAAGGAAGAAAAGAAAAGAGAAAGGGGGATATGAGCCATAGATAACATGTCTGAGGGGGTTTAGGGTTCAGCTCAGTGGCAGAGTGCTTGCTTAGCATGTCTTGATCTTGGACTTCCCAGCTTTTAGAACCGTGAACAATAACTGATATTTTGTTATAGCAGCCAGAATAGACTAAGACACCATTTAAGAGCACCACTGGGAGTGAGAACAAGAGACACACAGGGATCTGTGTGGATGGATAACCAAGAACCAGACTTTCCCATCCCTGCCTAACATTTTATACCTTACCATCATGGAACCACCCAAATGCAAGAGAGGCAGAAATTGACTGAGATGATGACTTTAGTACCCAGAGAAAATAAGGGCTCCTAATGAAAATTGTCACAGTTTCTTAAATACATCAGTCTGTAGATGTCTATGGTTTGTTCCTATTCCATATGCCTCAGTTACTGATGTCAAATATATTATCTTAAAATAAGTAATCTAATAATGACTCTTTCTCTGATGACCTTCCAGTCTCCCTTTACTGTCTACCTCTTTAAGGCCAAGTTCTTCTGTCCGGCTTTAAAAACCCAACTTCTCTCTAACTCAGATTGAGTTCTACCTATGGTGAGAAGCCATCTCCAACATTTCTTATAATCATCTATCTCTACTTCCTAAGGCAAGTGTTATCTGTGCATATAATCACCAACTTTGTAGATATCAACTTGGTGTATGTGTGTGTGTGTGTGTGTACAAACATCTAATCAACTATCCACCTGTCTGTCTATCCATGTTAATTAAAAGATCTTTAAAGGAAAATAATATGTTGTATTTATTTCACAGTATTCTGTGTGGATAAAATGATGCTTTTCACATGTTAATAGTTTCTGAGTGACTGAAATACTGAAGTGACTAATAAAGTTTTGATGGGTGGTGGCCCTTTGATTTTAAGAGTATGTTATAGGGGTAAGAGGGTTGTTTGTTTATTTTTGTTTGTTTGTTTGGTTGGGTTTTTTTTTTTGGGGGGGGTGCCAGGAATTGAACCCAGGGGTAACTTAACCACTGAGCCACATTCCCAGCCTTTTTATTTTTTTATTTGGAGACAGGGTCTCGATAAGTTGCTGAGACTGGCTTTGAACTTGGGATCCTCCCGCCTCAGCCTCCTGAGCCACTGGGATTATAGGCATGCCACCTCACCCAGCTAGGGTAAGGTTTTTAACATAGCTCCTAGATTTTATTAAATTGAAAGATTGAGTAATGATGTGCAGCCCTGGACCTGCTGGTGGGACAGGTAGGTAAAGGATTCGCCCAGGGAAAGAACACAAACCCTGCTGGCTGTCCCCCACCCCAAGATACCAGTGGGAGCAGGTGAAGGCAGCAATTCAAAAAGCATTGCCCTCAAATCTACAAGGTAGCAAACCTATAAGGAGTTTAAAGAGAGCAATATCCTTATCGATCAGAATCTTTATTTCGAGGTAATTAGTTATAAATGTGGTGAGTTCTAAGTGTTGGCTTGGAATGCCTTTGAACCAATGGCACCCATGCTGTGCTCTGTGGCAAGCAGAGTTGTGGACTTGAACAGAAATAGACCTTTACTTCCAGGCTGAACTGCAGCAAGAGCAGAGAACCCTCATGCATAATTCACAGTCCCAATGCCAGCAAACTCCTGCATTGCAGTGTTTTTACCAGGTGCCAAATTACCCCCAGAAGAAACTATTTATACCAATGGGAGGAGAAAGAAAATCAGAGAATTAGAACATAAGTAATTATAGAGGGGCAGATTGATCAGTTCCTAAACTGCCAGTCAGGTGCTCTCATATTTGAAGGAAAAAAAACGGACAAAAAGAAATTTAAGCTGAACTTGTCTTCATGGTTCATGCAATATCATAGTTCTAACCAGATACTAAAAACTAAATGAAGGGGCTGGAGCTGGGGCTCAGTGGTAGAGTGCTCACCTGGCATGCGTGAGGCACTGGGTTTGATCCTCAGAATCACATAAAAATAAAATAGAGGTATTGTGTCCATCTACAACATACACACACGCACACACACACACACACACACACACACACACACATATGTATATTTTTAAATTGAATGAAAAGGCAACAAAGACTCAAGAAAAGGGCCCACAACTGACACATGTGATCCTGATCTAAACTCGTAAATTTTTAAAAATTTTCTCTCTGAGAAGTCTCAAAATACTTTCTTTTTAACCCATAAAAAAATGTATTAAATGTGAGTTCAGGAGTCCTGCACACTTCTCTCTTGTGAAGGACAGATAACAGAGTTCTGATTTGGGGAAGAGAGCATCATCCAGTGGCTAGAGGAGGGGGGCTGGATACAGAATTTGGGTTTGCTCCCAAAGGTTCTGACCTTTAGCAACTCACAGGAAGCCAGATTTTCTGTCTTCTGTACCCCCTTGGGTCATACACACGGACTTCAAGTGTTGTTATGGGCCAGGCTATATGGGCAATGACCAAACAGACTCCATTTTACTCTGAGATTCCATATCATGTAAGAAATGCTTCTCCCATGGGAAAGTCCTGCCTCTGTACCCATTAATAGTTACCTAACATAACATACTTGGCAACACAAAATAGCAATTCTTATCCAGTGTAAAATTGTTCTCTTTGGTTTCCACTTTTCTTGGGCAATGTATCTTGTCAGAGACTGATTGTCTAGATGTTAGTAACCATTCTCTAACTTGTACTAAACTAGGGTCATTTTGACCCACTTCCTTTCTGCTTGCTTGCTGCTATGCCAACTTGGAAAGTCCCGTGGGAAATACCAATGTACCCATTGCATTGTCTCGCTAACTGCCCAACTCAGCTTCTGTACCTGCTTGCTTGCAGCTACATCAACACAGATGTGATTTTTGCCCTTAAATATACTAAAATGCTCAGGCTTGGGGCTGTTCCTTGCAGAAACAGTTATGGGTCCTGTGGGGAGCCAGTCGCTGTCTGGCTGACAAAATAAAGACTCTTCAATTTGGACAAAACTGGGACTTGGTGTGTTTTCTGAGCGACCTGCCCCACAACAGTGTGGGCAAAAAAAGTTCCACAAAAAGAAGAGGTGAAATGGGATATTTGAAGTCCCAAAGCGTTATTTTACCTCTTTTGTAGGTTTAATCTTTACACAGACTATGAATGTATCATATTTTTTTTCTTTTATATGAGGGGGGGGGAAAATACAGGAGGAAAAAAACCTGACAGCTGTGAGTTGAGGAAGAATCCATGTAAAAACTAACTTGCGGGGGGGGGGGGGGGGGGGGCTGGGGTTGTGGCTCAGCGGTAGAGCACTCGCCTAGCACGTACGCGGCCCGGGTTCAATCCTCAGCACCACGTAAACATGTACAACTAAAGCAAAATAAATAAATATTAAAAAAAAAAAAAAAAAAAAAAAAAAAAGCAATAGCGAGGCACTTTAGCAACTCAGTGAGACCCTGTCTCTAAATAAAAAATACAAAAAAGGGCATGCCCTGGTGTCTGTGGCACCCACCCACCTATAATCCCAGTGACTAAGTGGGTTTGGGCTGGAGGATCTCAAGTTCCAGGCAAGATACTTTCTCAAAATAAAAAACAAAAAAGGCTGGAGATGTGGCTCAGTAGTAAAGCATTCTGGGTTCAATTTCAATCCCCAGTAAACAAACAAACAAAAACAGTCAAATGTTGTCAATCCACCAGAAATTGAGTCTGGATGGATGTCATCATCTTAACTGAAAACCATGAGACACTTATTTTAAAATTTTTTTTACTTAATTTTATTTCCTATTAAGGCTTAATAATTAATATGTTAAATGTTTGCTATTTGGCAATTATTAAAATTGAATATTTCTTAAACTGAAAAAAGGATTTTTGTTTGGTTGATAACAAATGAATTTATAAAATATTACCCTTAAATACAACTAGTTTAATAGAATAAATAAATAAATTTTTAAAATACAACTAATTTAAGACCTAAATAATTATTTGAACTGCTTTGGAGATTATTGGTAAGTCAAAACTGGTATTTTACCTTGATACATTCTAAAGGCTACTTTTTATGAAATTGAAAGAATGCGGACACTTATTTCGCTGGCTTGAAATAGCACACTTTGTAACAGATGATGTTTTCTTGAATCTATTGCCTGTGTCTCTTTGTAAGCTACATCTTTTTTTTTTTTTCTTTTTCTTATTTTTTTTTTTTTTTTCTTTTTTTTTTTTTTTTTTTTTTTTTTTTGGCATTCGTAAATTGAAATTGTGATAAGAGAACTAAAGGGACTCCATCTTGTTCTTCAGCAGCCATCTTAGGAGTTCCGAGAAATAGTTCTGTTTCTCAGAAATAATAGAATACAGAAAGTCCTGCCTGTGTACCCATTAATCGTTACCTAGCATAATACGCTTGACAGCATAAAAATAGCAATTCCTATACAATGTAAAATTGCTCTCTGTGGTTTCCATTTTTCCTGGGCAAATACCTTGTCAGAGATTGATTGTGTAGACGTTAGTAACCATTCTCTAACATGTACCCAACTAGGGTCATCTTGACCCCATTCCCTTCTACTTGATCGTTGCTATACCAACCTGGAAAGTCCCATGGGAAATATTATTGTACCCATTGCTTTGTCTTGCTAACTGCCTAGATTCAGCTTCTGTACCGTGGCTTGCTTGCATTGGCTGAAACCCTGCAATTGAATATTCCGCCCTCTGTGATTTTTCTCTTTATAAACCCTTGAAAATCACTGCCTGCGCACCATCTTGCCACACTGTGTGATGTGTGGGGATGGTGGCCGCTGATCAGCTTAATAAAGGCTTTTTTTTGGCATTAGTGTGACGTGGTTAGGAGTTTTAATTGGCATCTCATTGGTGACAACATTTTTGATACAACATTTTTGGAGGCCCCAGCGAGATCCTTTTTCCTTGCCGTGTCACACCCAAATTAACCTCCTGTCGCGGTCTCCTGGACTCCCTCCTGGAGTAGAGGGGAGCTCCTGAGAGGCGTTTCTCAGCCTTGCTCCTGGGAGGATTCCAGCCCGCCGTCAGGACAATTCAAAAAGCCACCTGTGATCTGTGATCTGGTGAGTTGACTCTCTGGGGGACATAGGTCAGACTGGACGCAGTCGCTTACACCTAGTCCCAGGACCAGGCGAGACGTCGCTCTGGTTCACTGGTGGGCACCCCTGTGTGGTGTGGCCCAATCTGGTCATTGTCTGTTTGCCTTTCTGTTGTTGGTCTGGTTTGTGGCTATTTGTGCTTTTGCTTTGCTTTCTGTGCCAAGTCTCTTTTCAGGTCAGTCAATAATGGGACAGAACCAGTCAACTCAGTGTGTCACAGTCTTAACCTGTTTCTTAGACAATTTTCAGGATTTCCAGAAACGTGCTTCTGACTATGGAATGTCTGTTAACAAATTAGATTTACGAAAATTCTGTGAATTAGAATGGCCTACTTTTAAGGTTGGTTGGCCCTCACAAGGAACAGCCGACCTTCCTACTGCCCTAAGAATAAAAAAATTGTTTTTGGGCAGCCAGGACACCCAGATCAAATGATTTATATACAAATTTGGATTGACATACTTACTGATGAGCCTAAATGGCTAAAATGTTGTATTATAGGTTATAAGCCTTCTGATTCTGGGCTCTGAGAAAAGCACACCATTTTATTGGCCCAAAAGAAACCTGTTAATCAGAAATCCCCTGGACTCCCCGTATTAGATAACTCTGAAGCTGAGACTACTTCCCTTTTGGAACCTCCTCTTTACCTGGTGCCCAACCTGCCAAAGGCGCCACCTGATCCATTCCCTCTCCTGTCACCTCTGGTCCCTCCTTCTTCGTGTTCCCCCTTGTCACCACCGGCCTCCTCCTCCTCGCCTCCGACCCTTTCACCCCCGGCCCCTTCCCCCTTGCCTTCTCCTCCATTGTCTCCACTCTCGCAATCGGCAGGGGCCCTCTCCCCATCCCATACCCGGACGGGTACTAATTATGCTGCACCACCAGTGCCTATTTTACCCCTCCGGGAAACTTTAACCACTCAGGGTTCCTTCATGGTATATGTTCCCTTCACCACTAGTGATCTCTATAATTGGAAAAACCAAAACCCCCCTTTTTCTGATCAACCACAGGGACTCATCTCTCTTTTAGAATCAGTTTTCTATACCCACCAGCCCACCTGGGATGACTGTCAACAGCTTCTCCAACTCTGTTCACATCTGAGGAACGGGAACGCATCGAGGATTCGTCCCTTTTTGGAAAAACACAAACAGATCCTTCTTCCCAAATTAATACTACTGGATCTGGACCCTTCCATGTACCTGAAAGAAAACATCTTCCATAAACCAAAGGTTTATGTTGTTGGTGTGGATTCCAATGTCTGTCTCCAGCAGAATAACCATAGAGTCTAAAGTTAAAAAATTTTAAGGTAAACAGGGCAACCTGTCACATCTGTCCTTAGGACTTTTCCAATTTCCTTCTTTTTGTTTTAATAACATAATTTTCAGTGTTCAGTGTTGCTCTTTCATAATGCCTGACCCTGAGCGATTGTATGGGATGCTGTTTTATGGGATATATTGAATTTGCGCAAACTGTTTGAAAGATGAGGACGTATATAGCGGGCCATGTATCTGTTTTAAAGCATTTTGGGGATGCCCAAATGCAGCAAAAGCTTGCAAGCAATGAGATGTAACATCTTTAACTTTTTCTCCAGAATGTAAGGAAGCAAAAATCATTGCCTGAACATGTATCTATGGTCACATGAATAAATCGCAATTTTCCAAAACTTGGCTCATGAGTAACATCCATCTGCACAAAATGATTGGGCATCAATCCTCTAGGGTTAAAACGCCGAAATGAGGAATTGGGCAAATGTTATTGTCATACAAATTTACAATCTTTTACAATTGTTCTGGCTTGCTCCTTTGTGATTTTAAACCTACGTTGCAAGGGTGCTGACTGTGACATGAAACTGGGGAGTGAAATAAAGTAGCTTGTTGTAGCGCTGAAAAGTATAAATACTGTTTTTGTTAGTTCATCAGCCTTTTGATTACCTTCATGGACGGGGACCAGCAAATTTTTAGTATGTGCTCTAATATGGCCTACGAATAGGGGTTCTTTTTCTTGCCCACAAAAGTTTTTTGTATTTGATAAAACAATTTAAAGGCTGGAGTATAGGTTGCTATTGGTCCTGCTAACTCTATCAAACGAGAGGCTCAAAATCTATTCTGGGTGCTGATGGTCGACCCACAGATGATCCCGTTCTGCGGGAAGCCATTTTTTTCCCTCCGCCTGTCCCAATTGGGACTCCAATGAAGATACAGGTAAGGAGGCTCTAAACCGGTTTCGCCAGATTTTACTGCGGGGAGTTCGAGCGGCTGCCAAGAAGCCTACTAACCTTTCAAAAGTGAGACAATACAGAGCCTTAGTGAATCGCCAAGTGCATTCTTGGAGCGCCTCCTACAGGCTTACCGCTCTTACACCCCTATAGACCCTGAGGCTGCTGAAAATCGTAGAGCAATAAATATAGCTTTTGTAACCCCAGTCGGCTCCCGATATTAGAAAGAAACTCCAAAAACTTGAAGGGTTCGAGGGAAAGGTTTTATCTGAATTGGTGGAAATTGCCCAACGAGTTTATAATAACAGAGATCCTCCTGAAGAAAGACAAACCAAAAGACTTACTAAGATCTTATTGGCTGCCACTGGATGACCTAACGCCCCTTCTAGAGGGCCACCAACTTTGAAAGGTCAAAAATTAGAAAAAAGGACCAATGTGCCTACTGTAGAGAAAAAGGACATTGGAAAAATGAATGCCCACAGAAAGCTCGGTATTCCAGACCCTCCAAACCAAGGTCAGAAAAGGTCTTTTCTGTACCGGACTGACGGGGCCAAGGCTCTATTCCAATAAGCCCCCAAGAGCCTATGGTCACCTTACAAGTAGGGGGCAAACCCACAAAGTTTCTGGTAGACACTGGAGCTACCTACTCAGTGCTGCAACAATCTGAAGAACCCCTGTCAAAACAAAAAATCCCTATACAAGGAGCCACCGGAAAAACCCAACATTGCTCTTGGACAAGAGCGAGAATCACAGACTTGGGTAAAGGAACTATTACCCACTCCTTCCTAGTGATGCCTGATTGCCCATACCCCTTACTGGGGAGAGACTTATTACAAAAACTACAAGCAACTATCTCCTTTTCTTCAGGTTCAGCTACAATAGAATTCAATCCTCCCACTCATATTTTACTGACTTGCCCCTTGAGTGAGGAATATAAGCTATGGGAATCAGACAGCAATACCCTGGGAGAGACAACTGCTCCAGATTTATTAACAGAACTCCAACAAGAGGTTCCAAAAGTATGGGCAGAAACAAACCCCCCGGGATTAGCTACCCACTGGGCTCCCATCATTGTACAACTGACTAGCAATGCTACTCCCGTAAGAATTAAACAGTACCCCATCAGCCATAAGGCACGATTGGGAATTGCTCCACATATTAATAAACTAAAAAAGGAGGGAATACTGGTGCCATGCAAATCACCATGGAATACTCCCCTCCTGCCAGTCCAAAAGGCCGGAACTGATGATTATCGCCCAGTCCAAGACTTAAGAGAAGTCAATAAACGGGTGGAAACTATCCACCCCACAGTGCCTAATCCTTATACACTGCTGAGCCTGTTGTCTCCAGAGTACCAGATCTATACAGTAGTGGACCTGAAAGATGCCTTCTTCAGCCTTCCTCTGGCAGCGGTAAGTCAGCCTATTTTTGCCTTTGAGTGGACTGATCCTGAGGGGGGATTTTCAGGACAACTAACCTGGACTAGACTACCACAGGGGTTTAAAAAAACTCTCCCACATTATTTGATGAGGCCCTCAGTCAAGATTTACAGGAGTTCCGTTTACATCATCCAGAGACTGTACTATTACAGTATGTAGATGACCTGCTCCTGGCCTCTAAAACTCTGCAAGAGTGCAGAAGTTCCACTCGGGACTTACTAAGCACTTTACAGGAACTCGGATATCGAGTATCTGCCAAAAAGGCTCAATTGTGTACCAAAGAAGTTACATACCTGGGATATAAATTGCGAGAGGGTCAGCGATGGCTATCTAGTGAGCGGGTCCAAGCAATCCTCCAAATTCCTCCTCCCACTACTAAAAGACAAGTACGTGAATTCCTGGGAACTGCGGGATACTGCCTCCTGTGGATCCCAGGGTTTGCTGAAATTGCTCAGCCCTTATATGAAATAACAAAAAGGCAAGGAGAGGAAATTAAATGGACAGAGATGGAGGAGAAGGCATTCCAAAACCTAAAAAAAGCCTTGATCCAAGCTCCAGCCTTGGCCCTCCCAGACATTGCTAAGCCATTCCACTTATATGTGGCAGAAAGAAAAGGAATAGCAAAGGGTGTTCTAACTCAAACCCTGGGGCCATGGAAAAGACCAACAGCCTACTTGTCTAAGCGCCTAGATCCTGTGGCTACAGGATGGCCCAACTGTTTGAGAGCAACAGCTGCTACTGCTTTACTAGTAAAAGAAGCCTCAAAACTAACTCTGGAGCAGGAACTCATGATCATTGCTCCTCATGCGGTTGAGACTATATTAAAGACCCCCCCAGAGAGATGGATAACAAATACCAGGTTGACACATTACCAAACCTTGCTGCTAGACCCACAACAAGTAAAATTCTCAGCTACTACAGCCTTAAACCTAGCCACTTAACTTCCTGATGATGATCCGTCTCAACCTGTACATGACTGTCTAGACATATTAAACAGCTTCCAGGGAACCAGACCTGATCTACGAGATGTCCCCTGGGAAAAACCGGAGGAAACCCTCTTCACAGATGGAAGCAGTTTCATGATAGACGGCGTCAGGTATGCTGGAGCAGCTGTAGTTACCAATGACAAGGTAATCTGGGCCCAAGCGTTGGGACATGGGACCTCAGCTCAAAAGGCAGAACTCATAGCTCTAACTCAGGCCCTCAGGTTTGGAAGAGACAAAACTGTTAACATTTATACAGACAGTAGATATGCTTTTGCTACAGCTCATGTGCATGGAGCCATCTATAAAGAAAGAGGTTTATTAACCTCAGGAGGAAAAACTATTAAAAATGTTCCAGAAATTCTGGCCTTGCTGGAAGCCATTTGGCTACCTAAAAGAGTTGCTATCATACATTGCAAGGCCCACCAAAAAGGAGAGACATTAGAGATACAAGGAAATAATTTTGCTGATCAAGCCGCAAGAGAGGCTGCCTTAAGACCAGTGGGGCCATTAACTATTCTTCCAGTTCTCCCCGAGCGGATCCTGCCTTCACAGCCTATTTATTCTAAAGAAGATGAAATTAGAATTAAACAACTTAATGCCCACAAAAATTCTGATGGATGGGCCATACTCCCAGACAGCAAAATTTACCTGCCAGAGGACATCGGCCGAACCCTCATCCATCACCTACATCAAGGGACCCATTTGGGTGAAACCAAAATGAATGACCTTCTCAAGACGAGGTACTACTTCCCAGGAATGCAAAAACTAGTACAGTCTATCATCTCCCGATGTCCCTCCTGTGCACAGGTAAATGCACATCGAATCGCACAGGTAATCAACAATCCCAGATACTGGGGACTGGCCCCAGGAGAACATTGGGAAATAGACTTTACTGAAGTAAAAGTCAGCAGGTATGGATATAAATATTTATTGGTCCTTGTAGACACCTACTTGGGATGGACAGAGGCATTTCCCACCAAAACAGAAACTGCCCACATTACAGTTAAAAAATTATTGCAAGAAATTATTCCCAGATTTGGCCTTCCCTTATCTATAGGGACCAACAATGGCCCTGCCTTCACGGCAAAAATAACTAAATCTTTGTCTGAAGCCCTAGGGATAAATTGGAAACTCCACTGTGCTTATAGACCTCAGAGCTCAGGACAAGTAGAAAGGATGAATAGGACTCTAAAAGAAACTTTAACCAAATTAATTTTGGAGACTGGCGAAACATGGGTGGACCTCCTTCCCTTTGCTCTCCTTCGTGTCTGCTGCACTTCCTATAAGAAGGGAATAACACCCTTTGAAATTATGTTTGGAAGACCCCCACCTTTGTTGCCTAAGTTAAATCAATCAATGGTCCAACAGGTAACTGATAACCATTTTCTTGAATCCTTACAGGCTCTACGTCAGGTTCAAGCTTACATTAAAAAGACTCTGGGAGAGTCATATGCAGTGAACAAAATAACCAAAAAGATTTACATCCTTTTCAGCCTGGTGACCTGGTCTATATCAAAAAGCTGCCACCCTACTCCTCCCTGGAACCTTGGTGGACTGGGCCCTGGACAGTCATCCTCACCACACCGACTGCAATCAAGGTAGCCGGAAAAGCATCATGGATACACTGGACACACGCCAAGCCAGTCCCCATCACCGAGCAAAGCGAAACCAACAGGAGGTGGACCATCCAGCCATCTTCCAATCCATCAAAGATAAGACTAAAACTCTTACCCTAACCCTAGTTTTGATCCTGACTGCTTACAATGTAAAGGCAGTGTCCCAAAAAGGTCCCCATACCCTCAGTTGGTATCGATGGGAACTAAGAGATACGGAAGGGGGAAATGTTATAAAGATTGTCTTCACTAAAAATCGGGAATTACCAACTTTCAAATTAGATCTATGTGATGTAACTGAATACATGACCAAAGATATCTGTTCTTGGTATTCTAAAAAAGTCCTACAAGGAATCGAGGTCTATATGTGCCCGGCAGCCCAGGATTATGATTGCGAGGGGCCAGGAACATATCACTGCAAACGTTGGGGCTGTGAGTCCATAGCCCCATGGAAAAATGATGACCCAGATCTAGCATTAACCTATGACCCTGTCCCTGATGACTGTACCCCAAAAATAACTCCCTGCCGCCCTTTCCAAATTCAAGTCAAAACCCACTCTAACCTCTGGGTGACAGGAAAGACTTGGGGAATAAGAGAATATATTTTTGGCCCAGACCATGGGTCTGAATTCGCTATTCAAAAATACCCAGTACAGCAAACCTCCCTACCCAAGCCAGTGGGACCTGAACTCCCACTCCCACCAGTGCTCACACCCCAGGAACCAAATTACTCAAATCCTGTAAAACCTGAAATTACCAGTTTGCCTCAAGACTATCAGCTAACTGTACCCCCACTTATTATGCCCCCAAATCTTTCAAGGTATGAACCCCTGCTCCGCACCATAGACATGGCTTTTCTCCTTTTAAATGCTTCCTCCCCAAACCTCACCAATGAATGCTGGCTCTGTCTCAACCCTGAGCCCCCTTATTATGTGAGAGTGGGGGCCAATATCTCCACTTGTGATCTTCTTAATGTCAGTGCCCAGGAAGTTAATATAACTACTTGTCCTTGGGGAAACATACCTAAATTAACACTGGGTGACTTATAAGGCCAAGGACTTTGTTTTCATACCCCTAACTTCAATCCCCAATACCCACCCTACCGAGAGTCTTGTACCCAAAGCATCATCCCATCAGGGGGTTATAACAATTACCTGATTGCCCCCAAAGGGACATGGTTTGCCTGTACTTCTGGTCTAACACCTTGCCTTCATCTATGGTTATTTGGTCAAACTAAGACAGAAATGCAAACTCCATGGGCTGAATTCTGTGTCACTGTCCACATTGCTCCTCAAGTATATTATTATAATGGGCAAGCAGGAGCAGAACATTTTGAAACAGGCAGAGTCAAAAGGGCAGCACCAGCATTGGTACCGTTGTTGGTTGCAACTGGAATAACAGGCTCTACTGCTGTAGGAACAACAGCATTAATACTCCAAAGTCAGAATTATAAATTGCTCAGTACCCAGATAAACAAAGACTTATCAGAACTAGAAAAATCTGTATCCAGGCTAGAAGAATCCCTAAACTCCTTAGCGGAGGTCACCCTACAAAATAGAAGAGGCCTAAATTTGCTGTTCCTAAGACAAGGTGGATTATGCGTGGCATTGGGAGAACAATGCTGCCTTTATGCTAATCATTCAGGTGTTATCAGAGATAGTTTGTCTCTAGTAAGGAAAAGACTAAAAGAAAGGGAGGAGACCCTCACAAACCAGGAAACCTGGTATGAACGTTGGTTCTCCTGGTCCCCATGGCTTACTACCTTGATCAGCACCATAGCTGGTCCCCTGCTGATTATTCTCCTAATACTTACGTTTGTCCCATGTGTCATAAACTGTGTAAGCCGCTACATTCAACAAAGAATCCAATCTGTCAAGCTCATGGTGCTGTGTACCCATTATGATCAGTTAACCTCTGGAAACTTAGATGAATTAGACACAGATGTGTAATGACAAAGATTTGTCTATTCCCATAAGACCAGTGGGGAATGTGATAAGAGAACTAAAGGGACTCCATCTTGTTCTTCAGCAGCCATCTTAGGAGTTCCGAGAAGTAGTTCTGTTTCTCAGAAATAATAGAATACAGAAAGTCCTGCCTGTGTACCCATTAATCGTTACCTAGCATAATACGCTTGACAGCATAAAAATAGCAATTCCTATACAATGTAAAATTGCTCTCTGTGGTTTCCATTTTTCCTGGGCAAATACCTTGTCAGAGATTGATTGTGTAGACGTTAGTAACCATTCTCTAACATGTACCCAACTAGGGCCATCTTGACCCCATTCCCTTCTACTTGATCGTTGCTATACCAACCTGGAAAGTCCCATGGGAAATATTATTGTACCCATTGCTTTGTCTTGCTAACTGCCTAGATTCAGCTTCTGTACCGTGGCTTGCTTGCATTGGCTGAAACCCTGCAATTGAATATTCCACCCTCTATGATTTTTCTCTTTATAAACCCTTGAAAATCACTGCCTGCGCGCCATCTTGCCACACTGTGTGATGTGTGGGGATGGTGGCCGCTGATCAGCTTAATAAAGGCTTTTTTTTTGGCATTAGTGTGACATGGTTAGGAGTTTTAATTGGCATCTCATTGGTGACAACATTTTTGATACAACAAAATCAGACAAGTAGAAAACTGGGAGAAAATATATTAAGTGGAAAAGAAAAGAAAATAAGTGTAGCTTTCAGGACCAAAAGATAAACCAACTGAAAAACTTGTGGATCTCCCGGTTATTTAACCAGCTATTGATTTAACAGTGTAATGTACCCTCTTGGGTACTGTAAAAGACCCCAAATGAAATTAGAGCCAGATTTTGTCCTCCAGGAATTGAGAATCTAAAACAGGAAACATGACGTATACTTAGAAAGCTATCAAAGTCTACCAGACTGTAACTCTTGAGGTTCAGGATGTTTGTTTTGCTCCCTGCAGTAGCCCTAACAAGTGCATGACACAAGGTAGGTGCTCCATAAATATTCGTTGGAGGAATGAATAATACAAAGGCAGATAGTGTTCAGTCATATGAGAATTGCAAATAAGTAAATTGCAAGATTGGTAGTAGTAGGGACAAGTAACTTCCAGCATCACTGAAATTATATTGTTAACTTGCAGATAATTAAGCTGACAGTCAAGCCATAAACAGAATCTCCTGGGCATTGCTATTATTTTCCAAATCCATCAACTTCTCTGCCATCCTCTTCATATAACATCATGGGCACATTTCTTAACATATTGGGCTTCAGTGGCATAAGAAAGTCAGGCTAGCGGAGTGTTTGTGGGCTCAAATATCCTTTAAGGTGGCAGAATCATTAAGTGTGTACTCCTATCCCATTAAGCACCTGATTCTTGTCGTAGAGAGAAACATAGAAGAAAAAAATATTAAATAAATAATGCTAGAGGTGTTATGCATATATGACAATTGTGAAGGTAGGACATGAATGATTGAAATTCAGGGAACATGGGGAAGGAAGGCAAAATTGTCTTTGTCCCACCAAAATAATATGTAACCTATTTCACATTCTTAAAACCCCTGAATTGTTTATCAGAAGCTTTGTGGATACTTGACTAAACATACATAGTGTCTGTCTTTGGGGTGTTTTCTCTTTTCTTTCTTTCTTTTTTTTTTTTCTTTTCTTTTTTTTCTTCTTTGTGTGTGTGTGTGTGTGTGTGTGTGTGTGTGTGTGTGTGTGTGTGGTACTGGGTATAGAATCTGGGGGTGCTCTACCACCAAGCTATATTCCCATGAAGGAGCCCTAATTAGGAAGGGCTGTTGTAGCTAGCTGGAAGCCATAAGTTCCACCTGATATGTATGTGACGCACCTGTAGGCACCCGCAAAGCTGAAGGTATATAACCGGGTGAAAGCGGTCCGAGTTAGGAGAACGGAGAATTCAGTCAGCCGGGCAGTCACTCGGTCGGTCAGAAGAATCAGAGCGGCCAGAACGTAGGCAGAGCGGTTACAGAAGAGAAACCAGATAGAAGACAGAAGAGAAACCAGATAGAAGAAGTAATGACTGGTCAGAGTTAGGCCGAGGCTCCCTAGGAAGACAGAAGACAGAAGACAGAAGAAAGAAGAAGGAAGAAAGAAGAGAGAAGAAAGAAGCTCTAATCTTTCTCTAAGCTAAGCTCTATCTTTCTATCTTTCTAACTAAGACTCTACTCTACTCTAAGCTAAGAAGACAAGAAGAAAAGCTCGCTCTAATCTTTCTCTCTAAAAATCTTTATTTCCCTCTCTAAGCTCTAAGAAAGTAGAAGTAAAAGTAGTAAAAGCTTAACTCTGCCTCCGAGAGTTTTTCCTCCCGGTTTTCGGTACCAGGTAGCTTACATTCCCAGCCCTTTTTTATTTTTTATTTTGATATCAAGTCTCACTAAGATGCCCAGACTGGCCATGACCTTGAGATACTCCTGTCTCAGCCTCCAGAGTAGCCATGATTACAGGTGTGCACCACCATGCCTGTTTCTTGGGCTGTTTACTCAAGGGACTTCTTTACTAGAAGTACCATATGAGAAATGGTGCCAGTGCCTGCTACAGGTTTCGTGAAATCTGTAGCAAAATGAGGAGAATATGAACAATGTACTACTTATGTTTATAAAGCTAAACTGACTCACTTTACAGAGCTTTTGAAAATTTAAATTTAAAAAATTAAAAAATCTGAGATCAAAACATTTTCAATATTAGAATGTCTTTTCTTTTTAAAAGATGGAAGCTGTAGATAGCTTTCTTTTCAATGTTTTAAACAAAATAAAAATTGATAACCCTCTGTGGATCTCTTTAAAAAGCATTTCACTAGTTTCTGAATTTTAGAGGAATGTGTGTTAGTCAGCTTTGTGTCCCCGTGATCAAAAAACCTGACAAAAACAATTTAGAGGAGGAAAAAAAATCCATGGTTGGCTATTCCACTGATGTGGGCCTGAGGTGAGGCAGAACATTGTGGTGGAAGAGCATGGTTCAACTCAAGGCAGCTAGGAAGCTGAAAGAGAGGAAGGGGCAGTAGAGAAGATAACCCTTCCAAGGGCATGCACCCAGTGACCTGCTTTCTCCAACAAGGTCCCACCTCCTAGGAGTTCATTCAGCCATGAATGTATTAATTCACTGATGGGATCAGAGCCTTCCTGGTCCACTTCCCTAAAGTTCCTCCTCTGAACACATGAGGTTTTGAGGGACACCCAGATCCAAATCAGAACAGCATGATCGTTACAAATAGCATTATAATATCATTACAGAGTACTGGGAATTATTCCTTAACACAGATTATTGAATCTTCAAATAAACTTATGCTAAATGTTCAAAGTGCATGTCTACATCATTTAATATACCAGACTACTGTGTATTGAGAAATATAGGACCTCACACAATTAAATAGAAAACTATTATTTCTTTAAACATTTATTTCTGTCTTTACCACAATTTCATTGTTTTTGGAAAAAAGAGATTAAGTATCATTGATAACAGTGTTACTGACACCACCAATATTAAGCAAATATTCAGTGATGTAGTTTAATTTAACCCTGTTTTTTTTCTTTGACCAGAAGTGATTTATTTTTGTTACCCAGAGTATTAAGAAAACAGACTATGGCAAAAATTTACAAGGACACTGATTTTCTTGTCTATAAATGATGTATATAAATTTTATAAAGTTTAGAAAACAAATATAAACCTAGTAATTACCAAGATAGAAAATTTTGTTGTTGGGACTGGGGCTATGGCTCAGCAGTAGAGTGTTTGTTTCGCATGTTTGAGGCCCTGGGTTCAATCCTCAGCACCCCATAAATAAAATAAAGGTTTTGTGTCCACCTACAAAAAAAAAAAAAAAATGTTGTAGAATCTTCTATACCTTTCTTTATGTGCAATAAATATTTTACAACAAAAAAGGGATTATATTGTTCGTGCTGTTTTATAACCTAATTTTTCAACTTAACAGGTTGTAAATCTCTTTCTATGACATTAAATATTTTTCTACATAATTTTAATGGCTTCATATTGTGGTATTCTATAATTTTATGCTTTAATCTATTTAATTGCTTTTTTATTGTTGGATACTGTTGATGCCCCCCCCTTTTTTTTTTTTTTCCATTTTAATGTTGAAATGAACATCTTTGTCAAGTTAAAACTTTATTTACTTTTTAAAAATTTTGGTACTGGGGATTGAACCACTGAGCCACATCCCCAGCCGTTTTTATTTCCTATATGAGACAGGGTCTCACTAAACTGCCTAGGGCCTTGATAAGTTGCTGAGGCTGGCCTCAAACTTGCAATCCTCCTGTCTCAGTCTCCTGAATCTCTGGAATTGTAGACGTGTGCCACCATGCTGGGTTTATTTACATTCTTAAATAATTTGCTAGGAATTTCTGGGTAAAGCATATGCAAATTGATAAAGCTTGATACATTGTATGGACCTAAAATTAAAATGTATGTATTTGTTATCTATGTACGTATTATTTGGGGGGGGGGGGGGTGCCGGGGATTGAACTCAGGGCACTCAACCACTGAGCCACAAAATAGCCCCAGCCCTGTTTTTATTTTTATTTAGAGACAGGGTCTCACTGAATTGCTTAGCACCTCACTTTCCCTGAGGCTGGCTTTGAATTCTTGATCCTCCTGTCTCAGCCTCCTGAGCCTCTGGGATTACAGGTGTGCACCACCTGTAATTTGAAATTTTATTTCATTTCCAAAAAATTCATCACTGCAAATATGAGACATCTTAGATGAAATCATCAAACTTTGGATAAAGGGATCCTACACATCATCTAGTCCAAAAACTTCATTCTATAAGTTAAATGGAGATAGATTTATTACATTTTCTA
The DNA here is from genome assembly GCA_025594165.1 of Tamias sibiricus. Taxonomy (NCBI): domain Eukaryota; kingdom Metazoa; phylum Chordata; class Mammalia; order Rodentia; family Sciuridae; genus Tamias; species Tamias sibiricus. The sequence goes on along the minus strand of CM046669.1, from coordinate 46,640,274 downwards.
ATTAAATAAGACATATTCATTGTAATGATAATAATAATAATAATAATGAAAATATAAAATACAAAGTAAGCCATGTATTATCCACCAACCCAAAACAATTATTATTAGCTTTTTGGTATGTATCTATGTCATCTTTTATATATGTATTTGTACTTTATGTGATTTAGATAGAAAGATAGCATCCAAAATTTCATACTATTATATTCCCATATGTAATTGACATCTTTTTTTTTTTTTTTTTTTTTTTTTGTGGTACCAGGGATTGAACTCAGGGGCACTCGTCCACTGGGCCACATCCCCAGCCCTTTTTTGTATTTTATTTAGAGACAGGGTCTCACTGAGTTGCTAAGCGCCTCGCCATTGCTGAGGCTGGCTTTGAACTCGTGATCCTCCTGCCTCAGCCTCCCAAAGTGCTGGGATTACAGGCGTGCGCCACCGCGCCCGGCAATTGACATCTTTTAATGTCAATAAATACTGACCTACATTATAATTTATAATGGCTACACAGTCACTGTAATTCATTTAACCAACCCTCAACTCATACATGTTAGAATTATTTGGATTTTTAATCACCAATGTTGGGTTTGGGGATTAAATTTTAATAGCTCTGAGAATTCTTACAGTAAAGAAACTTGGTAATTTTTATTAATTTAGGGTTTCCTGTTTTCTGGTCATGGAAACCCCCCCCCCCACCCCCACTTTTTGTTTACTAATATTTTGCTAGGGTAACCTAGGAGAGACTTTGGAAAATGGCATTCTATTTCCTGTCTTATTCAAAACTACTAATTAAGTGCGTGTACCTACATGTCACTTTTCTATAAACTCTGAAAAAAATTCTGGGAATTAATTAGAATAAATATGTGTTTTAGATATTTTAGAGAATACATCGTTGATATAAATTGCCAGATTAACTTCCAGAGTAAGTCATGTTTTGGTTTGAATATTTTTATGGGATCACTGGAGGGTTTTTGTTTTAAATGATATTTAAATTTTTTTTTTGTTGTTGTAGATGGACACAATACCTTTATTCATTTATTTTTATGTAGTACTGAGGATTGAACCCAGCACCTCACACTTGCCAGGCAAGCACTCTACCACTGAGTCACAACCTCAGCCCCTTAAATGATATTTATATCATTAGAACAAAAGGGACATATGAATAGAGAAAAGAGAATTTGAGATATAGGTTTTGGCTCATCAGTGGATTGGTTGAGGGATGGGGTGCAGAGTAGTGAATTCCCATAGGGAAAGAACAGACCAAGGAGGCAAGAGTCAGAGAGAGAGAGAGAGTGGAAATTATTAGAAATTAAGGAGGGGGTTATAAAGATTCTTTAGCAATGTGTGAAATTATTAAAATAAAATGTTTGGTAGAAAATATTAGTAGAAAAAGTATCCAAAATCCTATTCATAAAACTAACCAGAAAAGGGGCTGGGGTTGTGGCTCAGCGGTAGAGCACTCGCCTAGAACATGCGCGGCCCGGGTTCGATCCTCAGCACCACGTACAAATAAACGAATTGTGTACAATTAAATCAAATAAATAAATATTAAAAAAAACTAACCAGAAAAAAATAGAGGAAAAATATAATAATTGTGTTTTTGGATTGGGTTCTTTTTTTTGCTCCCTCTTCTTTAATTACCGTTTTCATTTTTATTTTAAAAATATTTTATGAAATGGAAAAGAAAAGAAATACTAAAGGATCAGACAAAATTAGGAGAAGAGAGGCTTATGGAGGAGGAGGAAGACAGTGGTGAAGTCGAACAAAGGCAACAAATAGATTAAAGTGAACAGAATAGAAGAGAGAACATTCAATTTGGCCTGGAGGAGATCATTAATGGCTCAAGTGCTGTCAAGTGGACAAAAGCCAGTCTGCAGTGGGGTCAGATGAGAGAACCAGAGAAGAATAATTTTTTTAGGACCTAGGATCATAATAATTCATTTAGAGGCTCCCCCCTACCCCCAGCCACTATTACTTTAGTTCTGATTTTATCATGTTGAGATTTTGCCTATATCATTTTTTTTCCCCAGGAGCTGATGAATGAAAACCTTTTTTTTTTTTTTTTTTTTAAAGAAATCCTATGAGTAAGTTTCTTTGCCTTTATTTTTGAACTGAAAAATAAAGAAATGGTAAATTCTCTTTCTGAGCCGTCCTATGTGCTAGAAATGCTACCATATAGAAATCTTAATAATATACCCTGTGCATGCTGTTTAAAAACAGAAGAACTTGGTCGCCCAAGGTCATTTCAGATGCCTTTTTTCCTTGGTGATTTGTGTATATTTTATCCATAAAAGACAAATTATTATGAAAGGATGTGAAATATAGGTTTAAGAAACTCAAAGAACAAAGCGCATTCTTTGCTCTTTGAATTTCTTAAAATTAAGTTCTTAAGACTCCTGCTGCTTACCTTCAAACAAGCCACCTTGAAACTGCTCTATGAAACCCGGTTAAAGGACGAACCAAAGAGTTTCACTTATTAAAAAAAAAAAAAAAAAAAAAGGCGCATGGGAGAGAGAACATTCAAGTCTTCTAGTATCCATACTTATTAGCTAAATTGAATGCCTGCAGTGGGTCTCAGGGGAGCACACAGTGGAAGCCTCTTCCTATTACAGCTCAGCCAGAAGCATTTATTCTCTTGTAATTAAGGCCAAGGGTGCAACCAGGGATGTGAATGGAAGCAATTACGTGGATCATTCTTCTCCTTCAACATTTCTCAAGAGTTTGTGTATTTGTGATCTTTGAAGTCCCTGTAGATTTCCAGCGGTTATCCTTGGTGTCATAGGTCCATCCTTGGAGCATAACAAGAGTTAATACTGTTGTAGGTGCTTTAGTAGTGCCATGGTAATCCATCCTTTCCAGATTCTATGAGGGTTAAGGATTAAGCCCTAACTCTCCAGAAGCAGACACTGAGATGGAGTTCAAAGGCATGGGTGGCACCAGGAGATAAAAGTAATGGAGTAGGAGAAGTAGGAACAGGAAAGGACTCAGCCAAAGCAAAGGGCCTCTGTCAGGTCCCAGTGCTTCAGGAAGTAGCTATAGCCTGGCCCCACAGGGCAACTCTGGGGTGTAGGCCAGGAAAGGAACAGGGCTTCCATTCCTCTGCACAGTCAGTGGCTGACATCCTTCATGGTGGCAAGGAAGGTTGTTATGGGCCAGGCGATGAACTGGGCAATGACCAAACAGACTCCATTTACCCTGAGACTCCATGTCATTTAAGAAATGCTTCTCCCATCGGAACACCCCATCTCTGTACCTATAATAGTTGCTTAGCATAGCGTGTTGGCAACACAAAATGGCAATTCTTATACACCATATCTTTTCAGAGATTGATTATGTAGATGTTAGTAACCATTCTTTTTGTATTATGGAAAGTCCCATGGGAAATACTGAATGTACTCACAATGAAAATATGATGGACATCGCTTTGTTTTCCTAATGGCTCAATTCAGCTTCTGTACCCCCCCCCCACAACCCCCTTGCTTGCTTGCTTGCAGTTATGGCAACCCAGCTGTGGTTTTTGCCTTTAAATACCTTGAAACGCTCAGGCTCTGGGCTGTTCCTTGCAGAGATAGTTATGGGTACTGCAGGGAGCAATTGCTGGCCGGCTAAATAAAGACTCTCCAATTTGGACAAAATGGACTTGGTATGTTTTCTGAACGGTCTGCCCCATAACATGTGTGTGTGTTTGGGTGTGTGTGTGTAATCTGCAAAGGGAGAGCAACAGGTGTGCACCAAGAGGAGCAGAACAGGTAGATACTATTATCTCCATGTGACAGTGAAGACTGCAAGAGTCTTGCCCAAGACCTCAAAGCTCAGGGGAATAGCTGGTATCTGGAAACCTGCAGTTTGATTCTAAAAGCCACGTGCTTCACCACCCTGCTACTTTACAGCATGCTATGGCATTATCAATACATTTTCTACAGTGTTCACAATGGACTACATAATAAACTATTTTGATTTTATTGGGTTTTTTTAAAATTTTGAAAGTATGTCTGGGATGAAATCCATTAATGCTATGTTGCACTATGCTTCAGACAGGCAACCCCCAACAAAGGTAAATTCAAACATTTAAAATTAGACCACTAGAGTACCTGGAAGACATACACTCCCAATCCACTCTAACAGCCCAGTCCTTATAGAATTGTGCAAAATGTGGTTTCATTGATTTCATGGGTCTTTCTAAATAAGAGATACAGCTAGACATGGTGGCACACCCATGTGATCCCAGGAACTACGGAGGCCAAGGCAGGAGGATCACAAGTTTTGAGGCCAGCCTGGAGGACTTAGTGAGATTTTGTTTCAAAATAGAAAATAAGAAGGGCTGGGGATGTAGCTCAGTGTGTTAGAACACTCCTGGATTCAATCTCCTACTGAAAAAAAAGAAAGAAAGAAAAAAAAAAAAGGAGGGTAATAGTTTGTGTATGGTGGGGTCCCAGTTCAGTGGTGCCTTTAGGTTTTCAGAATGGCTATGTGACAATGCAAATGAGCAAGAGAGACATAAGTGGTAACATAACCTGCATCAAGAGAATCCCATAGATCCTTGCTAGCTCAGAAAAGATGGGGGTGGGGGAAGCTAAATAAAGTAAGGGCACTTTAAGAGAGGACTTAGGAAATGCAGAAGTTTTCTTCCTATGTGTTCCGGTTAAGGGGGAGAATGCTCCTTTTTTGCATGAAGCAGCTGTGGAGGGTAATGCTCTGTGGAAACACCAAACCCTAATTGTTGTGTGTGTCATGATTGTCAAGTAGGGAAGAGTAGAGAAGGGACAGGCTTGAATGCTACAAAAGATTTTCAGATTCTAGATCATGGGAACTGACATCTGTACACTGGTTACCAAGGGAGAGGCACTGCTGGAAGCATTTTACAGACATTAATTTCTTAAAATCTCCTAATAATCCAATAAGGTAGGAGCCATTATTTACAGACAGGGAAGCAGAGTCACAGAGATTAAATAACTTGGTCAGGATCATACAGCCAGTTAGCTGAAGAGCTGTGATGTGAGCGCAAGTCATCTGCTTTTAGATTCCATGCTCTTACCCATTGCCCTGGACCATCAGGAATGTGCAGAACATGCTGATAACGTCGCTAATCCTCATTTGTAGTTTATTTCTGAATGCTGTGCTATTTTTGAAAGATACCCCTATCCAAATCTTGGTTAGAGCTAAACTCTAGAAAAAACATGTGAGTTCGGACAGCAAGAAACATTTATGAAATGGTCTTAAAGTTGATATGAAGTTATGCATGTTTGGAAAATTTAGAGTAAGAGGTTGCCACCAGCCAGGCAGAGGAACTCTTTGTTCTATATAAAAATGATGGTACTCCCTGCCCATGGGGAGCTGGCACTGGCAGCATTTATATTACTAAGTCACTGTCAATACTCAGCTGCTGGCTAAGAATTAAATTGCTGGAACTAGATCTAGTAAGCCTCAGGTTACCATGGTTTGGATGAGGTGAGCACATTAGTGTGATATATTTAGTCTCTAGAAACAGTTAAATGTAAGATTAGCTTTATTACTAAAAAGATAATATATGCTGACATTACTCATGGTTACTCATTTCATGTCCCCAAGTAAACAATCGCACACCAATTTAGTCTATTGAGTCAAGCTGGCCTCCTATCCTGTTTATGGTTTGTGGACAGGAGTGACTCATATAGGTCCCGGCCAGAGCCATGGTTGCCTCTGCTGCCCCCTAGAGGCCCATCGGGTCAAGACCGCTCATCTCTGAGAGTCACCTTTACTTTCCCTTTTGAGTCTCCAACAAATTCTGTTTGTCAAAAAGAGATGAGGCCAAAACACTCCGAAGTTCCAAAACCAACGATACACTTTAATTAAAATTCCAAGACAGGCCACTGGTAATTACTGTGAACTCAAGGAAAATAAAAGCTTCTACCCTGTGTTTCTTACATCATATCTCAGCCACTAAATAGAAATGTCAAGGTTGTCTTTAAACTATAAATAGGGCTAACACTTACAAAGCATTTGCCACATGCCAGGTACTATTCTAAGTGTATCACATTTATTAACCTATTTAATTTACACGATAGTCCTGAAAGGTGGGTAATATGATCATCTCCATATTACAGATAGTGTAGTAGAAGCAGAAATTGCCAAGTACTTATCACAGTTCATGAGTGACAGAACTTAATTTGAATACAGGTATGTCTGGCTGCATAGACTAGGCTTATAATCAGTCCACTTTACAGCCTCTTTTGTAGCTATTAATATATGCATTAAAAATTTAATTTTTAATCCTGGTGCGGTGGTGCACGCCTGTAATCCCAGCAGTGGGGAAGCTGAGGCAGGAGGATCGTGAGTTCAAAGCAAGTCTCAGCAATGGTGAAGCACTTAGCAACTCAGTGAGACCCTGTCTCTAATAAAATACAAAAAAGGGCTGGGGATGTGGCCCCAGTGGTTGAGTGCCCCTGAGTTCAATCCCAGGTAGCAAAAAATAATAATAATAATAATAATAATAATAATAATAATTTTTAGGTAGAGGTTTTGCTAAAAATCTTTAACACTGATCTGAGGAAACAATTGGCCCATACACTTAAAAAAAAATGTCAGTGATATATAATAGACAAAGAGAAGGGAGAGGAGAAGGAAGATGAAGTGGAAGAGGAGGAGAAAAATAGAATTATTCTAGAACTGTGACAACTAAATATAATTTGTTTTCCATGATTGAATCCTACATATAAAAAAAGACAAAGATACAAACAGCACTGGAAATTTGGGAATTTGTATTTGTACTATATATTGGATAATAATGTTAAATTTCTCAAGTATGCTCCTTTTATGGTGGTCTAGAGGTGTATGTCTTTGTTCTTAAGTGATACTTGATGAAGTATTTAGGGGTAAAATGTCGTGATATCAGCAAATAACCATGAAACAGTCCAGGAAAAAATATTATAAATATTTGTGAGAAAGAAGTAAGAGAAATCAAATGTGGGGGAAATGGCAAAAATGGAGAAACTGGGTAAAGGAGTATATGACATTTGCGATACTATTTTTATTTTATTTATTTATTTATTTATTTATTTATTTATTTATTTAGTGGTACCGGGGATTGAACTCAGGGGCACTCGACCACTGGGCCACATCCCCAGTCCTTTTTTGTATTTTATTTAGAGGCAGGGTCTCACTGAGTTGCTAAGTGCCTCGCCATTGCTGAGGCTGGCTTTGAACTCGCGATCCTCCTGCCTCAGCCTCCCAAAGTGCTGGGATTACAGGCGTGCGCCACTACGCCCGGTGCGATACTATTTTTAAAGCTTTTTTCTAGGTTTGAAATTTTTGGAGCAATAAAGGGGGGGGGGGGAAATAAGCTTTATCTCAAAATGAGAATCAGATATAAATATAGGCAATGGATCTGCCTGGACCACTCCTGAGTGAAGACAAACCAGAGAAGCATGTTGGGCTTGGAATCTGTAGGCAAACTTTGAAATCTGTGGACATGTGCTGTGTGTGGGTATGTGAAATGTTAAAGCTTATTTATTAGTGTCTTTCCATTTGTACTAGGTACTACATGCATCAGTATGTACTTTAAATATTCAAGTTTTCATACAATAGAAAATAAATAATGCAAATTGTAAAGCCTTTTATCAAGTTTAGAAAGGTCTAATTTTAGTCTTGGAATTATTCCATTTTTGTCACCACATGTGTTTTGTTCTAGGTTCTGGTCTAGATGCTGGGATACACCAGTGAACAAATGAAGATGCCCGGATTCACAGTGCTCACCTTCTGGTGAAAACAAGAGAAGCAATAACCATGGTAGCCCAGAGGAGTGTTAGAAAGTGATCATTGCCAAGACAAAGCAGAACAACAGGACAGTAAAGTGGGAAATTGAACAGGTGGTTGCAAAGCAAAGGCTTTGCCATTTTAAACAGGAATTCCCCAGGGTTTCTTTCAAATATGACCTTATGGTGCCTGGAAGAAAAGTGGAAGAGAACAGTAGGGAAAGATCCTACGGTGAGCACATGCCTGGATGGTGGTTGGAGCCGAGTAAGCAAGAGGGAAAGAGTAGAAGACATGAAATCAGGATGGAAATAGAGGATGAATTCATAGAGGTCACAATGAAAGCTTACATTTAAATGTCGAATACAATAGGGTACTATTGGATGATTTTCAGCAGGCGAGTGACATGATCAAAATTAACATAAAATAGTAAATCTCATAGGGAGACATATCTGGGATCAGCCTCTCCCACTGGGAGGCTGTTTAACAATCCAAGCAATAAGTGACAGTGACTCAGTGCAGGACAGTAGAGTTGGGATTAGAAGGATTTGATGGGATTCTGGGCAAGTTGAGATGGCAGAGCCAAACGGGAAGATTTACCAATCTTCAGAAAGAGACTGTCCAGGGAGACTCGAAGTTCTTTTCCTGAGTACCTGGAAAGATACTGTTGGCATGCACGGGGATGGGAAAGACCAGGTAGAGCATTTAAAAAAAAATTTTTTTTAACTTGTGGGGCTGGGGTTGTAGCTCAGTGGTAGAGCACTTGCCTCGAATGTATGAGGCCCTGGGTTCGATCCTCAACACCACATAAAAATGAAAAAATAAAAAACAAAGATATTTAAAAATGTTTTAAATTTGTTTTAATTAGTTATACATGACAGTAGAATGCATTTATGCACTTTGATATATCATACATAGATGGGATATAATTTCTCATTTTTCTGAGTATACATGTTGCAGAATCAAAGAGCATGTTTCGAGGGAGAAGATCAAGAGCTGAGTTTGAACATTCTGGGTTGGAGTTGCACATTAGAAATCTAGAAGGAGCTGCCTGTCATAAAAGTAGTTGGATGCAGAAGTCTGGAGAATGGAGAGCGGTGGGGGCTAGAGATTTAAAACTGGTCCTAATTGTTGTACAGATGGTATTTAAAGCCAGGAGCTTTGATCGATTGATGAGATGGTGAATGTGGTAGAGAAGAGAAGATTTTTAATGAACATGCCCTTGCAATTATTCTGTTTTGCGTGTTTATACTTGTTACATTTCTCATTTTGTTTAGAAAATTATTACGCTGCTCAAAATAAAAGGGAAAATTGACAATTATCTAAATTACTGAAGATAGCCAATCAAATAATTAAATTTGCAAAGTATATTAATTTTCCTCAATTATCTGGTTTCATTTTCTATAATTGTCTACATTATTCAGTACTAGGACAGTTACATGTTGAGTTGCTTTATCCTACTGTTATTTAATCAATAATACATTAATCTTTGGGACAGTAAAGTTCAAAAATTCTTTCAAGTGATTCTCTATAGGGAGTAATCCTCATCTGTGTTTACTTTCTGTATTAAAATCAGATGTTTTGTTGGACTATCACAATTCTTTCCCCTTTTTCTCATGTTTATGACTTGACAGGTCTCATTTGGATGGAGTAAAACAGCTTTTTAAAGTTACGCCCAAGCAGAGCTCATATTAATGAAGGACTGAAAGAGGAGAAAATGCTATCTGTGAGCAAAGATATTTAAATATACTTGCTTTATCTAATAAAAACAACTGGTGAAGATAAGGAGTTCACTCAACTGCAAAGAAGCCCATGTAGTAAATGTATTTTATCAGTAATATTTGAATTTTAATGTCAGAGCCATTACAACCACTCTTTCCTTAGTTAGTTGAGTAAATAAATATGGACAAGCTCAGAAGCTTCCTTTCCCCACAATGTATTGTATAATGGTGGTGAATAGTCTAGATAAGATAGATGTGTGATGAGGTTTATTGATAAAGAAAAACCTGCCGAGTGCTGTGGCACATGCCTGTAAACCCAGCAGCTCTGGAGGCTGAGACAGGAGGATCACAAGTTCAAAGCCAGCCTCAGCAATTCAGCCAGGCTTTAAGTTCAATCCCTGGTACCAAAAAATACAAAAGGAAGAAAAAGAAAAGAAAGAAAGAAAAACCGAATTTAACCCAACTTTTAAAATAAGGGAGAGGATGGGCTCATACACTAGAAAACATAGAGGTAGATCAGGTTTCTGGGTGTGTTGATGAAGAATTTAGTTATCTTTGTTTATTTATTTATTTTTTCCAATTCTCTCTGCCCTAGCATCCAAATTGCTGTCTTCAATTGAAAGCTGGATTTTTTTTGCAAGTCTGAAGAGGCTGCCAAAAGTAGTTGGGCTATTTGCTTTCTTGAACATGCCCAAGGAGAAGGAATGCCCTTCTTCAATTATCAGGCAAGTGATCTGGGCTCAGTGCCATTCTTGTGGCCAGTAGAACACCATGTGTTGACAGTCTTAAGGCCTCAGTCCATGGGACCAAGTCAAAGGGATTCCCTTGCTTGCTTACATCTTTGGAGATAGGTGTTGATGGGGTCAGTGCACTTTGAAGCACACACTGCAGCACAGTGAGGGTGAACTGGTGGGTTTTTGACATAATCATCACGGGGCCAGAATCAGCCAGATGATCCAAATTCAACACTTACGCCACTTGGATTTGTTGTTGAGACTCAGTCTCCTAATCTTTCATTTATCTCAGGGCCTCTCTCCATTGGGTAGTAACAGAAACCCAACAATATCCACTTAAGAAAAAAATTTGAATTCAAACAAGGAGACATGGGCAAGAAGAAAAATTTTACTTATTATGTTATTAACTGATATAAACAGTTTTAATACTTTATTGCATCTATAGAGGATACCTTTTTTTTTTTCTATTACCAGAACACATCTCAAATAACATGGACATAAATATCATTTTCTTATTAGTACTTCTCTGTTGCATATGCTGTTTGAACAAAATTTTATGATAGAAGTTTATTTCAAATTCCGTTCTATGGATCATTATAAGAGAGGTGTCATATTTAGGTTACAGTTTATTGGAAGGTTTTCAACTAAAGTTGATGAATTAAACATATCTTCCTCCTAAAAACATACTAAAATGAAAATAAAGATGTTTTAAAGGCAGAAATCTTCAAGGACAGAGAAAGCATGGGAGAAGACCACAGTAACAAAATGCTGGCAGCTGAGAAGGCAGTAGACAAGCACCAGACCATGAAAATCAGATGAAACTCAGAAACAACCTGATATGAATGAGCCTCTGAACCACAGAAGGCCTCAGAAACCGTCAGCACAAGGTATCGATGATCGTGAAGGTGTAGATGGGACCCGAAACAGAATTGTGGGTGAATGTTACAGTTTGGATCCAAGGTATCCCCCAAAAACTCACATGTGAGACAATGCAAAAAGTTCAGAGAAGAAATGATTGGGTTGTAAGAGTCTTAATCCAATTACTGAATTAATCCCCTGATAGGGATTAACTGAGTGGCAACTGAAGTGGAGGAGGTGGAAATTGAGATGTGGCTATGGGGTATATATTTTGTATCTTAAGAGTGGAGACCCTCTCTGCTTCTTGATGGCTGTGATGTGAGCTGCTTCCTTCTGCCACACACTCCGCCATGATGTTCATCCTCACCTCAAGCCTAAGGAATAGAGCCGGCCTTCTATGGACCAGACCTCAAATAAAATCTTCCTCCTCTATAATCGTTCTGGTCAGATCCTTCAGTCACAGCAGTGAAAAAGCTGACTAACACAGTGAAAGTGTTAGAGAATCAGTGGAGCCCCAGATAAGTATTCTCATGTTGTTTAGATTGCACTAGATCCCCTTCTCCATCTCTCACACCATAATATAAAAAAAATGGAGATTTACTTTCAGAACACATGAACCAAAGGGTCTCTGGACCGGAGAACACTGGTAAAACAGAAGGAACAACCTCCTAAAAAACAGGGTGATCAGATAAAAGCCTAATAAGGTAGGCTTAAAAGCATAATAAGAGGGGAGAAAACTGGCTTCATTCTCTTATCAGATTCCTTAAATGAAAAAAATCAGGAAAGAGACTTGAAATTCCTTCTCTGACTAGTCCAGGAGCATAGACCTAAAAAGTACTGAAGGCCAAGCATCCAGTGATAAAAGGCCAAGATAAATCATCTGAGAGTGAAGTCCCTTTGTTATGAAGACTTACAACCTTAAAACTTCCAATCAACTCTTTAGTTCTCTATATAAAAATCTAAGAAGATAACCATGCATTTGAGAGAAGCCTTTAACAGAAAAGACAGAGACCAGACAATAAAAAAGAAAGTTTAAAGAAAACAGAGATCATAAAGAACATTTTGAGGGAAAAGTAGCCTAAAAAGTATAAAAAAATCATTATATCTATGAAACAAGAACATGATGCTATAAAAAAAGAATACCCCAAGAATATAAAAGAACCCTTTAAATTTAAAATGTGATTGCAGAAATGAAAAGGAAAAAAGGAGGGAGATAAAATAGTGGACATTTCCAATAATGTAAGATAATTTAACAAAGCTAGAAAAATCTTAAAAACTCAAGAAAAATAGTTCAAGAAGGCACATATTTAAATACTATGAGCTACATAAGGAGAAAATAGGTCAACAGAAGATGTAGAAATCATCATATAAGTAATTTATGAAATTTTATTAGTGACAATGAGCTCACCATGAGATGAGCATGATGGATGAAAAAAGACCCTTATTATTATCTCTGTATAATTTTAGAATATAAGAAATAAAGAGAAAATCACAAAGCCTCTGGAGGGAGTAGAAAATGCAGACTAAGTCACTTGCATATAATATCAGAATGGCATTTGAGTTAATAGTAACACTGGAAGTTAGAAGACAATGGAATAATATCTTAAAGGTTCTGACAGCAAATAATTTCCAACCTGGAATTTTATATTCTGTAAAATTACTATTTAGAGTAAAAATATTTTCTGTCATGCAAGTTCTCAAAAATTATTCTAGGACATCAGCTATGCAGTAGACCTACAGAGCACCCTATGGAGACAGATTAGACTAGTTAGATGAAACTGGGAATCTTTCTGGCCTTTCCTTTCCTCAGGGAAGATTTGTACTTTCAGAGAACATTTAGTGGATGAGTTTGTGATGAGCATTTAGAAAACAACCAAATGAAAGAATAAAATAATAACTCTATGAAAACAAAATGTTATTTAAAACAGTAAATATAATCATTGTATATTACCTTCCATACTTTGTTCACTCTAAGATATCATAATTATAAGGTGCACCAATATTTTATGTACCACTAAAAAAGAAAAATCTCTGCAAATGATGACACAATGACTTAATGTTAGTCCACATAAATCAGTCACATTTGTCTATTGTTGCTTTGAAATACCTTCCACCTTTCCTCCTGTCTTTAACTGCATTGGCTATGACAGGGAATCCTTTCCATACTCTTATTAGCCAACATAACATAGTTTCATCTACTCATGGGTATCTTTCTTCTTAGATTTCATAAAGCACTTGGTTATGCTTTGCAAGTAAATGTTGAATCACTGTCATTCTTCCAATGACAAATATTTGTTACTAATAACAAATTTATGCTCCTTTTCTCCTTTTTGTCTTTCTGTGTACACAATAAATCTCACAATTTCATTTCTTCTTGGAGATACTTTATGTGGCAGTTAAACTTAGTATGCTAGTGCCAGCCATGTATATACTCAATTGAGTCATGACATTATTAGCTTTGTGCAAACTTGTATATATGCAATGGCAACTATATTACAAAGACTCTCTGGCTAACAGCAAAAGAAAGATATACCATTTTCAGAGATCTTAAAATATGGAAAAAAAATTTAGAATCAATTTTATAAAATGCTCATCTATGATTAGGATGAGCATGGTAACAATACTACAAATACTGAATATGAACTAACCAAAAGTTAAGATGGAACCATATTAGGAGAGTATGAGAGTGTTAACGTATATACATATATTTTACACACACACACACCTATGATAGTAATGAATACAGAAAATACATACATATGATGCATATAAATGTAATATATGAAAGAATGCATATATATTAGATGGTAGTAATGAATACAGTAATGGTGAAGCAAAGCTACATTCTTAATTTCTAAGGTATGAAAGCAGTTATTTATCCTTAATCTTGAAAACTTATTCTATACAAGTATACATGTTATTGGGAGATCATATTAACATGAAATAAGTAGCAGAAAGAATCAAGAGGTAGTTACCTCTGGAGCATTGCCCTTGGGTCAGGGAACTTTTATTTTTTGATAAGTCTTTGAATTATTTGAAATTTTTAGCTATATGTAAATAACTTCAGTATGTATGAAATTCAACTTTGAAATAAATCAGTGGCAACCCAAGAATTGCTAACAAAGTTTTCTGTCCTTCATGATCTATATTGGAGCTTACATGTCATGTTTGACGTTTTAAAAACCTCAGCAATAACTTTCTAATGGCAGGCCTGCTGCATGTGGTGTGATCTAAGGACATTGCAGATGTATTACTCTTTATAGAGTTATGCTGAACTAAGAGAGATAATCTCCTGTTTTGTTATTGAAAGTGAATTTTTCTGTTTTGGTTCCAATCTAACTTTACCTAAAATATGTGGAAATGAAAAACTTTTTAAAAGTATCTTATTAATGAAGCCATTTATAGCTAGAACAATTCCATCTCTTTTTACGTTAGTCGTCATGAGTGGCTGGCCATTTAGCCCCAGGAAGCTATTTTGCCAGGAGTGCACATAGCCTTTCTTTCCTATAGTTTACTGGTGCTGTCTCCTTCCTCTGCTCACGTCTTTGTTTGTAAGCTGATAGATCACATTTCTTAGTCAAGAATCAGTCTCTCCCATTTTTTAATTAATCAAAATGCTGCTAATTAATAAGATCAGGGAAAGATGATTTAATGGGAAAAGTACCGGGCTATGAGTCAAGAGCCTCGATTGCTGTCCTGGCTGGGCCATTTTAGAGTCTCACCTCTTTAGTTTCCTACTTGTTAATGGAAATGGTTACATAGAAGTACTTTACCATTATAATAGTGTATGATTTGAATAATGCACTTATCTAAATGTTTTAATACAAGATTAGTCACAGTGTGAACAAATGTGGCTTTTTGATAAAGGTCTGGATCTCAGATTGTACAATTAGTTGACAAATAAGAACTTAAAGAAAGAACAATACGGACTTAAGTTACTGGCAAAGAAGACATCTGGGTAGAGAGCACAGGAAATATTTTAAAGTAAAAAACATTATTAATGTTGCATTCTATGCTGGCAACTTAGGTGCAATGTGACATTCTAGAGATAAATGGTTATTAACTAGTTACAACACAGTTGTGAGCAAATGGGGCATATATTTTCTAAACATTGCTTCTAAGCAAATTACCTACTTTAAATATTAATCCATTCGGTTTTATCCCACTACGACTATCATGGCTTGCTTTATGTATCCTGGGAGGTTGCCAGCCAGGGCAGAAGCTGACTTTGTAAAATCAAGTGAATACCTTGAAAACATAAGTCATCTATGCTCAGTTAATTAAAGAATTAAAAACCATCCTAAAAAACAATATCAGACTCTAATATAAAAAACGCTCAGAAAGTATACATTATGCACATGGAAGAAAAATGTCTTCAATTTAGTTTCTGCATTGAATGAAAACAATAGTAAACACTGATTTTAATAATAAGAGTGGTGCCCAACCCAAGCAGGCTACTCTGTGCTCACTTCATCATTGGTCTGTCCAGGCAGGAAGGTCTTTGTGCTGCTAGGGAGAGCTGACCTACAGTTAGAGGACAATGGGCTTTTCCTTTCTCAGATCTGCCACCTCTGGCAAATGCCATGCCATAAAGGCAAACAATTAGTCAACACTATTTATTTCTGTTACTATGGGATGCTAATTCTTTGTTCAAAAAAAGTGCACATTATTTGTTATATAAAGCCCTTAAATTCAGCATGGGCCAAGTTACTATCTCAATGATTTCCAACTTCTGACATATATTAGAACTGAGGATTTTATTTTCATATTTGTGTACATGGCCTGTCCCTTGTTATTTTGTTCAAATCATTTATAATCTTTCTGTATATTTTAAAATTTTTTTTATTTGTCGATGAACCTTTGTTTTATTTATTTATTTATATGTGGCGTTGAGAATCAAATCCAGTGCCTCGCATAGGCTAGGCAAGCTCTCTACCCCTGAGCTACAACTTCAGCCCCAAATCTATACATTTTTGAAAATTACACTAAATGCTATTCAAATATTAACGAATGGTTGAAAAAGATTACTCTGTATGATAACTAAACCGTTCCATGTAATATTACCAATTTATCCTAAATTCTACCGGAATTCTGGGATACTCCTTTAGATCTGTCCTCTGGAGGGAAATGGTAGTGACTATTTCTGTTGTCTCACCACCCCATGGCCTACTTGTTTTGACAAGATTTCATCATTTCAAGGAAAATAATTACTTGTATTCTACTTTCATTATCTTCACTCTTTTTCTTTCTTAGGAGTTTTTTTTTTGGATTATTTATTCTATATTTCTCAAAGTCTGGGGAGCAGGGGTGTCTCTAAGTCTTAGGAACCAATATGCAGAAAGGAAAAAGAAAAGGCAAAAAATTATATGATCACTTTTAAATTTCTCCTTTTCCTTTTTGTCTTTCCCGCAGTTGTACATAGGCTCAATCCTCATGCTATGGGAACATTTCCAACTTTTGGCTGTTTTTTTTTTTTTTTTTTTTTCTTTCTGGATCCCCTCAACTCCTTTCCTCCCTGGCTCTTGTCTAGTAGTAGGAGAAAAAAAAAAAAAAAAAAAAGTCCAAGGAAATGAAAGTTGCCACTGGAGTTCTTCTCCTTTACCCTTCCTCTAATTTTGTTTTATTATTCATGACAAAGGATGATAGGGTTAGAAGTGGTAGGGGTGGGGGACAAAGGAGCAAAAATTGGAAATTTTTGACATACCTTGATCGTAGGAAATTAATTTCTTAACAAGATCTTCTCCCCAGCGGATCTTGGTGAATTGCATGTTTGGGGCATGGATTGGAGGCCACCAGATCACACTGGTTCCGTGTGCAAGGAGGCAGGGCAAGGCGACTTTAAACAAGGCGGGGCTGACTTGGTACCTGTTGCTTTCATGGTGGAGCTCCTCAGCGGGGTTCTCCACGACCTTCTGATTGACAACCTGGACGTCCTCTTTCCCTGTTCACTTCTGGGCATGGACAAAGCCCTGGTCTCCCAGGCCCAAACCACCTTCACAGGTTTTAGAAACCAAAGTCTTCCTTGGGCCAGATTTTTCCCCATCTTTTCCTAGATATATTCTTTAATTCACACACACATGCACATACTTTCCTTTCCAATGAACATGATGAAGGGGAGAGGAAAGAAAGGTGAAGGATCCAAGAGAACAGACAGATCCTGCCTTTCATCTCAAGTCTCTTTGCTTCTATGGTTCATGGGACTTTGGTTTTGGAGTCTCAGCCCAATTTTAACGTTCGAGCTGCCTATTACTGGTAGAAAAGGGGGGCAAAAAAGAGCCGCTTCCCTGTCTCTTTGCCTTCATCTGCTGTTCACGTGGAAGTGTGTGCGGCTGACCCAAGCCTCGCTGACATGTCAGCGTGCAGCCGCAGGACGAGGGGTGTTTGATTTATAAATGGAATGTATAATAGGCACGATGCCTTCTGAGCCGAACGTTCATGGAAAATCACATGCCGCTCACATGAGGGACCAAGATCTTTTTTTATTATTTTAATGAATTGAGTTTTTTCAGTGCACCAGGGAGATAAGAAGATACCTGCCAATAACCCTCTGATTGCGTCCTCAGCCAATTGGTGGGCTTGAACATGGGCACTCCTCTAGTCAATTGAGTTTGTGTGTTAAGTCAAGGTTTAGCTTTGGATTTGAAGCTCTCGCTCAAACAAAGCCTCAGACGCTCCGACAGTGGAAACCATCACATAATTCTCCTCTTTGTTTCTTTAAAGAGCACGGGGTTGGTTAAAAAAAAAAAAAAAAAAAAAATCCGTTTTGGGAAGACTGGGTCTGAAGATAATGATAGTGAAGATGAGAAAAGACAGCGGGTTGTAAGTTCTGGCCTAAGTTCGGAAAGGGGAGGGGGAACAAAAAAAAAAGGTTGAAAAGGTAATAAACTACAGCAAGGCCAACAGATCAACCAACATGAGACAAACCAACAGGTAACAAGGGGCCGCTGGAGCTTCTGAAGAATTGAGATCAGTAGGAAAGCATTTTGAATGAGGAATAAAATGCTCCTTCCTGTCGGGGAGGAAGGGAGGTGTATGGTGCTTGAGAAATGGGGAAAAAAATGCAATTAAAAACCAGATATGAATAAAGATCAGGTGAGAGAGGATGTCACCCCGTGGCCTTTGGAACTGTGTTTCTGCTACCTCCCCAGATTATTTTTTTCCTGGAACAAAGGAACAATGTTGTGGAAAAATGGGTGCCAGATACTTTAGGCGAATGAGACACAGTGAAGCGGATAAAGGAGACAAAGACAATTGCAGTCATATGCAGTAAACTGAAGGCAGCTGAGGCCTGAGACAAAAGGTAACAATTCGGAGCCAGCAAGATGACTGAAGCATGGGAAGGAAGGAGGGAAGATGATTCATAATAACGTTTGAAAGACATTGGCCTGAATATTTATCAGTGTGTCGCGTACACTGCTTGGCCTTGGGGGCCTGCCTTTGTTCAGTGAACCATTTCCCAGTTTTAAGGCAATAAACAGGAAAAGAGCTTGAAAGATGGCCACGGATGCTTGGTACAGAGTGTTTGAGAGCGAACCTGAGATAAGACTTTGGCTCTGAGTGATGGATCGGAGGCATTGTCACTGAGGAGGATCATCTCCCTCCAGAACCGGACTCCAAGAGGAAATGCATGATTCAAATGCTATGAAAGGATTCCTTGTCATGGGACGAAAGTTTCCACCACATCCTCTTTTGGGGTAATTTCACTTAACACTTAATTCATTCCGGATAGAGACAAGAATAATGAAGGAAGATCAACTGCAGAATAGCTGAACATTATAAACCCATAAGTAACTCTCCTTTGGGGATATCGGCCTGTATTTGTTCTTTCATAAAAACAAGCATATCAGAGGCCATTTTCAGTGAGATATGTGGTCCATCATCTCAGGATTTTTCCCAGAAAATAGGACTAAAGGTTCATTTGTAGAAACAGGATTATCATTATCCTTTAGGATGCCTTTCTCAAAGGGTTAGGGATGTGCCCCCCAAATATTATGTCATTAATCCTCCTTTATGGAGCACTGTGACTCTGCAAGAAATTTCCCTTCTATTATTTGTTCTTAACAATAAAATGAAAATTTCCCAAGCCAGTCAAGGACCTCCTTATATAACTAGTTAAGTGGGTGTTTCATTCCGGCAACAAAAACCACTCATAACTGTGCCATTGCTGTTTAAGCATTTATTAGTAAAATTCTGCCCCAAATGAGAAACAAGAGAATCTGGATACAAATGAAAAAAATCCAAAAGTTGGTTCCCTGTGGAATCGAGACACTGCCAAATGGCACACAGAAAAAGACACAGAAGACTGAAAAGCAAACTTGGAAAACAGAATTGTCTGAGGTATCAGTGAGCCCCAGAGTCGTCTCATGGTGTTTGTGTGCAGTTAGCGGAAAATGAATGCCCTTGCTAATCTTCTAGAGCACTCTATCAGGGAGTCAATGCACCAGCACTAGCTGTAGGAATGGAAAAGGAATTCAGGACCCCCCCCTCCCCAGCTCAGTACCTAAGCTGCCATAGTTTCCCACCAGGAGGTTTGCAGGGGGCACCTGCATCACCAGCAGACACAGGGATTAATAGAAGAGGGACTGTGGAGAGGACAGCACCTAACAAAAATATTTGTTGGAAATGAAAGGTACATTCTGAATTTCAACGTATCCAAAGGGGTTGTTATCATCTTATGTCTTCTGCAGCAGAGGAGCAGCAGTAAAATAGTTTGGAAAAGCTGAAATCTCTCACATTGATGAGCAAGTATATATACCTAGGTGAACTGAGATAGAGCATGGTGGCTTCTACCTGCTAAGTTCAGTTGATTCAAGGAAGTTACTTATTAGTCTTCCCAAATTAGTGATATGGAATCATTAGTTTGTCTCATTATATGTGAAAAGTTCCCACTATTTCCTGAAAAGAAAAACCAGTCCAGGGGCATTTACTTCAGATAGAATTTCAGGGTTTAAATGTAGGGAAGCAGTAATTAATTACACATTATATCTGCATAGTATTTTATATTTTTCAAATTTATCTTTTAATATGCAGTCATTCATTTAATAGTTAAACAATTATTTACCTTGACTAGAAAAGATGTGAGGATAAGGTCTATGTCTTATTTGGCTTAGAACTGTTTTGGCCTAGCATTTAGCATTGCACATAGATATGTGATTAGCATTTGTTGAATAATTGAAAATATTTATTCTTTCCAAAATGGGCTTAAGTGACTTTTTAATAATTCACTTGGTCTCTACAATTTCTAGTTTTTCACATAAAAAATAAGATGTTTGGACTAGATTTGCACACACTGGCCAGATAGCAAAAACTTTGGAGATTTTTAAGTGAACATGCGCCCAGTTTCCCTCCCCATCTGGACAATCAGAATCTCCAGTTGTGGGTCCAACAAAACCAAGTTTGAGAAAGAGTGCAGTGAATGAGCTCTGGAGTCCTTTCTGCCTGTAAGATTCTCTGACACTGAAAGGTTTATGTGCTCATTTATTATTAATTCCTTGCAGACAGTTAAATGAAGAGAACTAAGTAGTTTTTCATGCTTTTGTCTATTAGAAGTAAAGATAAATCATCTTTGAAATTATCATATAAAAATAGAAAGTAAAGAAGAAACACCATCTTTGCAATGGGGTTTTCGTACACTTTTCAGAAGAAAACTATGACTGTCACCGCAATCTGCAATCTCGTGTACTGATGTGGTGTGTTGGCAATGCTTCATCTCATTATCTTGTGGGTTTTTTTCCACAGTGACATCCTCCCTAGTGTGTGTGTGTGTGTGTGTGTGTGTGTGTGTTTCTGAGACTCAAACCTTCAGATCAGAGAAGAGAGTATCATTCTTGACACTTGGGTCCTTATAGGATTTTGCATTGTGGGTCAACTAGCTAATTGTAATTTAGAAAGCTCTGGTTTTCAATATTACCAGGATGAGTTGATCCAGGTACTTTCTTTCTATGGTCATTTTGTAGATGGTGATGTCTGTCCTTAAATAAAGCAAATTTGGAGTCACGTTAAATTGTTTTAACCCCAGGGACAGGGCTCAGCCTTCTAGGCAGTTCAGACAGTTCAGTGCAAGATTCAAAACAGGACATGGTAAAGCCACATGGAATAGAAATTACATTAATGAAGATTTTTTTAAAGTCTGAAATTGAAACTGCTGTTTCTCTGATAGTTTTTCTTTTATTTCTTAAGGAATATAGTGTGACTGCTTTGAACTTAAGACCACATTAAATAAAAAAATAAAGAGTAGAAAGGAGACACAGCAAGGAAGACAGGAAATTTAGATTCTATATCCCTGATAAGAAAGTGAGGTAAGAGTGTTTTGGGGAAAAAGATAAAGTTTTGGAGGACACTCCCAGAAACATTTAATTAGAATTTGTCTTAGACAACTATGGTGTGTGTGTATGTGTGTGTGTTGTATATGAAAATTATTGTGTGTGTTTGGGACAGAGGTAAGCTGAAGAGAGTTGGGGGTGGGGAGGGGTGGAATAAGTCTTTTCTAGTTCCCAAATAGCTTCAAAAGAGAAGGAAAAGGCTACAAAATCATTTTAGCTAAATTGACCCAAGAAAAATTCTCAGCACTATAGCAATTGAACTAAGATCTTGCCTCTTCATTCTCTGGAGCTATGACTTTACCTGAGAAGCCATCTCAAAGTCATAGACTGTGGCTTTGGAGCATTTTTTTAAAAAAATATTTATTTATTTACTTTAGTT
This sequence comes from Tamias sibiricus, assembly GCA_025594165.1. NCBI lineage: Eukaryota > Metazoa > Chordata > Mammalia > Rodentia > Sciuridae > Tamias > Tamias sibiricus. The sequence goes on along the minus strand of CM046669.1, from coordinate 46,618,535 downwards.
GTACACAATGCAATGCATTTATGTTTTTACATGGTGCTGAGGATCGAACCCAGGCCGCGCACGTGCGAGGCGAGTACTCTGCTGCTGAGCCACATCTCCAGCCCCTTTGGAGCATTTATGAGTACTGAAATTGGGAGAGGCAATCGCAATGGACAAGAAAAATGAAGTCACCTGGAGTCCATGTAGAAGAAAATTTTGGAGAAGAAACTCAGGATCATGAAACAACTTTGGTGTGTGTGTGTGTGTGTGTGTGTGTGTGTGTGTGTGTGTGTGTTACTGGAGACTGAAGTCAGGGCCTCAGGCATGCTATGCAGGTGCTTTACCACTGAGCTACATCTCCAGTCCAGTAATTATAAACACTTGGTTCCAATAGCATGAAAACCTCTATATCTATATGGACAAAGATATAGAGAAGATTTAGACTAGTATAAAAATTTTCAGATTTCTCTTTTTTGGTGAAGAATTAAAAGTTAAATGCAGAACAATGTATAGGGGAGTTAATTCATTCAACAAATATTGATTGAGAACCTATGTTCTCTAGGCACCCTCCTAGGCTCTGGAGAAAGAGCCATGGAAAGGCTTCCTTGTTCCCATACATCTGTCTGCATAGTAACATAAATTTTTTTTCACAGTGAGCCCGGAGCCTTCACCAAAAGAGCCTTGAAGAACCAAGGTCCAAAGAAATGCAGCCTGATTGATGTATATACAGCCCACTTCCTGCTCAATTCCTTGAAGTAAACAAAAGTTGGCTCTAAATGAATTTAAGGAATGACAACAAATTGATTTTATAGATACCTTTTTTCCCCCCCACCCAGGCAACCTCAGAATAACCCATCATTTTGAATGCAAATTGGCATATTTATCTCCAGGAAATAGAAATAGTCAAGATACTCCCATTTCAACATCTCTTTGAGTTATTACCATAGTTGCATGCTTGGGCATTAATGCTCCTGTACAGAGTGTATTTCTATTGGAAGTGTATTTCTAATCCCACAGCAATATCATATAAGGCCTAAGTAGAAGGGATTCTGAATAGTTTGTCATATGTATGTGTCTGATGTGTCTATCTTTCTACCTTTTTTTTTTTTTTTTTTTTTTTTTTTGGTACTGGGGATCGAACTCAGGGGCACTTGACCACTGGGCTACATCCCCAGCCCTTTTTAGTATTTTATTAGAGACAGGGTCTCACTGAGTTGCTAAGTGCCTCGCCATTGCTGAGGCTGGCTTTAAACTCATGATCCTCCTGCCTCAGCCTCCCAAGTGCTGGGATTACAGGCGTGCGCCACCACACGCGGCCTGTTTTTGATCTATCTACACCAACAATACACACACATACACACACACATACATTTTCCTTAAAATTGACTTAATGTCAATGGTTTTTGTATTGAGAGTAAAGATTTTGTTTTCCAGAATTGCTTTACAGACCTGGAGAGATGAAAATGTGGCAAACATTAATACATGTTATTGTCATTGGAGAAGACATGTCTCAGAAGAAGGGTCCAAGGAGTTCTGAAGAACTCAGGGCCTGAGTTGACTCAAGGCCTGCTGGGTTCTTGGCGTACCTGATGAAAAGGAATTTTTAGCACATGCTAGTCAAAGGCATAGCCATAGGTTTATTTAGGAAAGTAGATACAAATTCAAGGGAACATGGGGGCAATCTCAAGAGAGATGTCTGTGGGGTAAAGCAAGGACTACACATTTAAGGGAGAAGGCAGGCTATCTCCAAGGGAGAGACAGCAACCCTTTGGTGTGGGTTGTTAATATTTATAGAGGACGGGTGCTAGGGGCTGGAGTAGAGGTCGAACCAGGGTGGAGTTACACAGTTTCCCCTGCACTTACGCATTGCCCTCATTTTACGAGGGCATGTTGCTCAGGAGTTGTGATTGTTCCTGGGCACTTTTTGCATCTCAGTGTTGCATTCAGTATAATGCTCTCTTAATCCCAAATCCCTATTCATTATGACATTAAAAAATTGTACAGGGGCTGTGCATGCCTGTAATCCCAGCAGCTAGGGAGGCTGAGATAGGAGGATCGCAAGTTCAAAGCCAGCCTCAGCAAAAGCAAGGTGCTAAGTAACTCAGTGAGACCCTGTCTCTAAATAAAATACAAAATAGGGCTGGGGATGTGGCTCAGTGGCCAAGTGCTCCTGAGTTCCATCCCTGGTACCCCCTGCAAAAATTGTATAAGGGCTACATTTGCAACATATTGCCAAGTATTTAGACTATCTATATCAAAATTGCCTTTAAGGAAAAATCCCTGGACCTACCACAGACCTGAGAATTCAAGAGCTGTGAAGATGGAGAGGTAAGAGGGCAGGAATTCTGAGCAATCTCAAATTTCAGCAAGCAGCCTGGAAAGTTCTGATGCACACTACATGTTGTGACCTAGTGTTTTAGGGCTGGCAATGAGAAGTCTCTGATGCCTCTATTTTCAATTGAAAAATAGAACTAAGCATAAATTACCAGCCAACAGCCATTGCATCTTTCAGAGTTGTCCTTAAGGCTGGTCCTTGGTGTCAGTGCTGCTGTCCATTGTAGAAACAGCTAGCTTGTTTTGCATGGTGGTGCTGCTGGGACGCGTGGCACTGTCTCAAGGTCAAAGGGATCTTGCACGTCTGAATAAGAACTCAGACTATATTATCCTTGGAAAGTCTGCATCCTGACAGTTTGACCCATTCTGTGGAGTTGTCTATGGAGGTACACTGCCTGATGGTTGGCCACATAGACAATTCCCAACAAACTGGGCGTTTCATATCTGTGGCATCACTTTTTAAGCAGTAGGTCAGTCTTCAGACATTTTATTACCTAATTTTCATTTCAGTTTCAGTCTAAAATTATTTAAAAGTCTGTAAGGCTGATTGTCACATTTCTAAAATAATATTTGTAAGGATGTGTGTTATAATTACTCCAAAGAATTCTCATTTTGAGTATGTCAGTGAGCACTGGTATTTGGACATTGTAAAGTCTTCAAGCTCATGTTAGTGGCTTATGCCATCCGTTTGTTCACTCTCCAGATGCTGCAGATCAGAATCCAGGACAGGATTACCACCCAGGTTCCCTAACATGCCTTTCCTCTTCTCCCCTCTGGTGTCTCTTGTTTCTTTTGTTCCAAAGGATTGAATTCTGACTTGCAAATCTTTTCTTTTCCACATTTTTGTATGCTTTCTCACTTTCCCTAATTTTTAGGCTTCTTCCAATTCCCAAAGGAGGAGATTTAGAGGATATTTCTCAAAACCATTAAGAAGCAGCTAGGGAGCTACCTTCTCCTGCATGATCTCCCCTCCCCATCCCCTCCCTGGATAGAGAGACACAAAGGAGTGAGGCAGACTCCAAGGGCACTCCACCCAGGGATTTCTTGGATTATTGTACTTGGTTGAAGATAATGCTGATGGGTGAAGATGGTATATGCTTTTTGCCCCATTGTGCCTGGCTAATGCTGTAAGAACTCCCCTTTAAATACCACAAAATAGATTCAGCTCTTTAGCAATGGTACTCTGCTCTCCAGAATGACAGGAATAAGTCAGCAATGGTTATTCTCACAATGTTTAGAACACTATTTTATTAGAGATGGGAGAGAGGAAACAATAAATGAAAGACAATATAATCCTTGCTATTTTTAAGCTTACACAATTGGTAAGCAAGTATATATATATGAATATATACTATGCATACACTAATCTATATAGACATATGTATATACACTTTAGTACACATGTATTATAACATATTACTTACTTGTACATTTTTGGACACCTTGATTGAAAACTAGAATAGTAATGCACTGAAGAACATTTATGAATGAATAAGTGTAAATGTAATCTCTAAATAACAATGATATGAAGGAGGGGAAAAAAGAATGATTAACACCCAGTTAATCAAGAGAGTGACTGAAATGAATAAGTTAGTTTATTAATATTGTAGTATCATAAAACAGAAAGTGCTCAATAAATATTTGGTAACTAACTTCAAAGTTTGTTTTTGTTTTCTCATTAAAATGTGTGAATAAACAAGGCTAAAAATACATTGCTGTCCATGTAGGAAAGCTGTGATCACTAAGAGTTAATCTGCTTCAAATGTTTTCATGAGTTACCAACTACTCTTTAAGGATTCAAGGGATTGTTGACATTAACCAGGATTTCCAGGAAATCAAGATTTGATTTAGATTGGGAGATGTAAGATTTTATGAACCCAAAGATTTAAGAGGCATTAAAATAAATGTTGACTAATCCCTTAGGGAAATCAGTCTAGGATTAGATTCTGTTTCTATGATAAATCAGAAATTCTCAAGAAAATGGATCAAATACCATGCACATATTAAAATCTACATTTTACCTGGAAATTTAAAGAACAATATGTTTATGCTGATGTTTTATACTTGTAGCTCATGTTTGCAAAATGTACTCAGTTTTATTTAAATATGTATCAAAGTACAATACATTGAACACATTGGATATTCCATTGCTTTTTCAGGAAAACACTGGTGATTACATCTGAAAATATACCCTCATTGAAAAACATAGCTACAGGAATTTTTTTTTTTTTTTTTTTTTTTTTTTTTTTTTTTTGTGGTGCTGGGGATTGAACCCAGAGCCTTATGCACGCAAGGCAAGCACTCTACCAACTGAGCTATATTCCCAGCCCTGCTACAAGAATCTTTATGAACCATGCACTGAGACCCCTTCCCTTTTCAGAGGGGGACACCATCTGCTCTAAGCCACACCCACAGTTCTCAGCAGAGGCAGGTCTGAGATGGAGGTCCACAGTTGATTTCTACAATCACCATTTAGACAGATGGCTTCTCAAAAGGGAGAAGCAACCAGCTGAGCTGCCTCTTGAAAAATTTCCTGATTATTCTTAGTCACTTTGTTGCTAAAAATGTGATAGAAGAGGAAGCATTAATTCCTTGCCAAAGAAAGAACCAACTGTTCACTGAAGTCAGAGTGGAATTTAGGGGGGAAAGTGGGACCACATCGAGGAATCTGTTTATTTGCTAGCTGACCCCCAAATCATGGTAATAAGAGCTGAAATGCATTAAGTGTTTACTATGCACTAAGGGTGGTATGCTAAGAGTCCTAAGTTGTATTTTTTTCATTTACTTTTTAAAAAATATTTATTTATTTGCTTTAGTTGTACACAATGCGTTTTATTTTTACGTGGTGCTAGACGAGCGCTCTACTGCTGAGCCACAACCCCAGCTCCTATTTCATTTACTTTTGAGAAGTATTAGCTCATTTAATCTTCCCAAGAACCCTATAACATTATTATTACTATAATATTACAGGTTCAGAGGAGTAAATGTAACTTGCCTGTGGCAGATAAGCCAGGATTTGGAATCACGCATTCTAACTTTGAATGCTTAACCACTCTTTTATGCCCTATACTATGACTTATGAAGGAGAGAAATTTGCTATTTGACCTCAAAAAGAAAGTTATAGGTAAAGGTGCAGCAGTATAGACATCTCCCAGAGTCAAGGAAAATCTGACTTAAAACTGCCTCTGAGATCCAACCCATCATTTCTCTTCAACCTTGAAATGAGGAATTCCCACCCCCATAAAAATACAACAAAAGCCTTGGTTTTGGGGGGAGAAAAAAAAGCTTTAATTGATAAGATTTTCTTTGTTTGCTGATGGATTTTACTGGACTGCTTGCAATCTGAAGTTGGGGTGTCTTTGTGTGTGTGTGGGTGGGGATTGAACCCAAGGCCTCATGCATGGTAGGCAAGCATTCTACCACTGAGTTACATCCCCAGCAAAGTTGGGGCATGTTTAATTTGTGTCAGACAACATAATACAATGCTATGTCTCTCAAATTCTCCAGTCTCAGGTCTGCTTTACACACTCTTAATAATTATTCAAATCCCCAAAGAACTTTTGTTTATGTGGGTTATTTCTGTTAATGTTTCCCATGTTAAGAAAGAGAATGGATACATTTTAAGTGCATTTATTAGTGTATTATAGTTGCACATAATAGTTGGGTTTATTTTTTAAATATTTATTTGTTTTAGTTGTATACAATGCCTTTATTCTTATGTGGTGCTGAGGATCAAACCCAAGCCGCACAAGTGCTAGGTGAGCGCTCTACCGCTGAGCCACAACCCAGCCCAAAGTGGGGTTTATTTTGACATAATCATACATGCATTAATAATGCTTCTTACAGTCCCCAGTGTCCCTCCTCCCTCTCCTTATTCTTCCTCCTCTACTCTACTGATCCCCTGTCTGAGAATGGATACATTTTTAAAATACAAGAATAAACAAGTCCAAATTCTATTAGCTGTCATCAGACATTGTGCAGCTTGTAGAAAATTTAAGCATACATATACGAAAAAAAAAAAACCTTTTTAAAATAAAAAGCAGTAAGTCTTCATATTATGAAGATAACTTTGGACTTGGACAGGTCCATGAGATAATGAAAAACCACTGCTATACTGGTTTAAATTCTGGCTCTGTCACTCACTAACTAACCAAATTGCTTAATCTCACAAGGATTCAGTTTCCTAATGTCAAAATGTGCATGGTGATGTCTTTCTATAGAGAGACAATGGCAATATTTATTGAAATAATACATATAAATAGCATAGCATAGTTCCAGCTAAGCACTCAACAGCTGGTTGCTGTTTTTCACTTGGGTTGTGTGTCCAGCTGAGCAGTCCTTGCCCACGGGCATCATGAGGTGTGGAACAGGGATCACCAGCACCAGGGGTACTGTGTCCTCAGTCCAGTGGGGTCCTACCTGGCCTGTTCTCTATTTAAAATTTCTCCCCAATTCTAAGTAAAATAATATCTTTTTTTAAATGCCAGTTTCTAAAATGAATGTGACTGATGGCGGAAGAAGATACACATTTAATAACTTTATAATTTCTGAGTATTTTATGGATTCAAGAGAAACATTGACATTTTATTTGCATTGTTAAGTTTGATCTGTTTTTACAGAATTATCTATTCTATAAAAGCGGTATTTGTCCAAAGGAAAAATACAGTGCAGGAGCTGACACATGAATATGAAAGAAGTTATTATCTCTGATGTCCAAAACAAATAATCAGATATAAGCAGATGAACCTCTTATTGCAGGACCTCTTTTGTATACTAACACTGCAATGAAATATATCTGAGAATTTTCCAGGACACAATTTTATCCAGTAGTTTATGAATAGCAATTGTTTGGGGATAGACTATATTTTTTAAGAAAATTCTCTGAACAGGATGGGTTGGCACACACCTATAATCCCAGCAGCTCAGGAGGCTAAGGCAGGAGGATTATGAGTTCAAGGTCAGCCTCAGCAACTTAGTGAGGCCCTAAGTAAACTCAGAGAAACTCTATCTCTAAATATAAAAAGGGCTGGGGATGTGACTCAGAGGCTAAGTGCCTCTGGGTTCAATCCCTAGTACAAAAACAAAAACAAAACAAAACAAAACAAAAAACCAAAACAAAAAAAAAAAAAAAAAAAAAAAAAAAAGAAAAAAGAAAAAGAAAAAAAAAAAAAGATAAAAAGAAAAGAAAAACCCTCTGAAAATATAATGGGAAAGGATATACAGTAGAAATTTTATTTTGGCTCTATGCATAATTAAGTGTAATGAAATGCTGTTTGAAATCAAAATCCCTATGCATTTGTTTTTTGTATTGCAATTAGTAGTGTCCACTTTACTAATTTTAGTCATCAAAGAGCTGAGTCTTGAACATGTCAGGGTTAAAATATCCACAGAAATTTGTAACTGAAGTAGAGGGAAGAGACAAAGGTCACAGAAATATCTAGATATTTCACTTTTGAGAAAGTAAAATATGATAACGCAAAAATTATCTGAGATTTGTTCTCCAAAGCAATGTCTGTGTTGTGTCAATTGAACTTCCTGTTTCTATGGAATTGCTCCACGGTGACTGAGATTTAGCCTCAGAGCCCTGCTGCTCTGCAAGACTCAGGAGCACCAGGTAGATGAGCAGGGAGAGGGCTCTGGGCAGAGGGCTTCGGTATGGAATGGATTTGCTTAATTCCACTGCTTTAAATGTCCATATTTCAGGTCACATAGATGAACCTTGGGTACATTATGCTAAGTGAAATAAGCCAGTCACAGATGGATAAATACTGCAGGATTCCACGTATCTAAGTATCTAAAAGAGTAAAATTCATAGAACCAAAGAGAGGAATAGTGATTGCTAGGAGTTGAGAGAATGGAAAAGAGAATTATTCATCAATGGGTTTAAACTTATTTAAGCAAGATGAGCAAGTGCTAGAGCTCTGCTGTACAGCATGGTACAACAATATTTTGTACACTGAAAATTTGTTGAGAAGCTAGATTTCATGTGAAGTGCTCTTATTGCAATAAAATAAAAATTTGGGGGGGGGGTTGAACTCAGGGGAACTCAACCACTGAGGCACATCCCCAGCCCTATTTTGTATATTATTTAGAGACAGGGTCTCACTGAGTTACTTGGCACCTTGCTTTTGCTGAGGCTGGCTTTGAACTCATGATCCTCCTGCCTCCGCCTCCTAAGCCACTGGTATTACAGGCATGTGCCTCCATGCCTGATTAAAATAACAATTTTTAAAAAACCTAAATGGCTGAACATTCCAGATCAGTGTACTGTTGCTTGAAAACAAAAGCAAACCTACTTAGTCAGATCCAGGAACACAGTCACAGGCCTTCTTTTAGATGTGAGATCAGGTGCAGTGGACTCAGGAAACTGTGTGCTCCTCTTGTTTTGAGGAGCAGACTAAAAGAAAGCTCAACTATTTGTGAATTATTGAAGCATGATCTGCCCGAGAGATTTGACTGGGCATCTTATGAACCTTTAAAGCAAATGGTAATCTTTATCTTACTTGTTTTTAGAGAAATTTGCAAAAGCAGGAAAAAAAAAAAAAAAAAAAGATAATAGGCCAACAATGAAGAAGAGTCAGTAATGAGTCGAAGGCCAACCTTGCCAGGTGTCCAGATGTTTCCTCTTGCTTCACCTCATCTCTTCAATTTTATCTGTGTTGCACTCTTGCCAGTATCTTCTACCTAAATGCTCCTCCCTTCACCACCAACCAATACTCCCTGTAATGTCTTTAGATGAGTCAGAGGTCAAGGGTGGAGGAAAAAACCTGTTGACAAAAGTGATCACTACACTCCAAGTAATATCTACTTATCCATAAGTGTAAAAACACATCCTTATCTCTTTTCAACTCACTGAGTGATATTTCCATGCCATCTCCAGAAGGTGTTAGTGCGCCCAAGCCAGTGGCCTATTCTGAAGCCATGGAGTTAAAAAAAGGATTTTTTTTTTTTTTTTTTTTTTTTTTTTTTAACTAGAGGACAGAAGACTATTTATTTTGGAACCAAGCAGATATTTTCCAGACTCTGGTATTGTCATTTCAGCCAGTGACAAGCGGAAGTTAGCTTCTTCTGATATGCAAAGGAGTGCAGTGTTCTCACAGTCCTGATGTCATTCTCTGATTGTTATTTTTATTATATTTCTAAATAATAGGATTTCTGGCATAAAGATTTATCTCAGGATTCAGCACAGTAGTGTTCTGAGAGCAAGGGTCACAGTGATGACAGATTCATGCTGGCGGTGATTCTGACTAATTTGCTTTGAATGAAATGAATGCTTGGAAAAAACAAAACATTATTCCCAAGATTTTACATCCTAACTCAAAATATAACAGGAGATATAGAGAAACAAAAGTAATTTATTTTTCATTATGGAATGACAAGATGGAATTTTTCATTTTAATAGTTAAAAAAATATAAATCCAGTTGTACTTTTTCTTTTTTTTTTCCTTACAGAAAAATTGCAAGGCTTTGTCTCACCTTTCTTCTCCCTTTTTGCCAATGTAAATTTAGCAGGAAAAAGTGAATGTTTTTATGGCTTTCTCCTCCATGCTACAGGGATGCATGCATTAATGCTTTCACTTTCCACATCAGGGAACCAGAGGGGTCTGTATTTGTCTGCTGTGACAGACTGGATGGCTTAAACAGCAGAAATTTATTTTCTCACTTCTGCAGCCTCAAGGTCCAAGACCAAAACTCCAGCAGGGCTAGTCTCTGGAGAGGCCCCCTCTTCCTGGCTCGTAGATGGCTGTCTTTTGTGTTCTTGCATCTTTCCTCTGTGCCCACGTGCTACTATTACCTCTTTTCTCTCATGAGGACACTCATCCTGTGGAATCAGGGGCCTTACCCTTGGCACCTTATTTTACCTGAGTTACCTCCTTCAAGGTCCTGTCTCCAAATGCAGTCTGTAGAATTGGGGGTACATGATTTAGTGCATAGCAAGGTCTTTGATGGCAACACATGATTGGCAAAAAGGAAAAGATGTGTGTTGTATTCTGATGTTGGTTGAGTGGGGGTGGGGGAAAAAAACACTACTTACGTGTGGCTGAGAGCAGGTAGTTATTTGAAATTTTACGTTTCATGGAACTTAGAGGAATTAAAGAACTGCTGTTTCCCCTCTTCCAAGAGAAGTGGCATGGCATTCCCATGTCATCATACAGTGACAGGAGGACTTTGGGGCCAGGCAGCAAGGCAAAGTTCTTGCAAACCAAGACCACAACAAGAACAGCTCCGCCTGTTGTTTGATGCGTAAGAACTTGGGCTGAACCAAATAATCTCCTTTAACTTGGGGAGTTTGTTGTACATGGTGATCAATCAATCTGTTTTCAGGCATAGGATATTAACTTGATCATTCTTTTTAGGCAGTATTAATCCCTTCTGGCTTCCTGCATAAAATCTGAGTCATGTCAAAGTTTTCTTATAAATAAAAGTACGTTGTTTTGTAATTTGTCATCAATTTGCTGGAGTAGAATAGAGGAGGTGTTTCTTATTTTAAACACTATAGGCATATACTATCTTTAGCACTGTAAAAGTTAATTCTTTTGAACCCTCATAATACTCTCCTGATGCAGGGTATTATACCAATTTGAAAACTAACTCTCTGAGAAGTTCACTCTTTGCTCAAGGTTCCTCATCTGGAAAAGTCTGGGGGATGACTTAGTCCCACCCAGGGCTGTGATTCCAAGTGGAAGGTTTTATCCCCCAAGTAGCTTCTGCAGTCCTTCATCTCCAAAGGTGTTCTGGAGCACATCTGGACATTTCTATTAAAGAGCCCAGAACTGAACTTTGCTGAAAGGTCACACAGATAAGGTCATCTGGGAAAACCAGTCCCAAAGTTAGAACAGAGAAGAAAAACTGCCATCCCTGAATGACTCCTTGTTCCAGGCCCTTCACTCACACATGGCAATGAGCTCACGATGTCCCCTGAGGATTACTCATGATCCCAACTTTATAGATCTCACAATTTTGACTTACAGTGAGTGGGTCAGCAATGTGTCTAATTTACAGAACCAATTAGTGTGGGAGCAGAGATGGAAACCCACGTGTACCCAGCTGTAGAGATCATTAGTTACGTCACATATTAAGAGGTTGAGAGGTGGTGTGCAGAGTTCTGGGGACCGGAAGTTAAAGCTGTATAGGCATTTGGATTAAATTAAATAGGCTTTGGATGAGCTTCTGCAAGAAAATGGTTATTATCTTTTTCTGATTCCTCAGCCATAGATGTTCCTAAAATAGATGCCAATTCAGGGAGTGTGCCCTCCACCTACTCCTTCTGGGAGAATTACCTTCACATGGCCTAAGGTGGAGCAACTTCATGGGCTCCTGCGTCATGGAGGTAAGAAAGCGGCCGCCAGGTTGCTGCTAAAACCCCAGTGATCCCCAGAGCTGGCTGCCAACCCACACATTGTAACTTTCATTCTTCTTCCTTGGAAGGGTCCCTTTTTATTTTCATTTAAACCAGTTTTCTTCAGAATCTGTGTGTTAACTAACAGGAAGAAAAAGATGTGATTAAGACCTGGGTCACACACCGCGCTTGGCTTGCCTAAGGCATACAAAAGAAGTTAACATGATGTTAAAGAGGTTCATTAGATTTGTTCTTGGAAACTATCATCCACCTGTTATTTTCTTTTAAATAATGTAATTTTTTGTTAGTTAGTTTGTTTTTTGGTACCTGGGATTGAACTCAGGGGCACTCGACCACTGGGTCACATCTCAGCCCTTTTTTGTATTTTATTAGAGACAGGGTCTCACTGAGTTGCTAAGTGCCTTGCCATTGCTGAGGCTGGCTTTGAACTCATGATCCTCCTGCCTCAGCCTCCCAAGTGCTGGGATTACAGGCGTATGCCACCACGCCTGGCTTAAATTATGTGATGTTTTGCATGAACAAATAAGACAAATCCTGTAGACCTTTCAGTTACTTAAACTATGAAACGAAGAGGGTCAAATAACATAAAATGAAAGGTTTTTTAAACAAGGGTCTGCAAATCAAAATTGTGTGGCTCTACAGATCACTTTTTAAAGCAAGAATGCAGCAGCAACTAGTTCATGTAGACTGTAAGCTCTTCAAGGGCAGGGACCACCTCTTTAATTTCTTTCTTTCTTTTTTTTTTTTTTTGGCTTCCCCCTAATGCTCAGTGCTTAGCACCGGGCAGGTGCTGGGTAAGTGCTTGTTGGCTGTCAAGCCAAGTGTTAATACGCAGAGGCTTTATTTGTCTGCATGAATCTGTGCTGGGGGGCATGCCTGCCAAAGTAGGCCAGTGAAGTAAAGATTCTATAATTAGAGCTACGGTGTTACAGCAGGCACTCTGTGTCCCCACTTGTCAGTGTGTCCCCACGATGGTGTAGTGACAGTTGCCAGTCTCTCTGGGGCCTGTGCTCAGTTGATGAGAACGTCACTTTCACTTTATTTTTATTCTTGGCAGAGGAAAAACTCATCATCCAAACCAATCACAAAGGGCTGTCATTTTCCAACTCAAGAAAGAGATTTCCCCCAGCCACCCCACCTAGATTTATGAGTAATGGGTTGGAGGCTTAAATTAGAAAAATTTTAAGAAGTCTGTAAAGAAAAGCAAATGCAGTGTGAGCAGTCTGAAAAGGGAAACACATATACAGCATCCTCTCATTTGGTGACAATTTATTATGCATCAGGAATTTTGCATATGCAAATGTTATTAATTCCAATTTATCTTCACAAAATCCGTGGTGAAGCCATTATCTCCCCATTCTACAGATGAGGGAATAAGTGCAGAGAGAGAAAATAGCTTGCTTAGTGTCATGAAAAGGGTGTTAAATAAAACTTACTGGAGACCATTGATTTGGACTGAGCTCCTGCATTGGGCCCCTAAAACAAAAGGAAATGGAGTTACTCATGCTAATGTTCCATGCAGTCAAACTGAAGGTGAGCTGTTCGTCTGACCTTCTGAAAAATCGGGGGGGGGGGGGGGGGGGGGAGAGAGAGAGAGAGAGAGAGAGAAAGGGAGGGAGAGAATAGCTAAATTCTCAGCAAGGCCAGCTTTAGCCAGCATGATATGGGAAGTCTGTTTAACCCTTACAAGGAAAGGAAATGACCAATTGCTGTTCCTTCCTTGTTTCTGCTTTCTTCAACTTTTTCATGTCTGTTACAGAGCCTCTTCTGGTTTTAAAGGCTGGCTGCCCAATTAGCAAATAGGTACTTGCTCAAAAAAAACTGTTAAATGTATTTTGTACCAAGTTTTTCTTTTATCAATGGTGTCTTGCAAGGGATTCTCTGGTCTTGCCTTTCTGGTCTCCAAAGGGCTGTGTTTAATGACCTTCCTCCCTTCATTGGGAAGCCTGCTCTCCCTCTCCCCCTCTCCCTACCCTTGCTTTCTATGTGGCAAGGGAGCAGGCACTGGTATGTGTTTGTAGTTACCCTCCTTCTTTCTTGCTATCTGTGGTTTTTGCTGAACAGACAAATCTTCAGTTTTTCTGGAAAATATGTATGGTTGTTCTGTTTGTAAGCATTTTCCTGTGGGTCTCTAGCAGCTATACATATTTCATAATTTTTTCAAATACTTTCCTCTTCCAATTCTATTTTTTTAGTCCAAAATAAATAAATAAATAAATAAATAAATAAGAGTGGTGGCTGAGGAGAATAGCAATCACAGTGACCCATCATGTCACAACTGACTTAATTGTGTTTTACTTGATCCTCATAATGAATACTGGAGGCATGAAGAGAACTATGGCTAATCCTCAATGATACAGGAGGAAGAGGAGCCCAGTGTTTTAAAGGACATGCACATGATCACTCAAATGGTGCATAAAATTTTAAAGCCAGATAGTTGACTCTGTATGTGAAATTCTTGAAAATAGAATGGAGTGTGAGTTACTTGCTCAGCTCCCAGACCTTTCCAGGGCATTTGGGGCCAATGGCGACTGACTTCATCCCATTTCCCCTTCCTTCCCAACTGTAGACCTTGTTGTCAGTCCTGAGCCAAGCAGCTGCAAGAGATGGCAGGTGGCTCGCAGCAATTAAGGACACAGACTCCACGGGAGTCCCAACAACTGGGAGAGGCCCCTGTGATCAGGAAAAGAACAATGACAACAGACAAAAGGACACATCCAAATATGTGAAGATCGGATGGAGCAACCTGAGTCAAGCAGAGCAGCCCAGGACATATTCGTTGACTTGATGAGCAATGAGACCACTTAAGGGAATTCAAAGATAACTCAAAAAAAAGACTTGCCAACTAAAAACTGATTTGGAACCTGGGATGTAGTTCAGTGGTAGAGAGCTTGCCTAGTATGTGTGAGGTCCTGGGTTCAACCCCAGCACAACCAAGAAGCAATAAACCAGTCAATTAATTAAAAAAATAATAAAACAAATAAACTGTAATTTGAAAGAGTCAAGCTAATAATTTGGAAGACCAAGTTGGGGGGTGGTAGATATCTCACAGCAAGCAATAAAGAAAACAAAGCCAACCAAATAAGGGGAAGAAAATAACTAGGGAAAAGATAAGGAAGTTGTAGAATAAATCCTGGCTGGCTAACATGTGACGGTAAGTTTATAGAATATGAAAAGGGCTGGACACCATGGCTCACACCTGTAATTCCAGCAGCTCGGGAGTCTGAGGCAGAAAAATCACATGTTCAAAGCCAGCCTCAGCAACTTAGCAAGGCCCTAAGCAACTCAGTGAGACAATGACTCTAAATAAAATATGAAAAAGGGCTGGGGATGTGGTTCAGTGGTTAAGCACCCCTGGGTTCAATACTGGGTACAGGTATGTGTATCTCTTCATACCTCACACTAAGTTTTGAAAGAAAAAGTCTGTACGTTTGTGTTCTTTATGTCTCTTTGGTGGATTATATGCTGAATCTACAAGAAAAGATTGGTGACTAATTTACTTTTATCTTTCTGTTCCATTTCTTTTTCTTTGCACTCTGGCCAGAATTCCTGGCCTTTGGTAAATACTTGTTAATACTGTTGCTTAAGGAGGGAAAGAAACAAGGAGAGATGGGTGTTGTGGATATCTACAGTCCTAACTACTTAGGAGACTGAGGCAGGAGAATCATTTGAGCCATGAGTTGAAGACCAATCTGGGCAACCCAGCAAAAGAAACCAGGTGTTTTAGCATTTTTTTCTTAAAATCCCAGCTGCCCTCAGGCAACGTTGTAAAGAGGCAGGTGATTCCCTGACTGCCTGTCCCTGCCTCAGGATCAGATATCTCCTTTCTCCATCTTGTTCTCAGCTACCTGTCAATGGAGTCCCCTGTCCAAATAGGTATAATCATGACTTTAATATTCAAAACCACCCAAGGCTGCACTCCTTCCTTTGGAAAAAACCTAAAGGAATAACTTCTGAAGAGGCGAAATTTCAGATATAGCAAGTCATGGAAGAAAAGTATTTTGGGTCAATAAAGCCTTCCGGGAGCTCCTCAAATGACAGAAACTGCCCTAGAAGAATCATTGACTCATTCAGTCCCAAGTTTTTAAACATTTCAGTGAAGTTGACGCAGGTAGATTAAAAATAGGTAGCAAATAATAATCTAGAGCTTACATACCTTATATATATATTCATATGTATATGATATATGTACATATTCCAAAGCTTTAATCATTCACCTACTACTTTTTCCAAACGAATAGAACTCTAAAAACATGATATTTACTTAAAAAGTTAGCATAAGTGGTTTATTTATTGTTCAGTTTGTTATAGGTGTCTGGGATGATAGGACTTAACAGGATAAATGAGGAATACTAGCAAGTGTGAAGGGCAGTCACTCATCTCAAGTGACAAAGAGGCTGAGCCAAGGGGCTGTAGTTCCAAGGTGGCATCCAGGTGGCCACCTTGTTTCTGTACAGTCTCCTTTCTCACACTCCCCTGGACCACTCAGCTCTGGAGGGCACCCCACATGTAACATACTGGGGCTGCTTTTAAAGTAGATCCAAGAAAGGGCTGACAGAAGAGCACACAGCAAGGACTGAGGAATGCTGGGAGAAGCTGAGCAGAAAGAGAAGTAAGCAAGCAGTTGAGAGAGCTTCCCATTAGTATTAATTTAGGCATCAAAGAGAAACCTGACAACACAATGAAAGCAGTAGTCAAAGACCATGGTTGTAAGAACAGAAGATAATAAGGCAGAATTAAAGAGCTGTAAAACACACAGTGCCAGCCTAGCACCTCCCCAGAGCCAGGCATGGCAGCTCCTAATGAACAAGGAGGGGGAGAGGGAAGGCAGGAAGGATCAGGTGCTGGGGCCCCTGCAGGCCAGGCCTGCAACAGAGAGGAGCTCCAGAGAGATGGGTTTATCCTGATTACATTTACTCCACATGGACCTGGGAAGTCAGGAGTGGTTTAAAGGCAAAAGCCAGCAGGTTAGGGTGAGGCTAGCACCTCTGTTACTCCCTGATGATTTAGTATCCATTCAAAGAGGGTCAGTCTACATTTAGTCTACATTTAGTTGAGCCTTGGCTGATGGTAATTTCTCTGTTTCCTTATTCTCACGATAGACTCTGAAATGGAGAAGACAGGGCTGGTTATCTTTGAATAATCTGGAGAAAATGCAAAAGCAAATAAACTGAAGTGAAGTACACAAAAAGTCCCTGGAAGTAAAAGTATAACATTAAGATCCAGGGATCTGGTTTAATAGTCAGAATGGTGTAGATACCTCTTTTCTCTTCCTCATCTCTCCCTCCCCCAATTTATTTTAGATCTTTAGTAAACATTAAATTTTTGAACACTTTGTTTATTTTTCAAATAAAAAATAATATGTATATATATGTATACATGTATACACAGATACACATACACACACATATATATGGGGGGGGGAGAAACATAGGTACCACTTAGGTATCCCATTATGGTTTTAATGTGAAATTCTCTAACAACAAATAATCAAATAATGCTGGGTATATTTTAATATACTTATCTGCCTTTTTTTTTTTTTTTTTTTTTTTTTGGTACCAGGGATTGAACTCAGGGGCACTTGACCACTGGGCCACATCCCCAGCCCTTTTTTTTTTTTTGCATTTTATTAAAGACAGGGTCTCACTGAGTTGCTAAGTGCCTCACCATTGCTGAGGCTGGCTTTAGTTGCTAAGTGCCTCGTCATTGCTGAGGCTGGCTTTGAACTCGCGATCCTCCTGTCTCAGCCTCCCAAGTGCTGGGATTACAGGTGTGCGCCACCACGCCCGGCTCATCTGCCATTTTTAATATACTTATCTGCCATCCTCTTCAATGAAATACCTGTTTATGTGTTTTGTTAATTTTTAATTGCATTATTTTCTGATTGTTGAGTTTTTCTGTCTGTATATTTTGTAAACAAATATGTGTATTGCAAATGTTTTTTCAGTCTATGATTACTCCTTTATAAATGATTTGTTGACTAAAACATTTTTTTTTAAAAAAGCAAAATAAATAAAATTAGATGAAGCCAGACTTGTGAGGCTTCATTTAGGCCTTTGTTAGTTTTCCAATGCTTTTCAAATTTTGATGTCCATTCATCACATGGGAGATCTTGCTAAATTGAGGTTCTGGTGCAGTAGGTCTGGGGTGCAGTGCTAGATTCTGCATGTCTAACAAGCTCTCAGATACACTCAGTGTCTATTGATTCATGGTTCTTGTTTCCTCTTGAATTATCCAGAGAGGTTTAAAAAAGAATGATTCCTGGATCTCACCTCCAAAGATTCTGATTTAACTGGTCTGGGTGTGACCTAGAGTTGGAGACTTCTAAAGGCCCCCCAGGTAATGTGCATGTGCCGATCAAGGTGGCGAGCAGCTAGTATAGAAGATGGGGATGGTGTGGATGCACATGGGCTGTTTCACCCTGGGGTGCATCCGGATCTGCCTTTGACAGGCCAGGTAACCCTGGATGTGCACCATCTAAGCCTCGCAGGATGAGAACAGGGGATAATAATATCTCCCTCTTAGGATTAGAAGGTTTAATTAAATTATGTTAAGTTCCTAGGACAGTGCTAGATATATACAGTCAACATGATTACAGTTCTCCCTTGGTATTCATGGGAGATTGATTCCATAGGACCCTGCAAATATCAAAGCTTGATGCATCTCAAGTTCCTTATATAAAATGGAATAACCCTTGTATATAACCTATACACATTCTCCCGTACACCTTAAGTCATCTCTGGATTACTTATGATATTTAATACATTGAAAATGTAATGCAAACACTGTTATACTGTATTATTTAAGGGAAAGTGACAGGAAAAATTCCTTATATGACTGAATAGTCATATCCAGTAGGTGTGGTGTGGTGTGTGTGTGTGTGAGAATATTTTTGACACATAGTTGATTCAACCTTGGCTGTGGAGGGCTTAATGCATTTGGTTCTTTCCCTCGGGCTACTTTGTAGTTTAGCAAAACCTAGAGCAAGAGTAAAACTCATGATTTATAGTCTGGTTTGGTCAGAAATGAATTTTAATTGACTTGGATAATATTTTTTTAAAATTTAAAGCAGTCATCTAAACATCAGAGGAGTAATAGGAAAATCTAGATTTTGGTTTCCTTGGAAGAATATAAAGGTTGGCAATAATAGGTACTCTTCGACCTTCTTGGGGCTGAGTACAGCCTCTGTTTGATGGGCAGCTGCCACTGTTTTCTTCATACTGTAACCGTGTATGTGTGCATCTGCATTGCCCTTCCCGCTTGATCCATTTGCTTCACCTCTCTGGGCCTCTGTAATATTTGAGTTTGCCACTTCTGCTCTTAGAACTCATGTTCCAATTCCTCTCTTTTCCAGAAACTGGGCATAAAACTGCCCTTCTTTCTTATGACTTCTTTCATTTTGGGCATCTGATGCACTTGGCATGTCATTTCTTGTCATTTATCACATAGACCTCAAACTTTCACATGTAATACTCAAGATTTTCTCCGTTTCCTTCTTGTGAGTGAAATCACCTTCCTTCTCTATATGTTGATTATTGCATTTATTCACTTAGTGGGGAAAAATGGGTAGTGTGGACTGATTATGCACCCGACCCCAACCCCGAAAATGAATATGATGAAGCCCAAACCTCCAGTACCTCCAAATGTGACTGTATTTGAAGATAGGGTCTTTTTTTTTTTTTTTTTTTTTTTTTTTTTGTACCAGGGATTGCACTCAGGGGCACTTGACCACTGGGCCACATCCCCAGCCCTTTTTTTTGGTATTTTATTACAGACAGGATCTCACTGAGTTGCTAAGTGCCTTGCCATTGCTGAGGCTGGCTTTGAACTCGCGATCCTCCTGTCTCAGCCTCCCAAGCGCTGGGATTACGGGCATGCGCCACCACGCCCAGTTTAGAGATAGGGTCTTTAAAGAGGTAATTAAGGTTAAATGAGACCATTAGTGTGGAGCCTAGTCTAATCTGACTGGTGTCCTTATAAGAAGAGGAAATTGGGGCACACAGGAGACAAGGATGTTCTTGCCTTGAGGAAATACCATGTGAAGACCCAGAAAGAGGATAGCCATCTAACCCTGGGGCCACGAAGAAGGCTCAGACAAAACTAACCCTGCCAACAATTTGGTCTTGCACTTTCAGCTTTGGAACTGTGAGCAAATCCATTTCTGCTGTTAAAGCCATCCTGTTTGTGGCTCTTCGTTATGGCAGCTGTGGGACACTAACACAGCGAGGAAAAAAGCTTTTTGTTTTTGATAGAATCAGCTCTTTGAAAGGAGTATCTAGTTAATGGCACGGAATAGTCCAGCAGCTTTCCACAGCTTCTATCTTTTGGTTTGTTGTAGAAAAGCTTTCACCTGAGAGACTTTTCCCACCTAAAACGATTCTTTGTTTTTCACTTTCATGATTTAACTGATACTTTATATAGTCTTTCTGGCACTGTAGTAGGTGTTTCCAGGCCAAGAAAGATGGACATCTCTCTGGATGACAATGAACCTTTAAATTAAAGAAAAAAATTAAAAAAAAAAAAGATATACATGCACATAGTTTAAAGTCAAATGGTCATTCGAGGCTTATTATAAAAACCACTAATGCGGGGGCTGGGGTTGTGGCTCAGTGGTAGAGTGCTTGCCTAGCGCATGTGAGTCGCTGGGTTTGATCCCCAGCACCACATAAAAAATAAATAAAATAAAGGTATTGTGTCCAACTACAACTAAAATATTAAAAACAAAATAATTAATGCTGCCAGGTGTGGTGTTGCACGCCCCGTAATCCCAGCGGCTTGGTAGGCTGAGGCAGGAGGACCATGAGTTCAGAACCAACCTCAGTAACTTAGCAACTTAGTGAGACCCTGTCTCTAAACAAAATATAAAAAAGGGCTGGGGATGTAGCTCAGTGGTTAAGTATCCCTGGGTTCAATCCTCAGTATCAAAAAAACCAAAAAAACAAAAAACCCACTAATGCTTTGTACATTTCTGCCTCTACTGGCATTAAATACTCCTGACTCCTCTGCCTTTTCCTCTCTTATTTTCATAATTCTTCAGTTTTAGAAGTCATTCTTAAGTGGAAGAGAAAAGTTGTGTTTTTTTTTCACTGTCCTCCTCCACTATACACAGATTCCTTCTTGCCCACTCACCCCGCATCCTCCCGTATATTTAAATTAGACTTTCAGTTAGATTCATATCCAGCATTGACATTATTCAGACTATATGAATGCTATTCACACGTGAGCCGTGTAGCACATCATGATGGTGTCTCTTTTCTTGCACAACGGTTTATTTTCCTGAGTTGATGATTATCTCATGCTTTGCTTTGCTTGGTTTTCTATGTACTCATCAGAATTCATCCTTTGATCGTGTCCCCAGTTGTCTCTCTATTAATATGAGTGCTCCTAAACCTCCCATCGCGTTCCCTGAATTATTTCTTCACAGCAAATTTGCCATTATCTCTTCCCACAACTATGCTGGATTTTCCATGGGGAGTGTGGTCAAGGAAGGAGGGAAGAGATGCATCCATCCAGTTTCCTGCTGAGTTGCTACAAGCCTTTCCTGCCTGACCTGCCCTTAGAAAGAATTGCCGGCTAAGGCATATATTGATGGCCAGGAGAGCTGGGGGTTCTGGGGAAGGCTGGCAAAGATATGCAGACCTGTTGGGAAAATCCAAAGGAGTGAAGGATAAGTGCAGGGATTGCTAAATTTAAGTGGAAATTCTTTGGAAAGAGTTTGAAAGGCAATTTATCTTTGAACTTAAGATTTAAGTTTGAAAGGTTTATGGTTACAGAGAAGAGGATCATTCAAATATCTTCTTTTACAAAATGAAGAGGAATAGTCTCACCCCAAAAACTCTTCACTTAATTTTAGATTTAGTAATAAGGAAGATATCTGGATGGAACTGAGCAAAAGTGTTACTGAAGAATTTTAGGAGTTGGGCATGCTTTTCTGCAAATGAACAGCAGGTCAGTTTTGCAAAATATTCTTTAATGAATGTCACCAAGTATTGAGCTTCCATTGATTTCTCTCCGAGTTACCCATAAAATGCACAAAAAAATTTACCCAGTGGTGTTTTTTTTTGGGAGGGGGGGTAGGGGCAGGGGTGATAGGGACTTGGCCTAAAAAGGAGGGAGTAGATTTAGAACAAAGCCAACTTCTTAGGATATTTGGTTTAGTTTTTTTTTTTTAATATTTATTTATTTGCCTTAGTTGTACACAATGCAATGCATTTATGTTTACATGGTGCTGAGGATCGAACCCGGGCTGCACACGCGCTAGGAGAGCGCTCCACCACTGAGCCACAACCCCAGCCCTATTTGGTTTAGTTTTAACCAAAGGTAAAAAGGCCAGGCCATAAAGAGTAGCAGCTGATGGGATTACATTGTCCTCAAGGATTATTAAAAATAAGCAACTCAGAATCCACTTTTTCCTCTCTGCCTCATGGGTCCAGGTCTCATTGGCTTTCAGTTTAGCTTTACTCAGTTCCCTTCCATAATTATTATTGGCACAACTGACCTTGCTTGAATGCAAGGTAATGCAAAGGAAGCAGAGTAGTGCTCCAACAATGATTTCTGTAGTTCAAGTGCATGAAATAGATATTTTGCAGTCTACTCACTCATTTTGTTCCCAAAGGCACACAGATGGCTTTAGGAACATCAAGTCTAAACAAGGTATGGGATTGTCCCCCAGAAGAGGAATAAGACAGGTAAATGACAGCAATTTTTTTTTGGTACCAGGGATGAAACTCAGGGGCACTCGACCACTGAGACACATCCCCAGACCTTTTTTTGTATTTTATTTAGAGACAGGATCTCACTGAGTTGCTAAGTGCCTCGCCATTGCTGAGGCTGGCTTTGAACTTGCGATCCTCCTGCCTCAGCCTCCCAAGTGCTGGGATTACAGGCGTGCGCCACCATGCCCGGCAAATGACAGCATTTTAAAAGAAATTTTTTGTGTGAAAGGAATGGGGAGAGCAAACACAGCAAACCTCCTTCATGGGCCACTTGTCACAAATGTGAAGGACTCTGCTGCAGTCAGAGCTTTTGCAGGGAGTCTTCTAGTTTGGAGCTAGGAAGCTGCTCAGGGAGATTATGTAGGAATTGCATCCCCATCTTCCTTCTCCCACTTTGGCTGCTATTTAGGACGCACGTCAATTTTTAAGTAGTTAATGTTTGAGAAGGATCCAGGGAAACTTATATAGTGCAACAATGAATTTTTATTTTAATTGTAAAGAATCATCTCCTTAAGTAATGGGTTAGTTTGTACTAAAAATGTGGACTTTTCTCCTGAGAACTCTTGTAATGTCCAACGCTGTGGTATAAAAGGTACAATAAAATGACTGACATTATGTATGGTATTTCATCAGTGTTTTCTTTCTTAAAATGCTGTTTTTGGGGGACTACCCTCATGCCATTTCACTGCTCAAGAAAGATACTAGTCAAATTTCTAAACTTAAAGATAGTCATTATGTTTCCATTACTTTGTATGTTTAATTATAGACCAAAAAAATTAGCACTGCAGATAAGCATGCTACCTGAATCACCATGTTGCCTGAAGTCCTGGCTAGTGCTAAGGGCACAGAATGCTAAATCAGGGAATTCTCCTGAGGCAAAGAGGAAATCTGTGAGGCCTTGTTATATCCTGTGCTGGGTCTGATGCCTGGCACATAGATGATGCTCAATAAATATTTGTTCAATAAAGGACAGCAAATATGATTTAATAACTCTTTGCAGTTCTTAAAAATGTTCATCTTTGCTCTGGGTTCTGACACAGATGGTATTTAACAGACAGCCATTACAACAAAGCTCTGCATTTCACATTTGTTAATTCATACAATTCTCGTAGCCATCCTGTGGTCTTGCTTGTGAAACCAAACCTAAAAAGTATAATTTTATCACAAGAATTGAGTAGAATTTGTAGTAAAGTGTTCCCCACTTTTAGAATGCTATCAAGTGTTGCCTGTGAGAGCTCATGGTAGGGACTGGAGGTGTAGCTCAGTGGTATAGTGCTTGCCTAGCATGTGGGAGGCCCTGGGTTCCAGCACTGCAGAAACACAAAAACAAAAACACTTGGCACTTCAAGTGAGGTTGAGACAAAATTCCTTCTGCAGTTTGCACTTAACCTCTTTGGAAGCTCAAACCATTTATTTTAGCAGGCCACACAGTGGTTCTCTGATAGGCTACTAACTTCTGGCTTCTCTGGTTTCCATTTGTCTATCTTTCTTCAACGTTAAAGGAAAAAATTGTAAAATAGCTGCTATAATTTAGACCCAACATGTGCCCCTAAGGCTCACGTGTTAAAGGCTTGGTCTCTAGACTGTGGCATTATTGAAAGGTGGAGAAGCATTTAGGAGGTGGGGCCGCTGGGATGTCTTAAGTTACTGTGTCCTTGCAGGGGATTGTGGGACTTTGGACTTTTCTGGCTCCCTCCCTCCAATCCTCTCTCCCCCTCTCTGCCTCTCTCCCTCTGTTTCCCAGCTTCCATGAGGTGTGTAGCTTTTTCCGTCACACAATTCTCCCATGATGCTTCACCACAGGCTCAAAAGCAATGTGGCCAGCTGATTATGGACAGAAACCTCTAAAACCTAGGAAGGGATGGAGATAAGGGAAGGTTTGAGAAGACAGAGGAAGGGAAGAGGAGACCCATTGTTAATGGAGGTTTGCTGTGTCTACTACACACCCTTGGGAGCCTGGGACACAGGGGACAGGTCTGGTCTGGAGACCTAGTTTGGCCCCATTGGACTATGGGAGATGTTTACAGAGAAGGTCTGGGTGACTGCATTGTGGTGGAGGTGCAGAGAATAGTCGAATTTCTGAGTCAAGGAAATGCCAACATGCTCCTAAATGTTGTCAAATTGTCTTTGAAAAAGTTTTGCCAAACTAAACTTACCAATACCCCAAGAGAATGCTGGACTTGCACAACCAGGGGTGAAAAATGAGTTATTATTTTTTCTTAAATTCTTATTTATTTATTGTGAATGAAGTTGAGCACGTTTCTAATGTTTTATTGGCCCTTTACTTCTTCTTTTTCTAATGAGCTCCCTGTTGTCCTTTGCCAATCAATAAGATTAATTTATAAGATTAATAATTTATATGATTTGCTGACACAGAAACTTCATGAACTTAGAAGCATTCTTAGAATATTTGTATTTAAGGATATTAGTTCTTTGTCATGTGACTTGCAATTTTAATTTTTTTCGGGGGGTTATCAAGGATTGAACATAGGGTGCTTAAACACTGAGCCACATCCCCAACACTTTTTATATTTTTTATTTAGAAACAAGGTCTCCATAAGTTGCTTAGGACCTCACTAAGTTGCCAAGGCTAGCTTCAAACTTTCGATCTTCCTGCCTCAGCCTCCTGTGCTGGGATTACAGGTATGCACCACCGTGCCTGGCTTTTCTCTTGATTTTAAAAGTGCCATTTTGTAGTTCAGAAGATTAAGATTTTTATGCAGTCAAGTCAATCATATGTATTCTTTTACAGCTTCTGAGTTTTCTTGTATACTTTAGAGATCTTATAATCTGATGATAGAATTCTCTGAGGTTTTCTTGTAATTCTCTTAAAATTTCCAGTGTGTCTTTGGTTTCTCTCATTTTCATGGCATAGCTGTTCAGCAATGAACCCACAGAAACTTCTTTCCCTGGTCATTTGGCCATATTGTACTGCTGGCTGCCTGTGAGCCAGGAGGAGGTTCAATTGCCCTTCAAATCCAAGTCACAACAGGGGCTATGACTTTGTTGAATGATACTCCGCACGCAGACTTTTGTTTTAAATCAACAGGGATCCACTCTTCACAATTTGCCACATACTTTTCCAACTCACACATTGCCAAGCTTTCCTCTTCTAGAAAGAGAGGCTGTTGACAATGATGGGGTGACCTGGTCAGCTCCAGCCAGAGCTGGACACAGCTTTACAGAGGCAACACCTTGCAGGGCAGCAGAGGTGGTTCCTCCTCGTTATTTACCACTTGGCGACAGGAAAAAAAACCCAAAAACGACAATTTCTACTTAGGAGCAGCCTTTGAGGGAGGATTTATTCCTTTAAACAAGTTCTTAGAATTTTGGAGGTAAAATGCATTTTGTCCTGCTAGTTGGGAACTAGACTGGAGGTGGTGGTGGGGAGTCCCACTGTGGTTTCCAGTTTTTTTCTTGTCACTTCCTGCCATCTACCGGCCATAGTATGAAATAGTCTGCAATTACTTCAGGAGATGCCAGCAAGGAAGTTTTAGCACTGAAAGCTTTTCAATTTGAAGTGTGATTTCCCAGATAAGCTGTGTCACAACACGCCAGTATCCATCATTTATTTCCCTCAAAACAGCTCTAGGGAGACTGAATTTCTGAGAAATCGTTTTATTATTTTTGTTCTTTTGAGAGGCAGTGTTTGAACTCTGACCACGTGTGCTTATTTTTAACTTTATTTGTAAAAAATTGATTGGTGCATTATGATTACACATATTAGTGGGATCTGTGGTTTCAGGGTCACATGTGCTCATGATGTAATCTTGACCACCTGTGCTTAAATCTTGACTCTACAAGATTTATTGTCTGTCTGGTCTTGAGCAAGAAATGCAACCTCTTCTGCCTCAGTTGCCTCATCTTTGACTTGGGGATGATCTAGATCTTGCCTCTGAGTTTTGACTCCTGAGTTTACATATGTCAAGCCTTTAGTACCTTGTACCTTTTAAATATTCAGTGAGTATTATCTGTTACTTGCTTGAAATCTACTTAAGCATTTAGACAACCATTACAACGTGGAACAGAAAGCATTCCATAAATTAGTTATTTATGAACTTTGCCTGCTGTTTCTGTAGCAGTGTTGCTTCCAGACTGCCTCCATTTAAACGTTGGAGACTCAACTCAAAAGCAGCAACCTTCCTTATTACCTCCTGCTGGAATAATTCATATTCCTTGTGAGCTCTTACAACCCAGTATCTGGAGTTTTCTTGGACTGACAATTTCCATCATGGAATCTAGATCTGCCTTGCCTTGAACGTTGCTTGGGCCCCTAAGAATCAGAACCACTCTGCCTCATCATCTTGTCTCACAATATGTTATTTAGCAACTCCTCAATAAATGTTTATTGAAAGGATGAATGAAGAATCTCATTTGATTCCCCCCGGGAATTCAGAATCAGGTAGAGGAAATATGAATTGTGTCCATCCTATAGATGGAGAATAGAGAGACTTGCCTCACAAGAAGTAGAATGGCAGGCACTAGGATTCAAGGCTGGGGACTTTATGACATGCTAAGAATGTACACGAAGAAGGACAAAGGGAAGGACAGGGAACAAGTCTCACCTTTAGGCTGTACGCAAGGAGTTACATGCTGGAGATTAATTTTTGTGAGACAAAGAGGAAGGGTTCATGTCTGAAGCTGGTCTTCTATGCCTCATCCACGTCCTGTGGAACTGTATTTTCATAGCCTTATGCTAGGTTCCTCATCTCTGCCAGACCATCATTGATGGTCAGTTTCATTTGTGCTCCCCCTGGGAATTCAGAATCAGGGCTTAAGGTCTAGATGTCAAAATATTTATTACCCAATTTCACTTGCAATCCTTAAGGGATAACAGAAACCCATTAGAACATCACTGCTACTTTTTATTGGATACAAAGATCTTAGTTCTATTGAGAGCCAGGGACCATGTGGGTATTGCTAATCTGTTGTTCCCTGTGATCTTTTCTATACCTTACTCCTGCTGACCGCAGCCAAAGGAGTCTTTCTTAATGATATTCAACATTTATTCATCAAATTCTTATTGAGCACCTACAATTGTGCCAACAAGGGCACCAAGTGATCAAGTATCAAGGAAAGGTGACCCCTTCCCATACTCTAAGCTACCAGCTAGGCACTACCCAATGAGAAGCCCCACAACTGAGAATAAAAATGGTACATCTTTACAATCTAAGTTCCCAGAAACACCAGGACAGGGGTTTGAATCTTCTACCACTAGCTTTGCACCTGTGGGCAAGTCACTCACCTCTTGATATTTATTTCTTCATCTGAAAAATGGGAATATATTCCTTTCAGAGCTATAGTAAGGATTTAAAATGTGCATAAAGAATGGCTTGTGAAGAATGTGTTTCCTTCTCCTCAAGGGACTTGGAGTCTATTTGGAGCACTAAAAACACCATCATCATCATCATAATAATAGGGTCTATAACAAATGCCTTTGAAAATCAGATATAAGTTAAAAGTAAGGAGGGAGGCATCCCACCACATTGTTACATCTGTTTGGTTTTGTTCAACATACATTTATTAAGCTACCATGGACGACCTTGGACCTGTCCAATTCACAACTTCCAGAGTCAGGAAGACTTGGGTTGGAATCCCATCTCTACCACTTACCAGAGGTGTGACTTTAGGCAGTCACTTAAACCCTCTGAGTTTGTTAACACATTGTTAACAGTACCTGCCTTATAGGTTGCTGTGAAGAATAAGTGAATTAATGCACATAAGGGATGTAATGAGGTCCTTGGCACACTGCAAGTGCTCAACAAATTATAGTTTCTACTAAAGTCATGACCACCACCGTCGCTGGTATCTGTGTTTAGCCTAAGGATTTAAAAAATGAATAAAAGATGTTTCCCGCCCTCAACCACCTCACAGTTCAATAGATTCTGGAAATTAGTAGCAGCCTTTCATAGGTGATCCAGGTGGAACACGGCCTACCATTCTAGAAAGGGAAAATATTTTCCTTTGGAAATGTGCAATATTATGACCTAGAGGAGGGTCCTGGCTTTTACCTACCACACCCACTTTGTTTACCTAGAGCAGCTCCCTATGAAACTGGAATAGAGATTAGAGTCTTCACTCGACCTACTGTTTTTTACCAGGCTGAAACTTAGACTTTCAGTCATTATTTGCATGTACAGGTTTCTAGATTAGGAGACCCAGATTCTGTGCCTTTTATTATACATTTATGCCAAGCTGTGGCTTATATTGTTCAGGGTATTCCAAAGTTCCAAAAAATAAAATAGGCTTGAGTGTTATTATACAGCATAGGAGTCATCTAATTAGGAAAGTAGCATTTTTAGCACTAATGGCACAAAAGTTACAAAGTGTGTTTCAGAAGAAGGAAGAGAAGAAGGAGGAAAAGGAGGAGGAGACAAGGAAGAGGAAGGAGAGAAGGAAGAAGGAAGGGGGAGGAAGAGGAGGAGGAGAAGGAAGAAATTCCTATTATCTAAATTCAGATAAGGGCCTTTGTGGTTTATAGCAGGGAGGAGATGGGGAACCAAGAATGTTTATTATGCTCCTTTAATCTAAGAATTTGCAATGTTTAAGTTAACTGTTCAGAGGTAGGGACCAGGACAGTTGACTTTAAAGTTTCTTTTTACACCTTGGTGTTTAGTTCAGTCAGTGGAAGGATGAGCAGAACATGGAACAGTTAAATGGCAGCCTCATCAATTACAGGCTACACCGAGTTCTCCTAAAAAGTTTTTCAAGCTGTCCCCAAACTACTTATAACAAGTTCGAATTCACTAAGGAGAAGGACATCTGTGTATTTTTAGATGGGAAAGTGCTGTCTCTTTGTCATTTTGTAGAAAACGCTTTTCTCTCTGCTTCCCTTCATTGGCCTTCTGGTATCTCAGTAGGGAAAGGAGCTACCTGGTAAATAAAGATAAGCTGTGCTTATTAGCAGAGATTTGCAAGGGAAGAGGCTGTTTAAAAATGGATAAGGAGGTCATTGTGTTCCTCTGGCTCTAAAGCAGGGATTCGTTTTCCTCAGGCAGGGCAGGGCAGCCAGCTAGGAGCTGAGTGTGTTTGCCTGCCACAAGGTGTGACCCATAGTTCATAGCAGGAAGCTGCCCTCCTCGCAGGGACCCTTTGGCCTTTGAAGCTGCTGAGTTGTTCTGACAGTAGGTCCCTTCTGTGCAGGACTGAGGCTCTGCCAGGAAAATAAAACACCATCCTTTTTAGCTTGTCCTTTGGAATAACAGAGACTGCCATGCAGTGGGCCCTGGTGTAAGGGTTCCGTCTGACCTAGGTACCCTGGTGCGGCTCACCACTCTTGGCTCCAAGATGAGGCACCAGGATAATTTAGGGCTCTCCAACAAAGCCTCTGCAAAGGATCAGGTAAAGAGCTGGCTTCGGAAATGACCACGGGGGGTGGGGGGTGGGGGGGTGGGGTGGGGAGGCGGGCATGTCTACATGGTGCCTAACATCTAGTTGGAATCTGAATGTGGTCAGCTCTCCAGGTGTTTCCACATGCATGGATGTTTGCCCACAGGACTCCAAAACAACCTCCTGGCCATTTCCATCTGATTATTCTAGAGAAACCTGTCTATTCTATCACTTTTGCATTTAGATGTAAGGAAGTGATCCAAGCTGAAAGATAAAGGCTCCCAAGTTTCGGCTTCCCCTCCACCCTGACCCCCAAGCTTTGTAAAGCAGAAGCACCAAGCCCAGGGGACTTTGTTTGCTCTTTGTCCAAGCCTGAGCTCGGCTGATCCTGATTGTGCTGACTCGGTGGGATTCCCAGAAAGTGAAAGCCAGGGATAAAGCACCAGGAAAGAGACCTGAGCCACTCAAGCTTGTCCTCTTTCCCTTGAGTCTGTCCTCTTTCCCAAACACCCACAGCTGGTGAGCAAACCCAGGGGAAGCAGAGGAGGGCTTGGAAAGGAGTTAGCTGTGGGTTCCTTTTAGGTCCTGCATTTTCTTCTTACTGTAACAACAAATATGTGTGTGTGTGTGTGTGTGTGTGTGTGTGTGTGTGTGTGAGAGAGAGAGAGAGAGAGAGAGAGAGAGAGAGATCTCATGCAGTGCCATGGAGCAGAACACAAAGACTATTTCCTAGAAGTTAGTTGGAGATTCGTTGTCACCCTTGTCCCATGAGTTTCTTGCTGAAGGTATTTTAGAGATATCATCTAGTTATTTGGTTGTTTCTGAGGAATAGAAAATAACTGAATGGAATGCTATTGAAATATCCACTTGTAACTGTGATTTTAATTAGATGGAAATGTGGAAATCCTGTTTTTAAATGTTGTGATATCATGTTTTCCTGGCACTTCCTTTCAAATTTCCCTTGTAGAAGCAGATCCCAAATACTTCTGGAATAAATCTACAACTCAAGGGTAGCCTCAGTTATAGATGGTTTTACCATGAGTGAATGATGCTTAGGTTTCCTGGCTTCTCACCTCCATAGACTGTTTTCAAGGCCCAAAAGAGGCTTAGCAATGCGATTGTATGGAGATATATATAATCTTTTTGTGTGTGTGTGTGGTACTGGGGATTGAACCCAGGGCCTTGTGCATGTGAGGCAGGCACTCTACCAACTGACCTATATCCCTAGCCCCGGTGGATCCATATTTTTGTTAAATGCTCAAAAATAAGATATTTTAATCTCCTTCTTCTTCTTCTTCTTCTTCCTCTTCCTCTTCTTCTTCTCCTTCTCCTTCTCCTCCTCCTCCTCCTCCTTCTTCTTTTTCTTTTCTTTTCTTTTTTTTTTGTAAAGTCCACCCCAATGTTACAAGCTTTAGCTCCCTGAGCAAAATCTTATGGCATTGGTGATTAATTTCTTTTTTAAAAAAATTTATTTATTTATTAGTCGTACACAATGCCTTTATTTATTTTTACGTGGTGCTGAGGATTGAACCCAGGGTGGCGCACGTGCTAGGCGAGCGCTCTACCGCTGAGCCACAACCCCATCCCCGTGATTAATTTCTTATCAGCTGCCAGTCTTCATCTTAGTAAGGGAGCCCAAATTAGGCTAACTTAGAATAATTTAGGAGAGGATTTTTTTCTTTTTTGCAATTTCCATTATCCTCTCAATATGCAAAACACCATTTATTATACTTTGATTTGTCTTGAGGAAAATAGCTGCTGATGATTGAAGAGTTTCTGGAGGATTTCACAGTGCTAAATAACAAGGAAGAAAATAACAATTCATGTTTCATGATGGAATAGAGCTGCCTCCCTGTTATTTGGTGGAACATTAGCTCTTGACAAAAGAACTGCAAGGCACACTTTCATCTACCACTTTTTGGGGGTGCCAAGGTTTGGACCTAGACATTTCCTGTGATTGGTTGTGATGAATTGAGCAGTTCCAGAGAGGCAGAGAGAAGAGAAAATCCTTAGGGCAGCCTGCAGGCTCAGGAGAGGACTTAGAAAGCTCTGTGAGGCTCTGGGTTGCATCAACCCCATCTTTGGTCCTCCTAACTACACCATCACGAGGGAAGCTTGGTGAATCAGAGGCAGGATATGTGAGGTTGGTGTACCCCAGGATTTAGTTAGCAAGGTCTCTCAGTGTGTTAACTTACCCCCTCTCTTTTTTTTTTTTTTTTTTTTTTTTTTTGCTTCTCACTGTGGGTTTAAGTTAATTCAGTAGCCCAGGTTATTAGAGCACTTTCCCATGCTCACTGAGCCTTTCTGCACTGTGACCACTGAGTCAGTGTGCGTAGTGGTATACTTGAAGCCTGCCTCTGTATTCAGTGATTTCCCACATGATAACATTCATCAGGGTTATTTCGTTCTGGTAATAGCAAATCCCCCATCAAACTGATTTAACAAACTATTTTTTTTTTCATTTTTCTTTTTTTCCTTTGTTGTTGTTTAACAACAATCCAAATGAATTTGACCTAGGGGTAGGGAAACCTTTCCTCTTACAGCCACACATCCTTTAATCCTTGAAGTTCTCTCCATTAAGTGGGCAGATAGGGAAGTTTATACGTGGAGGTATTTTATGGGCCAGAACTATAAGTGGCCTGTTACTTCTGCCCACATTCTGTTGGGCAAAACGAAGTCACCTGACTGTTCAAATACAAGGAACCTGAAAATGTAGTCTAGCTGCGTGATCAGGAGGAAACAGGAGACTGGACGATCAGTCACCAGCCAGTCTCTGGTGGAGTGTGACTACAAACTAACAGCCACTTGTGAAGGGAAGATATGGAATCTTCATTCTTCAAAGTTCCAAGAGTATTCTGATTATTTCACTGAAGGCAATGTAGTTGAATGAAGATGGTGGCTTCTTAAACTCATTAAAAATGACACAGTGCTTATTTTGGGAGAATAAGAAAGTAAATACAGATTCAGGCAACTACTTGATACACATTTTAGTTCATGGTGTAATCTAGTGATACATTTCTGCTGGAATGTAAGGAGTAATGTCTTATGATTATGTTGAATCATAAAACACTTTAAAGCAAAGAACTAAGTAGAATAATAAAATTTTAGGATTAAAATAAACTTTATAAATTATTTAATCCAAAGTTTTCATGGAGGTTGAAACTGAAAGCAAAGCAGAGGGAAGCTACATTTGCTGAGTCCCTGTGATGTTCTGAGGTTGATACTCTTTCCATTTCACAGAGAAACGTAATGACAGGACTTGCCTAAAGTCTCGCTGGTAGTGAAAGAAGTGAGCCTGGGATGGAGCACTTCAAATTATAAGCCAGTATGCTCTTCACATATACTTAATGAGTACCCCTGGGGTATATGTGTATGCCTTCATGCTCCTCTACCCAGCCATTCATGTGAGCTTTATTTACAGTCCACTGGAATGGAAAGACGATATGACTGATATGCATTATTTTCAAAATGTGAGGGCGCTAGCTGGTCTGTATTATACATTTGTAATAGCATCATTTTCAAGTTCCAAGAGAAACAAGATACTCTTTTCACTGGTCTGGAAAAGAGCAAGTTGCAGTGGCTGACTTCAGAATGACCCATTGTTCCAAGCCTAACAGGTGCAGGTTTTGACACTAAGGGTCGTATCCCATCACCACTTGAGTTGCATGGATCACTGACCTCGAAAGGGGATTGCACACACATCAGTGTGGGATCTGTCCTTTAGGAACCATGGCCACTAATCTGAATGGCTATTTAGAGTGTGAATGGCATTTAACTGGCGTCCCTCCATTCTTCCATGCTCATTGAAGAATCTCAGTCCTTCTCCTCCTGCTCATTAGAACTGACACTTCCCAGGCCAGAGGGATGACCAGGGTGAATCAGAAAGATGAGGTCTTCATCATGAAGGACAGGGTACAGTTTGGGGCCAGCTGGGAATGAAAGCAGGCACTATAGGACTTGAAGCTTATGATTGTGTCTCCATTATAACGAACTCACAGTAATGTGAAATATCTCATAGACACTGTGGCTTAAACCTAGGACGATCCCATCAATCAATCTGGTTTCTAGTTTAAATGAATGAATCCTCCATCTCTCATGGGTACACAACTCTTGCCTGATCCTGATTTCCCTAACAAACAGACATTTCTCCTCTGAAGCTGGTTTAATATTCTCTGTTTTCATTTTTATTAACGTTTTTGGTATTTAAGTTTACTTTTATAGGCATGGAGGTCCTATTTAGCTCTTTAATTTCTTGAAATTAAAATATAAGAAAGGGCACTACAAATATTTTAGGAACACAGCTGAATTTTGAGAGCACATGGCCACTATACAGCTATTTCATGGAGCAAATATTTATTCGTTACTGGGTACAAATTAGGCATTTGCCACTCTGGAATCCCACGGTTATAGTCAGTCATTCAGTTGATTTTCTACAACTTGATTGAAGGCATTGGCATTATGTAGATCCACAGAAATAACTTTGGTCTGAAGAGGCCAATTGGAAATGATTTTCTTGGGGTTTGGTTATCTAGCTATTCCATCTATTCTAATTAAAGTAGCTGCACTTGACAATGTGAATGTGATTATAAGGAACGATGCCAAAGGGGAGAATGATCTCTTACTTGTATACTTGTATATTCAGGCTCTTAGGAGTGATCTTTTTTTTAAAAAAAAAAAAAAAAAACAACATTCTGGAAACTTTTCTGTTACACTGAAGAAGGAGCACTGTGGCTTGCTTATAATAATTATTTATAATTTTAATTAATGCTTTCATTCATTCATATAGCAAATGACCTTCCGAGGAAGGTCTGCATTCTAAGCAGAAAATGTAAGTGTGCCCAGAGGGCCAGAGGAGTGTTCAGGAAGGGAGGAATCTTCAGTGCAGCCAAAGTATGGAGTGCAGGTGAACCTGGTATGTGGCCCTAAAATTCATAAGTGCAGAAAAGTAAGGAGGTGGGTGGAAATCTTTATCCACAATTTTAGGTGCATGACTCCATTTATTCTTCTATAATCAACTTATTCTTTAAAGCTCTCATCAATTATGTGTAGAATATTGAACTTCCCTCAATCCAGAAATCCTCTCCCCTATTCCTTAGTTTCCTCTAAATCCCAGGGTTTTAGGTAGACACAGTGGGAGTGGAGGATGGGTGTGTCAGGCCTTCAGTCATTCACTCTCCAAGCTGGCCTCTGATAAGATGACCTAACATTAACCTGCTGGCCCTCATCAGCTTTTGATGGCTACTCCTAGGTCATTCTGGAAAGACTGCTGTGCTGCTCCCAAGGTGGCAGGACCCAGCTCTGGCTTCTCAGCTCTCTGATACTAGGGCCTGCTTTGCTTCATCCTATCACATGCACTTCCTTGAGCTCTAGTTGCCACCCTGTGGCTCTATTTAGGAAGCAAGGCAGGGCACCTTCTGGTCTTGGACCTCACAACTGCATCAGGAAGGGGTCTGTCTCTCTTCTGCCCTCCACTCCAGGAAGGTCAGGGGCAGGGCTTCCATTTCTCAGGGACTACCAGCTTCCAAGCTTTCATTACCTCCTATTGTAACTTTTTTTTTTTTTTTTCAGGGCTAGCTTTTGTAATCCTCAGGATGTGGGATAAAGAAATAGTGGTAGTTGGGGGCTGGGGTTGTGACTCAGCCGCAGAGCACTTGCCTAGCACTTGCGCGGCCCGGGTTCGATCCTCAGCACCACGTAAAAATGAGGGCATTGTATACAGCTAAAACAAATAAATAAATATTTTAAAAAAATTCATCACCAAGGAATGGTGGTAGTGGAAACACATGGCTTTTAGTTTTCATGTATTTTTCCAATTTTTTTGTTTGTTTGTTTAGATCCTATGTTCTTCTCATTTCCTCTGAGATATCTCTCAACCCTGTGTCTTCCCTTGTCACCTTTTCTGAGTTACGGGACTTAGGAAGGGCTAGCCTGGGGCTCTCAGCCACACATGCACATCACTCTGAGCACCAAAAACTAATACACATGCAGTAAGTCCACTGGCTGAGGTTCTGATTTGGTGGGTCTGGAGTAGGCACAGGCACGGGTATTATTTTAAAAGTTCCTCAGCAGGTTCTAGCTGTAGTTAGGTTCGAGAACTACTGTTGACCCGAGTTGTTAAGGACAGATCCAAAGTATTAGAGAAAATGCAGAAAAAATATCACCTAATATTACAAAGTATTATCTAGTCATAGGAGGTTAGCAATGTATTTAAAGGTCTATTCTCTCTTAGGGAATTTTGAATTTATCACATTGGGAATGTAAAATATCAAAAGAAAAAAATAAATAACATTTCTTTGCTTACCCTGTGCAAAGTGTTATGCTTTACTTACTATAAAACTTTTATTGTAAATTGATAAATTATAGTTGTATATATTATGGGATGTTGGTTTATAACTACAGTGAAGATTAAATCAAGCCAGACTGCTAAATCTATCACTTCAAAGACTTCTTTATTTTCATTGTGAGAACATTTGAAATTCACTCTCAGTGATTCTGAAATGTGCAATACACTACTGTACTCACCATGCTGTGTGATACTAAAAAAAAAAAAAAAAAAAAAAAAAAAAAAAGCAGACTAATTTCTCCTAATTGAGACTTTGTTCCCTTCGACTATCATCTCCCCATTTCCTCCACTTCTCCAGTTTCTGGTAACCATAATTCTACTCTCTGCTTCTGAGAGTCCAATTATTTCATAATCCACATGTAAATGAGAATGTGTGGTATTTGTCTCTTGTAAATGGCTTATTTCACTTACATAATGTTCTCCAATTCCATCCACATTGTGGAATACAACACACAAAAAAATTTTTTTTAAGACTAAGTAAGATTTCACCATGTATATATGCCACATTTTCTTTGTTCATTTTTTGTTGAGTACTAGATTCATTCCATAATTTGGCTGATATGACTGGTGCTACAATAAACATGGGAATGCATACATGTCTTCAACATACTGATTTCACATCTTTCGGTTAAATACCCAGAAGTGGGATTGCTAGATCATACGGTAATTCCATTTTGAGTTCTTAATGGAACCACCATACAGTTTTCCACAATGGCTATATTAATTCATATAACCATCAACAGTGTACAAGGGTTTGCTTTTCTCCATATCCTCACCAATGCTCTCTTTGTCATTTTTATAGTTGCCATTCTAATTGGTATGAGGTGATATCTCATTGTGGCTTTATTTGTACTTTCCTAATGATCATGATGTTGAACATTTTTTTTTTTTCCGTATATCTGTTGGCCATTTGTATGTCTTCTTTTGAGAAATATCTACTTAGGTCCTTTGCCATTGGTATGGTTTATGCTTTAGATATTTATCAATTCTAGCCGGAAATGACTATTGCAATGTAGGTCTTATTTACCATCAGTTTTGCAGGTAGGGAAATGGGCATTAGTGAAGTTGTATAAAATTTCTCAAGTTTAAGGAAACGGCAGATCACTGATTAGAATGTAGTCTGTCTGATCCAAACTCCAGGTTATTTTGAAATATTGTTGCCTCCCAAAGTGAAAACATAAGATAATGTATCAATTGAGTCAATTAATGACTAGTTCTAGCAACAAAATGGTTGAAGAAAAAGCTGAGCTCTAGGAAATGGATTAGCTTCTTGGCTGTAGTTACCTTCTCTTCCGGTGCTTGTCAGCACCTGTTGAATGGTTATTCTTGTTTAGGTCTTAAGCTTTCTTTCATCATGGATAATTAAATGAACCAGAATTTAACACAACTTAACACATTTACTTGTATTTGTTGTACCAAAATATAGTTCTTCACTAAGTAAAAAGTTGTTCGTTTTTTTTTGGTAGGGGGAGTACTTGGGATTGAACCTAGAGGAGCTTAACCACTGAGACATGCCTCCAGCCCCTTTTTATTTTTTATTTTGAGACAGGTCCTTGCTAAGTTGCTGAGGCTGGCCTTGAACTTGTGATCCTCTTGCAGCCTCCCAAGCCACTGGGATTACAAGCTTGTGAAACTGTGTCTAGCTAGTAAACAGTTTTTAAATAATCAATTTCAGTATTTTTTGATAAGTAAAATATAACGTCACAGAGCAAATATAGAAAACCAAAGTCCAAAGTACCTTTGCTACAACTGTGAATGAGTTTTTTTTTTTTTTTTGTAGTTGTATTTGGACAGAATGCCTTTATTTATTTTTATGTTGTGCTAAGGATGGAACCCAGTGCTTCACACATGCTAGGCAAGTGCTCTGCCACTGAGCTACAACCCCAGCCCTGTGAATGAGTTTTAAAACCTTTGCTTTTTTTTTTTTTTTTTTTTAGATGGTGCAGGCTAGGCAAGTACTCCACCACTAAGCCACACCCCCCAGTCCTTCCTTTGCTTTCTTTATATACTTTGGAGGAAGGTCTTTTTAAAAATTTTCCTTCACCTGTAAGTTATTTCAATCCATTTTCATCAAAGTTATCAGCATTATACAAGTAAAAGTTGCTAATTATTTTCTTAATGGTGACAATTTTCTTTCT
Source organism: Tamias sibiricus (assembly GCA_025594165.1). Lineage (NCBI taxonomy): Eukaryota > Metazoa > Chordata > Mammalia > Rodentia > Sciuridae > Tamias > Tamias sibiricus. Next base: position 46,580,336 of record CM046669.1, on the reverse strand, counting down.
GCTTGTCATTATATAGGGAACATGAATATTCATGCCTATAGTCTCTATTTTTATTTCTTAAGGTGAAATTGGGCAAAATCTCTTCTTCAAAGCTCATTGCTGAAGCCTGGCACAGTGGCACATGCCTAGTAACCCAACTTCTTAGGAGGCTGGGGCAGGAGGATTGTAAGTTTGAGGCCATCCTGAGCAATTTAGCAAGACCTTGCCTCAAAATAAAAAGAACTGGGGATGTAGCTCAGTGGTAAAGTATTTTACTTGGTTCAGTCCCCTGTACCAACATACAAACAAAAGCCAAAAAATCTTGTCTGCTGAATAATTTACTTGCTTAGATATTGTCATCCATTTTATCATGTGGTTTCTTATAGGAGATTCCAGAAATCCAGAATCTGTTCAAAGGATGACTTGCTTCTACTGCCTATCCTGTGTTTACTTATCTCAGTGATGGAGGCCCTAGCAGAGCACCCACACAGCTCAATACATGTTGATTCTAATGTGATCTTTGTGTTAAAGCAGTGTGGATGAGCCAGGTACAATTCATCAACCAGTGTGAAATGCAAATATCCTTGTTATGTGTTGAGTGTCCAGAGGTCTAAGATTCTGATTTGAGAAGAATGCATAATGAATCCCTCCTCTTCCAACGAACAACATTAATGCACAACCCTCTCTGGACACAGTGGTGAGCTTTCCTTTGATGTCCCACGATCTCCATATTTGTTTCATTTCCTCTTCTAGTCCCACACACTTATTTATTTTCCCTGTGTATGTTTTGGGAATGTATCTACTTAGGGAAAGAACATTTGCAATAACCTCTCCTGCTTTTATGATGTTTCTGTTAGCCTTATTCTTTTATTACACAGGTTCACCTGGGCCTCATCAAAGCAGGAGGAGGCCTTCCACTTACAGGATCCAGGTAGGACAAAATAGGAAACAAAATTTGGTACTGAAGGCCCGGGTAGTTCGAAAACTGGGAAACTCATGGCTAGGTGGAGAAGTAATGAAGGTGGGGGTGAGAGCAGAAAGACGTGCTGAAGGAGGCATGTGGTGGAGAAGAGAAATGACCTAAGAGCTAAAATATAAATATGTTGGTTCATTTTAAGGAGTTGTAGTTGAAAAGAATAGGAACCTTGATTGTTAAAGTCTTTGATGAATTCTCTTGGCTTGTTTACATTTGCCTTTTGTTAAAGCCTGTTTATTACTACTACTACTACTACTACTACTACTACTACTGAGTCCTCGCTGTTCTTCTGATCCTATGTTACAGCCAGCTTGGAGGGCAGAGGGGAAATAGTTTTTAAGAATATATAACCTGAGGCTGGGGCTATGGCTCAGCAGTAGAGCACTTGTCTCGCATGTGTGAGGTCCTGGGTTTGATCCTCAGCACCACATAAATAAATAAAGGTACTGTGTCCACCCACAACTAGAACAAAACAACAACAACAAAAGAATATATAACCTGATGAGGGTTGTTTTGAAAGTATCATGGTCAGAAAGGGAGGGGCAAAGGGAATTGGATAACATTCTCCTATCAGGAAGGAACATTTAGAAGACATGAAGTTTGAGCAACTGCTCAACTAAAGGGACTGCTTTAAGCTGCAGGGTGTGCAAGAAGAGGAGGCTGGGAAGAAGGGACAGAGGCATTGAACAGAGCTGCTGCTCAATGCTGTTAAATAGTTATGAATTTGATGCTTACTGTGTGGAAATTTGTCTGTATTGACCCCCTTGGAGTTCTCTGAGCTGGTTCATCCTCAGTTCAGGATGAAGCTGCCTCTTTCTCTTTTGTCTTTTATTCCATTTTGGTGAACAAGGCCCAAGTCAGTGATCTTAAGCAATTGGGTTACCATGTAGAAAAAAAAGATGGAGGAAAATGGAAACAAAATTGTGGCATGAAAATGGCTTCCTTAGCCGGGCACGGTGCATGCCTGTAATCCCAGTGGCTCGGGAGGCTGAGGCAGGAGGATCGAGAGTTTAAAGCTAGCCTCAGCAATTTAGCGAGGCCCTAAATAAGTCAGTGAGATCTTGTCTCTAAATAAAATACAAAAAAAAAAAAAAAAAAAAAAAAAGGACTGGGGATGTGGCTCAGTGGTTAAGCACCCCTGGATTCAATCTCCGGTACCAGGAAAAAAAAAAAAAAAAAAAAAAGAAAATGGCTTCCTTCAGATTATGGATAACCATACACAGATAACGCCACACCAGTCTCCTCAGTTCCCATCTATGTGGAATTCTGCTCCAGCCCCACTAATCTCTCTTATACAAAACTGTCTTACATCTTCAGCAGGGCAGATATTCACCCTCTTTTCGCTGCAAAAACAATTTTAGTGTTCTTTTATTCTTCCTTCAGAAAGTCTGTGTTTTAAGGCAGTGTGTAATATAACAAGTGTGTAATAAATATTTTTTAATTAAGTGCAGGTTAAAATGCATGGAAAATATTAAAGCAATGTTTCCTTTTGGACTGAACTGGCAAGCTCTGCTTTCAGTCTCTATATGCACATGCGTGTGCATTAATTTTTAAATGTGCGTGCACATGTTTGAAGGCAGTGATGGGTAGAGGTCTGTCATTCTGCCTCTGGGCTACCCACCTTGACTCTGTATCCTGGATTTGCCACTAACCAGCTGTGTGATCTTGGGTAAGGTCTTCAACCTATCCTAAAGATATGTATTCCTTTGTATAACTGGGGATGATTCTAGTATCTGTCTTGTAAGACCAGTACTCAGAGGAAAATGACATAATTCATGCAAAGGACTTAGAACAATGCCGGTCACTAGTGAATATGTGATAAATATTAGCTATTGACATCATCATTTTTATTAGGATGCTCTTGCTTACAAGTTCTTTCATGTGTGTAAATCTTGTGTCTAGTCCCAGATTATAAACTTCTTCCGGGTAGGGACTGTTTCTCTTTGTTCTATCTGTCTTCTCTCTCTTCTGTAATCTTAAGCATAGAGCAAACTTATATATGATTATGTATTCCTTAATTGTTGGAAGTAGAGGGACACATCAGAGCCCAGAGGACCCAGGGTGCTTCCCAACATTTCCCTGAAACATTCCAGGCAGTAAAAGTGTAAAGGTAAATGATAGTTCTGAACCCAGAAGGAACCCATATTTGGTCAGAAAGGCCAGTGGCCTCTGAAACTTTCTGAGATAGTCATAAGAAATATTTATAGCTATAGGCAAACCCTTTTTCAACAGATAACATTAAAAAGAAACTATATATATTCCTTGCTCTAACCAGGCCCATATTTTAGGGGTCCTACATTCCATGGGTGATGAATTTGGACAACTTTTTTTTCCTCTTGTTCTTGTTTTATTTTAGAACTATGATTTGAACTTAAAGTTCTGCTTCATTTCTATGTCCTGAATTAATCTTATCTAGGACAGTGTTGGTTTCTAGTCAGTGCAAAATTAGCCCGGGACTATTTAGTGCAACTTTTCAGTCTCTGTATTTGAGAAGGAAAAGGAATAGAGGGCCTAACAAGATTGTGGTATTGGAGAAATGTCTTTATCTCCTTTTGAACATTTTGGGATGAGTGAGACCCCACGTACATATTATTAATAAATATCTCCTTTACCACAAAACTGTCAAATATTATAAGAGAAATTAAATCCTTCAGACTCTGATTATTTTACGCTTGACTCATCAGAATCTTCTTTTGTAAAAGCAACTTGATAGCTGAAAAACCCTTAGAGCCTTTATTCTTGAACTAAGAGGTCACATTTTTGCCAGCACTCATTGCAACTTGAACCGAAGAGAATCTCAAGTTCAAATTTGGAACCCACAACCTTGAAGAGTTTCCATGCTGGTAAAATCCACCCTTTCTGCAAACTCACTTAGGATAGATAGGTTGAACACCTTTGAAAAAAGTGTTCTAGGAAAGGAAAGTACTGTTGGGTCACTGGAGTTATGTTCAATGGGTCAGGTCATAGGCAGAAGTCAGCTCGCACTGTGACATTTTGGGAAAGCTGAGAAGTGGATTCCAAAGTAGTGTACCCATGTGCCAATCAAAGAGTAAAATGTCAGGGGTGTAGATGGGGTGAGTGGGCTTTGTGGACTGAAATTTCAATGAGTTATTCATAGTGTACTCACTATACGTGTTCATTTATTTTTCTTCCTTTTTTTTTTTTAGTTGTAGATGGACATGGTATCTTTCTTTTATTTATTTATTTTTATGTGGTGCTGAGGATCAAACCCAGTGCCTCATATGTGCTAGGCAAGTGCTTTACCACTGAGATACAACCCCAGCCCGTGTTCATTTATTCTTTTAACAGATACCCATTAAGTAGGCACTGTAAACAAACATTGTACAAACATTAGAAATACAGGGGTAAACACAACAGAAGAGTCCCTTGTGTCACAGATAACCAAAGCAGGATACTAGATAAACTGGCCAGGACAGATTTTAATTAGTAATAACTATTGAAATAAGGACAAGAGTCCAGTATGAACTGAACTCAACTTCAATTTGTATATTGGCAGTTGAATATTTTAAAAATAGAATGAGGGAGAAGGGAGAAAGGTGAGTTAGGGCTTGATAGAGTCAGAGATGTGAAAAATTGCCAAAGCAGGAAGGGGGTGTGTTAGTTCATGAGAACCATGTGGCTTTGCTAACTGAGGCTTATTGAAGTTAGATTCCTACCTTCCCACTGAAACTGGGAGTCAGTGGCTCTGTCTTCAGCTGTTAACTGGAAAGAACAGTAAATCCTTTGTAGAAAGAGGGCTTATTATACACTACAGATTGTCCTAGCAGAACTGGTAAAGAGGTAACTTGTCTATTTTACATGAAATAAGTTAACTTGGGACATTTATGCAAGAACCACATGGTATAGTGTATAAATGAGGCCATCTTCATTTTGATGTGTTAATTTCTGGGTTCTCAGAAACTGTGCTGGGATGCCTGAGCAGTTTACTCTTCCACCTTGCGTAACAGAATGAGCTAAGGAGACCAAGATGAATGTCATGTTCACAATCTGTGAACTCTCCCAAATCAAGGATTCAGATAAGTCAATTCAATACATGAACACATCTTTCTTTCCCTATTTTAATTTTGACCAGATGATTTGAACTTTTAGAACCAACCATGGCCCAAGTCTTGAAATACCTTCTTAACTCAATCACTCTCTCAACACCACTTTCTGACCATGTTTTATCTTTTCAAAGTGGTAACTCATCATCTCTGGGTGAAAAAAAAAAAAAAAAAAAAAAAAAAGAGCAAAAGTAGAACCTGAGTGCTGATTTCATTTCAGTCCTACTTGCTTGGTGATACAGGGTAAGTCAACACTTTGGTGCTTCCATTTTCTGCTCTCAGCTCAGTAGGATACAATGAGATATACCCAGATGGAGGAGTACAGTGATTATCAGAACATACCCTGTGTGTGCTAGTTTCTATTCACTTCACAAGTACACATTGTGCATGGAGCATCTAGCTCTGGATTAGGTATCACAGAGTTGTTCCTACGCCTTCACACATAATAGCAGATGAGAGATGAATCCACAGCAAGGGCAAAGCAGTGGGGGGGTACAGGACACAGTACAGGTCCCTCTGGTACCTTCCTTTATACAAAAATTATGCTACATCCCTCTGGGGAAAAGCAGTCACAGCTTAGGAAGGGCATTAATAACAAAAACTCGCTGAAAAGCCAAAAATGATGGAACCCCTAGGCCTGATTTTCATTTACTTGAAATGCATGTTGTTGCAAAGGCAAGTGACCTTCCATTATTGATGAAATACCTTGAAATTTTCTTTCACAGTTGGTTGCCACCATGCTCCACAGAGCACATCCTGCTTCCTTCCTGTACTCCCTAGAGGAGCACCTCAGGACCATGCTGGAAAAAGTGAATGATCGATTAATGATGAAATTGGCCAACTTGCCAATAACAACAAATTGCTTTGTTCAACTCACAGCAAGGATGCCTGCTCAGTGTGCTGCCTGTGCCTGGAGGAACAGGATGGAAAGTCTGGTCAAAATTAACATAGATGAGTTTTCAGGCCCATAATGAGCACAATGACAACAGTAAGAGTGGCTCCCACATCTCTCTTGTTTTTGACCGACTTAAATGTTTCAGGCAGTCTCAAGATCAGATATTTATATTTGCAGAAGAAATGCAAGAGATAATGGAACACTTTCTGACTTTGCAGAAGATCAGCAATGGTGGCAGTCAGAATTTGGTCAGAGCAAGCTTTTTTCTCCTTTGTGCGTGTAGATGAGAGTGTCACAGATGAACATGCAAACTTCAATGTGTGTACAACTCTCTGAAGACAACAAAACAACTAGAAGATCCACTAGGAATCAGCAGTCCCCTTGAGGAAAGAAAATCTGCACATGAAAGAACATGAAAATAAATACAAAACATCATGTCAACAAGGACAAATTGATATACACAGTTACTATTTTTATTGAGTATTTGTGAAATCATGGAATGAACTTTTCACAAAAATTTAGAGTATTAATTATCTTGTGCCAAATTTTTAAAATATTAATTATCTTGTGCAAAATTTTTAAAATGCATAAAATAATAAATAAAGGTGAAAATAAAATAACTATTAACTGCAATTGAACCCCTAGAAAAAGGAAAAACAATCACTGACCATTATTTCTTTTTTTAAAACCTAGACTTCTTTTAAAAAGATTTTTTTTGGTTGTAGATGAACACAATACTTTAAATTAATTAATTAATTAATTTATATGTGATACTGAGGATAGAACCCAGTGCTTCACACATGCTAGACAAACACTCTGCCACTGAGTTACAACCCCAACCCTAAACTTGTAGATTTTGATCTAGAAGAATTATGTTTGCTCATAACATGAAATTGATCATTGGGAACCATTCTTAAAGTGTTGCTAACTGGAGCTAACTGAAGTTAGGTTCTTCCCTTCCCATGCAAACTGGGAGATGGACTCTGTGTCCAGTCATTGACTGAAGCAAATAGCATTGTGAAAGGGCACATGCCTATTATGAACCAATTCTCATCTTTAAAAATATTTATATATACATAGATGTGGTAGGCTTTGGATTATATTTATTTTATAAGTAACATATTTTCCTAATATGAAAAATAAGCCATTTTTAGTATAGAAAACATCCATTCATCTAAGACAAAAAGAAGGGTAAATTTTCATGGGCTGGGGTTGTGGCTCAATGGTAGTGCGCTCGCCTAGCACATGCGCGGCCCTGGTTCGATCCTCAGCACCACGTACAAATAAATGCGTTGTGTACAACTAAAGCAAATAAATAAATATTTTTTTTAAAAAAAGAAGGGTAAATTTCACTGATTATCTTTCCAGTGTTTCTCTATGTAAGTACGTGTGTGTGTGTATCTATATCATTAATATTTGCATTTATGAAGACAAAATTATACCAAAGAGCCGGGCGCTGTGGCGCACGCCTGTAATCCCAGCACTTTGGGAGGCTGAGGCAGGAGGATCGCGAGTTCAAAGCCAGCCTCAGCAATGGCGAGGCACTTAGCAACTCAGTGAGACCCTGTCTCTAACAAAATACAAAAAAGGGCTGGGGATGTGGCCCAGTGGTCGAGTGCCCCTGAGTTCAATCCCCGGTACCACAAAAAAAAAAAAAAAAAAAAATTATACCAAAGATATCAAATGCCTTTTCCTTTAGCATTAGTTTGTAAATTATCTCATGAAACCAAATCTGCATATTGCCTGATTTTTTCTGTTTTTCATTGTAGTATGGCATCATGCAGTTACCATCCATGAACAGGCCAGACGGGTTTAAGGTAAAAGGAAGTGAAGGAAGGAATGTAACCTATTAGGATGGAGCTTTCTGGAGCAGGCCCTGCATCCACTGCACCTGCCATGCTCCTCTCGGTTGTCTCCTGTTTCTCAGGCCTCTGAGCTGTGTAAAGCATTGCAGGCTGCGTTCACTTTCTACTGTAGGTGCAGGACAGGGGCATGTTTTGTGGTTCCTAGTGTTGTGGGAGTCCTGCCTATTGGAAGCAGGCTTCCCAGTGAGAAGCGTCCTCCTGATAGGTTCTAAGATCAGGGTGCTCTTACTGAGCACTGAATGGAACATCAAAGGGGAGAGGAGATGATAGGGAAGGCAGAAACTTCCCTGCTGCCTACTAAGAGATTATGTTTCAAGGTACACAGAGAATTTGTAAGCACTCCTTAAAATATGTCATCATTTCGAAAAATGTCAAGCTCTTATAACCAGTAGCACGTGGCCAGATTATAGAAGGTTTGAATTGTGTCCTGGGGCTCAACAAATCGAGGCCCTGTTTGTAGCAATCCTCCTTAACTGGCAATTCATATCAACCAATGGTACATCATTTTGTACAGTAGCCACACAGACTGCAGACAAGCTGAGAGATTTGCACTGAGGTTGTTGGTAGGGGAGCAAGTAGCATGTGTGACTGAGGTTATGGTCATGCACTTACTATGGAAAACCCTAAATACACAAGCTTCTCAGTGTAAAGAGATCTGCCTACTAGATTAGCAGAGTGATCTTGGACAATCACTTAACTTTCTCTGTGCTTTGGCTTCCTTTCAGTATAACGAGTTGGATAGTCTTCAAGTTTACCTACTACACTTTTTGTGAGGCTTGTTGTTAATAGATATGGAAACACTTTAAAATACAATGCACTAAGTGCATGTATAAAAACTCATATGGTGTGAAAATACTTTGTGTAAAACCAGTGACTTGAAAAACTGTTCTCTTTATATGTAATATGAAAGGAATTGCACTCTGCAAGCATGTATAACAAATTAAAATAAATAAATAAATTTAAAAAGAGATATTATCATTTAAGTTCCTTTATTATACAGTGGCCCAATAAAATGATTTGGAAAATAAATTAAGAGTACAAAATTTGTTTTCTATATGGATTCAAGTAGCTGGATGGCTATAATATTTGACAGCATATGGGGAAAACTTTCTTTGTAAACGTATATTAACATGAACTCCTAAGAAAAATTGGGCATATTTAAAAAGATATATCACTAAAAACACACATTACTAAAAGGAATATAGTTATTTTCTATACAGCCTAATTTCATTTTCTAATGACTATGTTTAAATTTGCATTAAGGCATCTGGTTGCTGCTTGGGGCAAGGACTGTGAATTAGTTATAGCCCCATCTCTAGTGATTAGGACAGCGTCTGGCACATAGAAGGCATTCTATGCTTACTGAATGAATGAATGAATGAATGAAAACTGGTGCTAGACATAGGCTTTAGCTATTTAGACGATGATATGGTAGTTACTGACAGCTGTTAGAAAATCTAGTTTGTACTAGATACTAGGCTTTTGCTCCATATACTATAACATTAATCAAAAATCCTTTGTAAAATACTCTATTAGCTATTGCATGATAATGATTTGTTCCCAAAAAGCACACAAGTGAAACATTGGGGGAAGGGTGGATAGAATATGAACTATTTGCACAATTCATGCAAGCTATGGGACACACATATCCATCTACCTACCATCCAGCAAATACATGTGCATGAAATGTACATGTTCACATATAAACATATCCATTAAATAGAAACACAATGTGTATTTCCATTGTCTGATTTTGTTATAAAAATCTCATAATTTTGAGGCAAACCACAAAAGAATGTGTCTTCTTGCTTTATAGTTGAAAGAGTTGCTGAATGACTTTGCTTAAGGAGACACAGCAGATTAATAATATCTGACTTTCTCTGATGGGGACTCAGGGGACTTTGATTTGGATTGGAGTCCAGGGGTGGGTGTGTGCAGAACTGATATGTGACAGTAGGTCCTGGAAGTCAAGTCTGAGACCCAGACATAGATCTCTGAAGGGTGAGACTGGGGTAAAGTTAGGATTGGATGATTTAAGAAGCAGATCCTGGAGGGTAACTCAAACAACACTATGTTAGGGGAGAGAGACAGTGTGTGAGTGAGCTAGCTTTTTACCAGGGACCTGCCACAAAAACTGTTAAAGATGCTCAGCTAATTCAGACCTGTGCGGATACATAAAGCCTAGATGTTCTGACTCCTGGAAATTCCTGAAAATCAGCACAGAAAATCATACATTCTGCCAGCAGGACAATGCACTGGGCATCTTCCAAAAACAAAAAGCCCAAAGCAAAAGATCAGCGTGGTGCCTGTTGTGATGGGTGCTCCCCAGGTCCCTGTTCAGAACAGAGGACTTTTCCCCCTAATGGAAAACCCTAGGCTATCAGTTTCTTCTAGGCAATTGCCTTTGCTGAAGAAACCCTTTCAGGGAATGCCTGAGTCCAGTGACTGCTCAAATAGGGAGAAAAAACTTACACCCTTCTCATGCCAATCTGGAAGGGGCACTCTAGCTTCAAAGCTCCAAGCGGGATGGGTTAAGGACTGCGCAGAGTCTGCATCACAACTCAACTTCCCCCCTGCCCATTTCTGTTCCTTTCCCTCTCCTCCTCTTCCTTCATTTCCCCAGGTGTTGATCCCAAGAATACACCCTCATAAACACCTGTTAAGTCCATCTCCACCCTAGAGCTGCTTTCCAAGGCTGAACAGCTTCCTGGTGGAGATCAGCTTGTCTTTCAGGAAATTAGTCATTACACTAGTTTGAAAACATGGTATGGAGGGCTATGTTAAAATTTAAAGAAGAAGAGGTGTGAGACCCGGTAGGATCATATGGATATTTTTTTTTACTCTCCAGCAATATTCTCAGCTCACTTTAAATTTTAGCCTTTTCCACATTTGATCATCTTAATAACCTTGTAAGGTAGGCAGGACAAGTTTGTCTGTTTTTGTCCATTGTGCAGATTTGGAAACTGAGGCTAACAGAACAAGAACATGTGACTAGAAAGTGGCAGAATAAGAACTTTGGACTGAACTCTCTCAATCCTGGCTTTGAACCCTTATAAAATATGATGGAACTGTCCTAAAAAATCTAAAGGATGAAGATGTGTGGGAAAACTACAGGCAGGGAGGCAGAAGAATTGTAAAATGGATCTACTGAGGTACACGGCATAAATGTGTGACCAATGAAAATCACAGCAACAGAAATGCCCGCTGGCCAGGGAACTCTCTGAGATGGTGGGGATGAGAGATGTGGGGATTGTTGAAGATGCTTGGCTCTCTCTGCGATGATACGATGATACCGAAAACAGACCTGGTTAAGGGTTTCTGGGGTTGGTAACTCTCTCTAACCTCAAACTGAAAAAAGCAACTTTTCATAATGAAGGATGATTCTCTCTTTGGTTGCACAAATGACACACATGTACCTATAGATGCTGACATTTAATTTTATATTGTACGTATGTTGTTTTATATTTCGTATGTGTAAACCACCCCCCCCACCCCCACGCACACACACCGATTGTTTTCCACGGCTTGTTGTACTCCAAACTATTTACAAGCATCCGATGTTTTGCGCATGGACGATTTCCAGATTAGTCTCTGATTACATTGGTTTCTAAAGGATATCGTGCGTTCTAAAGCACACGCATGAGAGCAGAGCGCGGGAGCTGTTTTCTCACGGGTTCCTGTCCCCGAGCCCAGCGGTGCTCGCTCTGAGCGCTCCCAGGCAGCTCGGGCTGTGCTCTCTCGCTCGCGCTGCCTGCCCGCTCCTCTTGCTCTGCCCCATCCCCTGCAACAGACCACACGGTACAAGACGGTGATGAGAACGAGAGAAAGCCTCTCTCGGTGTCTGTGACCCGCAAGGCGATCGCGGAGAGCAGGCACTGGCTCCCCATTCCTCGTAGGCAATTAGCTGATTGCTGCCGCCCGCAGCCGCAGCCAGCGAGCGAGGAGCGCGCAGGATCTCGCTGCCTGCCCACCTCTCCTGCAAACAGAGGCACGTTCTCTGACTTTGATAGCTCCCTGGGTTCCCGTGAAAAACAACCGCCGCGTTTCCAGAGCGTGTTTCTCAAATACCAGCATCAGGGGATCGCAGAATTACAGCAACAAATGTTACGAGGTAATATTTCCAAATAGACAAGAGGAAAAAATCCAAATAGGACCATTAAATAATAATCCTCATTAAACCCAAACCAAAGCAAACACAATCATTCTTAAAAGTGTATTAAAAAAAAAAAAAAGGGGGGGGGGACCTCAAATGTTTTAAGAGAAGATTAATAATTTGCTCATTAATTTGATTGGATAATTACACACCATTGGTCTTTCCGGAGTAGTGCACTTTTAAAAATTATTAGAAAAGCCTTTCAGATTTCTCCCATGCAATATACTCATCAGGTGTGCAGAAAGCTTTTTAGCATGCGAAAATGAATCACAATATTAGACAATGTACTGATTTTTTTTTCCTATAAGGAGACAGCCTTTCCTAAAACATTAATCTGCTGCAAAAAGATGCTCCTACTTTAGAAGAAATTAGACTCAGAGTCTACTCAGCAAACACCTCTGCTAACGCTTCATTAGTATGTATTTTCACATAATTCAATTAGCCAAAACACATACGCATGCTAGCAGAGCTTTCGCTGCTCTGGGAGTGTCAGCAAGGCTTTAAGCAGATCTGAAACAAAATTGCATAAATGGCATGTAAAGCTCTGTGCATACAAAGATACCTTCAGGGTTCTAATAAATTCATGAAACTTTTTAAAGTATGATTTCCTAGCAGGCAATCACTTTTAATTAACAGGATCACCTACAGCAACACATGTCCTTCAAAAACTTACATTATTTTTTCTTTTTGAATTTCAAAGTTTCTGTAGTAAAAGTTGAATAGCTGAGTAGCTTAACCTCAAAAGGATTCCAGGCTTTTATGACAGTTATAAATCACTGTGGTGCCTTCTTTATAAGAAGAAAAGATTCTTAACACAACAGAGAAAGAAGGAAATCTCTTTTTAGTCATAGCTAGAAGCAAGCATTTTCTCCAAAGGTCAAAAAACTTTTCCTCAGTTAAAGAATAATTTTAAGGACATTGCAGCTACTTGTACAAGTAATCTCTTGTAATTTACTCTATGAATTAAACATTCAATTTCTAGGATTGTGGTTTGACACAGGATGGTCTCCCCTCTTTTTCTGGAGCTGGCTTTGTAGAGTTTTCCCTCTTTTCGTTTTTAGTAAACATGGGCCATGGCTGAATGTAGGGTCTTATACTTAATGAGCCCTTCTCCTTCAGGAAAATCAGAATTTTGTAGATTTGCCCAAAGATTCATTTGAGTGGTTCTTGCCATTTCTTTTTCAGGCCTTTGTTTGAAAGATAGGGATATGCTCAAAGGCTGTCTAAGGGCTAATGGTTAGATTGCAGAATCAGAAAAAGAGACTTTGACAATTTTGAGATGAAGAGTGAAGGACACTGAAAAGAAACCTGTTTGCCTTCCCTCCTGTTGTCCTTAAGCAAAGTGGATCATTGTCTAAGGGTAACTGCAGCTCTAACAGGACACCTTAGTGGTGTCCTTGCTCTATTCCCTTTCTGCCACCCAGCCATAGCCCCCCAAAACCCAGTATTTTTCTCTACCTTGCGAGACTCCCTTTGTTTTGTGATTTTCCCAAGTGCAGGAGAGGAATCGATCAGCTGGACCTGAGGGGAGTGTAATCAGAATGGTGACTTCTGCCCTTCAGAAAGCTGTGAAGAGACATGACCAGGGGGCAAGGAAAAAGGGACCAACTCTTGTAGGTGGTTTATATCTAAGCACTTCTCTCCACCCGAGGGCACTTCCTGAAGGCCGCCAACATTTCTCAGGTGATTGTAGTAGATTTGGGGTTAGTCCACCATCTCTACTTGTATTCCTCTCAAACCCATTCTCCATATTGAGTTAATTCATTGATATTTTGAGAAATTAGCCTAGCCATAGTTTTTATTTAATGTCAGGGATGAAGAACTTTTTCAAAATGTAAATCTGATCACTAAATGACCCAATTTGGTACAAAACTCCTTTGTGATCTTACTCTCTGCTTATTTTTTCAGCTTTAACTTTTGCTCTCCTTTTACATATTTGAGATCCTGCCATCTGGGACTATTGGGCTCTATACCCTCTACCTTTATTATTTTTTTTATGTGGTGCTGACGCTCGGACCCAGGGCTGCACAGCGCTCTACCGCTGAGCCACACCCCAGCCCCTCACTTTTTTTTTTTTTAATGTGACTTTTTAGTCCTACTCTCCGAAAGATGCTTTCTTCTGTTTGAGTCAAAGGCCACCCTAGTTAATAGCTATTCATTCTTCAAGTTTCCACCTAGTAGTTACCCTTTTCTATCCTTTGAGAAACATCCCACGTGCCTCCAAGCTACAGAGCTTTCTAGGCTGTGTCAGCACACCTTCTGTCTGTGTCAGTGAATATATTTATTGAACACGTAATCTGTGTCGGGTACTGTTCTGAAGATATAACGATGAATAAGACAAACCTATGTTCTAAGGGAGCTTATGTTTTAGTGGTAGAAAAGAAATACCACATAACTACTCAAATAAATAAATAGGAAAATTTGTGACTGTGATAATTGTGATGAAGGTAGGGGGATGACGTCAAGCAGGTATTGAGCTAAGGTCTCTGTGAGGAGTACACATCTGAACTGAGGTGTGACTATTGAAAAGGAACCAACCCAAGAATCTAACAAAGGTTGTTTCTTCGCAGAAGAGAAACAAGCACAAAGTTCCTGAGAGAGGAAGGAACTTGGTGTATTGAAGAAAGAAAGCCAGTATTGATATTGTGTATCAAGCATGTCATATTTTTCAGGAACTCTCTCAACCTGGGGTCCTGTTAGCAGGCCCATCTGTACCTCTTATTGAACATGTATTACAACTAAGACTTTACCAGAAATAAGGTTGTTATTTCTTTTTCTTCTTTTTAAAGTCATATATGTTTAAAGTATAGACATGATGTTTTCACACACCACACACACACACATGCACACACATGCGCGTGCACAGAAATGATTTCTGCAGTTAAAAAAATTATCTGTCATCTTTACATAGTTACCATTTATTTATTTATTTAGTGGTTAAATTACCTAAAACTGACTCTTTTAGCAAATTTCCAGTATACAAGACAGAATTAACAACTATAGTACTCATCATGTCTGATGGATACCTAGACTTATTTATCCCATATATCTGAAAATTTATTTCTCAGTTTGAAATAAGGCAGGGTAGAGGGGTGTCATTTATTGGTTTCCTCAAAAACTTCAGCATTAATACATTTGTCTCGGGAATATTTTTTTTCCCACTGTAGTCTGTTTCTTTATTTAGTTATGGAGTTTCTCTACTCTTATTGTTTGGATGTGAGGTGTCCCCCCACGGAAAAGCTCACATGTGAGACAATGCAAGATGGTTCAGAGGGGAGATGATTGGGTTGTGAGAGCCTTAACACAACCAGTGAATTAATCACCTGATGGGATTGATTGCATGATAATTGGAGGCAGGTGGGGGGTGTGGCTGGAGGAGGCTGGTCATTGGTGGCGTGGCTTGGTGGTATATATTTTGTATCTGGCAAGTGGAATCTGTTTTTCTGCTTTCTGGTCGTCGAATGGGCTGCTTCCCTCCGCCACCCTCTTCTACCATGATGTTCTGCCTTACCTTGAGCCCTGAGGAATGGAGCCTGCTGTCTATGGATTGAAACCTCTAAAACCATGAGCCCCCAAATAAACTTTTCCTCCACTAATATTGTTCTGTTCAGGTCTTTTAGATGCAGGGGCAAGAAAGCTGATTAAAACATTTAACATGCCAAACTTTTCATTCTTCATGTAGTCAAATTTACTGTTTTTCTATTATAGTTATATTTCTTTCATAGGTCATAATTAAGTTTTTCTCATTCTGAAATTTAAAGTTTCTCATTTTTGTCTAGTGCTTTTAAGGTTTCATTTTTTTCTTCTTTGCATTTAGATCTTTGATCTTCCTGGCATTTTCTTTTGGGTATAAAACGGTAGAGATCCAACCCAATTCCTTTTTAAAGTGCCTATCTAGTTGTCTTGAAATTTTTATTGAATAGTCTGTCTTTTTCCCTAATGAATGTCTGAACTAACTTTATTAAGAATCAGTTTTTTTGCTGGGTGCAATGGCATCCCTGTAACCTCAGCGACTCAGGAGGCTGAGGCAGGAGGATTCCAAGTTCAAAGCCAGCATTAGCAACTTAGCAAGGCCCCAAGCAAGTTAGTGAGACCTCAAAATTAAAAATAAAAAGGGCTGGGGATGTGACTCAATGGTAAAGCACCCCTAGATTAAATCTCCAGTACCACAAAAAAATTGCATTTCTGGGGGGTACTACATTTGGCTGTTTATGTGTGGGCTTAATTGTTTGCCATTTATTCAGCTATTTTAATTACTGTATCTTTATAATATTTCATATGTGACAGGGTAAATTTCTGCCTTTTTCCCCTTGTATATAATTTTCTTATATATTTATGTATGTTTACTTATTTTGGTCTGAAATTGCCTTCATTTTGCCCTTAATTGTTTCTGTATATGGTTATAGCTTGATTGCTAGTTCCCCTCAGCATGGTGGAAGATATAGTTCCACTGAATTTTTGGCTTCCATTGTTGGGGTTAAAAGCATGCTGTCAGCCGGGCATGGTGGCAGCACACGTCTGTAATCCCAGAGATCCTAAGGCAGGAGGATTGTGAGTTCAAAGCCAGCCTCAGCAACTTAGCAAGGCCCTAAGCAACTCAGTGAGACTCTGTCTCTAATAAAATACAAAAAAGGGCTGGAGATGTGGCTTGGTGGTTAAGTGCCCCTGGGTTCAATCCCTGATTCCAAAACAAAAAACAAACAAACAATAAACCCCAAACATGCTGTCTCATCATTCCTTTGTGAGTCATCTGTCTTTTCTAATTGCTTTTTTTTTAAAATTGTTTATTCTCTGATTGCTCTTAAGAATTTCTTTTTGTCTGATATTGTATCATGGTATGTCTACTTGAGGATTTCTTATTACTTGGTGCTTGTTGTGATTCCCAAATCTGAGCATTCTGTTATCATTGTATTATTGGAAGTGAAGCACTCATTTTTGTCTCTGTAATATTGTCTCTACCCTTTTCTTCTGATATAAACGGAGGTATGTATGTGACCTTGTCATTTTGTCTCTTGTATCTATTGATCTCTCCATGGTTCCCCTCTGTTCTACTTCTGAACACCAGAGTGCTCCAGGACTCAATCACTCTCCTTTCTCTTCCTTGGCAAATTCATCCATTTTATGGATTCAACACCATTTCCATGCTGATGACTTTTCGACTTTATTTTCTGCTTTTTCTTTGCTCCTTTCTGGCTTATTTATTTGCCTCCTTGCCATTTCCGTTTGAAAGTTTCAGACTGCTCTCATTTCAGAAAATGACACCGTTTTTCATCTTATGGTTCATACCACAAATCGAGTCATGTCTTTCCATCTTCCTTAACTCCATACCCAACCAATGAGACATTATGTCTCTTAAACTTTAAAAACCTTTTGTTATACCTTTCAAACTTTTAAGAGAGTGTCGAAGTTGTCCTTTTCACTTAATCTTTTCTGTCACTGCTCTCATCCAAATCACCCTCATGTATCATTTAGACTTCTGTGTTAGCTCTAACTAGGCTTCCTGCCCTTATTTCCCTGGGTGATTCTTTCTCTGCTCAGAGATTTTCTTTTAAAGTAAATGAAATTGTGCCCTTGTTAAAAAATCTGTTAACACCTTCCTATTATTTTGTGAAAATCTACATGATCTGATCCTATACTCAATTTCTTCAACATCATTTCATATTATTTTGCTCCTTTATTACTACACTGGAAGCATAAGATGTGTAAGATAGTTATCTTATCAAATGGCTATCTTTATTCCAGAAATATATATATATATATATGTATATATATATGTATATATACATACATGTGTATACATATATACATACATATGTATATATATATTTTGTACAAAAGTCTATTTTGTCTTATATTAACATAGCTACTCCACCTTTATTCTAATTTGGTATATGCCTAGTATATATTTTTCGTCCTTTGATTTTTACCTATTTGTTCTTTATATTTAAAGTATATTTCTTATAATAAGCACACTGTGGGATCCTCCTTTTTTTTTTTTCTTTCAGGATGACAATCTCTTTTAATTGGAGCAGTTAGATCATTTACATTTAATGAAGTGCTTGATGAAGTTATTTTAACTTATCATCTTACTATTTGTTTTCTATTTGTCTTTTTTTTTTTTTTTTTTTTCTCGCTGCTTTTCCTGTCTTCCTGTTTTCTCTTTCAAGGAATTAGCTATTTTCAAATATTTCATGTTATCTTTCCTTACTATGTTAGCTACACTTCATTTGGTTTTTTAATGGTTCCTTTGGGGTTTGCTCTTTGTATTTTTAACTCATCACAGTTAAACTTTGCATTAGTTAGCTTTTAATCGCTGTGCAAAATGCCTGACACAAACAACTTGGAGGAGGAAAATTTATTTTGTCCCAACTTAGATTCAGATATTGGAGTCCCTGATAAGTCAGCTCCATTGCTCTGAGCCCCAGGTGAGGTTCAACATCAAGGCAGAAGGGTAAATCTGCTCAGCTTGTGGGAACAAGAATGAGGGGTGGGGCACCAGAGAGAAAAGATAAACTCTTCCAGTACACACCCCTAGTGACCTACTTCCTTGAATTAGGTCCCACCCACCTCCTAGTAGTCCCTTCTGCCATGAATGCATTAATCCACTGAAAAGGTCAGAACCTTCATGATCCAATCATTTCCCCAAAGCTCCACCTCTGAACACATGAGACTTTGGGGGACATTCCAGGTTCAAAGCATAACAAACTATAAATACTATCTTACCACTTTATGCTTAAAATAAGAAACTTGTAATAATGTACTTTCTTTTCCTATTATTTTTGACATAGACTGTGTTTGTACATATGCCATAAATACTGTAATATGGGTTTAAAAAAATTTTTTTTAGATGTTGATGGACCTTTATTTTATTTATTTATATATATGTGGCATGAGAATTGAACCCAGTGCCTCAGAGATGCTAGGCAAGCACTTTACCACTGAACCAAAACCCTAGTTTTGTTTTTTAATAAATAATTACAGAAGGGGTTGGGGTTGTGGCTCAGTGGTAGAGTGCTTGCCTAGCATTTGTGAGGCACTGGGTTCGAATCTCAGCATCACATATAAATAAATGAATAAAATAAAGGTCTCTCAATATCCAAAAAAAATTTAAAAAAATAATTACATAAACATGTAATTATTAAAATATAACAAGAGTATTTTATATTAACTTAATATTTATCATTTCCAATGCTCTTTATTCCTTTAATTTGAGGTACTTATGGCTTTTCTCAAAATATTTATTTTATCTTCATTAAAAAAAATTTTTTTTAGTTGTAGATGGGCACAATATATTTATTTATTTATTTTTATGTGGTGCTGAGGATTGAAGCCAGGGCCTCACACCTGGGAGGCAAGCACTCTACCATTGAGCTATAGCCCTAGCCCCTTTATTTTCATTTTTGATGAATATGTTTACTGGATATAGAATTTCAGGCTGACTTTTCTTTTTTTCCTTTCAGGACTTCAAAGATTTATTATGTTGTCTTCTAGCTTTAATTGTTTCTGATAGGAAGTTTGGCATTCTCATCTTTATTCCTCTGTGTGTGATGTATTTTTTCTACTGGTGACTTTTTATGATTCCCTTTTATTCACTTGTTTATATCAATTTGATAATGATGTGGCTTGGTGTGGTTTTCTTATTGAAAAAATAATAATAAAACTTCTGCATGAAATTTGTTGAACTTCTTAATCTGAGTTTCTTGCTTTCAAGTTTTGAAAATTTCTGATCATCATTTCTACAAATAATTTTTCCCTTCCCTGGTATTTCAATATACATATGTTACACTACAGATATAATGTTATAGTCACTGAAACTATTTATTCCCCTTTGTTTAATTTTGGATAGTTCACACTGCTCTGTCCTCATGTTTACTGACTTTATTTACATAGTGTTCAACCTCTAACCTCTGATAACCTTATCCACTGAATTTTCCATTTGAGATATTTTTTCACGATGGAAGTTTCATTTAGTTATTTATTTTACTATCTTCCACATATTTCTTCATTATGTCTATATCTTCCCCTGAATTCTTTGGCATACTTATAATAGCTGTTTTCAATATTTTTGTTTGCTAATTCCATCATCTCTGTCATTTCTGTATCAATCTATTGACTTATTTTCCTTCTGATTATTAGTCACATTTTTTCTGCTGCTTGTCATGTCTGGTATTTTTGATTGGGTGCTGGACATTGTGACCCCTACATTGTTGAATGTCTAGATTTTATTGTTCTTGTATTTCTATAGAATTAGTGTAATTAAATTAATTAAAGACCAGCTTGCTTTTTTGACCTTTTCTTAAAGCTTTTAAAGAACTGGTCGAGAGTAATTTTTATTCTACTTAGAGCTAAATTATGTAGCTCTGGAATCTCTGCTGAATGAACCAGGTCTCTCCATTTCAGCTGGTTAGACCTTGAACTACTTTTAGTATTGTGTAAGTTTCAAAAGGTGTTCAACTACAGCTCCTAGTTGTTCTTTGTTTGGCCTTGTGGATTTTCATTTTATGATTAACAACATATTCTTCAGTGAAAGGTTCTGAAAGTCTCCTACACATATTTTACTAAGTTACACCTCTTTGGTCCTCTACTCTATAAATTCTAGGTGATTATGCTTCACCAAACTCTTTTCTTTTCCTTCTCCATTCAGGGTCATTTCCAGATTCAACTTTGGTGTCTCTTCCTTGTGCTGAAGTTCAGAAATGGCAGGTAGTAATCTGGGGTTAAAAAAATCCAAGATGACATATTGGCATGTGGCAGAGTCCACATTCAAGCCTAAGTCTCAGAGTCTTTAGAGCCCATGTTCTCTTTCCTAAGGATGTTGCAGAGCAAGTAATGCTGGTTTTCTGGGCTGCAAGACCCAGAGGCCACATAAGTGAAATGCCTTTCAATCTGAATAAAATGACTGTGAATTATCTGAGGATCACTGGATAAAGCAAATGAAAAAATGGAGTTTGCATACAATCAGTAAGGGAGAGAAAAATAGTAGAAGGAATATGAACATACATCATAATTGTACCAGATTACTTTTCACTTTTATAATGTGTTTTTTGTATTGTTTTGTTTTGTTTGTTTTTACCCTGACTGATAGGCAGCCATAGTAGATTTTTTTTTTATTCAAAGTTGTTGTATTTGTAATAGTAGAATGCATTACAATTCATAATACACAGAAGCTGGCAGGTGGTCAAAAGTGGTGCTATAGATGTTAGCTTGGCAAATCAAAATATTTTCATCCAAAACTGTTTCTTCCCAAAGCATATAACACAATGATCCTTTTTTGATGCTCACTGACAATATGTAGATTCTACTGGTAATCGTTCATTTTATTTCTCGATAGTTCCTTTTGCTTTCTATTTTTAGAGTGGCTGACCAAACTAATAAAAACTGCAATAAGTCAGGCATCCCTGGTTGGAAAATTCTAAAAATAGCCAAAACATCTGTGCTCAAGTTTGCTCTTGTTCAATTTGTGAAGGATTTGTCAAGCAGGTAGAAATATCCATTCTTTTAATTGGATGTACTTATTTCAGATGATGTTTATCTGTTCCTTAAAGCCATTTACTCAAATGATTTCTACTTGAAAATTTCCCTGAAAGCACACTATGAAGGTATAATTTGTAATATTCTTGTGTGAAGACTTTTCACTAGGTCATACTGGCCTTCCTCCCTGTTCACATCATGTTCTAGTGCTTGGTTATATTTAGAGAATTACAGAATTGATTTCCACTTGCATTATAGTATAGCTTATCTCTTAATTGCTGTCACCTCCCAGACAAAACTTCTTTTTTTCTGAAGGAGGGAGCTGGCTTCCTAAAGTGTACCATGGGCTTTCAGAGTTTTGTTTTATTAGCTGTTTCTGCAAGTACCACATGGGTGGAGGCTGAGGGTCTTCTACCTCAGCAGAGGCTGTCCTCTGCTCCCCATTTCTGCCCTGCCACAATTACCTTATTCAATGTCACAATAGGACTATTGTTTTTGCTGAATGGCCAGCTTTTCAGGACTTTACTGTTAGGAATTTTAAAGGACTCTGGGTAAGAGAGATTTATTTGACTATTCAAACTACTTAGCAAAGAAAATAAGTTTGTAAACAGATACCTGAAGATCCAAAGTTATACTTGTCATCAGAAACAACTGGGCAAGATATTTAAGAAGAAAAAAAAAAGTAGAAATCAGTGCAAATGTTAACATTGGTTTCTCCTTGCAAACTCTGGAGAAATCGTTGAGGGAACACTTTCTAAATGTAGTTTCCTGTGCTCAAGGTCACATCATACGTATCTGGCAATTGTCCTTGTGCTTCCAGATCTCTTGGAATTTGTCTCTGTAAGGACTCTAAAACTGTGGTGAAATTGAATGTGGAGCTTTTATGGATTAATACTAATTTAAGCAATGTTGTATGTGATGAATTGTTATCTATCAGAATGGTGATCAGTTGTCTATTGCTGTGTAACAAACCATTCCAAAAAGTTGTGTTTTAAGACAACGATTCATTATTTCTCACTGTTCCCTAGTACACCTGGGTAGTTCTTCTCTGCTCCAAGTGGTTTGATTGAGGATCCCTCATGTGCTTATATCCTTTAGGTCCTGGATTTCTTTACAGCAAAGAAGAGAGTGGAGGTAGTAGCTTCCAAACATAAGCTAGGTCTGCAGATGTACATTTCTTCCACTGCAGTCTGTTGGTTAGGGTAAGTCACATTGGCCAGTTCAGGATTCAAAGGGAGAGGAAATAGACTCCATCTCTAGATAGGAAGAGAAACACCTGCACAGACTATGGAGGGAGACCATCTTTGGAAGCTATCTAACATATACACCTCCTAGGAGCCCTCCTGGTTTCTGCCCATTGTCCTTCAATAATTACTAGCACCTTCCTTTACTCTGGAAATATTCTTGATGTGTGCTATAAATTATATGGTTGCACCATCTGTAAGATACCTTCTCATATACTATGATACAAATTTTAACTAGTAAGACTGTTGGACCATGGAGTGAGGACAAGGCTCTCTCTTGGTTTAATATCTAGCAAGGTTTTTTCCTCAAACAAGCACAATAATGGTTTTGCAAGTCAGTCTTTGTATTTCTGGGTCAGCTGCTTTCTGTATGGCGTTTGTGAAGAGGACTTTGTGAAGCTTAGATAGAAAAAGATAATGATCATCTCTTCTCTATCTCTCTGAGGCATTTTAAGTTATTTATATCAAAAATTTCCTAGCAGCAGACAGACACAGCAGAACTGGAGCACAGCACACTTTGTGATTGCCTAGGTTTTAGCTATGTTCAAATCACCTGCAACATAACTAAAGGGTAAGGATTTAAGGATGTTCCCTGGGCTGGGCACATGTAAAACTGTGATGTAGAATAAGACTGTGTTAGTATCTCAGTCTCTCCATCTCCATCTTTTCAGTCTTCCAGGCCCTTCTACTGTATCCATGTCTACAGTCCTCTCTTGTCACGGCTCACTTGTTGTGACCTTTTGTACAAATATTACCCAGGTAAGGTGTATCAGCCTCTTCCCAGGCATCTGATACAGCCTCTTCCCAGGCATCTGATACAGCCTCTTCCCAGGCATCTGGTACAGCCTCTTCCCAGGCATCTGATACAGCCTTATCTTCTCCCAATAAATGGCAACCTTTGCTCAACATGTTTACTATCCTTAATTTGGGAATAGGTAACACTTCAATATTTAAGATGGAAATGTCTATAAATGTGTCTGTCTTCAAGGCACATGGTTCTAATATTGATAGTAGGTTTCTTTTGATTAGGGCTAATGTTCCTTAGTAATCTGTAACTCAAGGAAACTTTCTTAGCATTGATTAATACCTTTTTAAACTCTTTCTTCTCCATTACTCTGTAAGAACTCAGGTCCTCTTCCTATCAGTAAGTGTTCTCTGTGTCTCCCTATATTCCTTGGTCTCTCTCTCTCTCTCTCTCTCTCTCTGTGTGTGTGTGTGTGTGTACTACACTTAATAACTTACTCTCTGGGTCTTCATTTCACTGTCTCAATCTGTTTTCCCCTCTCCTTCACCTATAGGTTTTCAGGCAGGACTATAGTGTTTACCCTATAGTGTGTAGGGTATAGTCCTGCCTGAAAACCTTTAGTAGGAAGCAATATCCCCACCTTTAGGAGGGGTCTAGAATTAATTTTATTGTCCCAATGTGGGTAGCTGCTGTTAACCTATATGTTTAGCAGCCATTCAGGTTTATATTATAGAGAAGTTCAGTCTGTGGACTGTCTGGTATCAGTCTGTAAAATATGTTAGCTGGCTCTTGAGGAGAGAGGTATAGACATTGAAAGGCAATATGGCATTTCTTCAGGCTCTGAAATTTATTGCCATCGAGACAAAGTCTCTTCTACTTGCTTTTTGTATTGAAGAACTTAATGCAACGACGTGTATGTATGTATAAAAATGAAACAAATGTTAACTTTCTAGAATGGAGAATTCAAAAAGAGATGATCAATGGTAGTGATAGATTATTTTATTTATTCCTAGTTATTTGTTTCCTCCCCTTCATTGTGATGCATTGTTATAGACATGGTAAATTCCTTACCTGTTCTGATCTAGAATTTGGCCATATGACTCACTTTGGTCTATGGATATGACTGTCAAAAAATCCAAGCTGAAACTTTAAATGTGTTTCTGTGGCTTGTCTTTACCTCCCCTTTGACCTTATGCCCTCTTCCATGGGGAAAACATGCTGAAGTAGTGGGTGGTCCTTCATCCTGGGCCTCAGGTAGACAAGATCTCTCAAGCCAATCAGATCCCACTGGAGTCCAGAAGAGCCTATGGAGCCAGTAGAACTCAGCAGAACTGTTATAAACCACAGGCTTCAAGCAACGTGGGCAAGAAATCAGTGTCAGTTGTTAAAAGCCACAGATGCTGTTTTTTGTGGTTGGTCTAACAACAAAAACTGATTAAAATAGGAAGTGGTATCAAGAGTGGGTTTTACCATAACAAAACCTTCAGATACGTACCATTGCTTCAGGCATTGAGCAAATTATAACAGGGATCTGGAAAAACAACAACTGTGGTATGCATTAATGAAACACTTGGCAAAACTATCCTAGGTGGAAAATGTACCCATTGAGTTTGTGGTTCTGTGTCACAGGGCTTTGAGACAGAATGTTGGTAGCATGGGTGATTATTAGCTGCATTTGATCAGAAACAATGAAAATGATAAGCTGAGAAAAGAATTGCCCTGTTTACATGAGGAATGAAAAGGGAAAGTGAGAACCCAAAAATTCTGGGATTTGCTGATTTAATATATGCTACTGCTTCTCCTCCACCCCAAACAAAAACAAAAAAACAATTTCTTATTTTAACAAATAACCTGAGGGCAAGGGAACGTAGCTGCTAAAACAGCCTGGGAACAAGACCAAATCAGATCCATGGCTCACACCTCTGGTTCAGATGTTTGATCGGATTAATAATGTGGCTCCCAGTGATTATTTCAGCTGGACAAAATAGCTTGGAGCAAAAAAGAGGGCATGGTCCCGCTGAAGTCTGACAAGCTAAAGGTTCCTGTAATTAAGGGAGAAAAGTACACCAGAGAGTGAGGCATATGAGTTGAAAATAATTGTGCATGTGGCTACTAACAAAGAAGTAGACTAGAATCAAATAGATAAAAAATAAGCAAATCAAACACTCCAACATTTAAAATAGGCTTATGTTACCAGAAGTGCTTTTAGCATGGACTAACAGAGACTTCACTGTGATGTAAGATAACTTTGTAGGGACAGGAAGCAGGGTTAGGAAGCTGCTTGACCACCAAGAGATGGTATTTTCTGATGCCCTTTTCCATTATGGCCAAGGTTGGAAATATAACAGAATGGAACTCCTGCAGAGTGGAGGAAGAGTTGGGGAGAATAATAGACAGGGGCAATACTCCCAGGGAATAGGAGTGGGCCCTGGAACATTTTCTGCCTGCAGTATTTTCTCAGTGAGATCTCAGAATAGCTGTGAACTGGTGCTTCCCATTCCTCCCCTTGTGAACAGAAGTATTTATGGTGGTTTCCCTGTTCTTGACTTACCACTGCATGCTGAATGTGTATATGGAGGTAGGAAAGGGAGAGCTTTTAAGTTCATAGGTCTTTACATCTGTAACCTGACTTAATGGGCACCAGGAGATCCTAGGCTTGAAGCCCAAAGACTTGATTGGATAGGACTTTGGTTCTCAGGAAGAAAGCAAATATTTGTGATCAAGAGCGTGGTATTGGTAGTTAGCACTGTTTGTTTACAATTTTTTAAAAATATATATCCCTCAGTTGTCAGTGGACCTTTATTTTATTTATTTATATGTGGTGCTGAGAATCAAACCCAGTGCCTCCCACCTGCTAGGAAGGTGCTCTACCACTGAGCCACCACCCCAACCCCTGTTTGTTTACAATTATTCATGCTTTCCCTGCCCTTGCTTTGCTTCCCTCTAGTTGGAATGTACTTTTCTATCCAATTGACTTATGGGTTGGCCCTGTGTTTTTCTGGGCAGGGGAATGTGAGTGGATATGATATATGCTTGTCCAAGCAGAAGTTTTAAATATGCCTATATGGTTTGGCTTGTCTCTACCAACCCATGATTTTCTACCTCCTCTATGAGAACCACAGGCCCTGGATCATGGATGCTCCTTCATCCTGGGTACTGGAATGTGAAATGGACTCAGTCGGAGCTCAGAGGAGTCCAGAACAGCTTAGAGAGGCCCACTCTGTTCACACTTCTACCTGAGACCTCAGTGAGCAAAAATAAGTGTTTATTCTTGGAAGGCACTGAGATGTGGGGGCTATTTGTTATTACAGTAAAAGCTGACTATTGCAAAGGATTATAAAATGGGAGAAGAAATACTGCATGAAACAGGAAATATTATGCAGTTCAACTAGATTGTGCAAGTGACCAAAATGATGTTGAAATAGAGCATTTATTGCATATAATTTTGGAAAGAAAATAAGGAGATCAAAATAAATGAAAATTCCAATTTTTATATTTGAGATGAAAGCTTAATTGAAGATTTGCAGAAAATATCTTTCAAAGTTAGGCACTGATTTAAGAATGTCAAGAGCAAGCCTGTAGTAATGGCACTAACATGGTTGATTAGAGAAAAACGGACGTGGCAGTGGACTCAGATGCAATCTTTATGTCACGTTACATGCATACTTTGAATTTGTTACTAGGAGACATGATATCAACTGATAATGATGACATACTTTGTAACACTTCAAAGATCATATGCTCTCTTCTCTAGATCGGTCTAAATATGAAACATATAAAATTTGACCTTAGGGGCTGGGGTTGTGGCTTAGCTATAGAGCGCTTACCTAGCATGTGTGCTGCCCTGGGTTCGATCTTCAGCACCATGTAAAAATAAATAAATAAATAAAATAAAGGTATTGTATCCAACTACAACTAAAAAATAAATATTTAAAAAAAATTTTGACCTTGAATCTACTCCTAGCTGTATAAGGGACTGTTAAATAAATGCTGTTGGAGCAATTAGATTTAACTTACATAATATAAGAGATTCACCAGTTAAGAAAAATGATAAAAAATTTAATTTGAATTCGTGCTATGCTTGGTTATTAGGTAAACTCTAAGTTACTGTATAATGTCATAAAAGATTATAAGACACTCAAATAGATCTAAGCTTGATTATTTCATTTTTTAAAAAAATGGCTTAAATATTTTTTAAGTTATACAGAGGGATTTTTTAATATTTAAAGGAACTATGTGTGATATATGCAAAAGTAAAATTAAAAATAAATAAAAATAAGAAAGCAAAAACAAGGAAAGAAAAACATTTATATGACCATGGAAAAGAAGTAATAAGAAGTAGTCTCAATTGAAAAGAAATTTAAGTAAATTGAATAGCATAATGCAAAACTTTTTTTTTTCTCTTAAATAGTCAAAACACTGAAAAAAAATGGAAAGGACATGGGAAATACTATATCACTCTAGATACTGCTCTAAGAGATGATGAAATCACAATTTGAGTGATAATTTGTATGATGAACATCCAATGCTTCCTAATATTTTCTGCAATGATGGTAATCTTCATATATGATTCCATTAATGTAAAACTCATGGTGTGTTACTGAATCTAAGTATCGCTTTTTCTACTGACAATTCTACTTGCTATTGCAAAGTTTCTCCAAATTGAAATTAATAAAACGATTATTTCTCAATGGCTTAAGAAAAGTTATCAAATTTGGTATTACTGAGGACAGAACATAGATTATATGAAATTCTTTATTATAATGTCATTAGTGATTTTGCTGAAATAAAGATAAGATAAATAAATTTTATGAATGAATATAAATAATGAGTTTTATTTCCTTCCCCCTTTTCCTTCCTCTGTCTCTCCAGTGTGTGTGTGTGTGTGTGCACATATACATTTAGATCTATGTGTACATATAATATCCATGTGTATACATATACATGTAAGTATATATATGTCATTTTATTGCTCATTTAAATATTTTTGGCCTATCAATATATTTAGACATGCTCAATAGTAACTGGCCGTTTGATACTTTACCCAGTTGTATGTAAGTATGTGTATAAATTTTAGCTTATTTTCCACTTGCTTCTCCATTGTTTTCATTGTGAAGAAATGCTTACCAAGGTAGAAGACTAGAACATATTGCATTTAAAAGTTTGTGAGTGCCAGGTGTGGCAGTGCAGGCCTGTAATCCCAGCAGCTCAGGAGGCTAAGGCAGGTAGATCGTAAGTTCAAAGCCAGCCTCAGCAACTTAGTGAGGCCTAAGCAACTTGGCAAGACCCAATCTTTAAATAAAATACAAAAAAGGGCTGGGGTTGTGGATCAGTGGTTAACCGCCCCTGGGTTCAAAAAAAAAAAAAAAAAAAAAAAAGGATTGTTATTTGATTTTTATAACTTTTAAATGTTCAGATATATGACATAAAAGCTTCCATTTGTACTCTTGTCCTGGTTCCTGGAGATGACAGAGGCACTCTTGGTTAGAGGAACCACTTTTGAGACCTTACTTTGCCCCTTACAACTATGTTACCTTAAACAAATTACTAAGCTTCCCTGAATCTCATTTCCCTTAAACATAGGTTTATGATAATATCTTACTCACCTGCCTTTTAGGGCTTTTTGAGAATCATCTGAGATGATGATAGCAGTGGCAGTAGCAACAGCAACTTCTTAGCACTTACGCTATACTATTTATTAGCTCCTGAATCATCACAACCCTATGAGTTAGTACCATTAACTATTATTGTCCCCATTTTATAGATGAAGGAATTGAGCCACAGAGAGGTGAAGTGCCTTGCCCGAGGATACACAGCTAAGAGGTGGTAGAAATGTGATTTGAGCCCAGGTAGTCTGGTTTGTATTTTGAAAATCATAAATTATATAAAAGGTCTTATCATTATTGACTATTATGTGTGAATACATTAAATGATAGTTATACTACTAGCTCATGTAGCATTTTATATTGTTAGCTTGATGATAAAATTCTTGCCTTCCAACTCCTCATATAAGAACAGGGGCTGGGGTGGGGATGTAGCTTAGTGGTAGAGCTCTTGCTTACCATGCACAAGAACCTGGGTCCAATCTTCAGTACTTAAAAAAAAAAAAAAAAAAAAGCATGTTAAAATTTACAGTGCTGGAGGACTGGAGTTGATGGTCAAATAGAAAATTGATCCTGCAAACTTCAATTGTCATTACCACTTTGTAAAATCTCTTATTTTGAAACAAACATCATAGGCCATGTGGTTCAATGTAAACCTCCCTTTAAACATATTTGTGATACTTAAAATTATCTCAGATCTACTAATTTGATTTGATTTGTACAAGAAACTGAAAAGTAACAGGAGAAGATAAATCAGTTACAAACCAGCTAAATAGCCCAAAAATCCTTAAAAAATAAAAAAATCTCCAATTTCACAAAAAAAATAACATATAATTTTTCTAATAAATGCAATAATGAATAACTGAAACATTTAGGATCCCCTTGACCCTCAATGATTTTAGAAATAGACAAGTAATTTGTAAAGTTATTATTTTAAAAGTCTGTTATAACAATCCTACGTCATATTGTATTATTGCAATAGTGAGCCTACATGGAAATTCATCTTAATCTTAAAGGTTTTACAATTTTCACAGTATTGCTGCCTACAGAAGGGAGAAAAGCAAACTTCATAGACATGCAGATACTAGATGGTCATTTGAACTCATTCACTATGAAATGCACATCTTGGGTTTTAGCAAATGGAAAAGGTCTTTGGGGTCCCTTGTGAACAGCTGAATTGGCTAATGTTAAATCTAGGAAAGATGTGAGCTCCACCCTAACCATGTCCGTATATTGACCATAGGATATATAAGTAAAACAACTGGTAAAGTCTTATAGGTAAAAGAGTTAAAATTTAGGCATTCAAATAAAATTTCCCACAAAGTGATTGTTTTAGGTTACTGCATTAGTCAGCTTTTTATCACTATATGAAATGCCTCAGATAATTAGCTTATAAAGAGAAAAAGGTTTATTTTGGCTCTCAAGTTTGGAGGTTCTTGCATACCCATTGCTTTGGGCCTCTGGTGAACCATCCAGATGGCAACAGTGGGGATCATGTGGCAGAGGAAACTGCTTACCTCATAGCCAGGAAGCAAAAGAGGAAGAAGAAGGGGATGGGATTCTATAATCCCTTTCTAGGCATATTTCCAATGACTTAAGATCTCCCACTAGGCCCTATCTTTTAAGGGTTCTACCACCTCCCAATAGCAGTAGCCTAGACACCAAGCCTTTAACATAGGGACTTTTGAAGGGCATTGAATGTTCAAACTTAACAGATATAATACCCCTTTTCCTTATTTATCTTTACTTAAATAGAATTTCTTTTGGGAAAATTATTCTAAATTTTCTCTGATATTTTGGATATAAAGGTTAATTTTTGTTTTCATTATTTGAGATGCTCAGGAAAAGTGGTTACTATTCCAGCCACATTCTCTCTTTTAATTACAATTGTTGGGAACAATGGTGTCTCGCACCAATGAATGCCCAGCTAGCTCCCCAACAGCACTGCTGGAGCCACTGGGCTGTGGATGCTGTGTGCTCAGTAAGGGAACCAAGAACATTTCCTCACAGCAGCACCGGCAGATTGGGTTCTGGTGGGAGGCTAATGGCAATATGTAAAAAAAAAAAAGAGTTTATATTCAAACAAGTTTAGGAAACTGGTTAAGAAAATCAAATGTGTCTGTTTTTCCATGCCTAGCCTTCTCAGAACATTTAGTATGTTAATATACACTGTGATCTCTGCAGGGGGCTATTCAAAGCTTCTAGCTGATGAACTAGCACACACTTTAAGGAATGATGCTTGTAGCAATACCTCATATTTCCTAGTCAGTACCTCCCAAAGGAATTGGGTTGTTTGGGGTAGGGGTGGGGGGAAGGAGTGTAATATTAAGGCTGCCTCTTAATGTGAAAGAGGTGGAGTAGAAACCAGTGAGCCACACCTGCCTTTCCCTTCTCCTTCTCAAATAGGAACATGAATGGCTCCCCTCCCCCACCGCTTCCTTTTCTCCCTCCAAGAACAAAAAGAGCAGGGCACTTGGAACAAACAAAACTGCTTGTGCAAAGAATCGGGCACAGTGGTTCTGAGTTGCTCTAAGGCTTATGCCTGAATTAAAGGCGAGGCCACATAAGAGGAAATAAAAGGGTCTGCTGAGAGATCAAATGAAGCATTTGTATAGAACCTTATTCAAAATGGATACAAATGCATCAATTCTTCAGAATTATAGGTGAATCAAAGGAAAATTACATCCAAGGAGATAAAGCAGCAGCCAGCAGTCTAACCACGTATGGAACAGAGATGCAACTTTGAAGCTTCCGGCCTGTCGTGCCAAAGGGCCAGATGTGGCAGGTGGAATTATAGCGGCTCCCTCTCAGCATCTGGAGTGTATAAATCTGTCCTACAGAAATTAAGAGGTGCACAAGAAGGTGGTGAGAGTGACCAGTTGAAAATATACTTTTAAAGAAAAAATTGCTTTGAAGAACATAGAACACTCTTTAGAAAAACTAAAAATAGGTCTAGGTGCAATATTGCTCTATTTATTGGTGATCGTTTGAAAGGGTGTATATGTGAATATTCTTAAAGTTCCAACATAGCAAAATTCCTGAGATTTCCTCTCTGAACTTGGTGGGGTGGGGCACACAGGGAGAAGCTCAAGGTCAAAGCCTGTTATTGTGTGTGTGTGTGTGTGTGTGTGTGTGTGTGTGTATACATATATATATATATGTATATATATATATATATAGTGTATATATGGGGGAAAATAAATATATAGTGTATATATGGGGGGAAAAAAAGGATGCTGTTTGGGGCCAGAGCCAGCTGTTGATGGTGAGGAGCCCAATTCAGTCACTCTCCACATCTGAAGAAGGTTTATTGTGTAGATTGTGGCTCTCTTCCCTAGGACTTCCTTCTTTTGGTCAGAGAATCATGATTGCTTTTATTACCAAAAGACATGTAAACTATGTGAAAGAAGTGTCATAGATATGAGCAATTTCATAATGACAATATGCAGCAGTACAATTACTGCTGACTATTAGGCATTAATCTAGGTTACTGAATCATGTGGCTTGAAGGGACCTTAAGGATGATCCAGTCAACCTTGTCATATTATAGAAGCTGCAACCGAAGAGAAGCAAGGATGATGACTTGTGTGAGGAAGGTCCAGCTATGGCAGAATCAGGGGTGTTGCCTCCCAGATCAGGGACCCTGGAGGTCTCCCCAACCCTTCCTGACCCAGAGATCGTCACTACTGTCTCCACCCACTGGGAAGTGAAATGGAGATGGCCCGTGGTGTCTTCAGCTCCCAGAGGGTCTCTTTTCTAGCGTGTCGTGGCTTTCTATGCTTTCCCTTTTTGAAGGAGAGCAGATGAGAAAGGGTCTTCAACCTAGGTGTTGCGGAAAGGTCGGGGAAGATCCTGTGGGAGGTGATAGAGCCTCAGGGCATCTGTAATCCTTAGGGAGATTCTAAAGGCAGAGAACTGTCAATCATCAATCGAATAACTCAATAACACACAAAGCTGTCATCTTCCTTGTACTGAGTGAAGATGGTGCATGGGGGACAGATGAGCCCTCCAGCTGGTGATTTATATACTGAGACTATAATCTCGTTCAATTCTGTTCTGAGGCAGGCACTCAGAAGCCGATGCTGGTATTTTTCAAGCTCTCTTAGCCTCCATCTCACACAACAGGTGAAACCGTGCTTGTTTGCAGATTAGAAAACAGAGATTCTGAGAATTTAAATGATTTGCCCAAAGGTAGGATGCAAATCCAGGTAATCTGACTTCCAGATTTGTGCATTGCATGCCTGTGCAGCTGTTGCTGTCTCTGTGTAGTGAAGATGTTGGGTATCGCCAGGATGTTGCTTCCTTTAGTAAAGACTTGGTGCACACTGGGTGGGTTAAGAACTGGGCCCTGCATCTGCAAAGGACAAATAAGGCTAAAGAATAGATTGATGGGGTGGGTGGGCGCTGATGGGGTGGCAATTAGTGGGGGACCCTGCAGACAGGTTGAGAGATTT
Source organism: Tamias sibiricus (assembly GCA_025594165.1). Lineage (NCBI taxonomy): Eukaryota > Metazoa > Chordata > Mammalia > Rodentia > Sciuridae > Tamias > Tamias sibiricus. The sequence goes on along the minus strand of CM046669.1, from coordinate 46,546,887 downwards.
AGATTCGTTCTGATAGGCAGAGACAGCTATAGAGTCTTGCTTGTCAGGTAACAATGTCATGGATGTGGTGGCACTCGAGGAAGATGATTCTCTCAGATAACAACAGCAACATCATCCACAATAACATCAACATCCTTCCTCTGCCTGATCTCTGGGGTTTCCAAATGCTGCCTGTCACCATGAGAAAGATAAAAAGCTGTCTCTGCTGGAATCCGGCCAGCTAATCTCAGAGCTCCAGGACAAGGAGCAGGCCAGATGTGTCCTAGCAAGAAAACACTATGTGTTTGGATAAAGGCTTGTTCAGGTATAAAATATAGCTCTGGGGTAGGTGACAATTCTTACCACATGTGTAGGAAGAGAGACGGTGGAGCTGGCAGGCATAGCTGCTGCCTTTTCTTCCTACGGGAACAATCTGCTCCACCCCTCTGCACATCCCAGGAAGGTTGGGTTGCACTCTGTTCTCCCAGTATCCGGGGACTAGTATGTTTTTATTTGGGACCAGCATCAATTTTTTAACTTTTTGTTGAAGCTCACTAGAAAATACCTCTGGGCTTCCTCATCTTAGGAGGTACGTGGTACTAAGGACAACGCATTGAATCTGGAACCAGATCCATCTGAAAGATTATCTAAGCAAAATGATTTTTTTTGTTGTTGTTGTTGTTTCTTAGGATAAAGAACTGACCATTTCCCCCCTTTTTTAACTTGTTCTTTTTAGATATACATGATAGTTGAGTGTATTTTGATATATTACACATATGGAGTATGACTTAATTCTAATTAGGATCCCATTCTTGTGGTTGTACATGGTGTGGAGTTTCACTGGTCGTGTATTCATAAATGAACACAGGAAAGTTATGTCCAATTCATTCTACTGTCTTTCCTATTCCCACCCCTAAGCAAAATGTTTTAAGAGAGTAGAGGTTCAATAAATTCTTGTTCTTGGTTAAGAGGGTGCACAAAATCAACTTGAGAGTTTTTCCAAAGGAAAGGAGCTTATGCTTTTCCTATCATTCTACGTACAAGTGTTCTAAAGGCACATATTTGGAGTGAGATTGTGTATCTTCATTTTGAAAATCTCCTGGGTAATTTTGGCTCTGTCTGAAACCCCTACAAAAATATTGTTGCTGTTGCTTTATATAGTTCATGAAGAACTTAGCACCTTACTTGTTTGTATGCAAATAATTGCTGTGTATGACCATGTCATCTTAGTTATCCATTAAAGAATATTCTCTACTTGGAAATGACTTAATATTTTTGTGTTGTGTGTCCATTAATGTTTTAAAAACATTTATTTATATTCCATTTCATTCTAACGGGGATTCGAGATGGTTTTTATAAAACAACTTTACAAGGCTGGGGATGTGGCTCAGTGGTAGAGCACTCGCCTAGCATGCGTGCGGCCTGGGTTCGATCCTCAGCACCACGTAAAAATAAAAAAAAACGCATTGTGTACAACTAAAAGCAAATAAATAAATATTAAAAAAAAAACTTTACAATATAAAATTTACTCTTGTTCAGATTGAACTCCATACCTAGTTAGTTGGAATGATGAAGGTTTTCAATTTTTGAGAATTAATGTTTTCCTCAAAGTTTGTTTGTCTGAAGCTGCTCCCCCTCTTTCTCTCTAAGGATGAATATGGCAGAAATGGTGAATTGTAATGGGTCTTGGGCTCGCCTTAATAGAAAAACAGAAACCTCCAGATTGAGGAGGCCGTGTCAGATTCTATCAAAAGGATTTGGCTAAGCAGTCAGAGAGCAAGTCAGTGGAAGGGCCGCAAAGAGGAATACAAATGAGCTCATTATCATGTCAATTTCCCATCATATATGACTGCTCTGTTTTTGCAGGTGCTGTAGGGTCCACCAAATGTTCACCTTTTTTCTTCTCAGTCCTAGAATAGGATGCCAAGCGAAGCTATTACCCCAGAATCCCATATACCTTCCTTTCCTGAAACATCACTTTTAAAGGGAAGAAGATAAGTAATTGCCATTTATTGAGCACCAAAGATTCTCGGGTTGTTTTATTTTGAAATATTATAAGGAAATTAAAGAGATGTTTGAGAAGAGGTAATACAATGGAGTAGATCAAGTTAAGGTTACAAAGAACCACTTAATCACCCAAATGAATAAAACCCTCTGAATACACCAAGTTACAAATAATGCTCAGAACTCAGTGGCATGTGACCTTTCTAATTCCCACTCCCACTTCATTAGCACGCCATGAAACTCCTTTGTTTCAGACTCATCCATTATTTTGGTTTTGTGTGTGGCCAAGTTAGACAGCAGAGTGTTGGCCACCTTCTAAAATGTAGCTGACAAATTAATTACAAAGGGTACACAGACCTTCCATTTGCAAGTGCTTGATGTTCAGTGTGCTCATCATTGAATTTCAAATTCTGGAGCTGTCTCCATCCCTATTCACCAACAGCAAGCTCCTAATCCCCAGCTCACACCGGCAGAGGGCTGTGTAGGCCAGCCCTCAGCCTCCTCTCTTCTCTACTCCAGTTGATTGGTTTTCTTTGAGGCATTTCCTAGACTCTGGGTTGCAACCACATGCACACAAAAATGAGCTATTAATTATTTGAATTATTAGAATTTTGAGGGCGCATTTACTGTTTCTTCCTACCATGTGGACAGTTATAATTTCAAACATCAACTTTAAGAAGAATGGCACTATTTGCAGTAATTTGTTTGTACGTCAACTAAAATTCTGTAAGAATTCATTACTCCTTGGTTGTCACTCATTTCTCTGTATTCTTTCCCACATGAGCTATGAACTAGATATTTGTGAATGGCTTGTAGGATTTATCCTGCCTTCTTTTCTAGATCCCAGATGACCTTTTTATTAAATTAAATTTTAATTTTTTTCCAGGATCTTTTTGATGAGTAAAGAAGGATTTTGAAAAGGAGTATTGCTTTTACTAGGTGAAGTTGATTTCACGTATAGTGTTACAGTGTCTGTGTGTTTAATTTTCTCTCAGAGTGTATCAACACAGCAAACCTAATGGACCTTCTTCTGTGTAATATTTCCACCATGCACATTGCTTAAGAAGTAGGAGTGATCATCTACCTCCACCTCCACCATTCACCCGCCCCCATTGCCAAAGACAAACTATAGAATTCCAGGAGTCAAAGACAAAGCCAGACTCCCTACTCTTCTGAAGGCATTCTTAACAAGGAACGGTTGCTTCTGTCCTTAAGACTTCAACAACTAAAACTAAAAATCACTTATGATTGTCTATTCCTGTTAATTATGTCATCAAGGAAGAAGTTGAACATAGTATTGGGATGACTATTTGTATCCATCTTTTCTCAATTCACATTGGTGTTTTTCAGCTGTATTGGTACATATTCATTAATAGGCATTGAAGTCCATCAAGTGAATCAAGCATGACATTAAAAAATAGAATTGTACAGAATAGACTAATAGACTGCAAAATGTAAAGCTGTCATGGAACTTTTTTTTTCAGGTGTGTGTATGTGTGCTGGTAAGAGGTGTGGTCCTATGGATTATGGTGAAAAATATTTGAAAAACAGTGATAATGTATTCCTTACACTCTGTGTTACAGAAATGGTACTTGGGATGGCAAATATTTGCCCCTTACCTGAGTCCAACCATTAAAAACATGTTTTTTTTTTAATTTTATAATTTAAAGGTATAGTGTAAAATTGCATTTGGAGTAACCATTCTGTTCCTAAATACATAAAAAGATTGAAAATCACTGATCTAGCTGGGCACATTGGCGCACACCTGTAATCCCAGCACTTGGGAGGCTGAGACAGGAGGATCGCGAGTTCAAAGCCAGCCTCAGCAATGGCGAGGCACTTAGCAACTCAGTGAGACCCTGTCTCTAAATAAAAATACAAAAAAGGGCTGGGGATGTGGCACAGTGGTCAAGTGCCCCTGAAAATCACTGATCTCTATGCAGAATATGTTGATGGGCTCTCTGTTTAGAATTATACTGCTCTTTCTGGGAAATACTCAAAGGTCCCTAGGCTTTTTGCCATTAAATATTCCCACTTCCTTGAATATTTTCTTGGTATTTTTTTGCTACTTTCTCATAATTCTTATCACTATGTACCCCCTTTCTTATTTCTCTCTACCTTCCCAGATTTGGAGGACAACTGGGGTACAGCTGCCACATTATGTTGTCTGGTCTACATATTGACCCAGTGGCACAGGTTTCTACCCACCTCTGCAGTAGCTTCTCATTTTGCAGCATCTTTCAAATTTGAGTAAGTAGATCTTTCTTTCAATAGCACCCAAATAAAGACAAACTATGCTTATTTCACTTTCTCTGCCTATCTCTTCTCCCCAGCTTGTTGTATAAAGGGTCCCTAATTTTTCTGGGTGTTTGGATACTTACCAATGATAAAGGATGTTGAGTTGAATTACAAATCAATTGGATAACAGAATTTTAGACTTTAAGGGGATATAAACACCATAAACTGAAATGGTCATTTTTGCATATTAGGAAACCAAGACCCAGGTAACCAACTAAAAGGTTAACCTGGGTCACAGGGTTTATTAGCTTACATTCCCTTCAACTCAGAGGCCTCATTATAAAATACTTAGTTCACTAACCAGCATCTATTAAACATGATAGATATATCCTAAGCAGTGGCTTTAGAATATTAAAAACAAAACAAAACAAAACAAAACTGCAATCCAGTAGTTAAAGCCCAACACAGTATAAAAAAAGTGAAGACAGTAGAATGAATTGGATGTAACTTTCTTATCTTCATATATGAATATGTGACCAATGTAACTCCATATCATGTTCAACCACAAGAATGGGAAGTTACACTCTCCATACATATGATATGTCACAATACATTCTGCTGTCCTGTATATCTAAAAAGAACAAATAAAAAGAGAAGGAAAAAAGAAACATGTATGTGAGCAAACACATGTACAATGAAACAAAAATTTCATAAAATAATAATACCATAATAATAAGCAGTGTGCTCTGATATTTTCTATTCTATTTATGTGTAGGTACATAATAGCTGCTATAACATAGAGATCCAAAGCTTGCCTTAAATAAGATAAAGGCTTTTTCTCATGCAGTGAAATGTTTCAGGACTTGTCACATAGCTTTGTCTGACTAGGTTGTTCAGGGACATAGTTTCTTCTGTTTTGCTGGTCTCCTTTGTCTCAGTGTGTTGTTCTTATTGAGTGGTTTGAATCTGGTTCACCCACAAATCCATGTGCTAGCCTACAGGGAGGAAGAAAGGGATGTTCCAACAAAACAAGTTTGTCTTTGAAGAGATGACCTGGAGGTGGGACACATATTACTACTTTTCCTATTTCACTGGCCCATAGCCATATGATAATATCTGCAAATTTATTCTAGCTTGTGGTCATATGTCTGTCTACCTAAGACTGAGAATATATTCTTTGAAGGATAAAGGGTGAGTGGGTATTTGCCTAAAAGTAGTGGTGTTTTCTATTGTTCTGTTCTATTGCAAATTTGCTGAAGACTACCACTAAACTGACCTCAGAACCCACTCACTGGTCCCAACCAGCAGTTTTAAAATCCTTGTACTGAAATATAATTGGCTACATGCTGAAAGCCAGCTTTCTAGGAGAAGTTAAAGAATAGATATTCTCAAAATGTTATTAATTTTTAGCTAGTTTTAATTTTCATCCGTTATACATGCACAGAGTTTAAAGGGTGTGGCTTACGCACTCATCAGCATTCCTATCACCTTCAATTTTTTGCTTCTTCCATTTTCTTTTTAAATTTTTTTGTACTTGTGGATGGATAGCATGCCTTTATTTTATTTATTTTTTTTTATGTGGTGCTGAGGATCAAACCCAGTGCCTCACACAGGGTAGGCAAGTGCTCTGCCACTGAGCTACAGCCCTAGCCTTGTTTCTGTCATTTTCAACTCTGAACGCTGACCCTTTTGATATTTACCTACATATATTCATAGAGCATATTTATATTTCCACTTTTTGATATTTTTGGTTTTAGGTATTTTATTGATGTCTACTTAAGAAATGAGATTTTGTCTCCCTGCCCCACCCTACACATGCTTCTTGTTCTTTCAAAGTTGGTTTTGATTAGATCAGTATTCAGTGTTCATATTATTATGGCTGTGCAAATGCTACACACAGATGCTCCATGCATTTCCTAGGATTAATTTTCTTTCTTGCGCAGTATTTTGTATATCTTTACTATTGCCTTTTCTAAAAATTGATTTGGTGTTTTATGTGCTAATCATTAGTTCATTTCTCCATTTTTTCTTCTCAGTTATGTAAATCTCCATTCAATACTTTCAAACACAATGGGCATTTTATTAATTTCACTTTCTCGAAGGAAAATTTCCCAGAGTCTCCTGGTCTGTCCCTACCTGGGCTGTCCACCAGAACAGCTGTGTAGCTATTATTGTGTGTCCATCCTTCACCATCATCTTGGACATTCCTTCTACCTCCTCAAGCATTGGATACATTGTTTGGGGGGAGGTGTCTCAGTCTTCCTTTTTATTCTAGAGGAGCACATTCTCCAGTAATTATATGAGAAAGGGTGTAGGTGAAATACACATACAGAGATCTTGCATGTTTGAGTACCTTTATTTTACTTTGGTGCTTCATTCGGAGGGACAATTTTTTCCTCAAAAATTTGAAGGAAATATCTTCATACCATTCAGATTGCTGGGGAAAAGTCTGGCACTAGACCAATGCTTGATCCTTTCTAAGAAACCTGGGTTTTCTCTCTGGGAAGGTATAGCCATTCTCTTTGTCTGCAGTGTGCTAAAACTTAACAATGGCATGCCTTGACATGCATCTGTTTTTATTCATTGTTGGGAGCACTCAGTGGATTCCATAAATATGGAAAATCACATCCCTTTACTCTTGGGAGATTTCCTTCAATTATTTTATTAATTATTTTCTCTTCTCCTTTTACTTTATTCTACCTTTTTGGACCCCAGTTATTATGATATTTGACCTCATGGGCCAGTTTTTAAATTTTTAAAAAATTTTCTTTAGTCGTTGATGGACCTTTATTTTTTATTTATTTACATCCAGTGCTGAGAATCTAACCCAGTGCCTCACACATGCTAGGCAAGAGCTCTACCACTGAACTACAGCTCCAGCCCCAGTTTTTAAATTTTTAATATATATATATATATATATATTTTGGTACCGGGGATTGAACTCAGGGCACTCGACCACTGGGCCACATCCCCAGCCCTTTTTTGTATTTTATTAGAGACAGGGTCTCACTGAGTTACTAAGTGCCTCGCTATTGCTGAGGCTGGCTTTGAACTCGCGATCCTCCTGCCTCAGCCTCCCAAAGTGCTGGGATTACAGGCGTGCGCCACCGTGCCCGGCTAATTTTTAATATTTTTAATCTGCTCTTTTTCTTTCTGTTTCTATGCTCTTCCTGAGTTGTTACCTCAGATATTCCCTCCCCCCAGATATCCATCTTCTCTCTCTCTCTCTCTCTCTCTGTATATACATGCATATATATCCATCCCTGCTTCCTGGTTGCAATGTCCTGAGCTGCTTTCCTCCACCATGACCTTCCACCATGATGTTCTGCATCACTGTGGGCCCAGAGCAATGGATGGATATATGTGTATATATATCTCCCTCCCTTTTTGTTCTACAGACATTGCTGTTTTAGAGCTTCCTGTTCCAGTTTCTCTTATCTCTGTGAAGATATTATCAGGTTTGCATGGGAGAGGGGAGGTGTTATTTGCTTATTGTTTCTTTATTTTTTTTTTAATTATTTATTGGTTTTAGTTGTACACAATGCCTCTATTTTTATGTGGTGCTGAGGCGAGCGCTCTACCGCTGAGCCACAACCCCAGCCCCCGCTTATTGTTTCTTTTGGCATGGTCACTGCTTCCTTCAAGTTGCTTTTCTGTTGCTGTTTGTTGTCTTGAATTCATATTAGATGATTTTTGTCAAATGCTGGTGACACTTAGCAGTCTGTTCACATTTTAGAATGGGGCTGTACAACCCCAGTTGGAAACTCTACACCTAGATGCCTCCCTGTAGGGTGATCTAGTTGGGACTTGGGGAAAATCAGAAAGTTGTTTCTCTTAGGCTGATCCAACGCCTTAGAGAAGAGACTTTGAATTTCTTCCTGCCACTATTCTGGAAGCCAAGTGGGGAAGAAGTCATGGTGAGGAGGCAGGGTAGTTGGGGCTCCACATTCATGATGTGAACTTTCTCCTGTCCTTTCTGTTTTCACTATAGTATCCCTGTTTTAGTCAGTTTTTAGTTGCTTTGACCAAAATACCTGACAAGGGCATTTAAAGGAGGTAAAATTTATTTTGGCTCATGGTCTTGGAGGGTGAGTCTATGGGTGGTTGACCTCATTGCTCTGGGCCTGAGATGAGGTAGAGCATCATGATAGAAAGGCCTGGGAGAGGAAAGCAGCTCAGGACATGGCAGCCAGGAAGAGGAGAGGGGGGGGGGGGGGGGGGGGGGGAGGGGAGAGAGAGAGAGAGAGAGAACACTACTTAATAGGGACAAAATATAAACTCCAAAGTCCACCCTCAGTGATCTACTTTCTCTAGCCACACCCTACCTGCCTACAGTTACTGCCCAGTTAAACCATATCTGCGGATTAATCCACTGATTAAGATACCCTTTTCCTAATCTAATCATTTAACCTCTGAAAATTCTTGCATTATCTCCCAAAAGAGCTTTTGGGGGACATCTCATATCTAAACCATTACAACTCCCAACCTCAGGTGTCCCTTGTCCTCAGTCCAGAGGCCTTCTCCAGGGAACAGGTCTTGAGTCTTCAGCTGGCTGATCAGAGGAGGGGCACTGTCTCCCTTAGCCGAGGCTGGAGACTCGTGCTTCTCAGCAGAACTTCAACCAGCCCTCCTCTTTTTCAGCTCTATGTCCAGAGGTATAAGACTCTGGGTTTAAAGCAACTTTATTGCTGTACTTTTTTTTGGTGGTGGTGGGGGAGATGATGCGGTTTTCTTGAATCTGCTGTTGATTATCATTTGGGCATCTGTTCTCCAGATTCCAAAATATGATTTTGTCTTTTTCCTCCATCTTAGTTGTCCCTATGAGTTTATTTCTTAAACAAACCAAATAAAAAGATCCTCTTATATTAGTGGAGAGTCTGAAGGAAACAGAAGTTCAATGCATGTATTCGGTCTAAGGTGGACAACTGCTATACTTAGGCATCTTAAGTTATTTCAAACAAATAGTTTTAACTCTTTACTTTTCTTCCCTGCAATCCTTAAAAAATGGATATGTATGACAGTTATCGAACCTGCATGTCATCCCTTTAATGTTATCCTTTCCCCCACCAAATGTATGAATAATTGAGGTGGAGAAGAAGAAGAGTATGGAAAGTACTACTCAAACTTCCTCATCTTGAGTTATCAAGAGGTGGTTGTATCTAACATTTTAGAGGTCTAACAAATAAAAAGTATTTCTGAACATTGACATTTGTGTAAACTGCATAGATTATTTTCTAGCATCTAAATGTTTTGGGAAGAAAAACCTTTAAATCTCTGCCTTTTTAAGATGTCTGGCCTTTGCTGTGTGTCCTGAAAATAATAGAAGTGGCATTGTAACTCCTGGGACTATGACAAAAACCATGCTCATGGTTGTGGGTCTTTTCTCTCTAATTCCAAGAGGTGAAAGGACACTTCAGATTGTGACAGGAGTAATGACAGTTGTAGGTGAAGCGGCACCCAAATTTCTAGTGTTCATGTTCTCACTGAAGGGTCTCAGGATAAATTGGCATTACCCTAACATATACATGATCATTCATTCTACCCAAGGGTAGCAAAAAGGGACAAGGTGATTTTGGAGAGGTGTGTGAGATTTGGCATTTGACGGACCCACTGCGCCAGCATCAGTTTCTGTCTGGCTTTATCACTGAGTGGCCGTGAGAATGTCCACCAGTTACTTAGTGGCTCTGAGCCTCATCTGTAAATGAAGGATGATAATGTCATCTTTTTTGAAGGATTGGAATCAGTGCTTGTCAATCTCTGAGCACAGTTGCCTGATACTTGTGCCCAGGGAGAGGAAATCACCAAGTTACAGCAGAGCAAAAACATGGAGGTGTCTTCCTAGTGGGTGGAGTAATTCACAAAGTAGTGCGGAGCGGAGGGACATAGGAAGAAAAATGGGAGAAAAAACAAGAAAAGAACAGGAGAGGGAGAGAAGAGAGAGCGAGAGCGAGCGTGAGAGTGCGAGCGCCCTCAGTTGGGAATCATATCCTCTCCATTCTGGATAAACGGCTCGATGTGAACTATCCTAGATTAGTGAAGCAGGGAGGTGGTGAAGTAGGGCATATAATTCACGCTGCAGTCCATTAGGATGGATCAAGTCTCCTCTGCTTCACAGAAAGCTCATCTCTTGAGCTCCATTTAAATAGTGTGCTGAGCCCTAGTGCATGCAAACCATCATGTCCCTAGTTACTGCCAGCAAATAACATTTTTTTTTTTTTTCCCTCCAGCAATAAACTCCAAAGCCTCCAGAAATTAGCGTGGAGTTAATTTTAGCAGAGACATAACAAATGAGGCAGCTTGAACTGAAGGGAGAAGGAGGGTAGATGCTATCACCGAAGTAGGGCAGAATCAGCAATTGAATTATGCAGGAGATCTGAAACCTCTAAGTGACCCAACTTTGGGTGTGTGCAGGTGTCTACATATCAACGCCAAGTGTGTTAGACATCTGTAGATGCACAGACCTCTCTGCCATAAACAGCTTCAACAGGGCTGAGTGGGTAGAGACCAGGGCAGGAGAGATCCTAGGGGCTAGTGGTGAGACTGGGCAGAACCGTATTGCAGGCACAAGTTCACTCCAGAGACATCCATTCTCTGCTTTCCCTTCTCCTGCCCCCGACTTACACTGCTTTATGTACAGAAAACTGGTGTTTCCCACACTGTTTTAAACCATGAAAAGTAACAAGATTGCCTTGATCTTTTGTTCCAAAAGCCTTGAAAAATAATCCATTCGTGAAGCTGAAAACCAGGAATTTGAAAAAAGAAAAAAAAGGAAGGGGAGAAAAAAAAAATCCAGCAAAACCCTTGATGTTTTACTTGCCTAAACCAAAGTGTTAACTCTTATTCCTCTTCTAATAGTCATAAAACAAGCTTCCCTGGGTTGGGAGTCCCTTCATTCTGAAGCCACTGGTTTTAACAAGAGACAGCTGTCTGATAAAGAAAAGCAGCAGCACTCCTAAATAGCTTTTCTTTTATTTGTTTCTAATTTTATGGACCACCACAAGCGGGTTGCCTGATTTTACTGCTCACCATGGAGGGCTTTTGGGTGGTACAGAAGTTACAGTGGAAGGTGATGGCCCCTGGTCTGGCTTAGAACCTGGCAGCAAGGAGCGACTTCAAGCAGAAGTGCAGAATGTGGTCATTTGATTTGGGGTCATACTTAATGTTCTCTTTAAAGGCTGAAGCACTTATTAGAATAAGTGCAACCCATGTCTGATAAATGGGAACACATCTGGCTCTATCGGTGACACAAACCTCACAGTATTAATTATTCTGATAGTTAAAGCTGAGAAGGGAGTAGAACATTATTTATAGTGATCTTTGCTAAGTAAATCATTTTAAAAATGGCTTTCTAAATGTAATATTTCCCTTTTAAGAAGCCCTCCAGAATTAAAGGGGCTTTACAAGAGAACATGAACCATATTGCAGGGAGAGAGACAGAAGCTGTCTTGATTAATGCCCATGATTATCAGCGATGCAAATCGCTTTCACTTATTAAGTCTTGTTTAATATCCTAATGAAGGCTTCCTGAGCAGATTTGGTAATTCCAGAGAAAGTGACTGTGAACTAATGCCCTTTCAGCATGTTGAGAATGAGCAGTACTATAAAGAAAACCTCATTTACCATAATTCCTCCCCTGCCCAGGACCCTTTTCTCAGCTTCTACTTCACAGCAGGAGACAATTAACCTTTTCAGTGCCAGAAGTGATTCTCAGCACATTCCAGCTGCGAAGGCCAGCGGGGTCAGGGGAAGATGGAAGTCCTCTTTAGTTTGTACTGCCATAGAACAGTTCTAAGAAACTGGACTGCAGAGGAAGGGTTTCAAATGTAGCTGATGGTTAGGTTATTTGACTTGGGCATATGTGGTATCTCACACCCTACCAAAGTCTTTTCAAACACCCACCCCAGCCAGTCTGGCATTGCTTATTCAGCTCAAATCAAAGACCGCCTGAAATGAAAGCAGATACACTGAAGAAAGCCTATTTCGCCCCTAAATGCTGGGCTGCCTTTGTGATCTGTCAGGAAGTAGGTTTTATTGAGGTTGAAAGTCTGGGAGGTGGAGCTGGGGATAGTGATTTAGGGACTTGCCTTTGGCTTTCTTTCTACCACCCTGCTCCCATTTTGTGACTCTGCTTGTATCTGGAGCTGCTGAGATAGGCCAGGGCTGGAGGCTCCTGCTGAGCCCTTCTCTGTCCGCCTGGGGAAAGGTCGTGACTTCCTAACATCGCCACTGTTAGTTTCTAGAATCAACACGTAGGAACCAGGGGGTGAAGGACCCAGCTGGGGCAGAGGAAGTGAATAAAGCCGTGGGGCTGGAGGGAGCTCTGCACATGCGGACGTCCGGGCCCCTTTGGGTGAGTGCCTTCACTGAGCATTCCCCTCTGACTTTCAGGAATGTCCTCCTCTGTCTTTCCCTACCTGGATCTGGATGTGATGTGTCAACCCCTGTCCTGGTCTACAAGAAGAGGGCTTGTGTGTGGGCAAAGACAAAGAAAGAACCCAGCAATTTCCTGGTTTGCCTTGGGATAGTAAACAGCTCCAAATGGACCACCTGTGTGGTGGCTAACATGACCTTCTCTTTGCTCAAATGAGGTCAAAACCAAAGCTGAGCAACCCACAATACAAGGACTACAGTGGGCCAAATGTGGAACCTTCTCATTTCATTGGCTGAAACTGTGGACACTGGGCTATTGCTTAGGAAAGAAAAACCATCACACATTTCCTTCTTCTTAAAGATTTTCAGAGCAGAGCAAGCTCTGGAGATGGGGGAGCAATGGGTTTAGGGGAGAGGGAGGCTGTTGAGGGGCTGGAGGATGAAATGTTGATTCTTTCAGAGGAGGACAAAGGATTGAGACTGAGTTGCAGGCCACATTTTGCACCCTACAGACCCGAGGTGGCAGAGGTGCAGTCCATTGAGGCTTCTCCCTTGAGGACTGGCACGAGGGTGCCTCGTGGACCTCAGAGCTCCATGAAGCTGTCGAGACTGTTTACAATCTTAGCTTCTCACACTGGCATCCAGATTCATGATACAAGTGACCACCTCTCCCCTTTGGCTTCTATTTTTTTTTTTCCTTCAGTTTTCATCTTTTAGCAGCTTAGAACTTTCTCCAGTTTGCTTTTTTATGGCATAATTTGTGTTCCTTCTTGCAATGATGTAGGCATCACAGTGGATTTCGTTTTTTTCACCCATGGGCTTAGAACAATGTACCTGGCAGGTGTTCAATAAAGACCAGCTGAACAACTGAATGATTGGGTGTTAAAGGACCTGAGTTTCTTTTTGGCACAATGAAGAGGTCTTAGCCTAGATGTTGGAGGAACTCATTTGGGGCTGATTTCTCTGTTTAAGCCACTGCATGTTTAAGACCTTAAGCTGACTGTTTAAACACTGAGCCCACAGATACTCATCCCTGGAGTGGAGGTGGACCTGGCCTTGGCTCTGGCCACCTCATAGGCCTGCCGTCTCAGCAGCAGGGTAGAAAGATGGATGTGGTCATGCTTTGAAGACGATAAGTTGCTGTGAGTCTGGGTGTGGTTATTAGTAGGAATAGGCCTGCAGCTGCTTCATGTTATAAAGGTCTCAGTTATTCATTCTCCTTTTCCATATTCAAAGCCCATATGTCTCCTCTAAGAAAGTTCCCTATCCTCCCAGGCAGAATCCCCTACCCCTTAGTCTGCCTTATCCAGCCTGTCTCAATATCATGTCTTTGTCTAATGCTTCTGTCAACCCATAGCAACAGCAATTCAACTAATGTTCCTGAGATTCATTATGTGCCAGGCACCATTCCTTTTTTTTTTTTTTAATTTGTTCTAAGTAGTTATACGTGACAATAGAATACAGTTTGACACATCATAGATGAATAGAGTATGACTTCTCATCCTTCTGGTTGTGCATGATGTAGACTCACACGGGTCATGTAATCATATCTGCACATAGGGTAATAATGTCTGATTCATTCTACTAGTCTTCCTACTCCCATATCCCCTCCCCTCCCTTCACTCCTCTCTGCCTAATCCAAAGTACCTCTATTCTTCCCTAGCCCTTCCCCCCATCTTGTGAATTAGCATCCACATATCAGAGAAAACATTTGGACTTTGGTTCTTTGGGATTAGCTTATTTTGCTTAGCATAATGTTGTCCAGCTCCATCCATTCACTGGCAAATGCCATAATTTAATTCTTCTTTAAGGCTGAGTAATATTCCATTGTGTACATATGCCACATTTTCTTTATCCATTCATCTGTTGAAGGGCACCTTGGTTGGTTCCATAGCTTAGCTATTGTAAATTGAGCTGCTATAAACAGTGATGTGGCTGCATCATGGTAGTATGCTGATTTTAAGTCCTTTGGGTATAAACCTAGGAGTAGGATCGCTGGGTCAAATGGTGGTTCTATTCCAGGTTTTCTGAGGAATCTCCATACTGCTTTCCAGAGTGGCTGCACCAATTTGCAGCCCCACCAGCAATGTATGAGTGTACTTCCCCCCCCCCCACATCCTTGTGCCAGGCACCATTCTAAGTGGTACATTTATGAACTTGTGTCATCCTCAAACAAGCCATTTCATGGGGAAGACGAGGCACAGAGGTCTAAGTCAAAAGGTCCAGGGCATGCAGCTGGGAAATGGGCACTTGGGATTTCAATGCAGGCCATCTGGCTCCAGTTGTGTCCTTGGCTTCCCACGCTGTCCAGCGTTCTGCACACGGGGCAGCACAGTCAATGCTGGAGGGATGGGCTAGTCTACAGAGTGGGGCGATGCTTGCCTGTCTGCCCCTCCAAAGTTGCTCTGAGAAGCAAGTGCAAATGGATGGGAGGGTGCTTTGTAAATGAAAAAGCACTAAGCAGACTTAGAGGTTATCGTTATAATTAAATATTTTTAATGACAATGAAAATAGAAATGTCTAGAATATAGCTAAAGAAGCAAGTATGAAAATATTCACCATCTGCTCTTGGGCAGCTTTGTAAATGCTCTCTAAAATGGCTCACGGATTTCTAGACTTCTTTTTTGACCCTTTGCCAAACTTCCAGGTTAATGGTATTTGAGCAACTTTGCTTCACTCTCATTCTAAATCTTTTTGTTGTGGTGGTTGTTAACCTCATATTTCTTAATTTTGATTTTTAAAATTGTGGTAAAATATATGTAACATAAAATGTGCCATTTTAAGCATGCAGCTTAGTAGCATTAAGTACATTCACATCATTGTGCGTCCCTTCCCACTGGCCCTCTCTAGAACTTTTCATTTTGTAAAAGGGAAACTCTAGCTCCACTAAACAATATTTCCTCATTCCCTTCTTCCCCAGTCCCTGGAAACTACCATTTTACTTCCATCTCCAAAAATTTAACTACTCTAGGCATGTCATGTAAACAGAATCATGTATTTATTCTTTTGGGATGCACTTATTTCATTTAACATAATGTCTCCAAGGTTCATCCATGCTATATCACGCATCAGCTTTTTTAAGGCTGAATAATACTCCATTTGTGTGTGTGTGTGTGTGTGTGTGTGTGTGTGTGTCTGTGTCTGTGTGTGCCTCTGTGTGTATATGTGTTCATGTGTATTGGATTTTGCTTATCCATTCATCTGTCAGTAGTCATTTGAATTGCTTTCACGTTGGGCCACTGTGAATATTGCAGCTATGAACATGCCATCTGTTGGAGCCCTGTTCCAATTCTTTTGGATATTTATCTAGCAGTGGAATTGCTGGATCACTTGGTAGTTTTATTTTTAATTTTTGGAGAACCCACCAAAACATTTTTCATAGCATCTGTACCATTTTTACATTCCCACCAGCACTGGACAATGGTGCCAATTTCTCCACATCCTCACTAACACTTGTTATTTTCTGTTTTGTTGTTAAGTAACAACCTTCCTAATGGATGTGAAGGGGATCACTCTGAATCTTTGAGTGATTCAGTTTTGCCTGTTTGTAGTTCACAACTCTAATTTTTTTTCCATCTTCAGAGAACAATCTTTGCCATGTTAAATTGACTTGAACCTGTCATCTTGAATGTCTTCCTTCCTTTATTTATCTAGACTTCAAATAGATAGCCCAATACCTGATATCTAGCATCCTAGGTGCCGGGAGTCCTGATGAGCAGGACTACCATGGCTTTCTAAATATTCAGGGTTGAATTTGGCTATGAGTGTATAATTATGGTGGATTTTTTACCCAGAGGTATAAATTATTCCACTAATACCTATATTTGAAAATATTATTGTTAGTCAGCTTTTTGTTGCTGTGACAAAATAACAGAAATAAACACCTTAAAAGGAGGAAATGTTTATTTAGGCTCATGGTTTCAGAAGTTTAAGTACCTTGCTTGGCTCCTTCCTTCTTGAGTCTGTGGCAAAGGAGCACATCGTGGCAATTGAGAAAGTAGTGGAGGAGGCTGCTCACCTCATGGAAGCTGGGAAAGAGAGCGGGCAGAAGGGGTTGAAGTTCCAATATCCCATTAAGGACCACACCTCCAATAGCCTAACTTTCTCTTACTAGGCCCCACCCCTTAAAGGTTCTACCACCTACCAACAGGGCCACACGCCGGGGCCACGCTTTTAGCATATGGACCTTTGGGGGACCCTTAAGATACAAACCATAACAATTGCCATTCAAATTATATGTGACAAAAGTTTCATTACACAGAACCCTAAAGTTATTGTTTCTGGATTCAAGTTTTCTGATATATGAGGGCTTTTAGGTCCTCATTTTAACTTTTATCTTATTGTTGGTGGTTCTGGGGTTGAACCTCATTTTTAATTTTTTAAAAGAAATTTTATGGGGCTGGGGTTGTGGCTCAGTGGTAGAGCATTTGCCTCACACATGTGAGGCACTGGGTTTGATCCTCAGCACCACATAAAAATAAGCAGACGAAATAAAGATATTGTGTCCATCTATAACTAAAATATTTTTAAATATTAAAAAAGAAATATTATGTTTTAGAACTATTTTTTTTTTGACAAGGATTGAACCCATAGACACTTACCCACTGAGCTATATCCCCAGCGGCTTCCCATTCCTTTGTTATTATATTTTATTTTGATGCAGGGTTTCACTAAGTTGTTTAGGGTCTAGCGAAGTTGCTGAGGCAGGCTTTGAACTTGCAATCCTCCTACTTCATCCTCCTGAGCTCCTGAGATTACAGGAGTGTGCCTGGTTTAGAACAGTTTTGACTTTGCTATGAAGTTAGTATACAGAATTCTCATAAAGCCCTCAACCTATTTCTACCATCTTATTAGGATGGTGCATTTGTCACACTGGATGAGCCAATATAGAAACACATTGTTTATTAATTTTCCTAATTTGTACTAAATATATGTGTGTGTGTGTATGTGTGTGTGTGTGTGTGTATATATATATATATATATATATATATATATATATATATATATATGTTTTTTTTTTTTTTTTTTCCAGGATTCCATCCAGGATACCACATTTGCACCTAGGTTTCTCCTGATTGTGACAGTTTCTTAGACTCTCCTTGTTTTTGATGACCTTGATAGTTTTGAGGCATACTGGTCAGGTGTGCTATATACTGTTTCTCTATTGGAATTTATCTGATGGTTTTCTCATGATTAGACTGAGGCTATGAATTTTGAGGAGGACAACTAACGAGGTAAAGCATATTTTCATCACATCCTGCCAAGGGCACATACTATCAATGAGACTTTCTGTCAGTGGGGATCTTCACCACTTGGCTGAGATTGTGCTAGTCAGTCTTTTCCACTGTAGAGTTACTCTTTATTTCCCTTCTTTGTATACTCTTTGAAAGAAAGAGTACATACTGAAAGAGTGAAAAGTGTTGTACCCTCTACTTGAGGATGCTGTGTCTACATGAATTATTTGGAATAATTCTGCGTGGAAGATTTGTGTCTTCTCCCACATTTATTTATTCACTAAATTATTTATGTGTGACCGGTAGGTATTTGTTGTATATATTGGGTCATAATTCAGTACAATGCTGTTTATTTTGTGGCTCAAGTTGTTTCAGCTTTGGATATTGGGAATTCTTCTTTTGGGATTCAGTGTCCTTTTGGTATATTCCCACATATTGTGTTTGTGTGCTATTATTACTGTTGTTGTTTGGAACTTTTTCTTACCTTCTGGCACAACAAATGGCTCCATGTTCCTCTTGTTTAGATACTTTCTGAGTCCTGGAATTGGCCATTTCTCCAAGAGCCTGGCTCCTTTGTTGGAGAATGGTGTTAGAAACCAAGATCAGGGCACTGGGTGTGCTTGTTGTGACTGGAGTACCACTGCATCTAGGCCTTCTCAGCTGACCCCCAATTTTGATGACTGCTTTAGGCATTTTGGATAAAAATACTGATAATACATATTGCACACTTTCCTGCATTAAGAACAGAATGTATCAACATAATCTAACCTGCTCCTGGGGACTCGGGTACTGAATGCTGGTTATCTGGCTGTGATATAGAATTCTTCTCTGTTCCCAATGAGTTTTGGAAGATTATATGTCTGTAAACTGTGGTGCGAAGCTGTCATGCTACTTGAATTTCATTCTTTCTTTTTGTAATCTATCTAATTCCTTTCCCTCTTGGTGTCTTTATTAACTTCCTCCCCTTCCCTGTGATTTATTGTTTATAATCTACCATCTGCCTAGGAATCAAATAACCAAATTTGGTTAACTTGTCTATAAAGTAAAAAGCAAAGAGGCACTGAGGAATGATCTCAGGTTCACTCCAGTAAATACAGTGGATTTGTAACACCCATCGTGTACACACAGAAACGTCCTTTCCTTTTTCTTTTCCTCTCTTCCTGTTTCTCTGCTCTGTTCTTCTTGGATAACAGGACTCAGTAGATTCAGTCAAATGTGTTTTAAATGTGAATACCGAATGTATCTGCCATAGCAGTTGGTCCAAGAGGTCAGCGTGGGCTCTAGGGTTATCCTGAGGAAGTGCTAAAGTCCAGGGGAAGGAGCAGGAGCCTTGACATCAGTAGGCCTGAAGTGCATTGGAGCTCAGGCTCTTTTGCTCTGTGATTCTGGCCAACATTCAACCTTTCTAGCTTTAGTTATTGAATATAAAATGAAAAGGTTAGCCTATGTGACCCCTAGGCTCCCTTCCAGCTCAACATCCTGTGACTTCAGAGTATGCTTTATTAATCTTGGGGGAGCAATGTGATCAAATGGACTAGAGAGCATGTAATCTCAGTTAAGCTGCCTACAGACTGGGTGACCTTGGAAGAGTCACTCTAAAAATACCTACTTTGGAGACACGCATGGGTACATGTAGGCACTTATTGTACAATAAAGGAGGCACTTCAAATCAAGTGGGGGAGCCTTGTCTGTAGGGACAATATCAGGACAACAGGATCACGTATAGTGGAAAAGAAAACTAAATATGCACATTAAATCACTAGGATGGCTTAAATTGCTACATGAGAAAGTTCAAATTACAAACAGATACAAGAAAAATCCAGGAGAATATCTCTGTGATTAGGGGTGGGAAAGAAAGTCTTAAATAAACTTAAAAAACACAAACCTTAAGGTCAAGAGATGTAGGGAGGGGAGAAGGATAAAGGAATAGAAAAAGAAAAAGAGGAGATGAAATCAATTTCATCAAGATTATATGCATGCCAGGAACATGGGTGAGATCTGAAATGGAAAAAAAGTAGAAAAGAGGATATGATATGTAGTAATACCATTTGCAAAACTGAAAAAAAATTCATTCAAACCAGCAATATATATTTTGTAAGCACTCATTCAAATAAAAGGATACTCTTTTAGAAGGCTGCCTATGGAGAAGAGAGTAGAATGGCAGTGGAATAAAAGGCAATATATACCTAAATAAATACAACCAGAAAAGCACCCTGTATGCTTGTCTGATATTCATTTGAGGTACACACACACACATGCAAAGGCTGGAATGCACGTTTATTTTTAGTAAATGTTTACACAAATGCCAACCTCTCTAAACTGGGAGATTCCTGAAGGCAGGAATCAGCACTCAGCTGATGGGATTTTTAACTGATGGGATGAATGAATGAATGTAAAAGGATTATCTCAATAACAAGCACCTTACTAAGATTTTTGTGGGAACAGTTTGTGATAATAGAAATAAACACTGAAATGCTAAAAATTGTTATCCTAGAATGATCCTTAAAATTCTTCAGACAGATGAATTTCATAGAAGGGTTTAAAAATAAAGTAGATGGACTGAAAAAAAAAAAAGTTGCATGTACCTGTCAACACAACCACATTTTCCTTAACTCATGTGTAAGTGTAAAACACATATTTGTCATTTTCACAAAGGGAAAGACTTTTTAACATCACTGGGTAAGATAAATATCAAGTACTATAGGAATTAAGGGAAACATTAGAATAGATTGAAGATAACTGAGTAGGCTTCTGAGAGAAGCTAGTAGTTAAGCTAAACCTTGAGTGATTTTTTTTTTAATATCAGAAAAATATTTAAAGGATAACACATTTCAGATTAATGAAAAATCTACTACATTCTTCCCATTTTTCTCACTTCTCCATAGAAACTTCACTGCAACCTGGCCCAGGAGCATGAACCACTGAACTTGGTCCAATTCATAGCGTTAGTGTCTTGGCTGGTTCTGGTAGATCTAAGCTACTATCTAAGGTTCCAGTTTGTAGGGGAGCTTTTTTTTAACCCAATATGCTAAGTTATTTGGAAATAGTTTCCAAGATCCTTCTAAGTCCTGGTGGAAAATTCCACCTTCTTGTGGCCAGCTCTGGGTCAGCTGGCAGATATTTAAAAAGAAAATTTCTTTTGACCCATTGAGGGGCAGGAGGTTATTTGAACCCAGGCTGGAGAGGAACTCAAGTTCATCAAGTCTGCATCCCAGACCTGTTGCTATAGCATCTGAAATAAATGAGTCACAGAGGAAATGTGGGAACTAAGACAGCCATACGTGCAAATTGACACTTGGTTTCCCAGCCAGCCAACAACAATAAGCTTCCCTTTGACCACCTGACCCAGCTGTGGGGCGTGAGCAAACCTGTGCAAATGGAGAGAGAGGTTTATTTCCTATTGGCATGGAGTCTTTTTGAACCTTGACCTTCCTCAAACTGTCCTTATTTATAAATGCAAGGTACCAGCAACCAAACAAGTAACAAAACACTGTGCACAAATCATCTGACATAGCAGACTTCAGAGTCAGATTGGGAACAACTGTTCTAATGCATGAAAAGCAATAAAGAAATATGTGTAATTTATAAAATGTTCTAATTCTGGCTTCACTGAAAGCACTTGATATAGGTAAACAACAGTGGAGATAATTCCTTTATCTCCTTCGATTTATAATGAAATGTTTCAATTCATCTAGAGTTAAAAAGAATAAACATGCCAACTACACTTTTAAGTATTTTTCACATTTCTGACATCTCCTGATTGGGTCTAAGAAAGAGGAAGCCACAGCAGCAAAACTAGTGACACTGTGGCTATTTCTTACTATGCTAATAGTTGTCTTCTGCGTGGCTGTGAAAGGTGAGGTAACAACAGCTTTGAATTCATGGGAATTCTCATAGGAATGAATGAAACTTTTATAAAAAGCACCAAGAAGACATAGGCAGGAACACTTCCACACATGCACATGTATCTACACACGCTCATGAGCAGCATCCTATCCACAGAAACTGCAAGGATGGACTTGAAAGGGAAGGGGAGTTAAACTCTAATACAGAAAGAAGGCCATGAGATTTTGGCATTACATTATTTAGATTGACAGATATTTGCAACTTCCTTCTGTAAATGTAAATTTGCCTGGAATAAAATGAATGAATATAGGAAAGATATAATGGCAGAGCTGAATGACAATGTGGTAAGGAATTTTTCAAGAAAGTCAGGGGGCATGGTAAGTGAAGGAGGAACCCATGGCAACATGGACTTAGGTCCTTGAGTTCCTGAGAGCCTTTACGGAGTCACCTCTCCCTCCCCCACTGTGGTGTTCTGAAGGCCAAGGATAATCCAGTATCATCTAGTGGCCTTCTTGTCTCCAACCTCTGTTCCCTTCCACTCATCCTGTACATCATTACCAAATTAATTCTAAATACGGTCCTAACATATAATGCTTTCTCTTGATCACAATTTTTCTGTGGTTCTCCTTTGTCCACTGAATGAAATAGAGACTCCTTAGTTTAGATTTCAAAACTTTCCCACTCCCCAATTTCCACTAACTTTCCTAGCTCCATACATCTCTCTCTGTGCTTTGTTTCTGCTCCTGTTGCTTAAGCGGGGAGTCTCCCATTTCTGCCCGGAGTCTCTTTGCTCCTGCCCTGCTTCCTGGTCAATGCCCAGCTCCCACAAGCCCCAGCGTGGTTGTTCATTCTTGCTCATCTTTCCAGGCCTATTTCAACTGCTCCTTTCTGTGCGATGTCTCCAGGTGCGGACAGGCTACTGTGCATAGGGGACTATGGCAGTGGCTACAGAGTCCCAAGATGGAGGCGACTTGGGGGAGCCCAACGTTGGTAGATGGGGGGTCCATATGGGAGTGGCAGCTGGAGTTCCTGTGCATGGGTAGTAGCCTAGTAGCCTGGTGTCCTGCATAGGATTGGCCTCTGGGATTCCTGCACAGGTGGACACCAAGGAGTCCTGTGGGGTGCTGATGCCAGTGGTCCTGCTGGGGCACCTAGAAGGCCTGAGTAGGTGAGTAGTTAGGGGTCCTGCTCTGATGCTGAGGCCTGGAGCCCTGCTTGGGCATGGAGGCCATGATTCCTCTGCAGGAGCAGCTGTGGGGGGTCCTCTATCACTCCCAGTGAAGCAGTATTCCCACTACTTGAATCACAGGTCACAGAGCAACACAGAATGCTGCCTCCTTCTAGCCCGCCATCTTGGATCTCAACTGCTCCTTTCTTATGAAGCCTTATCTCACAGCCTCAGTCTATCCCAATGCATCTTCTAAATCCTATGGTGATCTATATCTATCTTATGGCATTGCTCACACATATCCTTTGTCTATATGCAAAATAACTTTGTACGTTATGTTCTCTACTTAATTGGGAACTCCTTGGCTTTCCATATTTGTCTTTCTTTTCTTCTCTCTACATTTTGCATTTTTTTAATTCTGAAAAGTAGCTGATGATTGTAAAAGTGCACACAAACCCAAACATACTGCTTAATAAATCCTTACAAAGAGAATAGTCAGTTACCAGCACCCAGATGAAGAAGTCAAACATGGATAATACTTCAGAAGTCCCCACCATTTGCTGGCATATGCCAATCCCCAACTGAACTCCACCATATCCACATTCCTTTCTTTCTTTGCCATAGAGGTTTGGGTTTAGTGAGAAATCAGTAAATGCTGGAAGGATAACTGAATATAAGGTGAGGTAGATACAGTCAAAGGGAGCTTGGGTTGGATTATCATCGCGGGAAAAAGGACCCAGTCTTTATCCTGTCACCTAATGATGGGTCAGAAGTCTGTCTTTAGATGCAAGATGCAGGCTCCTTTATCACCCTGTTATTTTAAGAGCACCTACAGGCTGAAGAGCACTCCGCCCTGTGGGATCAGAGTCCTGAAGGAGGAAAGGCGCTGCTTTGCTAAGTTGCCATTGGAACCTTTGGGAATTGAGAGTGAAATAGTGGCTTTTGACAAAAGCTACAGGCATTTGATTCTTGGAAACAGCATCAGGAAAAAGTTCAGGTTGTGGTTGATCCAGTAAAAGCAGGATCCTGAGGTCAAATCCGATTTTCAGAAGCCCCAAAGCAGGACAATATCTAGAACAATCCAAGGGTAAGAGAACCAGGGAAGATAATAGCATCTCATGCCATCTTGTTGCTGTGACCAGTCACCTTTTCAATATTTATGTTTTATTTTTATCTCGGTATTAGAGAGGCATTATTTGTGCACAGGCTGTTAAAAACAGTTCTGAGGGAAACACTTCCAGCTGCTTCCCCGTGTTTTCCATCTGCTGCGTTTATGCGTCTTTGTATGCATTTAACTGTTGCTTGTCGGTGTAATTGGGATTTTCTGAGGACAGGGGAAAAATTCCCTAAGGGCAGGTTGTGAGTTCAATTGATCTGAAAGAGATTATCTTGGTTAGTCACTAATGAACATTGAACTTGAAAGTGGAGCAGTGAAATAAGCACCAAGTAACTTCAAGTTTTAAGAGTTAACTTGCTTCAGTTATATCTTTGTATTCCTCTATTTATGCATCAGTACTCTTTCTCCCATTTAATCTTAAATATGTAAATCCTCAATTTATCTGGAATTACTTAGTGAAAGGCTGATGTGTGAGTGTGGCAGATTATAATATTCCATCGCCACCCCTGATCCTCTTTACCTCTTATTCTTTTCATAGCAGATCAAAAAAGCTGCATGCGTGCCACAAGAATATATTATTTTAAGAGACTTGGACTTAGAAATTGATTTCCTTGATGAGAAAAAGAAAAGTCTCCTTCTGACCCAGAGGGTCACTTCATAATCCTGTCACTTGACATCAAAAAAGCCTTCCCCCACCCCCTTTTAGGAGGAGATGAGGATATTTCTGAAAAGGAATTAATTTTTCAGCTATGGTAAAAACAGTGACTTGCAGACTTAACCGTTGGGAGAAGAGTGGTCCTATTCAGAATACATCTCCTGTGATTAGAACAAGCTCCTGATATATTTAGGATTGGGCAGTTTTAGATGGAGATTGGGATTTGTAGCATAAGAGGAAACTGATATTATATTTTATTGATGATTTTAAGGCTTAAGCTAGACTCTGTCTCCCTCTCTCTCTCTCTCTCTCTTTTGTAAAGGGATTTTACTGCTTTCAAATGTATAATAATGATGGTTGGTGGGAGCAGCCTATTCTCCTTGTGTGTGGATTTAAATTAATAAGCTATTAAGCAGCACGTGATTTTCATCACCATCGATGGAGTTCAGCTCACAACACTGATTTCTCTGCATTTCATCAATTCCTGAGCCCGTGACTGACTTACCTGCCTCATTAGAGCAGCAGTGCTCAGTCCTGCTGCACCTTTAAGCCATCAGAAGAGTCTTGTAAACTACTGATGCCCCCGCCACACTGGGCATCAGTGATTTTGTTGAAGGGGGAACCCAGGTCTCATCGGGTTTAGAAACTTTCCAAATGAGTAGACAGGGTTGAGATCTACTAAGCTATGGTAAACTCAGAAACCACATTGTCATTCTATCATCAAATCTGTTGCAGAGACCTACCATCTGAATTTCTAGAGTTCATTGTTTAACTTGTATGCATAAATGGGGCATTAATGGGAGATTTCTAATCTCTTTACTAATATGAAACTTCAGAGCATCTATTTGAATCACCTAAGTTAATATTGTAATGTCAGCTTTACTGATGGAGGCAATGAGGTTAGAAAAGAAATCTTCTGTTTTTAAAAAAATATTTTTTAGTTGTAGATGGGCACACTATCTTTATTTTATCTACTTATTTTTATGTGGTGCTGAGGATTGATCCCAGTGCCTCATGCATGCGAGGCAAGTGCTCCACCACTGAGTCACAACCCCCAGTCCCAAGAAATCTTCTTAATGTAGCAAATAAATATGTATATGTATAAACTACACATACATTTTCAAGTACTAAAATAAAAAATTAATATGGGATGGGAATATTAGCAAAATAATGGAATTTAAGTTTTTTGCTTGCCCTTTAAACCCATCAAAAGTATCTCTGCCACAGAGGCCAGAAATTCCACCATTAGTTATTCATTTCTTAGTTTTAATCTTGTTACCCCAGTTTTTTTTTTATCTTAAAAAGTCATTTGATTCCTGAAAAGACTGTGCATAAGTGCTTAATGTCCTAGAGGGAGAGAGTGTCAGATCCTCCTGGGCACAGGATTTTTGGTCAGCGCTGGCTTCATGGGCATAGGACCTGTGCAGTAGCATGGAGTGCCGTGCTTAGGAAGCCCCCCATGCTTTTATTACTCTACTGTCACCATCTTGAAGTTCTTTCCTTTTTGTGTGTGCTGGGGTGGAACCCAGGGATTTGTGCACACTTAGCACATGCTCTACCACTGGGCTATACCCATAGCCTCTTGGAATTCTTAATATAATTTTTTTTTAAACAAGGGTAACTATAAGTCCTAGGAGCACTTGTCCATTGCTCTCCAGTGTGGTCACTGCCTGGGACTAGGTGGATTCAGAGAAAGGTGTTAGAGTTAAACATTTCTCTTCATTTGCTGGCCACCATGAGATGAACAGCCTTCATTTGCCTTATGCCCCCACCAGTGACAGAGCCCCAAATCAGTGGGGCCAATTGGCCATGAACCTCTCAAACTTCAAGCCCCAAATAAAACTTTTCTCTTTATAAGCTAATTTATCTCCAATATTTGTTATGGTAACAGAAAGCTGAATTATGCAGTCATCAATGGGGTTCATAACTCATAGAAAACAAGCATAGTGACAATACTAGGTGGACGCAAATCTAAGAGCTTTGAATATTTTGTATCATTTTGGCCTCATAAAAACCTTATGGGTAATTCCAGTTGTTAAGCCCATTTAATAGAGGAAAAAACTGAGACTTAAATTATGTAACTTGCCTGAGATTATGTAGCTAGTGAATTATAGAATTAGGATTCAAATGCAGATATGTCTTTCCATAAGGCCAGAGTCCTAAATCACTGTATTATATAGTAAAGAGATTTGAGTCACTTTAACTTAGAGAAATGGAAAACTATTAATGGATTTTAAGGAGAGAGGTGACATGAAGAGCTGTGCATTTTAGAAAGATGATTTGTTGGTGGTAGTTTGGCTTCATTGTGGAAAATTATCTGTATGTTGCAGCTCCATATACATGAGAAATAAAATGGTTCCAAGTGGCAATTTTCATTATGAAATTAAGGAAGAATTTAAATCTTTTCAGTGCCTAAGAAGATTTAGTTAAAATTAAACACACACACACACACACACACACACACACACACACACACGCACACACACAAATGAGAATTAACTGAAAACCTCTCTCTGTCATCTCTATGTGCTTTTAGCACAGGGTATTTTCCACCTGACATTCCTTTCCAAGTCTTCCTGAGAGATTCTCCATCTGACTGTCCAATCTCCTACTGTGGAGCCTTTCTACAGGGTCCATCATCATCATCTTCTTCTTCTTTTTAAATATTTATTTATTTGCTTTAGTTGTATACAATGCGTTTTATTTTTATGTGGTGCTGAGGATCGAACCCGGGCCGCACACGTGCTAGGCGAGCGCTCTACCACTGAGCCACAACCCCAGGCCCCCATCATCTTCTTATTTGTGAGCTCTTATATATGTGATGTTCTCACCTTTCATGCTTTCCAGAAACAGGAAGAAAGTGCTTTGGGGATCTGCTCTAAATGGATCCCAGACTCAGAAATCTTTGACCCTAAGGCACTTAGTCTCCATTTCTTCATCTATAAAAATAAGAAGGTAATATCCATCCAGAGGTTTATGGGCAATGAAATGAGACAAATTATTTGAGAAGATAGTAGTCTCTCTTATTCATGGTGGATATGTTCCAAGACCCTCAGTGGATGTCTGAAACTGCATAGTACCAAACCTTACACATGCTGTGTTTTTCCTTAAATATACATAACTATGATAAAGCTTAATTTACATATTAGGCACAGTAAGAGACTAACATAATAATTAATAATGAAATAGAAGATGTTATTGTTCTCATTCTTCTTCATGTGATGCTATGAGATGATATAGCACCTACATGATAAGATGAAAAGAGGAGCTGGGCACAATGGTGCATGCCTGTAATCCCAGGGGCTCAGGAGGCTGAGGCAGGAGGATTGAGAGTTCAAAGCCAGCCTCAGCAAAATCAAGGTGCTAAGCAATTCAGTGAGACCCCATCTCTAAATGAAATATAAAATAGCGTTGGGGATGTGGCTCAGTGGTCAAATGCCCCGAGTTCAATCCCCAGTACCAAAAAAAAAAAAAAAAAAAAAAAAAAAAAAAAGAAAGAAAAAAAAAAAAGATGAAATGAGGTGAATGATATAGGTGGGCATTGTGACATACCATAGGCTGCTATGTAAGGGTTGCATGAACTAGCACTAAAATACAGAAATAGTTAAAGTAATAACTGAGGCAGCTACTAGGTAGTTAATGGGCATGTAGCATATACAGCATGGATACACTTATATTAGGGTTCTCTAGAGGAACAGAATCAATGGGAAGTGTAATTATGGAACAGAATCAACAGGAATTATAATTATAAAAAGGGGACTTATTAGGTTGTCTTATGTAACCAGAAGCTGGATAGTCCACATGGCCTTCTGTAGGCTGGAGAGCTGGAAGAACCAGTAACTGTGCAGTCCAAGAGGCTGAAACCCCAGAACAAGAGGGATCAATGGTGCTACCCTAGTCTGAGACCTAAGCCTTCTGGAAATTCACTGGCAGAGTCCGCTTTGGAAGAGTGAAGAAGCCAGAGTCTGATATCCTCAGACAATCGCAGCAGCAATCAAGAACTGTTCAAGAAGAATCTGAGCTTGTATCTGCTGCTGCTTCTTTGTTTTTCCAACTTTTATTCCATCCAGGCCATCATTTTATCTGTGCTGCTCATGCTTAGGAAGTTTCTCCATTTCAGTTGGCTATCTCACATGCCAATCATTCCTAGATACACCCTCATCGACACACCCGTAACCCTCTTAATCCTTGGCATCTCTAAATTCAATCCAGTTGACAATTCAAATGAATCATTACAACACTGAACAAGGAATGCTTAGTGTCCTGGGTGGGAGGGGGTATGACATAACAAGATTTCACAGTTTCCTCAGAATGGTACACAATTTCAAATTCATGACTTGCTTATTTCTGGAATGTTCCATTTAATATTTTTGGAGTATAGTTGACCACAGGCACCTGAAACTGCAGAAAGCAAAATGGAGGGGTGACTGGAAGTAGAATGGTGGATATGGGGGACTACTGTACTTGGTCTCTTGTAGGTTATCTGTTGTTATTCCCTTTCCTTCCTCCCCACTGAGACTTGCTCATCTAACAGCCCTCTCAAATTTAGCCATCTGTCCCTATGAACTTCATGATCCAGACCCCTTTTCACTTCGTCCTTTCAGCAATTAGAGGTCCTATGGTAATACCTCTTTTCCAATGGTTTGCTCCTTCAGATGGGTGTGTTAGGAGTCTCTCCAGCCAGGCTCCTAGGGGGCAAAAGCCAACTTAGAGAATTTTTTGAAACATTCCTATAGTATCACCACAGGGAGGGAAAGTCACAAATGTAGCATTTGTTGGTCATCATGTAGAAAGGACACATACACTATGGAGGGAATAGAATGGTATTTCACCACAATAGTTAGTGAAATAATAATTTGCTGGACTTCTTTAAGCTTTTTCTTTTATGCTTACTCAGGACTAGTGACTGTACCCATGGTTTCTTATTTATCAGTTAAATATCACCATTATCAAGTTCCTCAAAAGCTTATTGGAATACAAGCTTGTTGTACTTCATCCCTAAAGAGGCAGATGTGGTTACATTTGACTTTTATAGAGGAGCTAATCTCTCAGGATTTGGGGCTTTCTAATCCCAAACAGAGAAAATGCAAATTTTTGTTTGTTTGTTTCTTTCTTTTTTCCTACTTGGACTTAATTCTATTGAAGAGAAACCCAAAAGGGAAGAAGGGAAGGAGAGTGTAAGGTGTGCATCTATGTGACCAGGTTAGGTCCCTAGGAATAACAGTCATAACTACAACACAGATGCACACAATGGTACTTACTGGCACTACTTTAATACCTTCCTGATTATAATTTTTAAATTTTCCTAACAACCCAATAAGTAGATTCTCATCACTCCACTTTATAGGTAAAGACACTGTGGAAGAGAGAGGTGAAAAAATTTGCTTAATTCTACTCAGCCACAAATGGCAGAGCTAAGATGTTACCCAGATGAGCTGGTTCTAGAACCTGAGCTTGTGATACTTAAGTTCTGCTGTCCATGAAGCCCAGTGAATTATGATAATAAAGACTTTTTAATTTCAGGGACCTGCATGTGAGCATGTTGCTACATTTGGGTGCTTATGCCACTTGAATATAGAGAGGGAAAGACCAGGGTTTCCCCAACCAATTCTCTAATCCTGCTCAATTTTTCCTTTGCATGCCTGTGTGAGGATCCTCTGAAAGTATTTGAAAGCCCGTGGCACAGTCTCTATACCTCTGGGTATTCAACAAATAACCTGGGCAGTCTCCCTTACCTTTGCATGCTCTACTTTCTGATGCTGATGGATATCAATAACTTTGTTGAGCACCTTTCCCTCTAGAACGAGGGCATGGCCTCAGGATGCTCTAGGGAACCACCTCCAAGAGATGACAATTGGCATGGAGGATGCTTGTCATGCTTGTCCCAGCCCACAGGGGTAGAGATCATGTCATATTTGCATTATAATCTAGTACAGCACTCAGCATATTGTTGATTTTCAGTGAATGAATGACTGCATGAATGAATACTTATGGAACTCGGGCACATTTGCATTTACCATATGGATTCTAGTATGACTCCGATTAAAACCAATGGTTTTAATCAAGGCAGAATATCTTCTTTAAACACAAGGATTAGCCTCCATGAAAAGAGAAATGTAAACAGGACTCTAATTAGAGAATTTACTAATTATTCTTCCCTGCTGAGGACATTAGCTGGGGTTTAGTCTTTAGCTGTGACAGCCGTATGACTTTCTCTTTATCTCCAGAAAGGGAAAAATTGACTGGAAAGATTCATTTCAATACCCTGATTCCTTTCCCGCTCTCTTTCACCCTCAAAAAAAGCTTTTCCAGCATGAAAGATCACAGACTCAGCCCAAAACAGTGGACCCAGGTTGATGGCATTCAGGAAACAGCACTCTCCTGGAGCCCCAACTGCTGAGGCAAAGATAAATCGGCAGGAAGATTTCTTTGGAATGATGTGAATTTAATGAATCATGAAAAATATCCCCAGCTGTTCTTAAATTTAAGGGAGATTGAGTGATAACAAAAGATAGTTTCCCTTCCTCTTAGATGTAGGTTGGAGCGGAAAGAGCTGTGGTTTAAAAAAAAAAACCCTGAGGCCAAAAGCTTGCCTTTTCTTTTCCATCTCTCCTATTGTTAAGGGGGAAAAAAGCTGTCTGCAGTCAGCAGCCACTGAAGGGCGTGATGAAGAGTGTTTGCTATTACCAGACTCCGAAGAATTCTCCACTCTTGATTTCAAAGATCGTGCAGGCAAACATTTAAAAAGTGACGGGCTCTTCTCTTACTGCCTCCCAGCCCCCAGTCACCGTCCTCACATTTCATTCAACACCTTTATTAACACATGGACTTGCTGAAATTAAAAATAATGGCTCTCCTTCTCCTCATCTCAGCTGCTGCAACTCTCACTACTCCAGCCCTGGAAAATCCGCATTAACCCATTGATTCCTGTGGTTTCTCAGGCCTGTCCTCAGCTGGGGGATCTAAGCCATTGTGGGTTTGGCTAACCTTCAGAGATTCCCAGTTTAGATCCTAGAGTCTGTGCTGGAGGGATAGAGAAGTGTCCAAATGACTTGGGAGACTCTCCTTCTTTCCTCCTTTCCCCTCCAGCCTTCTGTCTTGGCTGACATGGGTCCCCCCTCTGCATGCCACATATCACCCAGGAGGCCAGGCCCCAGGCATGGTGTCCAGGTGCTCAACTTTCTCTTCTTGCTAAGAAAAGCACAGGACAGGTGGAAACTGTGAAAGTCATGAGGAGATGCCTGCTTGCCTCTGCTATCCTGGAGTCCCTACCTGTCTATATATATATATATATATATATATATATATATATATATATATATACACACACACACACATACACATCCCCTTCCTTCAAGGTGGATCAAGCAATGTCAAGAATAATGGCTGCTAGGCAATATTTTTTTTTTTCCTACTTCTAAGTAGGGAGTGAGAGATGGGTTTGAGGAATAGAAATGCTGGCCTCTTTCTACAACCATTAGAAGGGGAGCAGACAGGAGCACAGGTAAAGAAGATGGTACTAATGTCAAGTATCAATGACACACAATAAAATTGAGGGCGTACAATGTACCAGGCACAATGTTAAGTGTGTATATCTTACATATGCTGTATTAAGTGCACACACACAAAAAACCCAATAAGTAAATAAAACAAAACCCTCCAAGAAGTTGGTCATTGTCATTGCTTATTGAACAAACCATTTGGTGAGATTTTAGCAAGGATAAAATATACTTGTTCCACCACTATCCAAACCACATTGGATCTCACAACTATACAGTGGTATTTGGATTTCAAGAGCTCTGGTGGGTGAGACACAACAGCTGGGATGAAGAAAAGAAGTGTAATTGTATTTTATTTAAGTTTGAAAATGTGAATGGAGAGTATGGGAGAACGGTTCAATGTGGTACTAGCTGGAGATTAGAAAGACAAATAAGAAATAAATTCTCTTTGTAGAATCTTTTTCTATGCATCTCTCCATCCTCCCCTTCGAACTTGCCTGATTCCCAGCACTTCTTCAAACTACTAAGCCAGGAACCCCCAGATCACTTGGACAAAGTCCAACCACAGTGCAACATCTCGACTCTTCCTCCTACAGTGTGGACTGACAAAACTATCACTTACCCAGCTCTAACTAGGGGGCTATGTGGGAAAGGAACTTTTTCAAGAAACAAATTTGGTAGAAGGTACCTTTAAAACAAATGTGCCAAAGCATCATGTATAAGAAATGGGACAGGAATCTGGCAATGGAGAAGAGCAGAGACCAGGGGAGGGAGGCAGCGAACCGTCAGTTGGGTGGGAACCTGGACCTGCCAAGTGGGGTGTTGGCAAAGAATATTAAGAACAAAATATCCCATGATGATTTGGTATTGCTTGAGGTGTAAACCCTTTCCATCCCCTAAGCCTTCAGTGAAGGCTCTGAACATGGTTGGGAAGGGGAATAATCAAGGACGGAGCAGCCTTTCTATAGAGATTGAGTAAGACCCAGAGTTTATGGATGCCAGTTCAAAGCCAAAAGTAGCCCAAGAAGCACGCCCCCCACCCCCGGCATCTGCAGCAGTCTTAAGGACGGCATTGGGCTTTCCACTGGCCATCACAGTCAGCTTGAGCTAATTTAATCTAAATCTCATGTGACAGGGCAACTGCAGCTGACATCTGGGTTGTGTGCAAATAATCAGAAGTCCTTTTAAGAATCTACTTCGTAACTCCTTCCTCACTGAGCTTTTTACCCAACTTGCTAAAAAGAATAGTCTTGAAATGACTTCTATTTAATTTTCCATGCCTTGCCTTTGTGAGAAGGCGCCAGAGAGGAACAAAATCAATGTGAGAGAGTGAGTCAGATTAAGGAAGAGAGAACCACGTGGCGTGAGTAATAGGATAAATTGATGATCAGCTCACAATAATTAAGTTTGATCAGCGAGTTAGCAGAAAGCTTGCTCTGTGTGTACGTGTATGCGGGGTGGCATTTGAGAGCAGTGCTTCTCAAATTTTAAAGTGCATGCAAAGCAAATCTCGTGAGGATCTTTAGGTGGGGTGGAAGGTGGTTAACGGGAGTCTGCATTGCTGGCAACTTGTAGGTGATGTAGCTGAGTGGAGGACCATGTTTTGAGTGACAAGATGTTAGCACAGGGGGCTGTAACTGTACATTCCAGAAGGGCATCAGTGGTGCCAAAGGAAAAGGGAGATGAAAATTTTGAGTGTAGATAAAGGGAGGTGGATATTAAAAAACAACAACAATGACAATCTAGAACCAGGAATCTCCAGTGAGAGGAACAGGTCACCAGCCATTATTCTAGAACTCTAAATAAGATCTAAATAAATTAGATCTAAAAAGAGATCTAATCTTTATTTCAGTGACATAGGTCATTTTGCTCCCTATTCAATAGCACAAATTCACGGTGCCCCCATAACACTTAAGTTTCAAGGAGGAAAATACAAATGTCTGATTTTCTAGTCATCTGACTCTCACTTGTTTATATATGTTACATAACACCAGTGCTAGTGGATTCCAAAACTTATGACAGCTCAGTATCTCTTATAGATATGTTCACAAGTATTTATAAATATGCATATATCATTTAGACATCATTTTGCTGATTGGAAACAAATTCTTCCATTTCTATCACCCCATTGATTTTTATCCTACTCTTAATAGTGTGTATTAACCCTAAGCAGTTCTGTAGTCTGACAGACAACTTTAATAATGTAATATAGCTGAATTTCCGCCTAAATTGCTCATGCTGAGAGATGTGCATGTTCATTGGTGCCTGCCCACTGTAACTTATTATGCATATACAAGTTCATTAGTGGATTGGAATTTGCTTTAGGAGAGTCTGGTGGTGATGGGGGTGGTGACAGGAAGGGCGATACCGAGCCCAGTTTCATATTTATGTTTTGTTCTGTTCTCTCAGCAACAGAGCAGACCAGGGCTGTTATGCTCCTGTGGCCTTCTGACTTTGTGGGCAGCAAGCAGCAAGTGTCGCTGAGGGACAGTTAGGTTACGAGCTGGAGATTCGGATCCTCTATCCTTGATCCTGCCCTCTCCCCCAGATATATTTGCATTGATAAAATCTTTTTTCTCTTTTAAAGATCCTTAGTCTTTTCATCATCTTAACGCCTTTACATTTTAGAATGTGTGTGTGTGGCTGAAGCAGACAGTTGAAAACAATCTCAATATTGATTCTACTTCTTTTCCATTGCTTGCCTGATGCAATAATTCCTGTCAGGTTCAGTCAGTTTGGTTGTCTCCTTAGGGCTCTGAAAGGCAGAGTTCAGAAGGGGGGCAAGGTGGAGGATGTGAAAGACAGGAGTGCTTGAGCGTTGCTCAGTATTGGAGGTTCAGTGTGCAAATCAGCCTCCAGAACATTCCCTTAACTCACTGATAATTACACCCAAGGAGGCAAATGAGGATAAAATGAATTTCCTGGCCAACTGATGGCGGAGTTGAATTGGAGAACAATGCAGGAAGTGCATGCTCTGTTAAAAACAGGAAGGTCCCAGAGAGAGAGGGAGAGAGGGAGAGAGAGAGAAAGAGCAAGCCAAGAGACACCATGAACAATATATAGCAATGCCCTCCAGATCCCTTCCCCAGCTTGGCACGGGGTGAGGTAGGAGTAAAGTGGTTCTAGAAGCCCTTGAACTTTCTCTCCTCTTTTCATGTCTCCACAGAAGATATTAGGTTAGGTATGTCTTTTATAATCCCCTCAATTCTGAGGAGGGGTCTAGGCAAGGCCCAGGAGTATGGGAATTTCAAATTAGAACATTTCAGTGTTGTTATTTGGTGTATTAATCAATGTAAGAGGACTGAACATACTTTATTTAAGTGTTTGTTAGCTTGATTTATAGCTTTCAAATGTTTCAACATATGATACATTGACCTCTGCTTTGTAGTCTGGTCCCCGGGCCCACACATGTTAGGGATAGGAACAAGGAGGTCCTAGGCATGGCTTGTGTCTAGGCTTTAAGGGAGAGAGTAGAATCTGTACTGCTATATCACAAAACACTCCCCACTTGGGGACCTGAAATGACAACTTATTTTGTTGTGCTGACAGCTGCTGTGGACCAGGAATGCAGAAAAGACTCACAGTAGGGACAGATCTGGCAGTCTGGGGACTCCACTGGGAAGGCTTGAAGGCCAGTCATGATTCCACGGCTGGGGCTGAAATCACCTGAGACACTCTTACTTACTGGTCTGGAGTGACCGTTGGTTATTGGCAGGGATCTTCACTGGAATTTTTGACCAGGGTTTACACAGGTCCCTCCATGTGGCCTGGGCTTCCTTGTAGCACAGTGTTTGGGTTTAAGAAGGAGCATCCCAAGAAGAACCAAGTAAGAGCTGTCACGTGTTTTATGACCTAACTTTGGAAATCACAGTGCATTGCTGCTCCTGTAGTGTGAAGCCACCCAGATTCATGTAGAGGAAACATAGACCCTCCTCTTCATGGGAGAAGTGTCAAAACACATTGTTTGAAATGCCTGTAGGACGGAAGATATTGTGGTGGCTACATTTTGAAAATGCAACCTGTCACAATGTCCTTTGCACCAGAGAGCATACTAGACAGGGATTTGTGAAGAAATCTCTGGTCCAGGGTTTCTACGAGGATATCATGAGTCAAGTCAAAGACTAGAAGAATACTTTGGCTTAGGGTAAGACTCACTGAACAGTAGCTTCTATTTTCATCACTGCCACCATGATCACCACCATCATCAATCACCATCAACATCAATGTCATCATTATCATCTCTGAGGAACATGTAGAGATGGTTTGATCATCTACAGGAGGGATGAAACTGAGGCCTGGACAAGTTAGGTGATGTTTTGGGTGTCATTAGATAATTTGGTGGTAGTTCTGTATTTGAACTTGAGTTTGACTCGTATCAGGGAACTACGCAGTGGCACTTTGGAGACATTGTAAAGACTGGGCCATGTATTCTGACTTTAACTCAGTATTGATGACCCTGGATCTCAGTCACTGCTTTTGTTTGTCTCATGTTGATAACTTCAGAGATTTTATTGGTGGATTTTTTGGGCATCCTTTAAAAAAGAAAAGAACAGCAAATATAACTTAAAACTTCTATAATAAGATGTTCACTAATTTGAATCTTAAAAAAATTAAACTTTTGATTTTTATTTGGAGGAAGTATCTTCTAAAGCAATTAGCAAAACAAGTTTATAGAAGGCAATGTTTAATAGAGCAATGAAACTGTGCAAACATGAAGTATATGAAAGGGAATAATTATAAGATTTTATCACTCATTTGTTAAATCCTGTTTCAAGACCCTCATTTGGCAATATGATAATCCTCCTTTATCTGCATTTTCATTTTCTATATTTTCATTACTTTTGGTCAGCTGCTGCCTAAAAATATTAAATGGAAAATCCCAGAAATAAGAAATTTGTTTTAAATTGAGTGCTGTTCTGAGTAGTGTGGTGAGATCACAAGCCAGCCTACTCTGCCCTCCTGGGACATGAATAATCCCTTTGTTCAGTGTATCCACACTCTATATACTACTCACCTGTTAATTGCTAATAGCAATCTTAGTTATCAGACTTACTGTCACAGTAGTGCTGCGATCAAGTAACCCTTGTTCAATTCAATAATGGCCCCAAAGTGATGCTAACAATCCAGATATTCCAAAGAGAAGGCTTAAAATGTTTCCTTTAAAAGGTCAAGAGTTATTGACTTAAGAACAGGAAAAAAAAAATACAGAGGTTGCTAAGAGCTACAATAAGAATGATCTTGTATCTGACATTGTGAAGAAGAAGAAAAAAAATTATGCTAGTTTTGCTGTCACACCTCAAATGGAAAAGTTATGATCATAATGTAGGATGAATATTTGGTTAAGATGGAAAGATATTCACTTACAGAGTTTAGTAGAATCCATGGTTACAGGCATTTGGTGGATGTCTTACAATGCTTCCCCCATGAAAAGGGAGAACTACTGTTTTCTCTTATTTCATAGTGTTTAGCTTTTAAAATGTAAGCAATTTCTTTTAAGGATTCTTCTGTAATTCCAACCAGCTTCTTACAAATTATGTCTCCATAAAAAATCTGAAACTTATTTTTCTTTTTTTTATTCAAAGTTGTATTTATAACAGTAGCATGCATTGCAATTCATAATACACATATAGAGCATTTTTTTACATAACACTGTTTGTATACAAAGTATATTTGTACTATTAAAGTCTTCAATCATGCATTTAGGATAATGATATCCATCTTATTCTACCACCTTCTTTATTTTTTCCCCCTCCATACCCCCTTGCTCCCTTCCCTTCCCTCCCTCCCCTTTGACCTTTTTAGTGTTCCTCTAATCCTCCTATGTACCCTAACCCAACACCACTGTGAATCAGCCTCCTTATATCAGAGAAAACATTCAGCATTTGGATTTTTGAGATTGACCAACTTCATTTAGCATTATATTCTCCAACTTCATCCATTTACCTGCGAATGCCAATCTGAAATTTTAAGCTTTTGTCTAGTCTATGTATTTTTTTTTTTTTAATTCATTGTGGATCAATGTTTAAAAAAATGCTGGTCCTCCCTTGAGGGAACATGGGCGGCAAAAACAAACCAATCAATATCCACTGATGCTCAGCAGAGCTGGGCTAATGCTGAGGCCCTCGAGGGATAAGAGCAAATTGGACATTGGTTTGTACTTCTCTCCTGGTGATGCTCGGTGTGGGTTCTGGGGCTCCAGAGGCAACTTAGGGTGTCAAGAATGTAGGTCAGCATTACTTTATGTAACTGTCCCCCTTTTTGTTTTCAGTTGGAAGGCCAGGTCAAAGGTAACTGTTCATACAGGTCATCCATTCAGACCGGGCCTGGGGCCTTTCCAAGGAGGCAGAGTCCAGTTGACGTTGGATGTTCACTGACTGGAGTCAACAAATGAGGGGGACATTCATGAAATCTTCCACTCAGGTTTTCTAGGCAAAAATCACAGCTCAACTATTTAGAACAACAATGGGACACATCCTTTCTGAGGAAGTGTTCTGGAGCTAGATAGCTTTGGTTCACCATTTACCGTGGTGAACAAAATTACCCATTTAGCTATGGGTAAACGACCCGTGGACAAGTTTTCCTAAGTACAAAATGAGGATAAGAGTAGTACTGACCCCACAGGATTCTTAGGAGGTGAAATGAATAATATAAGCAAAGAGCTCAGAACAGAACCTTCCTCATAGCTGTCCTCCAGAAAATGCTGTTATTTCTCTATCCCTGTAGCCAGTTATAGAGAATCTTTTAGCTATGTGTCAGGCACCATGTTATGCTTATTGTAGATTAGTTCATTTTACCTTCACAACAACTCTTATGATACCTGTTCTCCCTGCTTTACAGATAAGAAGAGTGAGGCACAGAGAAATTCCACAGTTTTCTCAAGGTCATACACTAAAAGGAAAAAAAAAAAGTGAATTTCTAACCCCGTTTTGTCTGGCACCAAAACTTGTGATCTTCACCATTATATGGCAATCAAAACAAAATAAAATGAAGCAAGAAAAAAATCTTTCATCAATATGCATGATGTTTTTTGAGAGGGCTATTGGGTTGTTTTTAGATGCTAAACTCTAATATGGTAGTTGTGGCTGTGATGTTTTCTCTAGCAATTTCCTTAAAGAGCTTTATTGTAATTCTCACCAGTCGATTATGAATTTGTTTTTCCATAAAAATCTGAAACTTGAAGATTTTATCTAGCCTACGTGTTTTGTTTTGGGTTAGTATTTAAAGAACTGGTCTTTCCTGGAGGGCACATGGATGGCAAGACCAAACCAATCAATATCCATTGATTTAACATGATGCTGTGTGCAGCAGTCACTTAATAAAGGCTTTCTGATGACAATCTAAGTGGGAATCTCAGATGTGGCCTGTAGTGCTGTGGACAGGGACACTGTGTGCAAGGGTGAGCCCGTGTGTCACAGGAAGCTGGATGGAGCTATGGATGGCGTAATGTGGTCGTGGTGGGCACTCACAACACGTGTCCCTGTCAACTCCCAGTTTCCACCTAGTTTTCAAGAAAAGCCAGACCAGCTTCCTTATTCCAAAGTCTGCTAAACTGGAACTGAGTTACCTTTCTGATTACACCTCCCTTCTCCCATACTTCTCTTTTTTTTTCTCTCTCAATCCACAACAAGGGAAGATTGATAGCTGGGATGGAAAAACCCACGGCGTGGTCTCATAATACTGGTCTAGGCTACGGGTGGGGGAGGCCTCTTTCCTCCTCTGTTTGTTTAAAGATAAAGAGGCCTTTTCAGTCCACATGGGGTCCTGCAATTTAACCATAAACTATATTAATGGATGCCAGAAAGTACCTGCTCTCCTGGGCTGAGTGGAGGGAAAGACCATGAATCCCACGTTCTGAGCCCTCTGGGCCAAGCTTCCCCAAACCTCTCCTTTTAAACATGTTACCTTTTAAGTGTTTATTCTAAAGTCTCACACCCCATAGACTTTTCTTTTTATTTTCTTTTTTAATGTATCTCATACATCTAACACACAGAAATACTGGAATTTCGGATCTGCCAATAATATTCCCTATTCCAGAGACAAAAGTCATTTTTTTTCCTTACTGGAATTTTCTCATTCCTTCCCACCCACCCCACCCCCCATTTCTCATTTCCTCAGGAAACCATTCAGCTGGAGACAGAGGGAAAGTTTTCCAGCACCCTGCCCCCCCACAGATTACTGCACACCCAGATAGCAATCCAGCACCAAGAACATAAGCTGTGACATAACCTGACTATGAAGATTTCTGTCCTCAATGCCTCATTTGGAAGGTCTTGGGGTGAAGGTAGCTTTCATCCCCCTTCATTCATGCTAACACTAGTCAACCTCCAAGAGCTGGTGGAGGAAGTTGGACCAGCCTCTGCATGTTGGCCTTTGCTCTGGGCTGTCAATCAATGAAGCAGAGAGTCATTATGGTGCTTCCATGGTGTCCCTGAATGGGATGCTTCTGTGGACTTTCCAGGGAGAAGTGCTGTTAAGTATGAATTTTTTTTCCAGATTAATTATGGAAATATGTTGACAATCTTTTATTAGACAAACTCTTGAGAACTTTACCATGTACTATACAGTGTTTTAGCTGTTGGGGACATAATGGTGGACAAGACAGGTAAGGTTTTTGTTCTCAAATTTACTTCCTCATTTCAGGAAGAAGGGTATGTTGAGGAGAGGAGGCAAAATCAAAAGTAAATAGGCAAAAACAAGTAAACGAATGAAATGCATTTATCGAGTCATAAATGCTATGAAAAAAATCAAATAGCATTTTACAATAGTGACTAATTTTCTTTTGGTCTGCAATTTTAGGAAGTGTCCTTCCTTAGTCTCTAATACTTCAGAGTCACCTGCCATAACTTTGGGCTCTGGGAGTCTCTTTGGGGGATGCCTTTGTTCTATCCAGAGCAAGGATTCTACAATTTTCTCTGAAGATGAATTTTAAGAACTTCCATGAGCAAAGG
Source organism: Tamias sibiricus (assembly GCA_025594165.1). Lineage (NCBI taxonomy): Eukaryota > Metazoa > Chordata > Mammalia > Rodentia > Sciuridae > Tamias > Tamias sibiricus. Next base: position 46,505,829 of record CM046669.1, on the reverse strand, counting down.
TTTGGGGTCTCTTATGCTTTACCAGCTCCTGGTTGGATTCAATGTGTCAAGAGGTAGAAGAGTAGAAGAACACAGAGGGCTTCAAAACCCACGTTCCACCTTATGGCCTCCAACAAATGGAGAGCTTTTAAAAAATATTTGAGTGGTGAAGAATAAAAAAATGGAAAATTATTTGCAGCTTCAAGAAAAGTGTTACCTTTAAACCAAAAGGGACTCCCCTGTGCTATGCATTTTGCATAATTCATCAAGTCCATTGGGGTCAAATCTAATCTTTGTCTAAATCCGAAGAGTGTTGGATGTCTCCTGGGAAGGTCAACTTTCTCTTCTGGCACCCAACACTCATCTTCTCAGAGTCATGGGAAAGTGTTCCCATTACTTCTTAGCTTGCAGTCCCGATTTCCCTTTGGACAATATATATGTTTGCTCAAGGAGAGGTCTCCAGGCATCAGAGGTTGGGAAGTTTATTGGAACCAGAGGCAAAAGTCCTTCCAAGACTGAGTTTACACTCTGCTTAGCAGCCACCAGATGTCAGCAACTCATCTGATTTCAGTTCCCTGGCAAAAGGAAAGAAGCCATGAAGAAGGAGGGACTGCCTTGGGCTGACATCAGCTTTTTGTAAGTTTCAGGTGTGAGTTAAGGAAGTTGTCTACTCTTAGGAAAAATGCTAAAGGCTCAGGTAAGATGGTAGACTGAGGATGACCAGACACTCAAGCACAGTCATGTGATGGAATTGTTGAATGAACACTTTAATGTGATTTTTTTTTTTTTTTTTTTGGTACTGTTTACAGATACCAAAGGTTGTCAGGAAATTAAAGGTGCTTTGTTGGGAAGACTTTTAAAACTAAAGGCAACCGAATGGGTATATTTGCTTTCAAGTTTTTTTCACGTATGTTTTAAAAATACTCTTGCTGGACTCTCGAGAAAAACTATGTTAGAAGGAAAAGTACAAACATAATTTCAAAGAGGAGGCCTAAATAAGATAGGCAAAGGGCAGGAAGCAATTAAGACCAACTCCTGTGATGATTATTTATTTTATAAAACCAGGATAAGACCTCCATATAATAAAAGTGAGACAAAATAACTTTGATGAATTATGTATCAACAGAGGTAAAAATGATTTCAGTTTAATGAAGGAGGCCTCCTTATTAGTTCACGGGTTTATAGAACTATCATAATGCATCCTTCAGGAAGCCAAGTCCAGGGTGTAAATGCAACAAGATCACATTTATTATAAGTTCTCAGATTTCTAAAAGCTCTCCTGACAGGGGTGCCCCATTTCTGCTTTTCTCACCCAAATTTCAGTGAATCTTCTTCTACTTTGCACTTCTTTTTTTTTTTTTTTTTTTTTTTGTTATCAGTGAGTCTGCACTTCAAGGTCAGATCTGCATCACTCACTCACTGTTGGGAAGTCTCTGTGGGGCTAGAAGCTCAGAGGAAGGGCCAAGTTCCTCCTTCGCCAAGTCTCTCAGTAGGCGAGCTGGTTAGTGGATCCAACCTTGAAGGCTGGAATTTGAGATCTGCCACTGGTGCCTTCAGGTAGTCTTGGTTCAGCAGTGCTGTAGGGACTTTGTCGAGGGTTTCCTCACCAAGGCCCTGCATAGGGCTTGGCTGGGAGGGAGCTGGAGCCATCTATTGACAAAATAGGGTTGAACCTACTTTTCCCACTTACTCCCGTGAATCCCTGAGACCAGCCCGTTCTGTCCCTCATGGTCCCCTAGACAAGCCAAGGACTGTCCTTCCTGTTTTCTCCAGCCAGTTTTCCCCACTGAACCCTGAATTCGATCAACTTTAAAGTTGACTGGAGGTCCAAATTACCTCTTGGATCATGCTTCCCCCCATCACTCCAGCCTGATGTTATTTCACGCCTCTTAATTCCTAAACTGCTCCATGTACCACATCTTTAGTCCTTTAATTAACAGTCTTCTATGACTAATTATATAGATATAATTATATATTGATAATTAATATAATATGTAACACACATTATATTATATTGCCATCTATATTATGTAGACCTAGTTCTTCTAAAATAGATCATAAATTTCTTGAAACTTGAAAATAACTTTTAGCCAAGGATTTTACAAATGGTAGGATGCATAATAGGCACTTTTTAATTGAAAGCAGAAATGTCATATTTGCTGATCAGACCAGAGGATCTAACTTCCAAAGTAAATGTCCCCAGAAGTAAATTTATAAGATAAATGAGAGGTAGAACCTGGAACCCTTTGTTCCTTCCTCATTTACTGCTCCATTTGAGATCCTTAAGTAAAGAAAGGCCCAGAGAAGTTTCTGTGGTTCACCTTCCATCCTTTCTCTGGTAGTTGTGGTTCTTTTTGACAAGGAGGAAAGCCAAGCCTCAATCCCCTGAGGGTAATTTGACCTGCTAATTATATTCAAAGTCTCAGCTCCCTAAAAGAGGGCTTGACTTTGTTGTCACCTGGGAAATGTCAACAAATGACATTATCTCCCTTTGAGCAATCTCTGTGGCTTCTGGCTGGACAAGGAGGGTCAATAGGGAAGCCAGGTGAGTCAGGAGCCTTGGCGTCACCTGGGTCGGGGACTTGTGGGGGCATTTAATGAATGTCTTCCTACAACTTCAGATCTTATTGCTGAAATTTAATAAAAATCATCACGATTCTGTTATAAAGAGAACCTTGGAAGGAAAACCAGTTTTCTATTTCCTAACTTTGTAAATAGAGGGCCATGAAAAGCAGTGACGGGCAGGTATAGCATTGGAACACTGTAACATCGTTCTGGCTGGCTAGACTAAGGCCACATCCAAAGCCACTGGTGTGCAGTGGGAGGCTGTCCCTCCTCCATCTCCTGCTAAATCAGGCTGAGGTTGATTGAAAGACAGTACGATCAGTTGATTAAGATGACTTATTACTCCATTTAGCTGGTGCTTGCTGAGTGCTTTACATCATTACCATATTTAATCCCTACCACAACTCTTGGGAACATGCTATCATTTCATTTTGTAGAAAAGAAAGCTGAAGCTCTGAGAGGTAAGGAAACCTGTATGAGCTACACAGCTAATAAGGGGTGGAATTGGGTTTCAAATCCAGGCAAGGTGGCAGGTGCTTGGGATCCTGTTCTTGATTTTGCACTCTCTGGTTGTGTGACTCAGGAAGGACAATTCAGGAAGCTTCTTTGAATCTCTGTATCTTTTTCCTAACATGAGGGGACTAGGTAGATGGTCTAAAACTGCTCTATCCTGTGGTGGTCACTCACTCTATAGGCAGCTTGATGTGACTGGCCAGAATTGAGAAATGTGGTAAGTGTACAGTACATACTGATTTCAAAGACCTTCCAGGAGAAAAAAATTGAGATATCTCAATTGTATTTTATTTTATTTTTGGCACCAGGGATTGAAATCAGGGGCTCTCGACCACTGAGCCACATCCCCAGCCCTTTTTTGTATTTTATTAGAGACAGGGTCTCACTGAGTTGCTAAGTGCCTTGCCATTGCTGAGGCTGGCTTTGAACTTGCGATCCTCCTGCCTCAGCCTCCCGAGTGCTGGGATTACAGGCATGTGCCACCACACCTGGCTCAATTGTATTTTAAATATTGATTACTTTTAAAAAATGATAACATATTATTGTGTCAGTTTTCCATTGTGGTGACAAAATACTCAAGATGAACAACTTAAAAAGAGGAAAGATTTACTTTGGCTCACAATTTCAGAAGCTTCAGTCTTTGGCCACTTGACCCCATTGCTATGGGCTGCGGTGATGCAGAACATCTTTGAGGGAAGCATCACAGGGCAGAGCAGAGTTGCTTACCTCATGGTGACTTGGAAGGAGAAGGGGGGTGGGGGCTCACCAGAGAGGAAGAGACCAGTTACAAAACATACCCAGCTAAGACATGCTCCCACTGCCCTTCTTACTCCAATGAGGCCCACCTTCTAAAGTTTCCACCACCCCCAGAGGCCTGTCCATTAACCTATGAATTCCTCAATGGTTTAGTCAGCTGATAAGGTTGGAGCCCTCATTATCCAATCACTTTCCTAAGACCTTACCTCTGAACTCTAATGCACTGGAAACCAAGGCTTCAACAAATGAGCTTTTGAGGGACATTCCAGGTCCAAACCATAACAATTATATATATATATATATATATATATATATATATATATATATATATGTATAGATGTATATATATAGATATAGATATATATACATATATATGTATATATATTGATTTATACATACATCTATATATATACACATTACATATAAAATTATTATAGTTTGGATCTGTAATTTATATATATACATATATATATACACACATATATAAATAAACTATCTTATTAAAATTAATTTTGCCTGTTCCTTTTTAGAAATATGGCTATTACAACTTTTAAATATGTATAGAGATGATACTATATTTTTATTGGACAGTCTTTTCTAGAATTTTCTGATGACTTGTCTCTAGTCATGTGTCTCAAGAGTTGACATTTCGTTATGACCCTCTGGGTCTGGAGGTGGTGATGAGAGTAGGAACTGAAACCAAGGCGAAAGCACAAAGGCAGCCGAGGCTACCCATGGGAATGGCACCAGCTCTGTCTACTGGGACCCACAGTGACCACTCACTCAATTTGGCTATCAATTGACTTTCATTAGTAATATTTTCATTAACACATATTAATTGTATAAGTTAATGGGCTTCACTGTGACATTCCATACATGCATATCTCATGCATTGGTCATGCCTACCCTCTCTCTACCCGGTCTTTCCTTCCCCTTCCCTTACTTGTCTCCTGCCCATTCACAAGTATCAACTTGTATTTGACAACATATTGACTAAACAGGCAGATACAAATGTTGTTTTACACTTTTTAACAAGAGCAACCACCATTACATTTATAGGTGAAATATTTTACCTGCATAATTTTGTATAATCCTTATAACAACCCTATGGAAGTAAATTCTTTCACAACCCCCCCCAATTTTTCGCATTTTTTATTGGTATGTTATAGTTGTACGTATGGTGTAATTTGCTGTTACATATTCATATATACATATGAAGGAACAATGTAATTTGGGCAATATCATTCCCCAATATTTCCCTTTTCCCTCCCCTCCTCCTTCCCCCTGGTCCCTTTCCTCTACTCTACTGATCTCCCTTCAATTTTCATGAGACACCCCGCCTCTTTTGTTTTCCTTTTCCCTCTATAGTTTCCACATATGAGAGAAAGCATATGACCCTTGACTTTCTGAGTTTGGCTTATTTCCCTTAACATAGTGTTCTCAAGTTCCATTCATTTTCATGCAAATGTCATAATTTCATTTTTCATTTTGGATGAATAAAAATTCATTACTTATACATACCACATTTTCTTTATCCATTCAATCAATGATGGACACCTAGGCTGGTTTCATAGTTTGGCGGTGGTGAATAGTGCTGCTATAAATGTGGGTTATGAATGTATTGCTATAGTATGTTAACTTTAATTCTTTAGGGTAAATACCAAGGAGTATACCTGGATCATATGATGGCTCTATTCCTCTGGAAATAAATTCTATTATGCAGGTTTCACAGAACAATATTGTCTAAATTATATTGTTACATCATATGTATACATGAGTATGCAACAACAAATCCTACCATTATGTACAATTATAGTGCACCAATAAAAATGTGGAAAAGTGGGGAGGTTAAATAATTTTCAAGAGAAGTTAAATAACTTTCCCAAGATTATAAAACTAGTTAGTGATAGGGCTGGGTTCACACATAAATGTGGGTTTGACTCAAAAGTTTATAATTGTAATCACTGGGCAATACTAACAAATCCAAGTGCCTTCAGTCTCTCTATTTGTAACCAGTCAAAAAATGGAAAAAAATGTATCTATTTTGTTGGAAGGATAGTGGTGTTTGAAGAACTTTCAGGAGGGCTCAGGAATTATTTTTATTAATCTTGGAGGGCCTATCCCTCATTGCCCATCCCTTAGGCAGAAGTGCTCCTCTAGGCTCTGAATCCCAGCATTTCAGAGGGATTATACATTCTAGGATCTTCAATTGAAGACAGATAGTGGTAATACAGATGGAAACAATTAGTTACAATGTACATGTACAAAGCTCTACCAAGCAACCATTATCCAACTTTTTTGTACAGGGAATTGAACCCAGGGGAACTTTACCACTGAAGTATATCCCCAGTCCTTTTTATTTTTTATTTTGATACAGGGTCTTGCTAAGTTGCTTAGGGCCTCACTAAGTTGCTGAGGTTAGTCCTGAACTTGTGATCCTCTACCTCAGTCTCCCAAGTGGCTGGGATTACAGGTGTTACAGATGTGCAGGACCATGACTGACTTATCCAACCACTTTTAAACATTCACACTTGGTAAGTTAGAGATTGAACTTTTAAGCTTACTGCTAGTATGTGATGCTATAGGTAGCTATCAGTCAGGGTCCAACCATGAGAAAGAAACCACACATTAATTTGAATATGGAAAAGTTAATATAAAGAATGATTGGGGCTGCTGGTAGAGCATGGGCTTAGTATTCATGAGAACCTGGTTTCAGTCTCAAAAGCACATTATTTACTATAATTCATGATTACAATGATGAGGAATTGGCTAGGAATAAATTAAGAGAACTATAAGAACATAGATCTGGGTGTGGTGCTGCACCCCTGTAATCCCAGTGGTTTGGGAGGCTGAGTCAGGAGGATCTTGAGTTCAAAGCCAGCCTCAGAAAAAGTGGGGCATTAAGCAACTCAATGAAACCCTGTTTCTAAATAATACATAAAAAATGGCTGGAGATGTGGCTCAGTGGTCGAGTGCCACTGAGTTCAATCCTCAGTACACCACCCCCCCGAAAAAATAAGAATATAGGATTAGCATAGATAATCAGTAACCATTATACGTAGGACTGAGATAAAGGCTCAACATATATCTCCTCTGCCCTTCTCCCAAGGGCTGAGACCTAGACATTGTTGCACAGAGCATAGGTATGGCCCACTGGTAGAAGAGGAGTAGCTAGACTGATGCAATTTGCTATAAATCAGCTCTCTTGGGTGCTGGAACAGCTATTTAGAGGGATTGTGTCTCTGAAGTTACTTCCTATGAAACACCTGAGATTGAAAGGGAAGTGTCTCTCTGGCTTAGCATGCATGAGAACCTAGTTTCAGTCTCAGGGGAGGCTGCTGGGTATGGAGGACTGCTGGCTGCTGTGTGCTGCAGGAACCTGTCCAATCTCCAGGCGCTGAGTGCTGGGGTAGCTCCATGTACCGAAGGAGCTGGATGCTCAAGAACCACTGGAAAAGCTGTCAGTGCTGCAAGAACCTTCAGAACCAGAACACCAGAACCTGCATGGAAAGCTCCTTCCTATTTCAATGTCTCTCCATGGCTTCCTACTGATAAGTTTAACATTGTGCCAACTGACAAAGAAAAAAAAGTATTTAAAGGGCTCAGAATCATTTTTTCAGAGCAGGCAATGAAGGATGGATTTGGAACTTAGAGGCAACAAATGGATAACTGGTATGCCCTAAAAGATCGGCCTTTATACTCTATTACATATAAGCAATTCCTAGGGGCTACTTGTCCTAGGGCCACACACTCTGGCTCAGCAGATCTAAGCTTAGTCCCGGAATTCATAGCTTTGAGAGGTGCTCCAAATAATTTTGATTATCGTCTCCTACTTGGTGACCTTGATGCCCTTCCTATTACTGTATCATTTACTTTCACACAGCAGCTTTCCCGGTCTGTTTTCTGCTGCTATAACAAAATAAGACTGGGTACTTATAAAGAAAAAAGTTTGACCTTGCTGATAGGTTTGGAAGACAAAAATCCTACATTGGGACAGTCCCATCTCTTTGCCTCTGGTGAAGTCTCTCTTGGTTGGGTCACCACATATAGAGAAGCAGAAAGAATGTGGCTGCATTTAGAAGAAGCCAAGTATGAGAGGCGGCTTTGCCTTATAATCTACTCTCACAAGAATTAATTCACTTTAAAAGTCCAGCATTAATCCTTTTCTAAGACAATGTCCCCAGTGACCTGATTACATCACACTAGATCCCAACTTTTAAAGGTTCTGCCACTACAAAGAAAATCAAGCCTTTAGCATATGAACTTTTGGTGGAACTACCACATCCAAGCCATAGCAGTAGCCAAGTGATAATATTTAAATGTAAGTTAGAATATGTCATTCAATTGTTCAAGATTCTCAGTGACTCCTCCTCTCGCTAGAGAAAAGCTGAAATCATTACAGGATCTGCATGATTTGGGTCCTCAAAAATTCCCTCCCACTACTCTGCCCATTGTTCCTCTACCTGGACCACAGCAGTCGTCTTCTTCTTCTTCTTCTTCTTCTTCTTTGGTACCAGAGATTGAACTCAGGGGCACTTGACCACTGGGCCACATCCCCAGCCCTTTTTTGTATTTTATTAGAGACCGGGTCTCACTGAGTTGCTAAGTGCCTCGCCATTGCTGAGGCTGGCTTTGAACTCGCGATCCTTCTGCCTCAGCCTCCCAAGTGCTGGGATTACAGGTGTGCGCCACTGCATCCGCTGGTCTTCTTCTTGTGCCTTAAATACACCAGGCACACCCAGCCCAGGATGTGTGCTATTGCAGTAACCTCTTCCTGGTGGAATCTCTTCCTAGAGTACTGCAAGACTCACACCCTCATTGGCTTCTGGTCTTAGCTCAAATGATATTTTTCAATGAGTTTTTCCCTGGCAACTCTATTTAAAATTACAACCTTCTTTCCCCCTGTGTTCTGGGTACTCTCTGTCTTCCTTCTGTGGTTGACTTATCAATGTAACTTACCATCACCGACTTATAGGTTCCACTTATTTATTTTATTTTCGGTCTTGTGCCACTAGTATGTAATTCCATGAGAAAAAATAATTTTTATCTGTTTTGTTGGTTGCTGCACTCTCTGGGACCTTCAGTGGTGCCTTGAATAATAGTTGCTCAATGAATATGTGTTGGATGAGTGAACGTAGTCCACACTTTGAGAAACTTATCTATAGGAAATGTAGATTTGGGCAGCTGAGGCCACAACAGTTCTCAAACACTTGAAAACCTTCATATACACAAACCCTAGCATGGATCTTTTAAAAGAGCTGCTATTCATTAAGATGGAAGCTTCTAGAGCACCATAGGTAAAATGGATAAAGGAAACACTCCTGTAACTCTGCAGAAGGCTAGAAAAGTATTTGCAGAGTTTTAGAGAGAGAAAACTGCAATTATTCAAAATAACAATTTTTGAGCAAAGTCTGCATTCCCAACTATGTTGCTTTCTAGAGTCCTCTGAATTTACAGGACAAGGCTCCAGATATAAATAAGGCTGATGTGTCTGTCTTCTTCCCAGGGCCAACTTTTCTTATTTTTGAAGGAAGGACACATGCCTATGATTGGCATTTCCTTTAGGCTCTGGAAATTGTCCTCCCTCACCATCCAGATAAAATCTCTCTCGCCTGCTCTTAACACTGAAGGACTGAGTGAATTCCAAGTGCAGCCTTGCTGGGTGAGTCATATCCCCATTTCACATGATTTGGACCTTATTTAGCCAAGGACATTTAAGAGCTTCTGGATGAATTATTTAAGGAATGAGCAAGGAGAAATGAGATGTACATCCTGAGATTCAAGTTGAACTCTGCAGAATAAGTTGGAGGCAAGAAAACAAGCACATCGTGTATGTGTGAGATTGGAGGGCCAACAGTCTAGAACAAGGCTTTAGACAACATTCATGATAGAATTTGGCAGAAGACCACCTTGAGATTGTCAGAAAATGGAAGGGCAAAATGAGATAGCTAGCATTGATGTATAGTTACTGGGCTTATTAGGTCTCATAGTAGAGCCCAGGAAACTTACTACTAATATGACTTCTTCACTTCCTAGCAAAGTGTCACCCATATACATATTATAATATTCTGCAGTTGACACGAGTCTTTTCCTGGTTGTAGTCATGATAATCTGATAGGATGGAAATGGACGCTTTTAAGAGAACTTGTTCACAGAGGCAGTGATGGCATCTCTCCTTGGAGGACTTGCATCAAAGAGGCTAAATGCTTTATGTCTGCAGTAAGTTTGGGGTCTATACTTAATCAGCTGGGCCACTTACCAGTTATTTGTCTTTGGACAAGATATTTAATCTTGCAAAGACTCAGTACTGTAAAGTAGGGATAATAATCAAATCCACTTTGGAATCATTATGAAAAAAAATATGTTTAAAATGTTCAGCATGGTACCTGGACATACTAAGTGCTCAATAAATGTTCTAATGATTATTTCTGTTGTACAAAAATGAAATATTGGTTGGACACACCCTAAAACATCAACAATGGCTAGCCTGAGGTTGGGATGGTGAACGACTGTCTTCTTTTGGCTTCTGTTTTTCTATTAAAAACAACAACAACAATGAATTGAGTATTTGAAAACAAATGAGAATTATTGCATTTTAAAAAAGAATTAGACCAATGCAGCTGTGTTTTGCTTGGGTTGGGTCAAGTGGACCACTCTGAATAGGTTTGATGTTCTCCTCAGGTTCCTATCAGCCTATTTATTCTGCTATTTCCAAACCGAAGGCAGGCATATAAGAGCCACTGTTCTGAGTACAGGAGTGGGGGAACAAGAGCAAGCAATGTTATAAAACGAAAGAGGTCCAGATGCTAAAGTGAGGAGCTCCTGAGGCTAGGTTTCCATTTCATGGCTTGGGAATTTGGGATGAGTTTAACTTTAGGGGCCATATGCTGGGGAAAAAGAAAGCACAAATCCACTCCACTTTGGTTCTAGCATTAAAGGGTTTCATAAAGAGGCAAAATTCTGGAAATAAACGCTTGAGAAAACCAGGATTCAAATGTGTGGCCAAAGATTCTCTAGAGCTTCCCTGTCCAATGGAAATAGAAGATGAGACCAAAGTAATTTACAGTATTCTAGTTGCTACATTTAAATAGGAGGGTGAAATCAATTTTAGAAATACATTTTATTTAAGCCAAAATATTATCATTTTGACATGTAATTGTTATATAAAAATTATTAATAATTCATTTTCTCTTCCTCCTCCCTTCCTTCTCTTTTTGCTTCTCCTCCTCTGTCTTTAGTATTTATCCTTCAAAGTCCAGGGTGTAATTCATGTTTACAGCACATCTTGATTCAGGCCAGTCACCTTTGGCGTGATCAGTGGCCACTCATGGCTAGAGGCCAGGGGACTGGAAGGGCAGCTGTAGATCCTGTAGCTACCCTCTAGGAATGGAGATTCCCAAGAGTCAGCAAAGCCTTCTCTTTTCGCTCTTCTATCTTATCACTATCTTTTCTGAGAGGGCCTTACATGGGCCTGGCCATTTCCTGAGGGGGTCATTCTCTCATGCTGCCAACTTTTCCCAGAAAAGGAGTGGTTCCTGGAAAAGATAGGGCCTATTGAGAAATACAGAGGGGGCAGGCTCTGAGCCATTTTGAGGGCACTCTTTTGTCACCCTGTGTGGTTGGAATCTCAAAGATACCATGTGAAGGTAATGGCGAGCTTGTGGCCTGCAAGGCTGGGTTGAGACATCCTCAAGGCTACCACATGACCTAGGTGGAGCTAGGCAGGGAGCCAGGTTGTACCCTGGCTACCTGCTCAGCTGGTGACCTTCATGATGCAGGTTTCCTACCTTACCCCGTTAACCCTCCCACCTCTCTTCCGGCGCCTGGCCTCCATCCCCATGCATACGCATACGTGGCAGCCCTGTGTTCTTTTTCTCCCAACTAAAGGGAATCTGAGATAAAGAAATATGTTTACCTTGCCTGGGGGGGCTCAACTGGTACATTTGTCAGCAGTGGAGCTGGGTTTAAACGTGACTAGCTACTTCATTTGTCACAGGGCTGTATTTATCTGTGTTTGGAAGATTTAATTTTTTCCCAATGAAGAACTGTCTAAATAGGTCTAATGAGGCTTGAGGGCTCTCATTTGCTTTCAGAGTTTCCAGCAAGCTGGGAAATCTCAAGGCACGCTTACCTCTCAGGGCTCTGTGCTGCCCACCGTGAGGGGCTGCGGGCAAAGGCCAGTGTCTTTCTCATTCTAGAGGGTGCACGTGGCCTTGGGATGCCCAAATTCTCTCATTCAGGGGGCTTACATTTGGGAATGTTTAGTTAAGACAATATTTTTTCTTTATACTTATAATCATCTGCATATCTTTTGTTTGTATAGCTGGCAAAGTGCTCTCTAGATGAGAGAAGGGCACAGAACACAGATGAATAGAAGAGTAGCATCGGAGGCCACCTGCTCTGAAGGAGATCTGGTTTTCCTGTTTTCTTTCTTCATTTTATTAAGAGAATTTCTTTTTACTTGAGAGTTTCCATGTTGCTTCCAGCAGCGCGGGGGAGTGAGGTAGGGTGGCCGGGGTATAGAGGGTGAGGAGACAGAGACAGAGAGAGAGCAAGGCTGCAGTATAGAAGGGGGAGGAGGGGGAGTGAGGATGGGGCTGGGGGATGCAAGGGAAAGAGGATTTTTAAGAAATGAAAAAAAAAAAAAAGGTAGTTAGTGAGGAAATGAGAGGAAGAGCGAAGGGAAGGGACAGAGTTGGTTTGAAGAGAGAATATCATAGATGTCATTTTTGGAAAAGAACCCAGAGATCCCATTTTCATTTTCTAGCTGGGGAAATGCAGTCAAGGGTGGCAAAAAAACTTGCCTGTGTGGCCACATACCTGGTCACGACAGAGCCCAGGGTCTCATCCATGGTTCTGTCCTCTCTGGTAGTCCTAGTGGGGAAAGTAAAGAGAGACATACGCTGGGGACCTTTGTAGAATGTTGTGGGTTCTCATTTCAAGCAATGTGTCAACACTGCTGATCTTTGGTAAAGAAAAAGGCCTTCTCCTTCCTGCTCTTCCTCTTGGTCACCACCACCACCAGTGGCTCCGCATCTGCTATTGCTACTCTGGCCACGTCTTTGGAACAAACATTCCCTGTTCTGCAGGTCTGCAAATCACCTGAGTGAAATTAAGAAAGCAGAAACCCAAGTTCAGACTTGCAATACAAAAAAGACTGAGCAGACTCACTCCATGCTGACTCCTTTGGGGATGCCCATGCTTATTTCATAGGCTCCTCATGTTCAAAGGCAGGAGCCAGGTGATACAGATTCTAATCCCAGCTCTGACTGGATTTCTAATACTTTTGCTTCTTGCCTCAGTTTTCTTTCCTGAGCAAAAGGAAGGTTGACCTGCTGACTTTCAAGGCCTGTTTGTCTTCCATGTCCAGTAACTACAGAGGCAAAATGGTTTAAGCAGAAGTGCTTGGGAAGACTTACTAACTGTATAATTAGACCATTTTTGAACTCTCTCTTCTCCTCTTTTCTCCATTTATGAAAAAAAAAAATAAATGGAGGTAATAGCTTCTATCTCAGAATTTCAAGGTTGCATTAGTGTACATGAAAAAATGGTCAGTAAGACCTTTTCATTTTTCATATTTGCTTGTTGTTTATTTCTTTAATCCTGTGGATTTTAGGCTGGAGTCTATGCTGAAACTAGCTCATAGTGGCTTGCCAAAGCTGACTGGGTTCATCCTTTTCCAACCTTCTATTGAATTGTATCTCTTTCATAGCCTGAAGTTTTCCATGGAGGGCATATTTACACCATGGGAATTGGCTAATGTCAATCAAGACTTTTTTCTACCCCCTGAAAAATCAGTTGTTAAACATTTGAGAACTTCTATGAGCTTGACTTTTTAATTTTATTTAGGTTTGCTCTGATTTCTCTGGATTTTGAGCATATGAGTCACTCATGTAGCAAGTACTTAGTTCAAGTCTACTCTGCAAAAGAACTATGATAGGCTGCCAGATAATATGCAGGATACTTAGCCAAATTTTAATTTCAGACATACAATGTTTGGATGAACAATATTATAGTATGTCTTAGGCAAATTTTGGATACATTTATACTAAAAATGTAATGTTTATCTGAAATTGAAATTTAACTGGGTGTCTTGTATTTTTATTTGCTAAGAGGTAAAATAAAAAAGTTTTTAAAAATATTTATTTATTTATTTTAGTTGTACACAATGCCTTTATTTTTATGTGGTGCTGAGGATTGAACCTGGGCTGCGCACGTGCTAGGCTCTACCACTGAGCCACAACCCCAGACCTAAAATAAAATTTTAAAAAATGGTCTATGGCTGTGGAAAATCTAGTCTTATAAGATGCAGCTCTTGCCTCTCAAATGCTTGTAGTAGAGAGTGCTGACTCAAAGAAATTTGAAATCAGAAGGTTAACCGGGGACTTCTGACACCATGACCCTCATCTTTATCATCACTGCTATGGTTTGAATGTGTTCCCCAAAGTGCATGTTTCGGAAGCTTAAATCCCAATGTGACAGTGTTAAGAGATGGGGCCTAATGAAGGGTAATTAGGTTATGAGGTCTTTGTTTCCTTGAATAAATTTAGTTATCACTTTGGGAGTGCTTATGATGAGAGTAGACTGTTAGAAAAGAGAGTTCGGCCTTCTCTTGTTTTCTAGCTCTCATCCTTTCTTGCCCTTCCCCCTTCTACCATGAAATAAGGAAGCACAGATGCTAGCTAGCCCCATGCCCTTGGACTTCCCAGTCTCCAGAACTGTCAGCCCAATAAATCTATTTTTTTAAAAAAGATTACCCAGTCTCGGGTGCTCTGGGCAGCAGAAAATGAACTAAGACAACCTTTATTCAGTACTTATTGGACAACAAATACATACTGGACACTGTTCTAGGCATTCTAGGTTCTAGGGATCAGCAGTAGACAAAATACAAAATCTTCTCAAAGCTTTCCTCTGGTCTGGGAATGACAGACAGTAACTAAGATAAAAAAGTAAAAGCTATAGTGTATCAGGTAGACACAATAGAGAAAAATAAAATAGAGAAGTGACCTCTAGGAAGTAAAGAAAAGGAAAAGAAATGTTCCCGGTAGAGGGAACTGCCAGTCCAAAGACCCCTCCCTGGGCGCTGGCCCTGCCTAGGCCAGGCACTGTGCTCAGTGCTCAGTCCTCACTGCAGCTCTGTAAGGTGGGCATTATTTTCAATCTGCTTTGGCAGGGGAGTAAACTGGAGATTTGGTAGGTTAAATTTCTTGTTCAAGTCACAAAGGGAAGGAGCCAGCTATCTCACTCAGGGCTGGCTCAAGCACCTGGCGTTTTCTTTCTTACTGAGAAGTAGTTTCAAGGAGGCTCCTTTGGAGTCTCCTCCCTCTACCTGTTCAGCAAGTGGGGGTGGGGTTCACAGACCTCAATGGGGCCTGTGTACTATGGGCCTCCCCCTGCATAGCATCTTCCCTCAATCCTGGGCCAGCAAGTGCCCCGCCCCCTCGGCCCAGGAAGCTGATGGCCTGACTTTGGGGCTGTTCTCCCATGGAGGTGGCGGAGTGGTGGCCATAACCCGGAGGTCCCACAGAAGCTGACCTTGCACCTAAAAAGGATGCATTGTTTTCGAACTCAGCTTCCTATTCCTGCCAGATAAACCACCACATTAACAATGCGTCCAGGTTGTAAAATGTTGGCCCGGGTTTCGTTTTTAGCAGCGAACTTTTTGTCAACAGATTGGCATTTTCCTTTCCATTCACAAGGACCCAGCTCTCCTTTCAGGGCTGGGCGCTGGCCCCTGGGTACCCGGAGACACACACACTCAGGCTCGGTTCAGCCTCACAGCCTTGATAACATTGTTATTATTAGACGTGGCCTCTGGAATGCCCGAGTTCATTCCCAAACAACAGCTCTTGTGGGTGAAATGAAAGAGTAGCGCCAGCTATCGCAGTGGTGCGCAGATCCATTACCTCCCGATCCTCCCGGAGTCATCCGGGAACCTGGCTTGGAACCCGTGCCCAGGCTCAGCCATCATCTGCCCCTTGTCCTCCCTGGCGCTTCCTGCCACGCCAACCCACCTCCCACCTCACTCCCTGGGCAGCCCCCTTAAGCAGGAGCTAGGACCATGGGTTGATCCCGGCCACCACACTGCTTCCCTGACTCCTTAATTCTGGCCCGTGCCATTTTCTGTGTCCCCAGTGTCTCCTCCTTCCTCTTTTCCACCTTCCAAGCCCTCAAAACTACCACACCCATGGAGCCCCCTATTGCTGATGACCCTGAGCACCAGACCACAAAAATGTACTACTACCCTACCTCTTGTTTGTTGAGTTCTTCTTAAGGATACTTTAAGATCTGAGTATGTTTTTATCACAAAATAAATACCCTTAAGTTTTTTAAAATCATTTTTCCCAGCCAGATGGTAAGTGGGAAGTTTCTTGATGTTCATGTAGCCTCTCACGGTACCTAATAATGCCAAAGTGCAAGGTCTCCCAGAGCAGAAGAAGTTTCTTTTCCCCCCACTAAGGTATAAAACATTTGCATAAAGTGCCTATATTTTTTCCGTACTGGGGTTTGAACCCAGTTGCTTTACCACTGAGGTATAGCCATAGGCCTTTTTATTTTATTTTAAGATAGGGTCTTAAATTTTTCAGATGGGGTCTAAGTTGCCCAGACTGGCTTCAAACCTAACAATCCTCCTGCCTCAGTCTCCTGAGCATTACAGGCATGGCAACCGTGCTGGGGCTACGTGCACTAATCTTAAGTGTATAACCTAGCACGCGCACGTGCGCACAATTACAAACTAATGCACAGATCAACTCCCTGAGAGTAGCACTGTTTTGACTTTAATTGGATGTCTTAAATATCTTTTCATCCCACAAAGCAAATGCTTGATAAAAACATATTTTAAAACTAAACTGCATTATGCTTTGTAGCTTGTGAATGCTGTGGAGCACAGTACTCAGTTGACTGGCAGAAGCCTGCTCTTGGTTCATAAGGAGTTAAGCACGCCTTAGCCTGGGGTTGTATTTCAGTAGCTTTGCTCAATGCTGGATTTAAACACAGTGGAAACCAAGTTAAGGGCAGTGCTGTTCTGTATATCAGTATGCCCACTGAGCCAAGGAGACCCATTTATTTTTAATTGAATTAAATTGCTCACAAAATGAAAGTAGCATACTTTCATTAATATTTAATTACATACAGTGTTAAACAATGATCACAAAGAAAACTTTGCAGCTTTTTTTTTTTTTGGTCTCGGCTTTTTTTTTATTACTTAGTTGAACACGATACTCTTATTGGTTGTTTTATGCTTGCAATTTTAAGGGCCCTGCTCTTGTACCACTTGACAAGTGCTTAACTGGCAGGACTCAGCTGAGTGAGGTGATAGGTTGGCTGCGATGTTGGCCACAGGCATTTTGTGTGTGTGTGTGTGTACACATATATGTGTGACAGCTTCAGTTACTGGGCTAAAGAGAAATATTAGTGGGAGCAATCAGGGCCTCTATCAAAGAAAATACACATTCTGGATATTTTAAGGTCAACTGGCTCTGCCTACTCCTCCAAAAACTCTGTATATGCTGAAAGCAGATGTTACTTTTGCAAGAGGTGTTCCGCAAAGAAAGAATTTTTTATTTTGCATGACAATTCATTTCTCTACTTTTTTCAGATTATTCTGTCTTCATGAAGCAGTATTTCCCAAACTTTAAAGTACCTAAGAATTTCTTGAAGTGTTTATTAAAATACAGACTCCCTGGTTACAGGGCCAGAAGTTTTAATTCAGAGAAATTGAATTTTGAAATTGAAATTTCCAGAGAATCCGAATTTTGCATAGGTGTCCAAGGTATTGACTATGAGGCAGAGGAGTTGGGAGGCCACATGTTGAGAAATATCACCGTGAAGACATAGAACAGAATTGAAGAGATCATCTGGTCTTATTCTTAGCACTGGAACTGTTTTCCAAACTGAATCTTGCACAAAACCCCAATAAATAGAACAAGTGAAAGGATTGATGGTGGAAACGATGATGCCCTCCTCCCATCCCCAGCACTGGTTTCCTCTTCTCCTTTCTCTCCCTTAGCCTTTCCCTGGGGGGTTGAATGACAGAGCTTAAGCACTTGGAATTACAGTTTGAAAACTCCTTATTAATCAATGATAATGGATGTTTTGACTAGTTAGGTAACTTTATAACATCATCCAAGAGTTGTCTAAGATATCTAAAGATAAAATAGCTTGCAGTGCAGGATCCCATCATAACCAGTCGTTGGCTGATGATTGGCAGGGATATTCATTTGTTCCTGTATTTATTCACTCAACAAAAATTTACCATCCATAATGCAGGAAATCTGATGTCCACAATGCAGTGGACATTAGTGTAGGCATTGGGGATACTGTAGTAGACAAAATGGACAAAGTCATCGACTTGTGCTCTAGCAGTGGGACAGAGATGATAGATAAGAAAGCAAACACACAAAGGTTGTCGTGGACATAAAGAAGTCTTGGATTAGTCAGGGAAGTTCTCCCAGAAAAAGTGACATTTGAGCAGAGACCTGAATGATAAGAGAGAGGCTGAATGAGAAGAACTAAGCATTGGGGATTTGAGCTAAAACTCAGGGGTAAAAATGAAAAGAGAGAGAGTGGCTGCAGCCTAGCAAGCACATGGTGTGAGATGTGGGCAGAGAGGCTGCATGGGCTAGATCCAACTCCGAGGCCAGAAACTGGACTGACTGCAAGGCCACGCTGACTTCAGGCATGTCACTGGGCTGATGACGAGGGCAGGCTGCATCTTCCAAAGATGGAAGCAGCAATATCTCCCATCTCCTGCCTTCTTCAGCAATGTGACCTGCCTTTCACCCACCAAAAGAATGGAGTTGAGTTCTCTGTCTTTGTGAGTCTAGGTGGAATCTGTGACTGCCTTGACTAATAGAACACAGCTAAAGTGATGCTATGCCAGTTTCCAGCACGGCTCTTACCTGACCTGGAAGTGTCTGTCTCTTACTTCTTGGAGCATTCACTCTTGGAACTGTCATGCTTAGAACCCAGCCACCATGCTGTGAGGAGGCCTAGCTGCGTGAAGAGGTCACAGATGGGCCCTGTGATTGATGTGCTAACTGAACCCCTAGTCAGCAGTCAGCATCAGATGCCAGTCAGGAGAGGAGCCATTTTGGACGTTCATCCCATTGACCCTTCAAATGGCTACAGCCTGGCCAATACCTGATTCTAAACCCAGGGAGAAATCCTAGCGAGAACTGCCCCATAAGGAATCTGAGCTGCTTGTACATTGCTCTTTCTTCCTCTTATGTAGCCATAAAACTTTTAGTAGAGAAATTCTGAGCCAATGAGAAGCTAAGTAGAACTTAAGTGATTTTCACTTTGGGTTAATAACTCCTTGCTCCAAGAATTTTAGTAATTTTACTTTTTAAAAATGCTTCTTTTCTTTGAATACATGCTCTTCCTATTCTGGGAACTTATGCATCACAGAGAAATGAAAATTTAAGATTAAAAAGAAGCCTCCCAGAAGGTAATTTTTTTTTTTTGGGGGGGGGGGTGTTGAAATTGCTTAGGATTAGCTATACTCCAGGAAAGCCTTGGTCTTTGAATTCAAAAAGAGAAGATGTTAAGTCCTTACCCCACCATTTCCTCATTGTGTCATTTGGTTCAAAGTAGAAAACTTTGAGTACATTATTTCATCTGTAAACTGGAAGTTATCCTGAATACCAGAGGAGAGAGAAATAAGTGAGAGTTTTTGCAAAGTTCCTGGTATACAGTAGGTATTTTGAAACTGTTATTTCCATCCTCCTATCTTCCACTCCTCTATGGTCCCCCCTTTTCCCTTTCTTTTCCTTCTCTGCCCTTCTCTGATAGGACATAGAGCTTTGGAGCATGAAATAAAGGGGCCGAGTAAACGAGAAAGGTGCAGAGCCCGGAGCCCAACAAGCATGATGTTTGGTTTAGTCATAGAGGTTGAAAGGAGAGCAGAAGTCCCCCTCAAAAGTCCTTGGCTGCTGATGTTTCTCCCTTCACTGGGTGATTCATGATCTTGCGACTATTTCAGGCTATTGTTAATTGGCCTTTTGGTTTACAAAGCACTTTCACATACCTTATCGCATTTGATCTTCATAATAACCACAGGGCAGTTATTTATTTTCTTCACGTTACAGATGAGCCAAGTGAAGCTCACAATAGTTAAGAAATGAGCCCACTGCGAAGAGCAAAAGGCAAAGTCTAAACTTGAACTCGAATGATCTTGCTCCTCTGATAGTGCTGTTGTTCTCACGCTGTCTCCTGAAAGTCATCATCAAATTGGAAGCACAGTAATGGGCCACTCATCAGAAGATGTCTGCTATATGAACTTTTGAAAAGGGACTTCTGGGAATAGACAAATAAGTAAATATCTAGCCCTTGCTTCTGCAATACAACTGTCATTTAGGAGAGATGAGAAAAGAGCTTTCTGACTAACCCCTCTGTCTTTTCAGCTCTCTCCCTTTAGTAACTCTGACTCCAGCAATTCAATTGCTTCACTAGCATGCATCTCCCTTGATCCTACCACCACTTTATTGTCACTCACTTGACTGACATCCTTGTCTCTCTTCTTCCCTAGTGGAGATTCCAAGGTCCATCATTAGAGCAATTTCCTTTTGTTGCCTTTTCTCTTACCCCTTCTCTCCTTGTTGGACTTGTCTGAAAAAATCCCAATCCTGATTAAATTTAACTCGGTCTAATGGCACCTATACCTTCCTAGCTGAAGATGGCTGGGAAAAAATACACCACCATGGGGAGTGGCCTTGGCTTAAGCTTCACGTTTGCTCTCAGAGTTGATTGCTAATTCCACTATCATTCCCTACACCATTCACTTTCCTTCTGGCCTAGACAACTCTTTTACACCCTCTTTCTTTCCTCAAATATCCAGCCTCTCCCCTCCCAAACAGACTCAGAAGGGAAATTCCATAACCTTTACAACCATCTCTGCCTACCTTTCCACCTTGTGCTCTGCCTTTGATGTACAGGTTCCTAGATAAGGAAAACCCCTCACTTTTGCTACCAGATACCGCGAGCAGCCTTGAGTCTTGCTGCTCAAGGACATCTTCCAGCAATTCCTCTGCATTATCCACTTCCTCCTGTCTGATGCACCAATCAAGTTAGCATGCAACCATTGCTATTTATATCCCCATCTTAAAATAATCCCTTCTGTGACCCCTCTTTGCCCCTAAGTTTCTTCTCTATTTCTTTATTGTGGCAATACTCAAGAATTGGTGATATTGTATGTCACAATCCCTTTTCAATTCACAGTCCACTCCAGACCTCCTTTCTTTTCCACCAAACCACCCAAACTGCTCTCATCCAGGTCACCAAAGTCATCCATGTTTCTAAATTCAATGGTCACTTCTCAGCCCTTATCTTCCTAGTCTCTCAGAAGCATTTAACTATCTAGATGATGCACTCTTTCTTATAGCTTCTCCTTCGCTAGGCTCTTGGGAAATCATACATTTCTGGATTTCCTCCAACTCATTGGCTACTCCTCCTCACCTTGGCTGGTTTGTGTTGTTCTTGCTGACTTCTAAACACAGAAGGGCACCAGAAATCTAGTCTCACACCTTGTCTCCCTTTTCATATGTTCATTGCTTTAATAATCTCAGCCAATTTCTGTCAATAAGCTTATTACTTCCTATTATGGGCCGAAATCCATTTCTTTAAAATTCGTCTATTGAAGCCTTAACCTCCAATGGCACTGTATTTAAAGATGGGACCTTTAAAGAGGCAAGGCTATTAGGGACTGGTGTCCCTATAAGAAAAGTAAATTTGGACACATGGAGAATCACTAGGGATGTATGTGCATAGAGATATGACCATGTTGAGGACACAGCAAAAAGGTGGCCATGTATAAGCCTTAGGAGAAACCAAACCTGCAAAACACCTTGATCTTGGACATCCACTTTCCAGAACTGTGAGGAAATGCATAGTCTGTTGTAGTTTGTTATGGAAGCTCAAGCAAAGAAATACACTCCCAAATTTTCATCTCTAACCCAGAACTCTCCCTAGAACATTGTACATCCAGCTGCTCACCTGACATCCCACTTGGTATCTAATCGGCATCTCAGGTTTAACATGAGCTTTCCTTGCAAAACCATTTCTCCAACAGTCTTCTGCATCTTAATAAATGGCAACTCTAAACTTCTTGCTCAGGCCAAACCCTTGAGGTCACCTGTGACTTCTCTTTCCCCTCATGTTTCAGATTGATCTCATAAGCAAATGTTTCCAGCTCTCCCTTAAAATTATACTTAAAGCCAGGTGTGGTGGTGCACGCCTGTAATCCCAGCAGTTCAGTAGGCCGAGGCAGGAGGATTGTGAGTTCAAAGCCACCCTCAGCAACTTAGTGAGTCCCTGAGCAACTCAGCAAGAATCTGTCTCTAAATAAACTATAAAAAAGAGGGGATGTGGGGATGTAGCTCAGTGGTTAAGTGATCCTGGGTTTAATCTTTGGTATCCCCCCAATTTTTATACCCAAAATATATCCTTTTATATTACCATCATGACTCACCTTGGTCCATACTCCATTATCTGTCACCTGGAATAGTTCAGTAGCTTCTTCTCTGTTCTTATGTCTTTGCTCACTGCCTTTTCAGTCTATCTATAACTGCAGCCAGAATGATCCTATGAAGATGCACTGGGTCACATCCCTTCTCTGCTCAAAGCTCTGTAGTCATTCCTGTATCACTCAGAATAAAACAAAAATCCTTGCAGTGTCTGATCCCTTGGCCTTGCCTACCCCTCTTGTCCATCTCACTCATTTGGTTCCAGCCTAACTAGACTCTAGCTATTGTTCAGACATGACCCAACATTCCTGCCTCAGAGCCTTTCCACTTAGGACTTCCTTGACCTTGATTTCTCAAGGCCCCTCTGATACCTTTATTTCTTTAAGAACTTTGTTTAAATGATATCTTCTCATGGAGGTCTTCCTGGACCACCCCTCCACCTCTGCCTGGCATTTATTGACCCATCTTCCCTTCTGCACTCATCTCACATATCTGATTTTCTATGTATGTATGTATGTATTTTCATCATCTTCTAATAGCAGGTTAGCTTCCCAGAGGCACAGCTGAGATTGAGTTTGAGGTAAAGTCTTTCTGTTTTATTTTCTATTATATAATTAGTGCCTAGAAAAGTGCTCAGATCATAGCAGAATCACAATAAATAAATTCAGCCCATTAGTTGAATGAATCAGTGAATAAAACTAATGGAAGTCTTGAAGCTTAGTTAGGCTGAGGAGTTTGGAATAAATATGATAGTAGGAGAAAATCCACCAAGTCTCTTGAGTAGAAAACTTTGTTGGCTGTGTTATCTAAGGAAAATGACTTCCATTAATAATGGTGATAATACTTTTTCTCATTTAAATTTTACATGGAAAATTCCTAGTCATCCTTCTGGACCTAGTATAGCAGATATTAGCCATGTTTAATCTCCCCTGATGCCTCAGGATAGAATTAACCCTCAAGTCTTCTCAGGGGCTCTTTTGTAGCCGTGGATTTTGTTCCTACCTCTATCATAATGATTGCTACTAAGTTTTTATGTGTCTTCCAGCTGCACTAGATCTGGCCTCTTAAGACAGGGGACAGGAAGGTCTGGTTTCTGGCCTCCCTCACCTGGCATTACACATAGCACAGGTAATTAACAAGTATTTGAATTCAGTCAGTGAAAGAAGGAATTACAGTTCCTTTAAGGTATGTAACTAACTAGAGAAAGAACGTATTGCCAAGCAAACTTAGATTCCAGGTTGTGAAAAGTCTTGTAAATTTGGTCACTGCAAGCCAAGTCGGAAGTCTCTGAGGAACTGGTAGGAATGAGAGATACCAGAAGACTAAATCTGAACAAGTTCTTCTCCTAACTTGAAAAGAAATAAAAAATATAAACCAGGGAAACTATTTGACAATATGGTGCTATAACAGGTTTTCCTTGGGGATTTTGCCATAAATTCATATTTTCCAAGACCCAGGATGTATTTACCAAGAACAGGCCGTGCTGAGATAGCCCCATGTCTATCTTTGACAGGGAAATTCAACTAATGGCTATGAATGTGTAACTGAAGGATAAGATGCCTCTTACTTGAAACTTGGGGAGACCATAGAGGAAGAAGGATTGGGTAGATGGAGGGGAAATAATATGGCAGTTAAAAGTTAAAGTTAAATCACACTTCTGTCATTATCTTATTATGTGATCTTTAGAAAGTCATAGAAACTCTTAGAGTCTTAGTGTCCTCATTTATGAAACAGTGATTGTAATATTTACCTCATAAGGATTTTTGTGAGGAATGAAACAAGATAAGTGCAAGAAAAGTTTTTCATGGGACATACACAAAGAAAGGAGCCCACAGTGTGTGTGTGTGTGTGTGTGTGTGTGTGTGTTTTAGAGGTCACATGTTGAGGATAAATTTGAGGTTCAAGTTTTTGCTGTCTAATCAATGCTGAAGCAGCCTCTGAAAAAGTTCATCCAATAAGAAGAGGGAACCAGTTATAAAGTTGATAAGAAAATATAGCCTTACAGTCGGAGGGAAAGAGTAAATCTGACCTGTTCCCTAGTTCAACCATAGGAGCTCATGTTCAGGCCCTAAGAGAGAAGTTAGATATGTAAACTAAAAGAAAGATTTTGGGGAAAAATCATTAGAATGGTTAGTTTTAGCTGCTATTTAAAAAAAAAAAAAAACTGGAAATGGGTAATTTATAAAGAAAAGAGATTTATCTGCCACAGTTCTAGAGGCTAAGTCCAAGATCAAGGTGGCTGGAAGATTTAGTGGTCTAGTAAGGGCTGCTCTCTGCTTCCAAAATGGTGCCCCTTTGCTGCATCTTTAGATGAAGACAAACACTGTGCTCTCATATGGCAGAGGGCAGAAGGTAAAAAGGGAAGAAGAGCCTAATACTGTGTGAAGTCTCTTATAAGGACTTCCATTTTATTAACAGTGGGGAATCTGCTTATTAATCACCTCTAGAAGTCCCACCTCTTAGTACTATCACATTGACCATTAAGTTTCACAATGTGAATTTTGCAGGGGCCCCATTAAAACCAAAGCACACATAATACTGATGAAGATGTCAGGTTCTAGGCAATACTGCACTGGGCCTTCCAATAGATGGTTGAAGACATCCCTTCTCAAGAAATTCCTCCTTACTAAATGCCTGGCTTTTGGCCCCATCCAGCAAGTATTTTCCACTGTGAAATCCCAGAGATGAGTCAGCTGGTCACCATTGAGTAGAAGGAGATTGTCAGCAAACACCAGAAGCTGAAGAGACAGGGAAGGACCCTCCTACCAACTTTCAGAAGGAGAACGACCCTGCTGACACCCTCATTTTGGGATTCTGGACTCCAGAATGGTGGCCCGTCTGGGGCTCGGCAGGCAGAGAAGAAAAAATAAGATATAAGAACAAGAAGCTAAGATAGTGAGGAGAGAGGAGAAGAAAGCATAGCCTCTGACTCAGTTGAGACCAGCAAAAAGAGTAGTACTCAGTTGAGGCCAGCAAAAAGAGTAGTACTCAGTTGAGGCCAGTTAAGAATTAGTGAAAAGCCGAAGCGAGTAGCCGGCGAGAGCCGGCGAGAAGCCGAAGCCATGAAGCGAGTAGCCTGCCAAAAGCCATAAAAAATAAAGAAGCCAGAAAGTAATAGCATGGTAAAAGCCATGCAGAGAAAAAGCCTTGAGCTTTAGCAAAAAGCCATAAAGAAAAAAGCCATGAGCTTAAAAGAAAACAGAGAATTAAAAAGCACGGTGAAAACCATGCAGAGAAAAAGCCATTGAGCTTTGGCAAAAAAAGCCATAAAAATAAAGAAGAGACAAGAAAAAAAAAAAAAAAAAAAAAGTCAAAGCCGCTTATGCAATTGTGCTTAACTAAGTGCGTTAGCTGCTCCTCAGCAGTAGGCTTCCTTAAAGCCGCAGTACCTCCTCAAAAAGGGCTCAAATATCCACCCTTTTAAAACAAAAGGTGAAAAGCCAGGTAGGGACAAGAAAATAGAGAAAATAGAGAAAATAAAATATAGAAAATAGAATTAAAAAGCACCTTTTAAACTAAAAGGGAGGAATATGAAGGAGCCCCAATTAGGGAGATGGCTATTGCGGTCAGCTGGAAGCCATAAGTTCCACCTGATAATAAGTATGTATGTGACGCACCTGTAAATGCACGTGAGGCACCCGCAAAGCTAAAGGTATATAACCGGGTGAAAGCGGTTGGAGTCAGGAGAAGAATTAATTCATTCAGTCAGTCATGCAGTCGCTCGGTCGGAAGAAGAGTTCGGGTCGGAGAAGAAGAAAAGAATCAGAGCGGCCAGAATGTAGGCAGAGCGGTTACAGAAGAGAAACCAGATAGAAGAAGTAATTCCTGGTCAGAGTCAGGCAGAGGCTCCCGAGGAAGAAAGAAGAAAGAAGAAAGAAGCTCTAAAAGCTAAGCTCTCTCTCTCTCTCTAAAGAAGAAATCTCTCTCTTTCAAGCTCTCTCTCTTTCTCTCTAAGCTCTAAGAAGAAAAGCTCTATCTTTCTCTCTAAGCTCTAAGAAGAAGAAGAAAAAGCTATCTCTAATCTTTCTCTCTAAGCTCTTTCTAAGAAGAAGAAAAATCTTTCTTTCTCTCGCTAAGCTCTCTCTAAGAAAGTAGAAGTAAAAGTAGTAATAGCTTTACTCTGCCTCCGAGAGTTTTCCTCCCGGTTTTCAGGACCAGGCATTTACAGATGGTAGTTCAAAAATGTGAAAAGGTTGGCCTCACCAAATCTGCCACAAACCACAGCCTGCTCTGGCAAATTGAGGATTCTAGTAATGGTGTTGAGCAAGAGTTGGCAAAAGTGGAAACAGTGCTTCATGAGAAACCATCATGGCCCATGGAAGATGGTAATGGTTCTTGGCAGAGGCGGCTGGTGTTATAGCCAGAGGATAGTTGCTATGCTTACCCAAAGCAATTGTATCCAGTGGATTGGCAATGATGTCTAGTAGAGGACACAAAGTAACTGAAAGAACTTGTACTTTCATGAGTACTAGACACCACTGGGGACATCCAAAAGAACTATAGTCAGAGGGTGTGGTGGAGTTGAAGGGAGAAAGATGGGGGGAATGTTCTGCTGGCCCAGTGAGAGATATTTGTGTTCTATGGAAATTTATCATATCCAAAGCTGATGAAAACTGAGGAAAGTTTGGTTTTCTATAGACATCAGGGTAGATAAGAAGCTGGTTGAATGTCCATGCTACAAGCAGTTCATGTGCAGAACTGATATCACTGAGGAGAGAAGGTGGTAAAAGTATCCTACGGACTCTACCTTCAATCATACTTTAAAAAGTTTAAATCAATGGTTTAGACAAATCCTGAAGAACATACTTATTAATTTTATTAATACATACAGGATAACTTCTAACAATGACAGCTTACAGGCTCTTAGTATATGGAAGTACATATGACTTAGCCATAGCACATGTGAAAAAGGGTTAGACGTTTTAATGTACATAAATTTCAGTATATAAAAAATTGCAAATGACCACAAAAGAGTAATGTCCTTTAAGAGGTATTAATAGTACCTTTTAAAATGAGGAGGTCCCAGGAGCTGTAGCACATGCCTGTAATTCAGTGACTCAGGAGGCTGAGGCAGGAGGATCACAAGTTCCAGGCCAGTCTCAGCAACTTAGCAAGACCCTGTCTCAAAATAAAAAATAAAAAGGACTGGGGATGTGACTCTGTGGTAAACTAATACCAAAAATAAATAAGTAAGTAAATGAAAAAATAAAACAAAGGAGGTGACTTTCTTGTTTTATTCCATAGTGTTTAGAACACCCATGGATCACGTTGTCTAGATGCCATATTTAAAAAGAGAAATGAATGAAGACTAGTATGTCTCAAAGAAGGTAGGTAGGCCAGAAACAGGACTCAAAATCAAGTTCAATGAAGTGCTGTTTGAGGCTTTTCTTAGTCCAGAGGGAGATTTGTTTTGGTCTGGAGAGAAAAAGACTCAGTGGGATATATTGTAGTTTAAGAGTGATTTGATTTGTTTTGGGAGGTCCCCAAGGGGCTTAGAAACAGATTCTCACATGCTGTAAGGAAAGTCATTTCTCAGAGAGATGTGTGGACTTAGAATGGGCAGCCTGAAGAGGTAGTGAGGCCTTTTTCACTGGAGATAGCCGATCCCAGGTGCACAATCACATGGCAAGAGCATCACAGAAGGGATTTTGGTGTTTAGATGGGGTTCAACTAAATGGACCCTTTTCACTTAGAAGTGGTTAGGTTGGTTTGATTAGCTGAGATTATGCTACTGACTTAGAGGGCATCCAGCTGAATTTCATAGCTATCTTTGATATCCTCAGTGGGTAGAAGTAGAATGTTGACTGTATTGAGGGGAAAAAATGATAACATTTATAAAAGCCATGGGAATGTGAACTCTAAGCCAAAAATTCTATTTGTTTTATAAAGATATTTAAAATTACAAGCTTTTCAAAATAAAATGTATAAATGTTATGGTTAGATATGAGGTGTCCCCCAAAAGTTCAAGTTAGACAATGTGTGAATTTTCAGAGGTGATACGATTGGGTTGTGAGAGCCTTAACCTAACCAGTAGATTAATCAGCTGATAAAGATTAACTGAGTTGTAACTGTAGGATGTGGCTGGAGGAGATAGGTCACTGGGAGTATGGCTTCGGGGTTTATATTTTTGTTCCTGATTGTCATGTCCTGAGCTGCTTTCTTCTGCCACACCCTTCTGCCATGATGTTCTGCAGTTGGCTATCTATGGAGTGAGACCTCTGGAACAGTGAGCCAAATAAACTTTTCTTCCTCTAATCACTCTTGTCAGGTTTTTTGGTCACAGCAAGAAGAAGCTAACTAAAACAGAAAGTAAAACAAAATGGCGGACTTGATGTAAACCCACCTGTCGTCAATGTCAATGACCACATGGTCATAATACTACTACCAGGATCCAACAGCCTGTGCACCTCTGAAGGTTTTAGTCAGACCATTCCTACACCAACCGGGAGAATATAGCCTCTGTATGCTGCACATTTGCCTTATATTTTAACTATTTTTATCCATATGATTGTTGCACCATGGCAATCAGCCATCTTAAAGAAGGACTATGGGGGCTGGGGTTGTGGCTCAGCGATAGAGCGCTCCCCTAGAACGTGCGTGGCCCGGGTTCGATCCTCAGCACCACGTACAAACTTGTGTACAACTAAGGCAAATGAATAAATATTAAAAAAAAAATGAAGGACTATGTATGATTTAGTTTTATATCCCAGAAAACTCCCAGCCTAGGTCTTTATATACAGATGGTGTCTAATGACTACTCACTAAATTAATCAACAAAATTTATTTTTATTTTTAAATTAAAAATTTTTTATTCTAATTTGTTATATATGACAGCAGAATGCATTTCATTTCATATTACACATAGAGAGCACAATTTTTCATTTCTTTGGTTATACACAAAGTAGAGTCATACCATTTGTGTCTTCATACGCGTACTTAGGGTAATGATGTCCATCTCATTCCACCATCTTTCCTACCCCTATGTCCCCTCCCTTCCCCACCCTCCCCTTTCCCTTATCTAAAGTTCCTCCATTCCTCCCATGCTCCCCCCCATCCCCATTATGGATCAGCATCTACATATCAGAGAAAACATTCGGCATTTGGTTCTTAGGGATTGGCTTTCTTCACATTAGCATAATATTCTCCAACTCCATCCATTTGCTTGCAAATGCCATGATTTTATTCTCTTTTAATGCTGAATAATATTCCATTGTGTATATATACCACAGGTTCTTTATCCATTCATCTACTGAAGGATGTCTAGGTTAGTTCCACAATTTAGCTGTTGTGAATTGTGCTGCTATAAACATTGATGTGGTTGTGTCACTATAGTATGCTATTTTTAAGTCCTTTGGGTATAAACCAAGGAGTGGGATAGCTGGGTCAAATGGTGGTTCCATTCCAAGATTTCCAAGGAATCTCCATACTGCTTTCCATATTGGTTGCACCAATTTGCAGTCCTACCAACAATGTATGACTGTGCCTTTCTTCCCACATCCTCACCAACACTTATTGTTGTTTGTATTCTTAATAGCTGCCATTCTGACTGGAGTGAGATGAACTCTTAGAGTAGTTTTGACTTAAATTTCTCTAATTGCTAGAGATGTTGAGCTTTTTTTATATACTTGTTGATTGAGTGTATATCCTCTTCTGAGAAGTGTCTGTTCAGTTCCTTGGCCCATTTATTGATTGGGTTATTTGGTTTTATGCTATTACGATTTTTGAGTTCTTTATATATCCTGGAGATTAGTGCTCTATCTGATATGTGTGTGGTAAAAATTTGCTCCCATTCTGTAGGCTCTTTCTTCACCTCACTGATTGTTTCTTTTGCTGAGAAGAAGCTTTTGAGTTTGAATCCATCCCATTTACTGATTCTTTATTTTGTTTCTTGTGCTATAGGAGTCTTATTAAGGGAGTTGGGGCCTAATCCAACACGATGGAGATTTGGGCCTACTTTTTCTTCTATTAGGAGTAAGGTCTCTGGTTTAATTCCTAGGTCTTTGATCCACTTTGAGTTGAGTTTTGAATGCATTGTGAGAGAGAGGGGTTTAATTTCATTTTGTTGCATATAGATTTCCAATTTTCCCAGCACCATTCAAATATTGTGTTTTAGTTGTAGATGGACATAATACCTTTATTTGTTTGTTTATTTATTTATGTAGTGCAGAGGATCAAACCCAGTGCCTCACCCATGCTAGGCAAGTGCTCTACCACTGAGCTACACCCTCAGCCCTCAACAAAATTTCTATTAAATAGTTTCCAAGGAAATGAGCATTTTAGTGCCAAAAATCAATTCAACAAATTATTTGGTGTCATATATAGCATATATATCTGAACCCCTCCAAATTTATCCTACATGTTAGAATGAGATTAGTCATCTGAATTGAAAGAATATTTATGACATGAAAAAGCAATTCCCATTTTCAAAGGAAATCAACCCTGTGCAAATTAAATTTATTAGGCATTTATTGAGAACCTACTGTGTGGCAGTCACTGGGCCAGGCTCCATAGGGATTGCAAAAATGAGCACAATATGAAATCCACTTATTAGAATCTCTTAATATTGTGAGATAATGTGAGAGCTCACTAGTCTTTGAGTCCTCAGTAGTCTTCCAACTTCATCTGCATAAGAAATGAGTGGAAACTTTGGAAACTGAGGTTGAGAAGGCTAAGAAGACCAGAGATAGATAGATAGATAGAATTAAGAAAGAGAACTCAGAAACATTATGTGGGCTGGAGTCCTGGTAGAGGAACTCTACCAGGTTAGTGAACATTTCCTGATGACATAAATGAATATTTAAATAAATATTTAAATAAATATTTAAAAATGGAGCAGTTGAGGGCTGGGGTTGTAGCTCAGTGGTATAGCTCTTGCCTTGCATGTGTGAGGCACTAGGTTTGATCCTCAGCACCACATAAAAATTAACAAATAAAATAAAGGCATTCTGTCCATATACAACTACAAAAAATTTTTTTTAAATGGAGCAGTTGAATGTTTGTTTAGTTTTTGTATCTGCTCTGAGGGTAACCACATGAACCTCTTGTTATTGTCATTGAAATCTTCAGTAAAGTCTGCTCTCTAGAAATTTGTTGAGTGAGACATATGTGGAGTAAAATGAGGAAAAAGGGTCATTTTCCACTTGGAGGTCCACATAAAGTACAAGATGTGTGAATGGATGTATAAGATGAACTATAAGGAAGGTTAAAATTTATTTGAAGCAGCAAATAGGGACCAGCTTGACAAGCTGAAATGTATGATTCTCAGAGAACTCTGGAAACACTGGGAGACACCTGTGAAATTGTGAAAGGGGATTTGAATCAGTTTTTACTTGTATTCTAAAGGACTAGGAAACCATAGTTAGTTGGACAACTGGGGTCAAACAGGAAGCTGACATATTGTTTCACAAAGAAAATAGAAATACAATTTGGTAAAGCAGTCACATGTGGGAGAGGAATGAACAAGAATTCAAAAATGCCAAAAATTCCTTGAGGGTAGGGAAGATGATGTAGTGCTGTTGATGAATGGAAAAGTGATAAGTGAAAGCAAGAGAACACTTTGGACCAAATGAAATTATCAACCATCATAGAATGTTTTAGAGGAGATATCCTCTAAGTTGGAGGGCCAAAAGCTAAGTAAGATTTGGGGATATAAATAGGAGCATTAGGTTAGTGGTGATAATGGAAGCCATGAAATAGAAGCCTTTGTAAAGATTGATGTGTGATATCCAAAATTAAGCAATGATAGAAAGCTAAAGATAGGAGAATGAGGAGGCAGGTAACTAGAAATAGAGCCAAGAATTGATACAATGGAAGTCCAGAAAGAAGGAACTTTTTTTTTTTTTTTTTTTTTTTGGTACTGGGAATTAAACTCAAGGGCACTTGACCACTGGGCCACATCCCCAGCCCTTTTTTGTATTTTTATTAGAGATAGGGTCTCACTGAATTGCTAAGTGCTTCACCATTGCTGAGGCTGGCTTTGAACTCATGATCCTCCTGCCTCAGCCTCCCAAGTGCTACGATTATAGGTGTGCACCCGGCTAGAAAGAAAGGACATTTGATAAGTGATTAATCAACAGTATCAAGTGCAATGAAGAGACAAGAAGGAAATAAACTAACTTGAAGCCTCTTGGATTTGCATTAGCATGTGCATACAAAAATATTTTACTTTTGTATGTAGATTTGTAGTATTTAGCATCATGATTGCAATCAAATAATGATCCTGTTGTGAGAGATGCACAGACTATAGAAAATATTTATATTCTCAAAAATATTCCTAGAGAGTTTACAATCTAAAAGGTAAGGCAAAGATTTGACCAGCACAAATACATACACTGATTGAATTGTTATGACAGTTTTTGCATAGTATGAGACATTTTCAAGTTCTAGTTTATGAGCCTTTAAAAGAATATTTGATGAAAAAAAAACTTGAATTCAACTAGAAATTTCTTCCACCAGATTAAGAGAAGTCCATTGCTTTTAAAGTCAGCCTCAAAGAAAGTCTCAGGACCTGGGCAAAATGTAGACAACTTCTTAGCCAGAATGTAACAGGAATGGCCTCTACTCTAATTACCAATAGTGTCCTCCTTTTCCTTTAAAACTTCTTGAGCTGTCTTTACTGTCCACAGTTATATCAGCATTCTGGTCTTCTGAGGTCCCACCAGAATCACCCATTAATCTCTGTTTACAACAATCTAAAGCTTTTCCATCTTGCATCACTTAACTTTCCAAAAATTCTTTCCACAAATTCTAAGAAGATCCAAAAGCTTCTCTGAACCACACAGTCAGGTTAGTCATGGCAACAACTCCACTTCCAGGTACCTTTTTCTGTTATAGTCAACTTTTTTTGCTATTGGGACCAAAAGACCCAACAAGAACAATTTTAAAGGTAGAAAAGTTTATTTGGAGGCTCAAGGTTTCAGAGTTCTCAGTCCATAGACAGCAAGCTTCATTCCTTGGGGCTCGAGATAAAGCAGAACATCATGGCAGAAGAGTGTGGCAGAGGGAAGTGGCTCAAGGTATTACACCAGGAAAGGGGGGGAGGAGAGAGAGAGAGAGAGAGAGAGAGAGAGAGAGAGGAGAGAGAGAGACTCCACTTTCCAGATACAAAATACATACCCAAAGGCACACACCCAGGAACCCACTTCCTCCAGCCACATCCTACCCACAATCAGTTACCACTCAGTTAACCCCCATTAGGGGATTAATTCACTGATTCGGTTAAAAGTCTCATAACCCAATCATTTCACCTCTAAACCTTCTTACATTGCCTCAGACATGAGTTTTGGGGGGACCCCTAATAGTTAAACCATAAAACTGAGACATACTGAGAGGTACTGTGTTTAACTGTGTTTAATCCACATCCCCAATGTAAAAAAAAAAAAAAAAAAAATGCAGTTAAAAAACAAGTAGGAAATTGGCAATTTGTATATCTGTGTGCTGATGCTTTGCAGAAAAAAATAAAACTTGTTCTGCTGACTAGCCATTCTTACTTTCCTTCACCCAGCCTCCCAATGGAAATTTTTCTTTGGCTACCTGCCTCTGAATATGTTTCAGTTGTTGCCAAGTGGTTCATCCCTCTTTTCTCTCTTCTTTCCTTTTTGTTTTTTCCATGTCCCAATTCCTGCTCATTTCTTTGCTTCTTCTGCACAGAATTCCTGTTATATCTTTATTTTACAGGTCTTTACCTTCTACTGATAGGACTTAGGAAAATTATGCAATCACCAATCAGATATAAATTCCATCTTTCATTATGTGACAGTAAGGTGAACAGTTGCATGGAAATTATGGAATCAAGAAACTAAGAATGAAGCACAGGATCCTCTTTTTTTTTTTTTGTGTGTGGTACCAGGGATTGAACTCAGGGGCACTTGACCACTGGGTCACATCCCCTGACCTTTTTTGTATTTTATTTAGAGACAGGGTCTCACTGAGTTGCTAAGTGCCTCGCCATTGCTGAGGCTGGCTTTGAACTCGCGATCCTCCTGCCTCAGCCTCCCAAAGTGCTGGGATTACAGGCTTGCGCCACCGCGCCCGGCTCCTCTATTTTCTATTTTTATAATTCTGTTCAGGCCCTGGCTTCAGTTTAGCTCATTGATAATGTACGGTGGTGACCTTGACAATGAGTGTGGTGGGTCTCCAATTCTAAGGAGTGTAATTGGCCGAGGACCCCAACTGCTGTGCTCTGAAGTCCATCCACAGGCTTCTTTGGTCAGTGACTGAATGTGGTAGGATTATGGAGATAGGTTGGATCCTAGGAGACACCAGACTCCTCTGATACCTGACTTGGTTTTGAGGGTTTCCCAAGGTTTTGCTGAACTTTCCTTAGACTGCATGTTAATCTAGCATGCTTCTATCCAGTCTATCCTCCTCTCCTTCCCCCTGGGGGTCAAGCTTGCATCTCTGTCTGGAAACTCTTCCAGCTTTTCCTGTGTCCTTCACCATTTCCCACCACAGGCCATTCCCTCACTAAAATTCTTGCACCTGTAATCTCATCTTGGCGTGTTCTTCTCAGAGAATCTGGATTAACACATGCACCTAGTAAAAGAGCAAAACTTACGTTGCTGTAGGTCCTAAACCTTGGTATTCTCACTACCATTTGGTTCTGCTCATACAAACTACATCAAAATAATTGGATGAAAGTGATCTTATTTGCCAAGGGGTTGGTGGTGGCTAAACAAGCAAAACTGGTAAAGAGTCGACAAGATTTTTATTGAGACTTGTGATCAGAAAGTCAAATGCTGGAAAACCTTCGCTGAAACCTGACACTTAACTGCATTTGTCTGGCATTGTGTTTCTCTCTCCTACTCACATTTCACACAAGAGATAGGACTGAGTGAATGAGCATTGGTTGGGTAGAGACTGATTCCCTGATCTCTAGCAGATTTATTCAACATTGCCTGCATATTTGAGGAAAAAGACTGACTCAGTATTACATGAAATTGTCTTGACTCAGAGAAGAGAAAGTTAAAAATATTTGGTCTGCTACAACTGATCTATAAAACTGTGAGATAAAATTTTTCACTTATCAGATTGGCAAATATTTAAAAGATTGAGCTTATCCAGGGTTGGTGAGGGGATTAGGAAATAAGGAACTTCTTTATCCATGCTAGGAGTATAAACAGGCAAAAGCTTTTAGTAGGGTTAATTTGCCAGGATCTATGAAAATTAAAGATGGACTTAGGTTATGATCCATCTTATATTGGAATATTTGCTACAGAAATGTTTGTATAGGAATACAAAGATCTATATACAAGGATATTGTTAATTGTATTGCTGTTTGCAATATCAACACAGGAAACAATATCAGTGGCCAGCAAGATGAGATTGCCTAAATAAATTATAGTACATTGATACCATTGAATATTATATAACTATGAACAGGGCTGTCACTAGCCCAAAGACCACCTTTGTATATATTAGAAAAAGATCCTTTCTTTCTAGGTGAACAAAGCACATGCCAAGAAGCACAATTTGATGAATGGAGCTGAGGCTAGATTTTAACTCTCATATTTATCTCCTCTGCCAGGTTCTCCTTTAGAGTGCACAACCTGAACAATTTTTTTTTTAAACAATCTTAAGTGTTATAAATGAAGAGAAAGAATTATATATAATGACATAGAAGGCTGTCCATGATCCTGTTCATCTTTTCTTCCCAAGAAAAGAAAGGCAAATAGAAAAGAAGAAAATTGGAAAATGTATTGCTTACCTATTACTTTATCATAGATTTCTCTAAAACATAGTTCTTAAAAACAACAAATAGTATGACTCAGGGTGTACCTCAGTGGTAGAGCAATTGCCTAACATGCCTGAGACCCTGAGTTTGATTCTTATCACCACAATAAAACAAAATAGCTCAAATATTTATTTCCTCACAGTTTACGTGGATCAGGATTCCTGGTGCCACTTACCTGGGTCCTCTGGCTCAGGGTCTCTCACAAGGGTTTAATCAAGATGTTGATGAGGGTCATGGTCATCTCAGGGCTTTGCCATAGAAGGATCAGCATCCAAGTCCACTTGTGACTGTTGACAGGGTTTTGTTTCTTGTCTACACTGGGTTCCTCAGTGGAGGAACCACTGGAGACTGCTTCTCAGTTCCTTAATGCCATAGTTTGGATCTGCAATGCCCCTCAAAGACCCATTTGTTAAAGGCTAAATCTCAAGCTTGGTGCTACTG
This sequence comes from Tamias sibiricus, assembly GCA_025594165.1. Lineage (NCBI taxonomy): Eukaryota > Metazoa > Chordata > Mammalia > Rodentia > Sciuridae > Tamias > Tamias sibiricus. Next base: position 46,469,379 of record CM046669.1, on the reverse strand, counting down.
GGAAGTGGTTAAAACTTTAAGAGGCGGGACCCAGTGGAAGATCTTGCAGTCGTTTGGGGAAGACTTTGAAAGGGATTGTGGAGACTCTTTTGCATCTTGAGGTAAGTGGTTTTGCCATATGCTGCTACCATGATGTAGCATGCTGCCTTGCCACAGACCCAAAGCAATGGGAACAATTGGTCATGGACTGGAACCTCCAAAACTGTGAGCCAAAGAAAACCTTGCTACAGTAATGGAAAGCTGATGAACAGACTTGGCTTCTCCATAAGGCAGCTCATAAGATGGCAGCCAGCTTCCCTCAGAATGAAAAGTCAGAAAAGCCGAAGAAAGAGTGTGAGCAAATGGAAGTCATAGTCTTTCTCAGCATAATCATGAAGGTGATGGGAAGTGATGTCCATCACTTTTGCAGTTAATTAGAACCAACTCCCTAGATTCATCCCACACACAAGGGGCACAGATACCAAAAGGCTGAAGGTATTTGGAACTATTTTAGCAGCTACCTACTACAGACAATATGTACTGGACTGCAAATATATAAATAGTTCCCCTAGGCAGAGAATCAAGGGGGTTTCATTTTTTAAAAATATTTATTTTATGTTTTTCGTTGTAGTTGGACACAATATCTTTATTCTATTTATTTATTTATTTTTTAAAACTATACTTTCTTTTCTTTTTTTGATATTTATTTATTTGCTTTAGTTGTACACAATGCGTTTATTTTTACGTGGTGCTGAGGATCGAACCCAGGGCCACACACGTGCTAGGCGAGTGCTCTACCGCTGAGCCACAAGTCCAGCCCAAGGGGGTTTCATTTTTAAAATAGTCTTCCAAATGTAAGGAAATTTTGTAAAAATAGTACAAGGACCTCCTATACATCCGTTTACCCAGATGAACTAATTGTTTCCATTTGGTTCAATTTGCTGTGTCATTCTTTCTCTCTTGTACAAAAATGTTCATATATACATACATTAATTTTTTTTTTCTTTTTGAATCATTTGAGAGTAAGCTAGTATAGCTCTTTACCTCTCAGTAACTCATTTATTTTCTATGAACAAAAACAGTAAAATATTAAAATCAGGCAATTAAACATTAATGCTATAGTACTACAGAATCTATATTCAAATTTTCCAGGAATTTCTTTGTACCTATTTTCTTTTCTTTTCTTCTTCTTCTTTTGGTCTAGGATCCAATCCAGGATCACGCATTTCATTTAGATGCCGTGGCTCTTTGGTTTCGTTTAATCTGGAACATTTCCTCAGCCTTTCTGTGACTTCCTTAATCTTGACATTTTTTGAAGAGTTCAAGCCAGTTATTTTATAAGACATTCCTCAGTTAGGGTTTGTTTGCTGTAATTAGATTAAAGTTGCCCATTTGGGGCAGAATACCACAAAAGTGTCATTGAAGAGGGGTGCTTTTTTTTTTTTTTATAATTTTTAATATGTACAACTCACAGTGCATGTATTTAGCATCTTTTTACATACAATTGTTTGTATACAGAGTATATTCGTACAATTCAGGTCTTCAATCATGCATTTAGGAAAATGATATCCATCTCATTCAAACACCTTTTCTTTTCCTTTTCCTTTTCTCCCTCTCCCTCCCCCCTTGCTCCCTCCCTTACTCTCCCTTCCCTTTGACTATTCTAGTGTTCTTCTAGTCCTCGTATGGGAGGGTACATACGAGGGGTGCTTTTAATAAGAAAATATTATTGAAATTTGTTATGATGAAGATTTACCTTGTAATTAAAACTGAAGACTCTAGAAATAAACAATCACCTCTTTTTCCATTATTACCAACTGTACCACTCATTCCTCTGATGAATGACAGGATGTTACTTTAGGTGTTTACAGTGGATACCGACCAAGAGGTTCTTTATTCTCACCACATTTGGATCACAACACTCTCTTGGATAGTCAGAGCGGGGATGGCACTCATCATTTAAATAAATAAATATTTTGAAAATGAAGTTTTAATACAGGGAATGACTTAATGATCTTGAATGGGTATCAACTGCGATGGGGCTATCAGTTCAACTCTGGTTCATGCCAATGGTACCTGGCCAATGATAACAGTAGAGATTTAGCCACTCTTCAAAGGACAAAGAGAGCATTCTAATTTTAGAATGAACGTTTATTAGTGCTTCAGACCAATGGGTAACTCCTTTTAAATGGTGCAGCTAGAGGAAAAAGAATTCAACCTAGGGAACCTCATTTCTAGTGAGGGGAAGAAAGAAAAGAAATGGGGTTGAAAGAGGAGGACACCACATTAGAGACTGAATTTGAGAATGTGTCTCATTCAAGATGTGCATTTCTCATGAACCCTTTGACGTCATGTGTGTTTTTTCACCTTTTATGAGGCCTGGCCAGGGACCTCGGCCTGCCGAACAAAGGCCTCCTGGGCAGACCATGCATTACAGATAAGCAATGCAATCAGAGAGTGCTTAGCCACTGACAGCTTTGGGTTTTGCAAGTGGAAAGGGTGAAGGGGCTCTTTCTGGAATGTTCCACGCACACCCAACATTTGAACTCCTGCCACCCTCCTCGTGCCCTTCACCACAATGATCCAGACATCAGCCTTGGGGCAACAAAGCACTGCCCATCAGTGGAGCTGAATTCTGAGCTGAACTGCCTGGCTTGGTTGCATACAGTTGTTCTCTTTCTCTCATGAACACAGTGCTGGATTTTTGACCCCTGTTGGCACAATTTCCCAATATTCTCCTCTCCAACTGGCTCAGCACAAGGTCGGAAGCTGCCACACTCACTTTCCACCCCTTGATTCTCATCTTATTATCAGATTTTTCTCCCTCTCTCCTTAACCAGAGACTCTGGGGAAGGGATTGTTTTGGCTGGAATTTGACAAGGCACAGGTGGTTTAACCAGCTGCAAGTTCTTTAGTTCTTGTTGGCCGCCCACCAGCTCTTGGTCTTTTCACAGTTCTTTCTGTGGTGGTGGTGGAGGAGGAGGAGGGGCAGGAAGGGACAGTAGGGCCTTGATGTTGTTGTTCAACATCAGCAGCTGTCTCAGGTTGGCATTGAGTCCAGAGTGTTCTTTGGGAAGGTTTTTTATTTTTTCCCCCTTTTCTTTTCCTCTTGAAAGTGGAAGGCAATAGCCCCAAAGTGACAGCTCCGCCTGTGTCTTGGTCAGTTGGCTCAGGGGTGTCAGGGGGCAGGTATGCATCACTGTGCAGTTGTACCTGGTTCGTGCGCTCAGATGGTCCCACTCTCAGCCTCAGAGAAACAGGCTCATGTTCAGCCGCCTGCCTCTTCAGTTCTGGGCTGGTTGGAGTCCAATGACACCAGCATCGTCTCCCCAAAATAGCAGAAAATAATCCTCTGCTCCATCTCTCAAATGCCTTTTTTTTTTTTTTTTTAGGAAAGAAAAAAGGAACTTAAAACTTGAAAGCATTTTTCCTTCTTCCTCTTCCTTTCCCAGCATCTTTTTGATAGCAACAATAAAACACTTGAATGTGCTGTTTGACCTCTGGGGCCAGCCTGTTCACTGTTCTCTTCTCAGGCTTTTTTATTTTGAAAACACGAATCTGACCCCTTTCCTTCGTACGGCTTCAAGCCCCTGCTCAGGTTTCCTCAGACTTTCCTTCCTGTGAGGCTCTGCTTGAAAAGCCCTGGTGTGGGCTCCCCTTGATGTGTGGGCACTCGCCTCCCCCATTAATCAGAACCGACGTGAAAGGGGAAGCTGAAGTGGCCCTTTCTTGGGTAATTCCTCTCCCCCTTCTTTCCTCTGATCCTCTGTTCATTTCTCGCTGCCCTCCTCCTCCCTAATCGCCTCGTCCCTCAGCACTACACACATACTGGAACCTTCCTATTGCTGTCAGCTGGTTGGAGCCAAGGGCTATCTAGCAAAACCTCCACACGGGAGGGGAGGCAGACGGCAGGCAGGCCCTGACGTGCTGCCAGGGGCTCTGACATCACCCCTTTTTCCTCCTGCCCCTTTCCAGCTGCATGAACTGCTGATTTCGCTCTCAATCCCTGATGAAATTGCCTGAACATCTCCTGGGATTCTCACACCACAACTCCTTCCTTGTCCTTGTGGCCAATCATATGCCACTTTTGCCAGCTACCTGACTACTCCATACCTCCCAGCTCTGACTTGGGGAAGTCATGGGGGCGCATAGCTCCATGAGTTCATATGTGTTGCATTGGGTTTCTCCTGGCCCAGAATCAGCTCCTCCAGAGAATACAAGTCCATTAGCTGTTTAATAATGCTTTGTTGATATTCTACCCCTTTCTGTTTGCTGTGCACACAGAGCATTTCTTTGAAACCCAAACAGCTTGGAATGAGGTGCAAAAAGATATTAAGGTAGAGGTGTGGGTTGGGGGGTGGGGGTGTTTGGGGATGGTGGAGCAAGGACTGGAAAGCAGAAATATCACAAGTGAGGAGGGGGATATCACAAGTAAAGAGAGATGAGGATGTTTTTCCCCTTCCCAGATTTTCCTGGGGGAGGACACATTGATGCTGCTGTATTGTCATCATGAGATATGAGTATCCAGAACCTCAGAGACACATATTGTATAAACACACATTCTAAAAAGCCCAGTATAAATGATTTTTGGATTACCCACTGCTTTGGATTTTCCAGACTTTTTTTTTTTTTTTTTTTTTTTTTTTTTTTTAATCTTCTTCAACCAGAACAACCACCAGGAATGGCTATTAGTTGATTTGGCCAGCAAAGCTTTTTTGTTGTTGTTTTTAAAACCATAGTTCTATGTTATATGTCATTGCAAAGAATTCATCATACTTAGTGCATGCTGGATACACCTGTCAATTCAATAGAGAAAATATGCATCTTTCCTGTCTCTCTCTGTGTCAAGGGCCGGTAATGCTCATCTTCAGCAATATTCTTTTCCCAATAAGAGCTCACAACCAATCTGAATGCTAAATAATGTTGTCACGAGGTTGCATGGGCACTGGTTAAGATCTATGCCCAAACTATAATGAATCTCTCTTCTACATAACTGTTATTGTGGCCAAAATTGGTGAACGGCCCATCCTCAAGGGAGCAGTGGGAGGAGACCAGAATATTGTGTTGGATTCTGTCCTGGACATATCTTCGGCTAGACTCCTGGAGCAGTTTAAATCAAGGGCTGGGCTGAGCAGGCCTGAATGGCTTTCAAATGACAGATTTATGGAGGGAGGCCTAATTAGATCATGGTAATTTGTAGTGCCACAATATCTTTTGCTCAAGATCTCAAAGCAAATTTCTGCTTTGAAAGGTGGGCAAAACAAAGATCCACAAATGTCAAAGGATGCTCTCAATGTCACAGAAAAAAAATATCCTCGGGCAGCATGGATATCAGTTACACCTTGCATTTGTAAAACATTCTACAGTTTTGCTACATATGCATATAATTTTATCTTATTCAAGTATCACCAAATCCTGTAGGAGAGGGATTAGTATTTTTTCCATTTTTAGAGAAGGGGAAAGTGGAGGTGGTTAGGTGACTTGCCCAAGAAAATACAGTCAGTAGCAGGGTTGACTTTTATATATTTCATGTGGATCGACAGGATTTCTGGAGAAATGGGGAGACTCTAAGCAGTACGTACAGAAAGAAACCTCAAAATTTAGTCATTCTAATGACTAAACAGAAAGAAGCAGGGTTGACGAAGACCAGCTGCTGAGAAGGCAAACTGAAGAAGAGCAGCAGGAAGGCTGAGGGTCCACCCAGGTTGAAGGCTTAAAACAAATTTCCAGAAAAAGTGTTAGGAGTACACAGAAGCCTGGAGCTCACACATCGTGATACAGTCTTGGCCAAAAAAAAAAAAGCTTTTATGTATGTATATTTGACCATGATAGGACTGTGGTGGCATGTCAGTCATTCACAGACAAGATGTATGGATGCCCTGAAAAGAACAGGAGCAAAAATGACAATGGATGAAATTCCCAAGTGCTTTCCCCATCGCATCTCCTTCATAGACTGAGATAGAGAGAATGAGATAGAGGGATAGAGATAGATAGATACATAGAGAGAAAGAGAGATTCCTGACCTGCCTGGTGAGATCACCTATTCCAAGTGACCATTCACCTATCGAAATCATTGGGAATCCACTTCCTGTTGGCTCCTATCATTGTGGTTAGGGTGATGCATAGATTTTGCCATTAAGCGCTTTACTGTGCAGTAAGAGAGCTAAAATCTGTGCCTGTATAATAATGGACAAGGTAATACCTATTTTTAAAAAGCCTTGTCTGGGTCCTTTGTTTGCTAGACTAGCTTATAATGGGCATCATCTGGATCTTTTATAAGTAATGGATTGAGGCTTATTCTTTTTGGTTTCCCAGCAGGACTCTGAACATGACTGATGCTCATAAATATTTGCTGACATCCAGATGATGGTGTTATCCCTCCTTTTGGTTTCTTGAGATTTCTTACTGAAATGGATCTTAATAGACAAGTGACCTATATCAGTAGTTGGAGTGTTTATTTTTCTTTGTGCATCTATGTGTCTGTCTCTGTCTGTCCATCCCTCAGTATGAACACTTTGCCATTTGGAAGATGGAGCCCATCATCATTAACTATGATGGCAGAGAAGTTTCATTTTCTAATACTTGACTGTCCCCAGCATGTTAGGGCAAACTTAAATCACAGTTATGTGTATTGTGAAAAATACAAATACCTTCATTCCTAAGGAGTAAACAAGAAGAAATAAAGGAGTTTCCCAGTGTCAGCGAGGTCATGTCCTATGGTCCTAGCCCAGACTTGTCCTGCCTCCTCCTTAATTAATCCAAGTGGGCAGATAATGGGTGGGAGGCAGGTTTGGGGACCTGCTGAATCTTGAGGCAGTCTCCCCTGACTGCTTAAGCACATGGATTATGACAAGAAGCAGAAACTGCGGGCTTGGCAGATTCTGCCGGAGCAGGAGGGGAAGGTGATAGCTTTCTCCCAAGTCAGAGGAGGGCTGGGTATTGAATAAATCACAACAAATATGTGATCCGTCCTGCGAACGATATGAAAAATTAAAGACAAAGAAAAGTGAAGACAAGGGCTTCTCAAATGACAGAGCTGTGGAGAGGGCGAAGGGGGAGGCGGAGTGAGGGAAGGGGGCGAGGCGGCAGGAGGGGGTGCAGAGTGCTAAATTTGTGAGAACAACACTGATGCTATGTAGAGTCTGATCGGTGACATGTTTCCCTAGACCAGATGGCAGTTTTTGAGAGTTGTACTTGCATTTCTCTGATTGAACAGACTTTGCTCAGATACCGTTATTAGTGTTAGAACTCGGGACTCAGGCTCCTGTTTCTTTTGCCAATGCAGGTTGACACTGCTGTTTAGGTGAAGGAGAGTTCAGAGACTTAGAGGTCCTGGAGAGATGGAAGGATGATTCCTCGGCAGTCAGTCCTGCCGCTCCGTGACATGGAAGAAGGTTGGCTCCCCTATGAATTCTCATGATGTGGAAGACAAATACCTCTCCTCAGTCACCTGAAAGGGTGCCACCTGCCAAAGGTCGGACCCCGCTTCTTACTGACTGCGTTGGAAGTGGGGGATGCTCTTTTACTCTCATTCAGTCCTGCTAAGTTATTATCTTAAGGGCGAGTCCTCAGAAGATAATGATTTATATGTAATAAAAGCAACCCTGAGGACAATTGGGGATGTAAATGACCAGGTCAGGTCTCCCTGTGAACAGATAATGTGCTACACCAAGTGGTACCTGTTACAAACTCATGGTGCAATTTAGAGGTGTGCCATGATTTCTTTCGCTAGAAGGCAAGGCTGAATCATTTTTCTTAGAAAACCCCAGGCAAGAGGGAATTCCGAGAGTCCTATCTCATCTTGATATTGGAACCCAAGGGCTATCTTTCCAAGATCAAAGGAATTCAAGGGAAGCAATCGAGAGGGGGCACAAAAATCACTTTCCATATTGTTTCGAAATCTTCCTGAGATTACTAGATAATGATGCATGCCCCATTCCTTTGTTCAGAGATGTCAGCCTGTGAATCAGAGGCCAAGCTCCCTCTTGGTTTTAGTTGTCACTGATCCTATTTATAGTAATGGCCAAATGTGACCTCATCCTCTAGGTTTTGCAAGCTCAGCAAAGTAAGTCCAGGTTAGCCTGGCCACAGGTCTCCCAGGAGCACCCCAGATGCTGCAGCATGTCTTGTCAGCAAGGCCAAGGTTGTTCTCTTTCTGCTAGTCCTCAAATGGCTTTCAGCTCAGCACATCATAGCAAAAGGTGATGGGACGAGCCATCGTTGAAATCAGAAAAAATGGAAGTCCCCGAAATATGTATAAGAGTTGCAGATTTCTCATTTCTTCCCTCCCTCCCTCCCTCCCTCCCTCCCTCCCTCCCTCCCTCCCTTCCTTCTTCCTTCCTTCCTTCCTTCCTTCCTTCCTTCCTTCCTTCCTTCCTTCCTTCCTCTCCTCCCTCCCTGCCCACATTTTTTGAAGAACAGAATAAAGAAAGTAGAAAAGAGTGAAACAGTGGTGGGTTGGAGAAATCCCAGATGGAAGAATCCTTTTGAGACCAAATCACTAAGAGTTTCTAGGGATTCAAGCAGGAGTCAATCCTTTCTTAGAAGTATTTAAACACTGGAGCAGAGACAGACCACACAGCCAAGTAAACAACACCCTCATCTTAGGAGGAGCTGTAGTGTTAGTGAGCTCTACTTAATTTCACAGTCCATTTCTTTGGGCTTTGTGTTCAGCCAATCAGTAATTGCTGCATGCCACTTATGTGCCAGGTTCCCTTAGGAGTCACCCATTATCTATTTTTTTTTTTTTTTTTTTTGGTACTGGGGATTGAACTCAGGGGCACTCGACCACTGGGTCACATCCCCAGCCCTTTTCTGTATTTTATTTAGAGACAGGGTCTCACTGAGTTACTAAGTGCCTCGCCATTGCTGAGGCTGGCTTTGAACTCGCGATCCTCCTGCCTCAGCCTCCCGAAGTGCTGGGATTACAGGCGTGCGCCACCGTGCCCGGATCCCATTATCTATTTTTAAGGGACTTTTCAACTTTAGTTTGAATAAAACTGATCTAGTGATGATGCTAAAGTTTTATCTTCGAGTCCCGACTCTATTCCTATGACATGGTCTCATTCATTGAAGTCAACAAAAACTTTTCCTTCCTCTAATACAGGTCTTTAGTAAGCTGATAATGGATCTAGAAATCCCTTCCTTCATCATATTTCCTTCAATCAATATTTACTAAACATGGCTGAAGTCATGTGTCTTCAAGTTGTCAAAGTCATAGGAATCGGGTGATCTGGTTTATTCAGTTGAAGAATCTGTTCAGACAGTTGTCAATAAAAGTTCTCCAGTCAGTCAAATTCTGTTGCTGCACACTGAAGTGGTCATGTGGGTGAGGTTGTGTGAGGTCTTGCAAAAAAACAGTTTCGATAGAGTGGCCCGCCAATTAACCAATGCAGACTAAAATTCAGGGTGCTCAGAAAACCCAAAGAAATTTGTGTAAAACAGCATAGAAATGAGGATGATTCTACACTATCCAGGTGAAAGCCAAGAATTTTATATCTGGGAAGAGGGAATAGGTTCTGTCCTCAGCTTCTACCAGTTAAAATCACATTTATAAAAAACATATGTAAGTCCCTTTATGTCACAACAATGACACCATCCTCAAAAGAAATCCACCTAGACTTTTTGGTATGCATTTCAACTTTGGTTTTCCTAACATGAATTTAATCTGAGATAAACATGAATGATAGGAATAAAAGTAGCAGCAAGATAAGAGAAATACAAACATTCTTTTTTTTTTTTTTTTTTTTAAACCAGTGTCCCTATAAATTAAAATCCCAAGCACTTCTTTTGCTTTCATTTTTTTGGCAATTGCAACAGAAGACTGCAGCTGGACTGTCAGTGTGTATACCACTCTTCAGCCCAATGTGTTTACAAATTGCCAAGTGATAACAACCCCACAGCAGAAAGGATAGGGATTTCTTACAGAAATATTGGCCAACCTTTAAGAGCAGTGACATTTACTGATACTATATCCCTGGGGAAAGAGAAATGAACTGGAAACTGTACATCGGGGTGATCATCAATGTCAACTGAGTCCGGATTTTTCTTCTCACCCTCCTCCAAATAATTTGGCTTTCAAAATTGCATCTGCTGTTTTTCCTTTATGAGATACAATGATTATACAGGAACTAACTGGGATTCTACTTCTTTCTTTTTACGCCTAACCTCCTGAAAACGTCTTCATTTTGAGACAAATCTGGATATTTAACAGGACTAGTGTGAAAAAGATTACTGACAAATTTCAATCACATAGGAGAGAAAGAGAATCCATTTTTGAGAATTAGGATATAAATATTTTTGCAAACATTTCATTCCAGACTGTTTTCCTTACCACCCAGAACTCTCCTGGTCATTTCCCCCCCAGGCAGTCAGTGAATATGTATTGAAGAAATTCACCTTATTTTAATATTTACCAGAGTGAATATGAATATTCCTAACCAATTGGCTTTTGCACATTTCACTGTGTGGGATTAATATACCTCTGTAATCATGAAAGACTTACTGGTAACCACAGGTAAAAGTGAGACCATTAGAATGTTCACCGTTCTGGAGCTGCCATCACCAGCTTTGAGGTCAAGGACATTGTGAGTTTACAGAGTGATTTCAAGGGGCCAGTGACTCTCTGTGTCCACTACACATCATCTGTGTACAGGATGAATGTCACAGGATGCCAGGGGTCACAGTGGGAGCTCACCCCTAAAGATGTTGGGACTCTTTCCTAGAACATAGAACTTTCAGGCTTTAATCCTGGGCTTTTGCCAGATTCATTTGAAGAATTAGGACTCTGAGCCTCACACTGGCGGAAAACAAACATCACCATGTTCCGCCCACATCCCCATTACTAAACAGTAATAACATGATTTTTCATGGGTACGGGTTTTTGTCTCTTGGATACCTAGGGTCATGTCTATACATATGAGCCAGCTTAAACAAATACACCGACATCTACTTAATCTCAAACAGTAATTTCTCGCAAGTATTGACAAATTCCATTGGTGGCTTTCAAAGTAAACATCTGTTTGGTGAAAATTAACTGCTGCTTCATCCTCTTCTTTACAGGAAGAACAAGGGCTGGACCTTTCTGTTTTCTGTGATGCTTGGTATTTTCTGAATTCAGTTTCACCTCTCTATATACGCAGCATATAAAAGTTACTCCCAGCCCAGTGTGGTGGTGCACACCTGTAATTCCAGTGACTCGGGAGGCTAAGGCAGGAGGATCACAAGTTCAAGGCCAGACTCAGCAACTTAGTGAGACCTTGTCTTAAAATTTAAAAAAATTGTAAAGAGCTGGGGATGTAGTTGAGTGGGAAAGCACCTCTGGGTTCAATCCTTGGTATCAAAAACATACCCAAACAATAATCATCATTTTTACTAAAATATAGTTTATTGGGGGGGGGGCGGGAAGGGAGGTATTGGGGATTGAACTCAGGGCCACTCCACCACTGAACTACGTCTCCAGCCTTATTTTATTTTATTTAGAGACAGGGTCTCAGAATTGCTTAGCACCTCACAATCGCTACGACTGGCTTTGAACTCACGATCTTCCTGCCTCAGCCTCTCGACTCACTGGGATTACAGGTGTGCGCCACCATGCCCGTATTTTTATCTTTTTAAACATACATGACTACTAGGTTACTAGGTAGTTAAATGGTAAAATTCCCACTAAAACAGAAGATGACAGAAAAATACACACAAGGTCTAGTCTCCTTAATATATTAGGCACTGTATAAGAAGTTGATGTCCAGTCCTCTAAATAATATCAGTCAGCCCCATCTCCCTAAAGTGGCTTTCCATCAATACCAAGGTTGTCTTGGCTTTGCCTCAGCTGACCCTGAGTGCAAAAGGAAGAACGACCCGGGAACACCTAATGGCTCCTTCCTTCGAGCACCCAACCCAGGGCGAGTGTCCTGAAGCACGGGAATCTATCACCAGACTCTTTAACCTGGCCGCCTCCTCTCCCTCCTAGGAGTTCCCCGGGCTTACAGTCGGCCATTGCTCTCCCATTTCCTTATTCTCCCAGTTTGTTCAAAGCACATTCTAGAGGCCATGCACCTGCTCTGTACCCCACACTTCCCTCCTGGCCAGCCAGTCCTTGCCAAGGTGCAGCTGAAAGTTAAAAGAAGAAAATTTCCAAAATAAAACCCTCAATGGCCCCAACACCTATGCACACTCACACACACACACACACACACACGCCACTGAGTTGCCACTAGTGTCCATCCTGTGCACAGGTGCCCCTCTGCTCAGGTTTCCCAGCCTTTCCATGCTTTCTGCCCCACCACCCCAAGCCCTCTGGCTCTGTCCAAGGACGCCATGCTGGCTGCTTTCTGAGACCCGCTCGGCCGCTGCCTTCCCTCTCTCCTGCTTGGAAGCAGCAGCCTCCCATCAGGGCTCTGTTTGCCAGCCCTGTACTGTACTTCATTAGGCAGCTCTATTTAATGGTTTCAACAAAAGCCATCATTTTAGCCCAACTGCCTTGACTAAATTAAAATTTCCAATCTCTGTTTTAGTGTTCTGCAACTGATGTATACATAAGCAAAACTGGTCAACATCTGCCAGGGGGTTGGCCAAAAGTTCTGTAAAGATGTACTTCACATTTCTGAAGCATGTGCAAAGTAACAGCGTCCTTATCCTCCCGAGAGCTCTCATGGTTTTACTTCACCATTTGTTCAAACACACTTTAGCTGCGTATGAGCCATACAGTTGATTCTCCCCTTGGTTGCCGTTTTATCTGTAGTGTCATTTTGAGTAATTGGGGTATGGTAGCTGATCAACTTACAGGTTTCTCATTGGCAGAAAGGGACCGTATTGGCACCAAGAAAGAATATGATGGGTCCTCTCGGTGCATAAGCAAGTGTCCCTCTCTTGCACTTGGCTACCCAAGGCCATTAGGAAATAAGCTTAATAAAGCCACCAAGTGTGTACGTCTTCCCTCTTCCTGGGCAGAGGGAGGCACCTATAGAAGAAACATTGCACACCAATGTGGAAAGATGGTCAATGTACATATTTAGTCAGTGATCTGTGAAAGTTTTTGAATTAGTTTTTAAAGCTTTGTTAAGACCAGAACGCACAGATGTTGAAAACAAGTTCAGATGTAGCGACAGATGGTATTTGATTATGAAGCAGACTGTTCATATAATACAAAGATGCTGCTTCTGCCATACACAAGTAACTGCAGAGAGTGCAGTAGAAATTTTGGAAGGCAGGCGGTTCGAGAGGGTCTTTGTGCAGCAATAACTTTCCCATTTTCCAGCAGTGCTAGAATTGGGATAATTTTCCCCTTTTCTTTTCAATCAGCGCCTCTCTCTGCTCTTCCACACTCTACCTCCCCATCCAGGTTCTTTTCCCGCAGCCTTGGAACCTCCTCTCTCCCTTCAGGGAATCATCTTACCTAGCCATTCCTTCTTTTACAATGGTGCCCAGATGTCCTAATTGGAGGCAGGCTGGGTCTAATATTAGGACTAAATAGGAAATGAGTGTAGAAATCTCCATGGTCTAAGGATAAAAGACTTCTTATTGTTTATGCTTTGCCATGAGAACTCAATATTTTCTTTTCTTTCTTTTTTTTAGGTTCTGGGAATTGAACCTATGGCCTTGTGCATGATAAGCAGGTGCTCTGCCACTGAACTGCACCTTTAGTCCATTAATTATTAAATAGAATCTAGGATTATGGCTTCAAATGTGCGGTCACACACATGAGGCTGTTTGCTACCAGCATAGCATGAGCATCGTTTAGACTCAGCTACCTCTTCCGTAAAATGGGGGTAACGGTTGCCCTGCTTCTTTCTCAGGTGTGCCAAGAAGATCATCTAAGATGCTGGATTAGCAAGTGTCTTGAGAAATAGGAAGTGCTACTTGTGACTGTGGCTGCCGTTGTTAATATTGGAAGCACCATTCTGAGAACAGGAGGGAGGGTAAGGGTGTCTTACATTGAAAGGAGAAATTGCCCTGCACCTTGGGAGTTCTTTATCAAAACTCCATTGTCAGAAAAATCCTGTGGCACCAGAATTTACACTCATTACATGACCTGAGGACAGCAGAACCCCTAGCTGTGCCACCAACAATTTTTTTTTTTTTCCACACTGGGAACTTTAGAGATCATGGTGCCACCAGATCCTGACCCGTGATGGTTCATTCGGGAAAGTTCTGGTTGAAGTGTCAAGGAAGGAAACAAGCTTAGAAAACAAAAGGGAATTCAACAGCCTCAAATCTAACCTTCTTTAGAATCCATTCCTGTAAATTCAGGTAAGTTACCAGCCTTGTTCCTGAAGCATTTTGGGCTCCGTTCCTTTTCCTTCTCAACATGTTTGTGTGTCGTGGTGTTGGGGTGGGTGGGGGAGGGATGGGGAGAGGAATCAGGGCAGGCTCATTCCTGCACAACGCACAAACCCACCGCCTGCATGTGCAATCCAAGTCTCTTGTTTTGAAGAGCTTACCATGTGCCAAATAATATTTAACAAACACAGATGAGCAGTAGGAGATGAGGGAAGGAACCAGCAAGCCAAAATATATTGGAGGAGATTTCAAGGGAATGTAGTCCATGACACAGCTCCAGTGGAGAAGGGGGTGTGGGTCGAGAGTGGAGAAGGGTGCAGGATGCAGGTGACAGGGGAAAGGAGGACTTTTCAGGTGTCCTCCTGGAGTGGCAGGCTAGCTAATTTTTTCCATATCGCTCCTACGAATACCTTTTTCTCTTTTGCTAATTTCATGGTCTGCAGGCTAGGAGAACCAATCCACTTTTATGAAGGGTCATGTTGATAGGCTAAATAAAAATAAATACCTATGGCCTGTTTGACCAATAAGAAAAGGAATTTTGATTCTCTCTTCAGTTTGCAAAAGTCTGTTAAAGCCCATTGTGTCTTGCAGACAGCCCTGATGACATAATCTGCATGGCTCAATTGTGTGGCCCCTTATTCAAAAATTATTCAGAGTTTCAGGGGGCTGGCAGCAGAGCAGTAAAGCCAGTGAGAACCCTCTGAAGCACAGGGTCCTGTTTGATGGCATAGGGTCCCTTGTGATGGCATAGGCTACATGCTCATGAGGCTGTCTCCTAGCACAAGCAGGATGGAAAATCAAAATTTTCTATCAGCTCCCATCCTGAATTTTTGCAGCAGTTGGGAGACTTCTGTGGTTTGAGTATCAATTTGTTGAACTTGGAGACATGTCTAGGGTGAGGCAGAAAATAGATGGTAGAGACCCATAGGTTCCTAGTAGAAAAAGGGGTGGAGTGGAAGCAGGCTGGATGGGATTCAGAAGTCTTGCGTTTACTCTCAAATCGTAAATCAGATTTATGAACTTGCCCATGAGAGAAAGAGATCATGAGGCCTGGTTGCTTCAAGTCTTCCCAGGATTGAGGTGACTCCAGGTTTGGAGAGATGGTACACTGGTAAGTTGGTGCTTTTGGTTGGTCCAGGTGGTGTGTACTGCAGGGTGGTGGGAGATGAAGTGATGAACTGACCTGCCAGTAAGGAGCTGTGAGTCATTCCTGGTGTTCAGCACTGTGGTGATGATTAGAGAGACGCTGGTGCTTGGAAACAGGTGGATG
Organism: Tamias sibiricus; assembly: GCA_025594165.1. NCBI lineage: Eukaryota > Metazoa > Chordata > Mammalia > Rodentia > Sciuridae > Tamias > Tamias sibiricus. The sequence continues at coordinate 46,453,853 of CM046669.1, read as the reverse complement.
TATCCCCTCTCTGAGGATATCCCATTCCAAAGGCCCTAGAAGAATATTTAAGTGAAGGGACTCAAGTCCTTTGGAGGTGCACAGACCATCTGTGTATGTTCACTTGGGTAGGGATACCATCTCTGGAAGAGGCTATTTTAACCTATCAGAGTTACAAATAGCTATTAACTTGATGATGTACAGAAATAATATCTGTCTGCTGGTGAATCAGTGCCATTCTATCAGACAGCTCCATTAGCTAGCAAGACACAGCTGCACATGCAAAGCTGAAAGGTGGGAGAGGGGTCTGGTGCTGACTCGGACTCTCTGTTCCTGGTCCGTTTTCTGACAGCTGCTTCTAATGAGCACCAATCAGGCCTTCGACATCTCCCCCCCAATCCCGGCTTCCCTGTCACTCCTACACTGATGGCTGCTGTCACTGTGGCTGGGACCACCCTTCCCAATTGTGTCTGATTCCCAAATGTATATCCTCCTTTTTGCGGAAACTGTCCCCATTAAAGCTGGAGGGCCTAGCCAACTTATGTCTCAACTCCTAGCCTATAGAAACTATGGGATAACGAATTTGTGTTGCTTCAAACCATCGCATTTTTGATAAATTGTTGTCTAACCATAAAAATTAAGACATTGTAATATTTTACTATCCTATAGTAACAACTGCCATTTATTGGTTCTGTAAGATGCACCTGGCTTTGTACTAGGATATAGTCTCCTAATTCTCACAGCAGCTTGGTGATATTCTGAAGCCTATTTAAGTGATCATGAGCCTGCAGTTCAGGTAACTTGTTTATGAGAATAGAATAAGAGATGGGATGAGGAGTTTGAACCTAGATCTGTCTTATTCTAGTGTACATGCCTGCTAAGCATGAAGGCAGTTTTCTTCTATTGTGATTCCTGCTCGTCCTTTTCTGACTTCTACCTAATTCATTGCATTACTGATTTTGTAGCATTTCCAGATCTTGTTCTGTTCTTGTATTTCTCCTTTTTTGTTCTCATTTTCTGAAAAGTGTTTGTTAGCTCTAGACTGTAACATGTACGAATCACTGGGTACCAAGCCCTCCCTTGAAGACACATTCCATATGATGCCCTGAGTAGGAGTCCCTTCAGCAGTCACCTTTTCTGCCTCCTGGGCTAAGGTTCCCTGAGCAGGAACATGTTAGGCCCAAGGTTCTGCATGATGGCAACTGCACCAAGTGCCCAGGTCACCCTAGTGGACATTGACGTTGACATCATAGTAAGTATTATTTTTCTAAGGCTTTGTAACAAATTAGCACAAATTTAGTGCTTGAAGCAACACAAATTTATTATCTCAACATCCTGATGGGGAGGAGCCTGGGTGCTCTGCTCACGGTCCCATGAGGCTGAAGTCAGGCTGTCAGCCAGGACTATGATCCCACATAAGAATTGGGGTTTTGAGCCAGGCACAGTGGCGCACGCCTGTAATCCCAGCACTTGGGAGGCTGAGGCAGGAGGATCGAGAGTTCAAAACCAGCCTCAGTAATGGCGAGGCACTTAGCAACTCAGTGAGACCCTGTCTCTAATAAAATACAAAAAAGGGCTGGGGATGTGGCCCAGTGGTTGAATGCCCCTGAGTTCAATACCCAATACCAAAAAAAAAGAAAAAAAAAAGAAAAAAAAGAATTGGGGTTTTTCGTCCAGGTTCTCCAATTGTTGGCATATTTCAGTTCTTTGTGGCTATAGGACTAAAGTCCTGATTTTCTGCTAGCTGGTGATGAAGGTCCACTTTCAGGGACACTTAGTGGTTATTCTCTGGCCCTTACCATGTGGCCTCATCCATAGACAGTTTGCAACATGATTGCTTTTTCAAGGCCAGCAGGAGACTCTCTTCTAAGAGTTTATATAATCCAGACCAGGAACACTCAGGATAATCTCTATTTCTATTAACTCAAAGTCAGCTGTTTAGGGACCTTAATTATATTGGCAAAATACCTTTGCCTTTGCCATATAATGTAATCAAGCCATGGGAGTTATCTCATATCATATTTATAGGTTCTGCCTATATTCAAAGTATGGGGACTGCACAAGACATGTACATACATCGACTAGTCAGAAACTTAAGAGGTGTTCCAATACTGGTAACCACACAGAATTGAAGAGAGTACAGCTATCTCTGAATACTAGAGATCTTTGAGACATTATCATGTAACTAATCATTAGCATGTCATTTTTTATTTTCCCTTTGGTACTGGGGATTGAACTCAGAGGCACTCGACCACTGAGCCACACCCCAGCCTTTTTTGTATTTTATTTGGAGACAGGGTCTCACTGAGTTGCTTAGCACCTTGCTTTTGCTGAGGCTGGCTTTGAACTCATAATCCTCCTGCCTCAGCCTCCCGAGCCACTGGGATTACAGGCGTGCGCCACCACATGCATGTCATTCTTTTTTTTTTTTTTTTTTTTGGTACTGGGGATTGAACTCAGCGGCACTTGACCACTGGGCCACATCCCCAGCCCTTTTTTTGTATTTTATTAGAGACAGGGTCTCAATGAGTTGCTAAGTGCCTCGCCATTGCTGAGGCTGGCTTTGAACTCGCGATCCTCCTGCCTCAGCCTCCCAAAGTGCTGGGATTACAGGCGTGCGCCACCGCGCCCGGCTTGCATGTCATTCTTAAAGATGCTAGAGAGACCATCCGTGAGGATGATGGCTGCTGCATAGCATGGTCCTCCAAAGCAGAATGTAAGACTGATCCTTGAGGCCCCCTAGTCCCGGATATTTAAGACTTTTAGTTTGCACCTTTCCCAGTTTATTGTAATACATTTCCCCTCCATGCATTTTATTCCCCGTATTTATACTTAACTCACTACTGCTGGATCCTATTTTAAGCACTCACACGGAATATTGATTTTAAATTAATCCTGTAAGGTAGATAGCATTATTATCCCTGCTTTATAGATTGTGGAAGAGGTTAGGAAAGTTACCTAAGGTGGAACAGCTAGTGAATGGCGGAGCCAGCATTAATTCAGAAGATCTGACGACAGAGCCACTGATTTCTTCTGTCCACATGGAAACAGTGCTGGAGAATAATAACACAGGCTCAGGAATAAGACAGAGGAAGGCACAAAACATTTTGTTTGGAAAAGATTCAGGGGATGTGGTACAAAAATTAAATTTTTAAAATTTAATCAAGGTGCTAGAAAGTACATTAAAAAATCAACTAGTGCGCAGGGGCTTCTATGAATAGCAACAGTATCTCCTCCACTGGAGAGGCAACCACTTTTGCTGTACAATTTTAATTCATTTGTTGGGTATTTCTGTAAGAGTCAGATGTTCTCTGTTGACTTCCTGCTTTAAGAGTGGGAATTTAACTCATTTAGTTTCTATCCTCGATTCTCTACTAACCTCCTCCTTCATATTTTTATAATTTCGTTGTCATTGTTAGCGTATTGTTCCAGAAATACTTGTTGGATACTTTCAATGTATGAGACATTGTTTTAAGTCCTAGGGATGCATCAGTCATCAAAAAAGATGGTGTTTCTGCTATCGTGGAGCTTAAGTTCTAGTGGAGGAGGATAATAAAATGAACAAGTTGATTTTTAATATGGCAGGTGATAAGAAGTGATGAGAAAGAAAATAACAGAGGGTTGGGGGTGAGGGTGTTATCATGGGAGGTGGTGGGGGCTGGGAACTTCTACTTTAATTGGTATAGTTGAGGAATGTCTCCAAAGTAAGGTGACATTTGACCAGAGCCCAGAAGGGCGTGGGCCATAGAATCATAGATGGATGATGGCTGAATATCCCAGATACCCAAAGTCTGAACTGTTCTCTGGGTGTTTTGAACCACAACAAGGAGGCCATGATGGCTAAACCAGAGTGAGGAAGACAATCATTGGAAGAAGATGAAGTCAGAGAGGTACTGGGACCAGTTATGTAGAGCTTCAAGGCCATAGGAAATATGTTAGCTTTTACTCCCAAACTGTAGTTTTTGAAATGAGTGCCGTTTTGAGCAGAGAAACATGATTTTTTTCATTTTTCTATGGATCTGTGTTAGTTACCTTTCTGTCACTGTGACAAAACTCCTGAAATAAACAACATATACGGAGTAAAGATTTATTTTGGCTCTGCTGTTTTGGGGCCATGACAAGGCAGAACATCATGGTGGGGAGCATGTGGTGGATCAAAGCTGTTCACCTCATGGTGATTGGAAAGCAAAAGAGGCTGTGGGGCTGTGGTCCCAACATCCCTTTCAAGGCCCGTTCCCAATGACCTAATTTCCTGCCACTAAGCCCACTTCCTTTAAATGTTCCACCATGTCCCAATAGCACAAGACTTTAACACATGAGACTTTGGGGGACATTCAAGGTCCAAACCATAATAGGATTAATTTATTTACTGTGTTAAGAAAACTTTTCAGGATGAAGCAATGGAAGAAGCAGGAAGATCAGGTGAGAAATAATGTAGCTTAGGTCAGGGTTGCATAATGAGGTGGAAAGTTCTGTTTTCTTGATAACTATATATATATATATATATATATATATATATATATATATATATTAATGTTAGAGCCTACAAATCTTGATGAGTCAGATATGGGAAGTGAAGAAAAAAATCAAAGACCTGTCCAATGTTTTTGTCCTTGGCAGCTAGGATAGAATTGAGCTTACTGAGTCTGGGAAGACTGTGCTCCATGGGCTTGGCTAAGTAGAGAACCTGGAAATTCAGTTTTGGGAATGTTAAACTTGAAATGTTTAGTAGATATCCAAGTGGAAATGTTGAATAGACAGTTGGATAGAAAAGTCTGGGAATTCATCCAGCTGGAGCTACACGTTTGGGAGTTGTCAGTGTATAGATGATATTTCAAGCCATGGTACTGGATCAGATCGCTTAGAGGTTGTACATAATGGAGAGATCTGATAACAGTCCTAGGGTGCTCCAAGTCCTTCTAGTGGTTACCTTTGCAACTTTAAATACCACCTTTAAATCTCTAGCTCTAGTTCTACCTGTTTTGAACTGTGTCTTTTAATTCCTCCAATGAGGGTGAGAATACCTTTATTTCTCTTTACTTCTACCTCCTAATTTTAGCCAACTGTTTTAGTCAGCTTGTGCACTGCTGGGACTAAAAGACCTAAGAAGAACAATTTTAGAAGAGGAAAAGTTTATTTGGGGTCTCATGGTGTCAGAGGTCTCAGTCTATAGACAGCCAGCTTCATTCCTCAGGGGTCAAGGCAATGCAGAACATCATGGTGTAGGAGTGTGGTGGAGAAAAGTGCCTCACGTGATGATTAGGAAGCAGAGAAAGAGAGACTCCACTCACCAGATAAAAAAAATATACCGCAAAGCCATGCCCCCAGTGCCCCACCTCCTCCAGGGGCACCCTACCTGCCTTCAGTTACCACTCAATTAATCCCCATGCAGATTAATTCACTGAGTGGGTTAAGGCTCTCTTAACCCAATCACTTCACCTCTGAATGTTCTTTTGTGGACCCACACGTGAGGTTTTGGGCACACCTCACGTCCAAACCAGAGCACATACCTCTACTTCATTGTTGTCAAGATTGATGACATTTACATTCTTCTAACCATCCTTTAGTCCTCTCTGTTAGATCCATATGTTGATTCTCAAAGGTAACAGGACAGGAAAAGGCCTTTATATTATTATAATTTATGAATTTGGGATACTGCTAATCCAGACAGTACATATTCTTCTTTATTGGTTCAGAGTCATTCATTAAGTAATTATTTTCACCTACTATATCTCAGGAATTGTTTTAAATGTTAGCAGCACACAAATTGCCTGATATCATCATGTTTACCTTTTTATATGGACCCCTTACCACTTGAGATATACTGTTTCTAAAGTTAATATCAAAAGAATTCTTTTTTAAAATTAAAAAAAATCTCTTTTAGTAGCTTACTTCTCTGATACTAGAATCACTATACCAGCTATAATCACTATACCAGCTTTCTTTTGGTTAGTGTTTGCATTGTGTTTACATATATATATATATATATATATATATATATATATGTGTGTGTATATATATATATATGTGTATATATATACATATATATGTATATGTGTGTGCATATATGTATTTTTTATGTGTATGTATATATGTATTTTTATTAAGTAGATGATCTTCCATGCTTTATTAATTATTTTAAATAATGTTACATATTAGTTTTCTTTAATTTAACTTTCTTATATTTTTGTTTTGCTTCTTTTTATACTTCTGGAATTTCTGTTTACTGTTTTTTTATGATAAGAAATACACATTTCTTTTCATTCCACAAATATATTTTACTCACTCTACGCAATGTAAAGAATCTTTTTTATTTCTTCTGAAAACACCTTTCTTAGAGCCATTGAGTTTTTGCTCTAATTTGAACTACTTCAATCTAAGCCAGCTACACAGCTGCTGACTTGTCTTCCTCATCATTCCTAGTTGTTTATTTTTCATTTACTCCACATCTTTCTCTCTCTTGGGTTTGACCTTCACTTTATTGGAATATATCTCAGGTAAATTTTTTCAGAAAGAGTATATGGAAAATGAGCTTTGAATCAATGCATAATGAAGTCTCATATTTGATCAAGTGTCTGGATTTATCTTATATTATAGGTCATTATATTTAACATCCAAATAGTATTTAAGGAGTAATAAAGAATACAAGCAACAAATAAGAAAAGAAAAACATTCAGGCAATGGGATTATTTATGCAAATGTACTGAGCCATGAGATGGCAGTGTGAATTGGGAATCACAAGAAATTCAATATTGTAGGACATAAAGGGCAAGAATTAGAAGGAATGGGGGGGTGGATAGAAAGGAGGGGAAATAAAATGAAGAAAAAAGTAGGGTCATATCCTAAGCAGTCTTTTCTGTCATGCTAAGTGTTCTGATTATAATACTGGAGCAAAAGGAAACATCAGATGAGTCTTAATCTGGGAAATATTAAGGCCAGAGATGTGATACAGAAAGATTGGTGGCTTACAGTACTATGTGAAGGATAGTCATGAGACTGGAAGAAAAGGGGCCACAGCAAGAGAAGTAACTTAGTATGGTAAGACTATAGAATAGGGACAGATCATAAGGGGTATTAAAAGGCATGTTTGGACTTCATTCTGAAGCAATGATAAAAACTTCAGATTTTGAATATAGGGATTAATACTTTAGAAAAATCACTTGGGATACATTGCAAGAGAATGACTAGATACCAGGGCGAAAAGACTAGAGATAGGAAGGCCAATCACAGTGTTATTTGTTGTTATTGTAGAAACCAAGATAAGAGGTGATGGTGACATGAACTGACTTGGTGGCTGGAGAGAGGGAAATAGGTTTAAGTGATACCAGGAAGGTTAATTAAAGAAATCAAATGCTGATTGATTAGATGTGAAGATTGAAAGAAGAAAGACAGATGACTTATGGGTTCTCAGTTTGGACCAGTGGACAGATGGATGAAATAATTCTCTTAGAAGATGTTTTTGGGAAAAGATGAAGGATGTCTTTCACTGGGGATGAAGCACATCTTAGATGTGGACCTTGTGAATCTACTTTCCCCTTTTCCCTTTTATCTCTCTGATGAAGCAAAGAAAGGGGCTGACTGCTTTCCTCCTTCAATGCCCTAGAGCATACTCCCTGTTACTTCATCCTCTCCTGTTGCCAGGGCAACAGTCTTCTTTCAAGTTCTCAAAACTTTTCCACTTTCTTCAAACACAGGGCTTTTGCACTTGCTATCACCTGGGTCTAGAACTGTTTTCCCTCCTCTTTGGCAATGTGACACTTTCTCACTCTGTAGAGTTCAGTGCCAGTCACTTTCTCAGGGACACCCATCTGATCCTGTGCCAGCTCCAAGGTCTCCTGCCCGTTTCTTCCTATTCCATTCTTTCACCAATAAAGAACTTTTTAGTTTATGTAAATCATTTATTTTTGTGAATAATTGTCTTGTCCGCTAGAGTATAGCCTTCATGAAAGTAAAAACTATGTTTATTTCACTCACCACTCTTTCTTCAGAGCCTAGAACAAATGTTTATTGAAGGAATGAATGAGAAGAATGTCCTGCAGCCTAGCTGTGGCTGTCACCACAGAGGATCTTTGCTCCCAGGGTGAAATGACTCTTCTTAGACAATTCTCAACAGCTGTTTGAGAAGTTGCATGGCTAATTCCCCGACAGCAATTTATCACACACAGGCTGTGCTGAAGCCACTGTACATAATTCAGGCAAAACTGTATCTTCAAGGCCTCAAGGAAACACTGTTTCAAGTTCTGAGCTGGGAAACCACCACTGTTGCCAGGTCCCTCTAGGGAAGCTACCAGCAGGGGGCTTGCAGTTTTACCTGGGAGACAATGGGGACACACGCAACCGAGGTGCTCCCGTTCAGAAGTATTTGCTACTTTTCAGACCATGAGCTTATTGACTGTATACCAGGCCTTGTCCATGATTTACCCCTGTACCCAGCTGAGTGCTGAGCTCATAAAATGAGCTCAATATGGACACATTAAAATGGTGCAACTGATCTGTTATCAAGATATCTCCCAACCTCCCTATCTATCTTTCATCTATTTGTAAATCTCTCTCTGGTCCAAATCAGTTCAGAACTTTCAGAAGCAAGCCACAGGACATTTCCTTCAATGAAGTGCTCTAGCCCTTATTCACCATTTCTGCTATAGAGACATTGTCCATTATATGCAGTGGTGGGAGGGAGACTCTCTCCCTTGAGGTTGATTAAGAACCCCGGGGCTTATGATATCTAGTGAAATTGAGGATGGGCCTTGGATGCCTATTTGAACCTACTTCTGTTTCCAGTGCTTCCTGCTGATGATACTTCGGGCTATTAAAAGCAGGTGGCTCTGGTGGGGCACCTTTCCCCAGCACAAGCTCAGCTGCAGACATTTTGGGCTCTGCCTTCAGTGCTGTATACTTAGCTCTCAGTCCTTCAACACACCGCGTAGCAATTCCCCTCCTCCTTCTGCCTCAGGGAAGCAGCCTTTTTCCTCCTCCTTACCCGAACCTTCAATTCCCATTCCTTCCTACCACCTGGGCATGGGGTTGGTCTACCTCTCACCTTTCTCTTGCAGGTACAGAAGCCTCCATGCTTTCGTGCTCAGGGGCAGTGCTGTCAACCCAATGGTGAAAGGCCTGGCAAATCCCCTGGAATGAGTGAGACAAATTCAAGGCTGTCCTTAAAAGGAAAGGAAGAATAGCCTCCTTTTCTTCCTCCTCCTCTGTTCTCTTCTTCATTTCTTTTTAAGATTAGTATACAATAAGGCATCAAGTATGTGCACAATTACTCGTTCTGTTAGATATATATGCATAACTATGAGGTTATGTGATTTACTGTATTCCATGAAATTTAGAAAACATCGGTAGTAAGGCATGCCATCATTTTATCTTCTACTAAGAAGAACAAATGCTATCTTTTATAAATATTAAACACTGTGGATTGCATGCTGCATAACAATTTCAAAATTGTTCATTTGTTTAAAAAAAGGAGGTTTTTAGGATCAACTAAATCATACTGCATTATTCTACCCCTAGCTAATTTTAGTTAATGATTGGACTTAGAGTTCTTTCTGTGTTGATATTATAAGAGTCTATTTCATTGTAATAATCATTCTGCAGTATTCTGACTAAGGAGATGAAATAGTTTATTTGATCATTCATCTACTGGTAGATCTTATTTTTGCATTTGAAAACAATGCTTTAATGAAGATTCTTGTGAATTTTATGAATATTCTCAGTTCTCACAAGTGAACTTTCTACACTGTATTAAATTTTGATCCTTACTATCAATTTGTTCCATCAAAGATATCTGTTTGTATTCCTGTAATAGTGCCTTAAAGTGTCCATTTTCCCAGGCTCTTATCAAATCTGGATAATACCAATTACATTTTCTAATTTTTAAATCTAGTTGACCAAAAATGGTATGTTGTAATTTGTATTTCTCTTATTGCCGGTGAAGGTAAGCATATTTTCTAGTATTACTTAGTTATTTTATTTCTCCTCTGGTACTTTGACTACCCATGCCTTTTGCACATTTGACCATCAAGTTGTTCAATTTTTATTGTTTCACAGTTTTTTTTATATAGTAAGGCTAATAATTTTTATGTATTTAGTATGTATTTTCTATTTGTATGCTCTAAAATTTTCCATGCTTTGTTTTCATTATTGCTGAAATGTAACTACTTTGATTTCACTTCTTTGTGGCTTCTGGATTTTGTGTTGCTTAAAATGTTTTCCAGGTACAAGACTATAAAGTTTTCTAAAATATTCTGGTGTATGTTATGTGCATGTGTGTGCATGCATATGTATATGTGTCTGTGTCTAAATATATATTTTTAACTGTTCATCTGTCAAGAATTTATTTTTGCATGTCATGAGATGGGAATCTGACTTTGATTTTCTTAACTGTTTTACTTTTTAAAGCATATTTTTTTCTATATACACTTTAAAATAGTTTAACTTCCAAAAACAATCCTCTGAAATTTGATTAAATTTACATTAATTTATAAAGTAAATTTATTACATTAATTTACAGATAAAAGTTATTGAATAAAGTAGAAATATAAACACATTTATTATTTTGGTTCTTCACATTCATAACATTACCTTATTTAATGTGTCCTAGTTTCCATTTTCAAATAATGAGGATAATAATTCTAAATGCCTTATAACTTTTCCAAGGAAAACTAAAGAAATCATGAATCATGTAAGTAAAAATCTTAAACAATTCCTGGAACATTACAAAAAAATAAATTCTAGTTGCTATTATTATTGTTATTATTATTTCCTATATTTTTAGGTTTTCTTTATACCTTTATGGCCCAGTTTTATAACATTATCTCTAATACTTTGTAGGTTTGATTACTATTGTATGTTCTAGTTGTTTATTGTTAACACATAGAAAAAATGAATTGAAATATACATTAATTGTTTGAATATTTATTAAGTATCCTAGATGACCTTTTCCCATTTCTCCCTGTGATCTAGCTCTGATAGTACTGGGAAATACCAAGAGAAGAGAAACAGAGACCAGATAGAAGGTGTTTATATGCCATTTTCTTGAAAGTTTGGTGTGTTTGATTTCCAAAATCAAACATAAAGACACTTGCAGAGTTGTATTGCTCAAACAAATTTTCCCTGTGACCAGTTAGGATACACTAGAGAATTTCCTGTATTGAATATGAGAGTAATCACTGCCATCAGAATCTTTTAATACTGGCTTATGTAAAATACACCTTTGACTATCTACTTTGTAAATGGCCATTTTATTTAACATTAGGAAGCAAGTTGTTTCGAGCCAACTGAGAAAACTCAGGATACTCAAGAAGAGGACACAGCTTGGTGGATTTCCACCATTCCCATGATGCTCAAGAGAGGAAGTGGCTAAGATTTACTAGATTTTTTAGATGTATTATCCTCAAACAAGACGTGTCAGTGGGTAGAATCCTAGGTAGGCTGCTGAGTCTAAAAGAACATCATCTCCCTTCAACAAACTACCCAGGGGATTTACCCAGTTCATTGAAAAACAGAGTCACATCATTAATATCCAGAAGAAGAATATGATGGACTCTATGATTATTAGGTTTTTAGAAATCTATTTTTATAGTAGCCTTTTTCAAACATCAGAGGAGCTCACATGGTTCATATTCAGCCCGTTTAAAAGTGAGTCTTACTATCCTGAACATTGTCTGAAACTTTTCTCTGTTCATTCTTATGAGGACGGCATCCCCTCAAGTATTACTGGCCTGGTTCCACTATGTCAAATGTATGCAGCAGAGAAAGGAGATACACCAGCAGCTGGAGTGGCTGAGCGGAAGGAAGGAGGCTAAAACGTATTAATCCCATTTTAAGCAACAGGCACTGTGTTGAATGCTTTCAGATACAATACCATGTTTATCCTCATAACGATCCTGCAAGGAGAACGTTGCTATGATTATGTTCACACCTGAAGAAACCAAGGCTCAGAGAAATGAAGATGTGAACCAAGGTCTGTTTAACTACAAAGTTCATGGGACAGAAATGCCAGCTTATTTAGAATTTCAGCTAGAACTACCAGAGATCTTAGGCCAGGTCTCCAGGAATCCTTGAGACAAGACCTTGGTAATGTGGAGGCCAGAGATGAGTCTCAATAGACTGGACTCATTCATGAAGAAATAGACTTCTTGATTGGCAAAATACTTCATCAAGAGCTCCCCTGATGGGCAAGTCAAAATCTTTCCAAGACAATGAAGATCTACCTTCTTAATGGGAATGCTGCTCTCTTGCTCTTTGGGTTCAAAAATCTACTTCCTAGAACCAGGTCACCCTCTCACAGTACTTTCCATCTCTAATCTTGCTCAGTGAGTTAAGATCAGATGAACAGGACTGAGGAAGCTGTAGGCAGACAGAATTAGCAATAATTCTTTCCCACAATACTGCACTCCATTCTTCTAACATACCTCAAGTGCATGCCCTCGGCCAAAACAGATCTGGCAAGAGGAAGATTAACAATGATGACAAAAATAGTCTCTGACTTGATAAAACAAATATCAACTGGGTCAGGGGACAAGAACTGCCCATAACTAACCTTGGGATCTAATATGTTCTTCATTAGCACAGTATTGCACCATCTTAAGTATTTCACCTCATGCTAACTCTGAAGTTAGACCTTAAGCCTCTGCCCTTGAACTTAGTCAATATTTGCAAACTGTGGGGGAAAAAAAGAGGATATAGATCTGCGTGAGGGGTGAATGGAAGAGATCCTGGAATAACTTTTCTGGCTTTCTGTAAACTCACCATTTCTAATTTCTTGATTTTTCAGAATCAAACTATGGAGACTAAGTTCTTCAGGTAGATGTTTTCTGTGACATTGTGTGTAGTGTGTGTGTGTGTGTGGGGGTAAATTTTCATTGAATAAAATGTGGCTTTGTCTTGGTCTGAGCTCCCTAATTTCCTCTCAAGATAAGGATGAGCTCATTGAACCTATCTGGTCTCTAGATCAGTAAACACTCTGCATGGGGCAAATTCCAGCCCCAAACCCCGGGCTCCTGCACTTCGGGAGCCTATTGATTTTCCCTTTCCTGAGGCTTCAGGGTGAGAGGTCAGGGCAGGTGGTAGTGTGGGTGGTCAGATTTCCTCTGTCTTCCAGCTCTGCCTCCTTGTACACTGTGTCCAAGGCTCCAACTCTCAGATTAAGTCTCGCCATGTCCAGAGCAGGTTTTAGCAGCAGAGGGTACCTTCTTCACCATTACCTGCCATTCTTCTATTTGGTCATCTACCCAAACTTTTGCCATGATTTTTGTGCCATCTGTTATTGTTGTTGTTCTTATTATCGTAGTGCAGGGCCTTCTTCATAATTAGGCAAGTTAGAGTGATCTACCACAAAGCTATACCTTCATCCTCTGTACCATCTAGTTTGCAAGGAAGTTTCTTTTCTGATCACTTAGCCTTGAACTCTGGTCTTCCCTAGGTCAAGTTTCCCCACGCCACTTCCCTTTTTCCTTATCAGTGGTAGGAACTGCAGATCCATCATCCCACTGATCAAAGTGCAGCATTTTGAAGTGTGTCTTGGACACACTTGGACACCTCCCATCTAACACCAGCTTGCTCTTTTGAAGGCAGGATTCATACATAGCTCACTCTTGTTTATGGACTCCTTCTCCCTTCTTTACCAGGAGCTCAGTGAAAGTTTATTTGGAATGTGACACTGAGAAAAAAAAAAAAAAAAAAGGGAGTAAGGCTCCAATGGTAGCATTTAAAATGCCAGGGATCAACCTATGGGGGCACCCATTTCTCAAGGCTAACAATTATCTTTCTCTCCAACTTCTTCTTCCTCTTGCCTTTTATTGAGCACATGCTATACCAGGCACAGCCTCCAGCCCCCAGCATGTCTTATTTATTCCTCAAGTTAGGGAGTAGGTCTTATGTCATGAAAGAACAAACTATGGCTCACAAAGACTTCAAAACTATCGAGGCTTCCGATGTAAGTTTCTTGTAGTCTGTAGCCCGTGCTAGTGACAGTGCTGCTATAGAAAGTAGCACAATCCCACACTGCTGTATACAGCTGGTCAGTGCAGACTGTCTGTGGGCTAGCACAAACAGACGGGAAGGCATCTATACAGGTCAGGGCCTCGTTTTTCCATCTGAAGGGGAAGGGCACATTTCCTCCCTGTGCCTCTGTGCTTTTGTCTCTTACTGTGCTTCCTACAAACAAAAGTGATATTTGCTTACTGGGGGAAAAAAAAACACTACAGAAATGTATAAAGTAAATGCAGAAATTGCTCCTTATTTAAATGCTTCCTTGCTTGCTTCTATTCCTCAAAAGAAACATTTATTATGGTGGCACGTATTTGTTATAATGTAGTATACATGTGCTTCTGTGTGTGTGTGTGTGTATGTGTGCACGTGCACATGTACATGCTGAGTATGTACAAAGGTATTTGAACTTTAAGAAGAACCTCACAAAAGTGGATCCAATCCATGTTATGTGGAAATATTCCTGTATTTACTTTTAAAATTCAACAACATTTCATGGATAACTTTCCAGTTCATTACATATTTCACCCTTACACTTTTAGTGGGTAAATAATATTCCATAGGCCATGGAATCAAAATACAAATCTTACAACTAAAAGTAGAAATAAAGCCTTTTCAAAAAAGATAGGTATAATTGTTGTGTGGCAGAAGTGACATAAGAGGGAAGTGGTCCTTCTTGGGGTCAGTTCTACCCAGGTTAAGTTCTCTTAAGAAGATATAAAGTCACCCAGTTTGTTTTAACAATCCACCTAGTGATGACTTTTGGTCTACTGAGGATTTTCCATTATTACATATCCCTGAACGTGTCATGTAAAATTTAGACATATTAACTGAGGCTGTCCCTGCTTCAAACCCCAGTTGTCTGTGACTCTTCCCCATTCAGCCAGGGTCAAGCACTGGTTCTAGAAGGGACTTCACAAAGGAAGTACAGAGACAAAGCATCAAGGTTTTGACTTTTGAATTTCTAAATAGGGTCTTAAAACTCAGTGTTGAGACACCAGTCTTGAAAGTCAAGGCTTTTAATTTGCCAGACCTAACTTTTTTTTTTTTTAAACAGTATGATAGAAAAGAGTGTTTTTAGTTTCAAAAGCTCAAACACCAAAGAATCAAGGCATAAAGCTTCATCTACAACAAAGAGCAGAGATAACACGTGAGGATCCAGCCCTGCTCACCTTCACCGGCTGGAAGAGGTCTCCCTAGGCTATGGGACAAAATGGCAAAGAGGTATGTAACCAGACCCTGTTCCTGTAAAGTGTCCCTTGTATCTTAGGCTAAACCTGGAGCTTGGTGGAGATGACAGGACAGCCAGGTACATTGGGATCTTGAAGAAAGACTTCACATCTGTGTTCTGTCTGGCACCCAGAATGTCATCACCATGCAGATGTGGCCTGGGCCAGCATGGTGTGGCTGCAATAGGGTACCAATGGCTGAGTGAGCACCAGTAGCTGAGGCCTCTACCACAAAGTGGCTTGAGAAAAGGGTCAGACTTTCCTGAGTTCAGATCACTGCAGGGACTCTCATGAAGAAGACTGTGAGTCCCTGAGGATCTGGGGACACCTCATGGGCATGGAGCTCTCAGGCCAGCAGTGCAGCCCTGGCCATGTTCACAGACATGGTGCTCTGAGGACAACTTGGAATTGGGTGACTCATGACTCCTCTGCTCAAGGACCAGACGGCATAACCAGAGGCCTCCCCCAAGGACACCAAACACGGGGAACTGAGAGTCCCCGGGAAGAGAAGAGAGCAGAAAGGGATGGAATCTTGTCTGAAACCACCCAGCAGGCCTGGAAGTGACTAGATTGCTTTCTGCCATCAGAACAAAGATAAGCTCGAGATATAAATTTAGTTGACTTGTAGGGGAAAAAGTCATGGGTTTTAACAAACTGAACATGTGCCTTTGTCATTCCTGTTGGCTTACATGTGCAAATATTTCGATATGATTGCTAGCTAGATGTGGAGTTGGCAAGGCAAAACCATGCACCTTTAAAAATGTTTTGGGTGGGAGCTGGGGTTGTGGCTCAGTGGTAGGGTGCTTGCCTACCATGTGTGAGGCCCTGGGTTAGATCCTCAGTACCACATTAAAAAAATAAATAAAATAAAGGTATTGTGTACAACTATAACTAAAAAATAAATATTAAAAAAATGTTATGGGTTTTGCTAAGTTTCTCTCCTGAACGGTGGTCCCAGCTCATGCTGCATGTCACTAGGTCTGTTAGACAGAAACTTCCGTCTCATTCCTTGTCGAACTCTGAATGATACAACTATTTACAAATTTTAACCAAACTGAAAGGGAAACAAAAGTCTTAACAGGTCTTTTGACCACTGTCTATTGCTGCAAGTTTCAGCCATAAATCCACTTGGAATTTTCTTTCTCTTTGGGAGCCCAAAGTAGAGGAAAAACAAGACTGAATTAAAATTAAAACTATTAAAATAAAATGTTGAAAATAAGCAAATCCATTTCATTTGTTTTTGCTGCCACTGAATCTTGTTACCTATAATGGCAACTTTCATAAGCTTCATCAAATTGCCTAGGGTCAGTCCTGCCTAAGCCAGACTCCTTCAGTCTGATGATCTGCCCTTTCCTCATAGAATATAAAGAAATAGGTTCTAATTTTTATGTCAATATTACAGGAAATGAAAATGTCTTGATTCCTTTTGTGTAGAATGAATAACCTACCTTTAACTGCTTTCCTGGATTTCTTTCTTCTTTGTTTAGTTATGGAAGGAAAGCCTTAACACTGACTAGATCTATCTGGCTTTCCCCAAAGACTCAGAGTTCTAAGGATACACATTAAAATGAGACATGGTCTCTGAGTTAGGCAACCTGGCAAACTGAAATCACTGAAAGAGCAAAGGCTACTTGGCCCTTTGACACAGAAAAACTCAGGAGGGGGTAGCACACAGTGTTTGAGGTAGCTGACAGCATCAATAAGAAATATTTGTCTTCATTCTCATTTGAAGGTAGAAAAAGCAAATAAAATTTATCAAGAAACTTTTTCCTGCTTTTTATGTAGAGGTAAGTCCAGATCTTCTTCCATGTCAGTCTGAACCTGCTCATTTGCAGTATTCTTTTTACTATAGAATAGATGGTCCCAAAATAAAGTTTCAAATCTATAATACTGTAAAATAAATTATAATAAGATTATAAAATTTATATCTTATATAAATATAAAATATTTATTTTTATATTCAAAAATAAATACTAGATTTGCTCAAATTTTTGCTTTTGTATTCATAAATATGGGCTTCATGAACAAATTGAGTGTACATATATATGTACATTGATGCACATCTGAACTAGTTATGCAATATGACCTCTTTTGCCTAATGGATTGAATTCACCCATAAAAGTATAAAAGTCCAGGTACCTTTGGGAAAGAGAAAAATTTTGTTTGTTTTTGGACCATTTTCTCAATTTCTTCTGTAGCATTGGTTCTCTTGGAGTTTCTTGTAAAATTTTATTTACTCCGTTTTGCTTATGGATTCATCTACTTTGCTGAGATGTGTCATATGTAACCCTAGTATTAACTACGTTAATTCTTGGATTTTAAGTGGAGAAAAAACAGAAATAATACTCATTTGGTAATCTATGTATTATTCATGACTTTTTTCTTAAATGCAGATACCTATCCTCATATGCACACGCCCAAGTGATGTTTGGACACTTGTACATTTACCCAGCTCCACACCAGCCTTCAAGGTTTTTACTCAACCTTAGTGTAAACCGCTTAGCTGTGGATAGAGATTTAGGGAACACATTGTTTTGTTGGTTTTCTTTCTTTCTTTTTATTTCTGTTTACCAAAGATTTTTCCAGTTGTGAATAATCGGAACTAGGAACATTGATTTTTAGATTTATTTCCCAACAGGTCAAGGGTGATGACAATGACAAGAAATCCCTAGCTCCAGTTTTCAGGGTCTAGAAATACTTACACCAAGGAATTTCCAATACCAGTAAAGCACAGGGTACTATTTGCACAAGCACTGGGGAAAACCCAGCACTTTCTATACTGGCAGATTTATTTGCAGAGACACAGGCATTTTTTCCAGGGTGGCTGCCAAACTATCTCCTGAGCTTGTCTAGCTAGCACCTGGGCCACTCTGCAGGGGGCTTTGCAAATAATACCCTCCCCTTTGCCAGGATAGAGGCTGCCTAAGTGATTCTGTTTCAGTATGTTGTGGCACCTTAATCTTTCTAAGCTGCTCCACTCCTATCCTGGGGCCAACCCGAGCATGGCTGCCGAGGGTGTGGCCGCAGAAGCTGTATGACTGAGGCTGGGGACAAGGCCCGAGAGAATGGCAAGTGTGGGGTTTGGATTTTAAGAACACCACTGTGTTCTTCAAATTTGAACATCTTGGGATGTTGGGATGGGTCTGGGTGTAGTTCTTAGACAAATTAAAAGAACATGGCAAAGTGATAAAAGTCACTGACTGGCTTTTGAGAAGGAGACCTGTTGTGGTTTGGTATGAACCATGTGCCAGGATCAGCGCTGTTCCTATAACCTCTTTTTTGAAGGCTTGATAGAAGTCACATATACTATTATCCATTTCATTGTATTATACTTAGATTTTATTCCATATGTAGTACTGAGGATGAACCCAGTATGTGCTAGGTAAGTGTTCTACCCTGCTCAGTTCTTTTTTATAATATTATCTTGGGACAGGTCTCTTGCTAAGTTGCCCAGGCTGACCTCGAACTTGTGATCCTCCTGCCTCAGCCTCCTGAGTAGGTGGGGATCACAGGCATGTGACATCATGCCCAGCATTATCATCTATTTCAATTTTCACATTCATCCTTAAAGATCTCTTACGTAACCCAGTGAGAGTATTGAGTTATGTTGTTTCTTAACAGAAAACTCCTTTATTTAAATCCAGGTAAGTTTTGTTAGAATTTACTTGTTATTTAACTTAATACACACATTCATATCCTTTGTCACACCCAATGAAATTATTGTTGTTTTAAGCAGAAAAATCCTTTTTTTTCCCCCAATAAACATTTTGTAGTACCAGAATATAAAGAATTGCTTTTGTTAAATGAGGTCTCAGTCTGGTGGTCTCAGATATAATAATACCACATTGCTCTAGAGATCCAGAGAATTTTATTTCTAAAATTTCTTCAGTGGTATTCATTCTTCTTCACAAGCAGGACTGTAACCCAGTCTCTAGTAGAGAAGTGTCTCTCACCCTGTGAGTTCTTATGCAGGATTTAGGAGGACTCTCTGACCTTGGACAAGAAACAAGTCCCATAATTGGAGGGAAGAAAGGTTGGGGGCAGAAATACCTAGAGAGACCATACAAGGTGCAAGGCACAGCTGGGACCAATAAGACCTGGCCTCTTTGTGGAGGGGACATCAACCCCCATCATCTGCCTTTAGGCAACACAAGACCTGATATGGAACCAGCACCCATGTATTCCTGTGCACCCACAACATGTCATTTAAGCCTGTACCACTGCAAGAGAAGCACATTGAACCCTTGATATCTTAATGTTTACTTCAACAGCAGCTCATGGCTGTGAACAGAGGAAGGGCAGCTATGACACAAGCACCCAAGGCTTGGCAAGAGGCCAAGACACTTACCAAAGGGAAGAGGATCATGAATAGAGAAGGATCCAGTCACATTTGGCTAACTTCAAAATCTTGCCCTTACCTTGCTCTTTGATCCAAATCACCTTTCTCATGAGAAGCAAAAACATTATGAGAATTTTTTTTTTTTTTGCACATAGGAAAGTCAAAATAGTGGTTGTACCAACTAACAATCCCTGAGTTAAAATTATTTTAAATTCTCCTGGAACACTCGAGGATTGGAATTGAATTGATTGGGGGCAGATTTTCCGATGCCCAAAGCAATACTCACTTGATGATTTTTTCCTATAGTTTCAAAAACTGCTCTGTAGGTGTTTACCCCAGAGTAAAGCCTCCCTCCAAAAGGTTATATTGTTAATGAGAGGGTATGGTACCACTTATTACTTTGGTATCTGTTTTATAAAGTTGTGTCTGCTACTTTCCTTTCTACACTCTCCCTCCGTATTTTGTGCCAGAATTTGGCAATGTATAGCAAATATATGATGCATATTCTCCTACTTGTATTCAGGGGCATCTATTTCTCATCTCAGCATATGTTACTGAATGAATGTGTGCAGAATGTTATCTGTTAATTTTAAAGAAAAACTTGTAAATCATTTATGATTGCTTTAATGAAGATAAAATGAATGAAGCCCATTTTATCGTTAGCTTGTGAAACTTATATGTTCCATTATAAAATGGAACTGATATCCCTCGAGATGTGTATGGGGCAAATTTGGTGAGCAGGTTCAGAACAGATCAGGGTTAAGAATGGTGGTGCATGCTTTTATCTAGACCAAGGCCATCAGATAATTTAGAATCACTAAAGTAAGGATTTGAAGCTGTATTTTAAACTAAACCTTCTTCCAGAAGACATTTTTTCTACTTCATGTTTTGGGTCAGAATGTGGATTGTCTCATCTGGTTTAAAGCAGGTCAGTGTTAAATAAGTTCATGAGGATGGAAGAGTCACTATATAACTGCAATGCCTCTCCTTTCTAAGAAGAGAAGTTGGAAGGTGGGGGGGGGATTCTTTTTGCTCTAATCAGGGAATAAATATTTTAGCATAGAGGGACATGGGTATGATCATCCTTTGTACAATTTAATTAGGGGACTTGAATTTAAGTTTGTGCAGTTGATAGGAAAAGAATTCCAAGTGGGAAAAGGCCATTATCTTTTTAATAAAGTTTTGACCTTGCATTGATTCCAAGCACCCCTGTGTCATTAGGGTTAAAATATAAAGTTTTCATCACTTAGCTGAAGATGAAAGAAGAAATCTGAGAGACTAAGAAGATACTCTACAATAGCATATGTAGAAGGATGATAGAGCTGTGGTGAATGGTGGATAGTTAAGTAAAACTCAGATAGCCAAATGACTTCAGCTAATTCTTGTTCCTGATGCAAGGACTTAGTCCATTTTCAGTTCCTATGATAAAGTATCGGAAAATAGATACTTTATAAAGAAAAGGTTTGTTTAACTCACAGTTTGGAGGCTTAAAGTTCAGTAAGGGACAGCCCATCAGGTCAGCTCACGTGAGGAACTCTTGGTAGATGGCACCACAGTGACAATAGTATGTGTGGGAGTAAGAGATCACATGACAGGAATGGAAGACAGATTCAGGGACCAAGCTTGCTCTTTTTGTAATTGGCTCTTGTAGGAACTAACCAGGCTCTAGAGAGAATTTAATCCCTTCTAAGGATGGCTCCCCCAATGACCTAATTACCTTGCACTAGACCCCACCTCTAAAAGATTCCACCACCTCTCAACACCACCACATTTGGGACCAAGCTTCCAGCACATGACACTCCTGGAAACACACTCAAATCATCTCTAAACCAAGAAAGGAGACATGATTTCAAAACAAAGAGGAATATTTATCTATGAAATGTTTGAAAGCCTTACAATCAGTATTCTTAGTATGAAACATGCTGTTGATACTGTCTAGAGGATCATTTTAGGAAGATCTTGAAAATTTACATCATTACTTAGTTCTGAGTTCAATCGGGATAGACATAATACGAGCCCTGGATTCCATATTTTAAGTAATGTATTTGTCACTATGTGACTGTCAGGAACATCTTTCCTTGTTCTTTGAATCATGTGACACTAACAATTGAACTACAGCTTTTTTTTTTTTTTTTTTTTTTTTTTTTTTAGTTTGAGCGTGGAGCAAATCTGAGAGAAGAGGCTTCCGAGATACATCTAGTCATTTACAGCATTTACTGCAAGAAAGATCTAGGAGTTGCATGCATTGATGCTGGGGTTATATAACTAAGAATTGTAACACAAGGAAAACTCTATACTTGATATTATAATCACAACTAGCCTACTGACTTACAATTGCACCCAGGTCCAAACAGGACATGTCATGCATTTCAAATAAAAAAAAATTCAAACGGCACTGAGCTTGTAATGTATATTTTATTTTGCACAAGCTTGCATATATACTGCACATACATTCAGTTTAAGAGAAGATGGAAGGCACACAAGGCAATTGGACTACTGTATCCTTTAAGTGGTACAAAGCAAAAGGTAAAAGTTTGGAGAGTATACAAAAGCTTAAAACACACAAAGTAAAACCCCCTCCCCTCCCTCCCCACAACAACTTATTTTTTTTTCCTGTTTTAAAATTTAGTAGCTGCCAAACTAAATTTTTTACTTTTACTTTAAAATCAATTGTCTACTGCACCTTTTAATTTTCTTTTTAATATGGACAGGGAGTCTCGTTGTTTTTATCATATCAATTAATATTACAGTACATCCTTGGTAATACAAAATTGTACACCTTCATCAAATAAATTAGGATAAATTAAACCAATAAATTATGCAAAGTCTTCAGAACAATAGACAATAACAAAAATCCACAATTGAAATTGCCTCTAGCTAAAAAAAAAAAAAAAAAAAAAAAAAAAAATCAAAAATTGACTTTATCAGTTCAGTTATTGTACTATATTCAAATCAAAGGGTCTTTATTACAAAAAAAAAGAGCTTCATAATGCTATTTACAACATATTGCTAAATAATATAAAGGCAGTGTTTTGTCACGGTTTATACTATATACATATGAGAATGGCTGGGACAATATTGGAGGAAGCCTTGATCTTTGATTCTTCTAGGTAATGCTGAGACCAACCCCAAATACATTTTTTTTCTAGTTCTAAATTTGAAGTGGTAATATACAATTTTGAAATGCTTTATCCCCCTATATAGAGGAATTGAATATTTAAAAAATACAGAATGAATCCATTTTCCCCAAGGAAGGCAGCCCATTAGCCTTTCTGCTCGTGTTTATATATTTTTTTTGGGGGGGGTCTGATTTGAGAGAGGGCTCAGTTGAAAAGACTCAAAGTCCAGACGCTTCCACATTCTGTTATATTCTTAGAAGGATAATTATAAGAAGATGCAAAGCTTAAATACCAGTTTTGATCCCAGCTCTGAATATGAGCATTTTAGCTTGAGTTTTATAGATGGTTCATAACCAACAGATCTACAGAAAACAAAACTGCATTTCCTTTAACATAACATTTAAGTGCAAAACAGTAACTGCTTACTCATATCAACCAGTTACATTTTTTTAAGGGGAGCTTTTTGAAAACAATGCTTCTTGTAATTTGCAAACACAGAGGTTGTACCAGAAGGAAACATTTGTACTATTCACACCAATGAATACTCTATAATATACATGGCAAAGAGATTTTGCACTGTCCTCACATATACACTGCTTCTCTCAGGGGAGTCTGTAAACCACTTTGTCTTTGATGAATTTATGACTACTTCTGGGGGCATCCTAGTTTGAAAGCCCCCAAATCTTTAGCTTTATGACTCAATATTCACCTGCATGTGTGTGTGTATGGGGGGAGGGGTTCTTACTAAATGTCTTCATGTACATAGAAAAGAAACTTCATAAATTTACAGAAACTGCATTACCCTTGCCCTGACATCTGATAAGAGAGACTGTTATCTTTTAGAAGTAGAGAGCAGGATTTTCAAGAATGCTTTCAACTGTCTATACAGTCACTGTAGTGTTCCTAATAAATTCAACAGATGTTGTGAGAATGTAGTTATTTATTAAAATCTCATGTCTTACGTAACAACAGCCATGAGGTTAAATATTTACATTGCTTTATAAAAGTTCCCCTCTTGCTTTAGTGTTTCCATTTTTTTTATTTGTTTGTTTGTTGCTTTAAATTTTTTTTTAAATGATATTCACCCACATCCCTAGTACAGTAACAAAGATTCTGCAAACATAAAACACTTTAATTAAATAATACTCGGAGGCACAAAGCAAACTTCAGGAGCATGTGGGTGAACATTTACTTAAATAATTACTACATTCTAACATCTTCCACGTGTTTTACCATTTAATGTGAAACGTCCTCATTTAAACAGCCATAGAGACAGTAAGAATTAAATGTTTTGTTGTTGCAAATAGAACATTCTTTTCACAAAACATAACAAATGTCTAAAATAGGTTCTTAAATCTAGATAGGAAAAGGTAAGCTTTCCACTTCACACGCATATATATATGTATATTTTTACATGTGTGTATATGTGTGTATGTATGTGTTTTTATGTTCACACATCTGCACACACATACATAGCACATGGTATGAAATATTGCTTCTATACTACTTTTCATTAGGCTAAGAAAACACAAGATTTGCACCACAGTTACAAAAAATTGGCTTCTACAAGAATTTTCAAAACTCGAATGCTGCTCAAACAATTGAGGAAAAAAATAATTTGCGGTATCAAACTGTTCTAAAAATTCTCTTCTTCAAAAACGTATTCTCCCGCTTTGTTTTAAAAAGACACAAAATATGCATAGCTATCAACATTACGTCAAACAGCCAGAAAAAAAATCTAGTGTTTATTGCAGCTGTAGTAATTGGAAATAAAGTCAAAAAGATGAAATCGAAAGCCACAGAAGGCACAAGAACAATTGTACTTGTGGGAAAAAACTGGTATTTTGAAGGATTTTTAAAAATCCCCCCGCTGGTGCATTTAGATCTAGGCACAGACTATAACCTCAAGTGTACACGCAAAACTAATTTAGAATTAGCAGAAAATAAGTGTAATGTGGAATTTCAACATGGACTTTAGACTCTTTTTTTTCCTCCTGTGTAAACTGTCCCTCATTCTTTACCCTCCCACCGTGGAAAGTGAACTTTCTCCCATGGACCCAATTTTCACATGGTGAGAGTTAAGATTTGAAAGTTGGTAATTTCTGTTTTTCAAGTAACTGTTAAATAGGAGTTTTCGAGAGACAGGCTTTTCTCATTTTCCAATGCACTAGGAGGCACGAGATTTTTGTAAAAGGGGGAAAACTACCTGAAAGCAGAGTGGTAGAGCTCTATTTTCAGAACAAAGAGGTGAGTTTATCCTCAAGCTGCAAGTTTGACTCTGAAATAATTTCTATGCCTCAGTAAACACTGAGGGGACCTTCTCAGTGCGCTAAGTGCATCGACACTAGGTTGTAAACACACACTTTTACTTAATTTATCTAAATTAGAAAGGCAGGGGATAATAATATGAAAAATCCAAATAAGTCTGGAATCAATATTTCACTTGCCCCAGATTAAGACACCTAGCAATCTGTCTACCCAGGTGAACCCACTGCTCTGCTACTTTGCCCTTTACCTCACACAGGGCAACACAACGTTGATGTTAGGAATTACCCAGAACAACAGAGACCAGTTGTATGCTGACATGAACAATGAATGTCAGATTCATCCCTATGAAGCAAATTCAGATGGCTTCTCTACTTGTGCTGATTGGAATCTTTTTTGTATTTCCTAGCCTTTTATTCCAATATAATGATTATCCAAACTTTTTTTTTTCTTTTTAAGCAAGCCAGAAAAAACAAAAAACAAAAAACAAAAAACGACAAATTGGATCCTAATGATTCTTGTGTGCATGAGTGTGAGGGTGTGAGCTGGGAGATAGATGTGTGCGGCCACGGGGGCTGAGAGAAAGAGTTGGCGTACCAGCCCCAACGGCAGCATGCTCTGTCCACACTGTGAGGGCCTGTGAGTCTCCTGAATGATGCCGGGCATCACAGGACTGCACCATTTAATTTAAAGTCAGCAGGTTTTAAGGCTTTGTGCTGACAATAATTGTGTTCATACATTCCTGTCCATCAGCAGAATTTATAAATGATGTTAAATTACAGCGATCGGGTCAGCTAGTCAGTCACATGGGTCAACCTGCAGTCTCCAAAGTCAAATATGATTTTTACAAAAATTAAGGGAAATGGCATTTATGTTCTGTATGTTTTAAATACCAGATTTGTTACTGTGTCATTTTAGGAGGTGTATATCAAATTATCTAAGGGAAAGGAGGGACCTGGAAAACGCCATTAGAATGAATGATGAATTCTTACTCCATCCACACAAGAAAATTCATCTAAGAAAACAAGTGTGAATGCTGTTAGAGTTTTTTTTTTTTTTTTTTTTTAAATGCACATATGGGACATTGTACATCACTGAAAAAACCGGCAAAAAAAGAAAAAAAAGAAAAAAGAGGAGAATCATTGAAGAAAGCTTAAAATAGCAGCTAGCTTTCTTAGGTGTGCTGAAATTGTGTCTTTTGGGTTAACCCCAAATTTTCCTATGCTATACACTATTCTCACATTTGGTCAATCCTAGCTTCTGAATTAGAAGAGACATTATCATTGCTTTCAAACGTTATATCTAAAATGAAAAAAACAGACTGTCGCCACTTTGAATACCCATTGGGGTAGTGTGGAGCTGTATATATGGAAACAGGTCATTCTCACACGTCCTCCTCTTAGGAGGCAAAGATCAAGTCAGCTGACAGCTGTCAACAAACTTGTAGTGTAGGCAAGGATTTTATGGTCCATTGGGATTTCCTTTATTCCTTACTGTAGAAAGGTATTCAGAAAATAGTGTCTTAGAAAAAAAAAGAGCTGATTAAACAAATAATAATCCTTTTAAGCATATAAACAAAGTCAAGCAAGGATAGATTTGAAACTTATGTGCCTTTTAATATCTGAAGCAAAATAAATAGAAAATGGTAACAAGTTATAGGGTTTTTCTCTATGAAGAGTGATCTAAGCTCACTATTATAAAGTTTACAGAGGTGGCTAAAAAGATCATGTGATTCCAGTCTTATCTTGAAAGAGTTAGTTTTGTACAGAATTGCTTTGCCTCCATTAGAAACTGGTACTAGTTTGGGGTGTTTGCCATTGCTCTTAGGAAAGGACCGACAGTGATTACTTTTCTTTTTAAATTTGGACTGTTGGGGTATTTTTGAAAAGTGAGCTGCTCATCTGTCATTGGCATTATTTTTAAACACATAAGAAAAAGCTACTGATTGAGTTCAAACCAAACAAAATACTTCAGTGTATGAAATGGTTTCATTGAGTTTCCAGACCTTCTTAACAGTTAAAAACAAGAGACACATCACTGTCAGTAGAGCTGTGCTGTGTCATGGTTTACCTAGGCCAACGGCCATTTGCAAGAAGCCACCAATCCAGCGGATGCATCTTTCACAAATGCCCTTCCTTGCTAATGTAGACTTTACACACGCCAACATTCTTTTTCCCTGAAAATTAACCCTACGTTAAGTCTCCAAATGTTAAGGGCCGTGGGCAAAAGTAAACTAAAGGCGGAAGGAAAATAACCATCCCCTCATAGTGGAAAACAAAAGGAAATGAAAGAAAAATGATGAGGAGGAATTACCAGCTGATTTCATAACATATCCATGCCTCCCATACACATATATATGAAATCAAAATCTAGACACATAAGTTGGACATCCAAAGGGGACTGCTACTATTCATACATTCAAAAAGAGTTGTTGAAGTTTCTACTCATGAAGCAGCTCTTGTAGGCAGTTCGGGGATTTGAAAATCTCAGGGACTTCACTATCCAGCTTGCAGATGACCTTGTATATGGCCTTCTTCCAGGAAGGATCAACATCTTTGCCTGCGATAATGGCATTGAAAAACTCCCGTAATGTGATCTGCGCAACTTCCAGGAATCTCTCTGGAACCTGCTGATACAAGGAGACAATGGCATTAATAAAGTTTTCAGTTTCAGGTCTACAATTCTTCAAAGGAAACTGAGCTAAGTTCATTCTTTCAGAAAGAGACTTCCATGGCACCTGCATTTTCTAAAAATGGCCAGCTTCTATTCTCTTATGTAAAGTCATTATATATAGTAGCATGTAATGTGAGGTTGACAGCTTTGTAGAGTTTTAGAAAGAGAATTGTGCAGAGCATACACGCAGACCTATTGAAAAATTAGGATTTCATTGTGAACATTAGGGTAAAGAATAGGGATGCAGCAGTTGGGATTCCTTATTTTATTAAATAGGTCCATTCCAGAAAAAAGTCTCCAGCTAATTTGTCAGAATATAATTCATATTTCCATTTGATTTCCATCATGAAAATAAAATGTGTTCTCACAATCGAATAATAAATAATCGAGCATCTTTATAAACTAAACCCATACTTTCAATAAAGAAAATTTAAAATCTCAGCTTCTTGGTTTGTATCAGAGCACTGTTGCTGAATTCTCAATTGTGTATTAAGGTGATCTGTACTACGAAGTACTCTATATTCATGAAGGAGTAAGATAATATCACAAAATATAAAATTTAAACTGATTCCTGAAATACCACATCAGAAACTGTTTTGAGGTTAGAATAGCTCCATAAGAGAATGATTTATGCAGTTGACAATAATTATGAAAACTAACATTTATTGAGTGCTTAGTACATATCAGGCACTGGGTTACCTACTGAATGTGAATGCCATTCCATTCTCCCAACTTCTGTATGAGGTATTATTATCCCAATTATACAATGAAAAAAACTGAAAGATCAAGGAAATTGCTTAAGGTCATTATATTCCAAGATAAACACTCCCCAAATATTCTTTTTAGATCTGTATTTGTGAAGCCTTTTCTTCTACAGCAATAAATGTATGTGTTGTGTGTGTGAGTATGCACGTGTGTGTGTGTGTGTGTGTGTGTGTCTATGTTCTCTTGTTAATTTAATAGTTTCACCTGTTGACTAGGGAAAGGAGTAGTAATTGGTGTATCTATTATTCTTTCTAAGTTACTTAAATGTGGTCTATCTTTCCCCATATCAACATAATGGATTCAACAGAATAATGCCACCAACTCATAACTTTCCAAGTACATGTTAACACTCAGGGGATATCTTTCAGGGGTGTGTTTTTGTATTACTGATGTGTTATTTTTACATAGAGGGCAGACATATAAAGGCATAAATGTACCATGGCTGTATGTGTAGCTACATCTATCTACACATATAACAGATGAAAGCTGTTTTTCACAGTACAGATATACTACAGGAAAAGGAAGGTATTGTCATGTTGAGCAAGTTCAATCCCTCTCTCCCCACCAGTTCCCAACTGGTGCAATGGACCTCTTCATCAGGATAGTAACTGGTAAAGAAAACTAAAATAATTATCCAATATTCCAATTTTCACATTTAAAATTGGACAAAGAAGCTTATTGCTCCCAATAGCAAATCAATCGTTCTTTTTAGGGAAACCTAGTAACTCCCCAGCAAAAAAGGGACCCATTTGGTGTCTAGCAAAAGGAAGAATTCTGTGCAATCTTTACCAAACACATTTACACGGGCCTGTTGTCAGGACATGGTTCCCAAGGCTGCCTGGAATGTCACCAATGGATGTGCGTGCAACCCACCGTTCCCTTCTGAGAATTCATCCAGCTTTCCCACAAACCACTGGTGATCTCCCCCAAAGCTCCTGGATACACGCGAGGATTTGTTGGAGGAGAGCTTAGCCTCCCACTCACCTTACACCAGATACAAAGTCATTAGGCAGACTTGTTGAGTACTCTTCCCTCCTCCTCCCAAAGATAATCCTCCACATTTTATCAAAGGGGCATTACTGAGAGAGGCGATCTGGCTGGAGAACCGTTAGGCAGTGTAACTACCCACCCTAACTACTTGGATTGGGAGCTGTTAGCCAAATGCTACAGAAACATAATCATTGGCATTTATTAAAATAAACATTTCAAGAAGTGTGGTTTCACTGGCCATCGGCAATGGAGCCTCTACAAAAATCTACGTTCCTTGAACACTCAGAGGCGCAACATGGCAGAAAGCGTTGAGATGACAGGTGCGGGCAGGGACTCCAGAGGAAGGCAGAAGACTGGAAGTCTTGCCCACTGCAAGGACCCCACAGGAGGCCTGGGGAGTCAGGGAAGGAGGAAAGAGTGGAGATTGTCAGAGGAGGTAGATACATCTAGAACAGCAACAGAGGAGGGAGGCAAGGGTAGCTGCAGGATTTGAGAGAACAAATCAAGGTAACTTCACTGGGGATTCTGTGCAGGCTCTAGCTCATTATTCCTATCATTGTTCACCATGCTTGCTAAAGATTGTTAGTGGGTTTTATTCTGCTTCAAACATTAATTTTGTGTGGTTGTCATCATGGGCTTAGAATATCTTCTGTGTTTGTGTTTTGATGTTACGTAACTTTTTACCTACATGGGTCTCGTTTACCTTATCCTCAGGTGTCTTTAGATAAGGAGTCATGGTTTTTATTCTGCATATCACCCACAGTGTTCAGTGGAGGATCTTTTGCAGAGTCATTTGATAAATACTATAGATCATAGAGAGATCTTACGCCCTGTTCTATCCCATCTTGCTCTGGAATCAATACTTTAGGGGCGGGGCGGGGGGAGGGAGGAAGCAAGCTTAAAATAATGGCAAAATAGAATAGAAGTTTAGTAGTTAGAGTTCAGGGATGGGGTTATGGCTCAGTGGTAGACCACTTGCCGAGCATGTGTGAGGCACTGGGTTTGATCCTCAGTACCACATATAAAAACAAATAAATAAAATAAAGTTATTTTAAAAAGTTAGAGCTTAGAAACCATCATTTTACAGATGAAGAAACAATGAGATTCTCTGACAAATCACAAAATAAAAGAGACTTGTGTGAAATAAGGTGTCTTCCCATTAAACCATGCTGGATCCCTTTTAATGTCTATGAGGCATCCAATCTGTGACAAGTTTTGGGTCTATAATTGAGGGGGGGAAAAAAAACCCACCAAAAGCTAGGAACTTTAAAATCAATGAAAATGATGCAAAAGATTCCTGGGAAGAAACTTGGGTTATTGGGTAATGTTTGGGAAGGGGTGAATTCTTTGTACACAAATGAAATGGGTTGTTAATTTAGTGTTTGCTCTGAGGTCATGTTCACCCAGTGGACTGGGCTGGATAAAAAAATAATGTTATAATGAGACCCTCTAACAGTGGAGCAACTCATCTTTTCTGGTGGCGGCTGAGGTACAATGTTGGGTAGCAAATGGTCTTCTGAGAGGGTGCTAGTGAATTCTACCCACAGGTAGAAATATCAGCCATGACAACAGGAACCCTCAGTCCTCTGCTTGGAAACTTCCCCAAACTCCATTTACCAGCGTTAAGAGAGGTCCTCCTGATGCTTTTGTTGGGGGCATCTTAGGATTCAGGGTCATGAGTATGACGTTGTTCATATTTTTCCGCACCTCCTCACACCTAAGGGCTTTCCAATCACTAATAAACATCTGCAGAAAATCCCTTAGTGACAAGTAATCCCTTATCTAGGTTTCTTTTAATAGAACCCAACACTCTGCAGAACGAACCCTAGAGTCTATCTCCTCAGCATCAGGTGGCAACAGTCAATCAAGTCGCTGGAATGCAAGACAATGCAGGCTGCTAGGGGGGAGGGGGAAGGCCATGCCTTTGGACATGCCACAGGGAAAAAACAAAAGGCTTCCAAAGTCTCTGGCTGGAACTCTGAGGCTATTGTGGGAGCTGCTTTGCCCGCGTTCTTCAGGAGAGGAGAGTGGAAAGTTTGCTTTGATAACAAAGGCATCCCAGTAAGGGAGCCTCACCCTGAACGGTTTTGCCTTAATAGTTGGAGGAGAGAATAGGATTGTGAGGAGGTGCTTGAATACTTGAATAAGCTCATCAATTTGAAGGCGGCTGGCTAGCAGCATCTACCAATTTCGTCACAATTGTTTGTACTTGAGTCTCCTCAGAGCAAAGGAGGGCCTTGTGGGCTGCAGGCAACTGGGGGAAACAAGGGGACTGTTTCAAGTCTGCTCAGTTCACAGCTGGGTAGAGCGCACACACCGTGTGTTGGGTGGGTAGCTGTTTTGCTGTTCTTTTTTTTTTTTTTTTTTTTAAATCAGAACGAGTGGCAAAGACATCCCCCCCCCCCCCCCCCCCCCCCCCCCCCCGTCTTCCTCCTCCTCTTCCCAGTTGCTTTACCTTCAAGGATGATTTGTTTTATTAAACTGACTGTCCCTAGCCTCTGCAGTACATAATAAAAGCCTGACATAGCAGGCTGCCTGCCTTCTGTGTCCTGCAGATACTCATCATAAGTGTCAGGACATACCAAGGTTAGCGGTCACTGGAAGTGTGCTCGCTGGCCCAAACCTTGCCAAACGCTCTTGGCAGCTGAATGAATGTCACAGAGAATAGAAGGGGAATTACAAAGGTTAAAAAGAAGACAGCCTCTCCTATTTTCTGGAGACAGAGAAGCTGATTTTTCACACCTCTGAAACATCCAGAAGCTCATTCATCAGCCTCTTGCGGGGGACCGTAACCTTGCCCCTTGCACAGGTCTCCATGGACACCCCTCCATCCTTGATCCCCTTTAAAAATTGGCCCACCGACCTTGTTTCATCAGTGAAATCATCTTTACTGAAATGGATAGAAAACAAACTAGGCATCACCTCTCCCTCTCTCTCCCTCTTTCCCTTTCTCTCTCTCTCTAAGAACCTGTCTCTCTCTCCTAAGAACCAAAGGTTCAAATGGTCTATTGAGTGTTATCAATAGATTCCAATCTTATCAAGGGAGACCATCTTTACAATACATCTTTTTAGCTCATTTTTTCCTCAAACTTCCTTCAGAAAAAGGGAATTTGGACACATGTATGGGCAGGAGTGGCTAAGGGTTGGGAAAGTAAAATCCTGCCTAGTGTTTTGGTGAATTAGTTTGTGTGTGGGTTTTCTTTCTTCTTCCTCCTCCTTTTTTTTTTTTTCCCCTAATACTATAAAAGGGCAATAAAATGCTGACTGTAAGAAGACAATGTCAAGGAGAAAAGGGTACTGGTATTTTGGATACTCTTCACTGCTCGCCTTGGAGAGAGAGTTATTCTTGTCACAAACCCTTTTGTCTGCATCTGCTGACTGCTTGCCTGTAGCCAGCAGCATACTTTAACTGTTTTGTCACCTCCTAACATCACATGCATCAGCTGTTGGGCTTTTGTTACGGGTATTGTAGAACTAATCCGCTGTGGCTGTTCTACTGTGCAGTAAATAAAACAGAAACGGGCTTCTCAGACTATTCTGCATGAATATTTCAGATGGCTTTTACAACTCCGATTCACAAAATCAAATAAATAAATAACTCCCCCAGCACCCTCACCCCCTCCCCACACACAGAAACAAAACCCCTCAAACCAGCCCCAGATGCCTCCAAGTCAACTGCATTGAAGGCTCGGACTTGAGCCTTCAAGCAATTGTTTCAGTGAAGTTGAAAGAACAGTCTCCTCTCAACTTCAGCACCGTGGAATTCCTACTTATTATTAGAGTCGAACATGTCTCATGCTGAAAACCGGCTGAGCATCCCTGAAAATCTGAAGAGCTACTTTTTCTTTCTTTCTTTCTTTCTTTTCTTTCTTTCTTTTTTTTTTTTCCTTTGAGCCTTAAAATATATATGTAAGGCCATCAGAAACACATAGTGTTGACTTGTTAAAATGCTTTTATTGTTTCCATCTGCATTTTCTTCCCTTCCACTCATCTGAAAGGGGTCAAGGGAAGATGCTTATACTTTCCGTTCATCCTAACCGCATTTCCTGAGATGTTTAGCCTACCTAGAAGCACAGAAAGGAAATCAAACTCTGGGGTTTTTCAAAACTGAATTCACATCAAGAGCTCTCTGTGATGGTGTAAACAATGTCCTGATCATAGATAGTGAGGCATCTTTCTAGATGCCTTCTAAGTGTCTTTGGAGAAGTTCAGAAGTGAAAGGGCATCTACACGTGTGTGCACACACACTTGCACACAGAGATTCTAGGAAGGAGATAAACAGTTGAAGTACTTTTCTGAGGATTCATTCACTCTAGTGTGCACATGATTCCTCTAAACAAACTCGCCCGTCCCTGCTGTTTGTTAAGTAAATATTGATCAAGGAGAGACCTATCTCCTGACAGCAATGGCACAAGCTGGGGACTTTTACTGCAGACAGGGTGGACTTAACTGGATAAACTCAGATGCTTTCCTTGCTCCTCACGGAGACTATCAGATGAAAAGACAAGAACAGATAAGGCAACACTGAGCATCTTCCCTGCCTCGTTCACACTGAACTCTCCTGCTAGGAAAGTAGAATCATGGCAAGTGAGATATGGTCATAAGATGCTATGACTAAGGGTCTTCCTTTGCAATCATGCATGCATTTATCCTGTGTGGACAGCTGGGGACTAACTGGCCCTTCAGAAGACAAGAAATGGTGTGGGGTGCTAACACAGCGAATTGTGAGATTCTATTCCAATGCCCTCTTTGTTGCAGGGGAGGATCAATTGGGAAAGTAAACACGAATGCGCTTTGGAAAGCATAAAACATCCCAACATAAGGTGGGGGTTTGAACCTTTAAAAAGGAGCCCTAATTCCCGAGAAGCATTTCACTGTGATTAATAAATATGTGCAAAGCATTGTTTTGAGAGATGCATTGGGGAATGCTTGCATTTTATTGGCTGAATCAACAAACTGAGAAAAGTTGCTGTGTTTCCTAAACTTTAGTTTGCTCCTTTCATAATTATGACTCAAATTCCTGTTTTCCACACTGTCATAGCTGAATGGATGCATGTACTTCCCTGGGAAGGCCCGTTCTAAAACAATCTTGAGAGATTAGGTTGTATGTATTAAACTCTGAGCGCCATGGTCAAAGAGCAAAGTGTTATATTTAGAGTTCCCACCAAATGGCTCCATGGTATTTGTATTTTATTAGGATGCTCTAACCTATGTTTGGAGGGACTGGCATTATCCAGGAGCTCTGGCTGTGAAGCTGCTGCAGTGTAACACCAAATGAGGCAGAGGAATATTCTTTGTCAACAACTGGATTTAGGACTAAAGTCTCTCTTCCTCCGATGCTCCAGGGGGCATTCAGCTTCCCTGGACCTTAGAGGATTAAATTACTTTAAGACCCATGCAGTTTGGGGCCCTTAGAGGGAGCCCATTTCCTAGTTACATGTTTTGCTACTTAAATATGTGAAGAGTAAATGCTTGTAGGAAGTAGCTCTATAGTTCAAGGCTGTCTTTAAACACACACACACACACACACACACACACACACACACACACACACACACACACAAACTGGTCTAAGCAGAGGAACACATGGCAATAACATTCTGTATCTTTTTTTTTTTTTTTTTTCCACAAAGCATCAAAAGAACAATGTTCTGTTGAGCAAAATTCAGTAGCATTCTGTAAACATTAATTTAAGGAAATCAATAGACTCAGTGAGCTAAAGCCATACTGCAAGATAAACTGGCCAGAGTGCCACTTTGTCAAATAGATTTTCGTTTTCTCGGCTAGATAAAGACAGTTTCAAAATGGGGCAAACGTGTTGCAACCAAGGTTTGAAAAGTATGTGGCCTTCAAACAGTCTGCCTGTTCCTACTACAAAGCTGAATAAACATACTTTAAAAATGATAAGATTGCTTTAGAATTGATTTGGCTTTCAAATTTTATATATCGTAGATTTCTTGGTGGTGTCCCAGGAAAAGAATAAAACAAAATAAGTGTATATTCAGAAGAGAAAATGCACTTAGGAGAAAGGGGTTAAATTATCTTGAGAGACAGAGAGCTTTGGGAGCAGTTTCAGTGGATGTTTGACTTTAAAAAAGAAAGAAAGAAAGAAATCTTTATTCATGCTGACCTGATGGGCAACAGGCTTTCTTGCCAAAATCCAAAAGCCAAACTCTCCAGTGAGTTTGGGATCAGAGGTTTCAGCTGGTGGAAGCTGCTTAGGTTCTGCACTCATCGGACAGTGGCATGTGAGTGTGCGAGGGGGTGTGGGAATGGGGGGTGGAAAACCCAGGCAAGGGCTGGGGAAAGAGCTGCAGCGACAATCCACCCAGGAGCCTCAGAATGTTCCTCAGCCAGAATGAAAGAGCCACGAAGATAACCAGAAAAAGTGGCAAAAGGAAAGACCTGCGAGATTGTGGCAGTACACTTCCAAGTGAGACCGCCTAACCTCCTCCAACGCCATTTGGGCCCTTATAAATGCCGGTAGAGTAGCAACCAGATATGACATGGTGGAAATGGCTGGCTGGAGGAAATGTAATAAAAGGTATGAGCAGTCACATGGAAACTGCCAAGGAGGGAGGTTAAGGATCTACCTCAAATGGACAGTGGAACTCCATGGAGAAGGATCACAGGGACTGGACTTTGGTCTGCAGTGTGGGGAGCAGGGGTGGCCATTGGCCATGCCTCTCCCCTGGACATCTCTTAGAACAGCATAAAGGAAGAGCAGAGACACCACCTGGATCTTTATTTTCTCACCTGAATTTGAGTCTTTATCTTACAAAAATAGATATTTAGAAAATAGAGCTCAAATAAAATTTCTTTACCTTTAAGATGTTGATAACATACCTATTAGTAAAAACTCCATTTAATTATCAACAGTATGCTAGAGTTGAGTATTTTGAATGGCTGTGACTTTCAGGTAGGAGAAAAAGAACATCTTGACATATTCTATGCTACTCATTAATAAATTGTGTATACATTTTTTAAATGATGCAAAATATTCCATCATCAACTCTACATGCAGAGATGAAAAAATAAATAAAACAGTCTTTTACATAGTCCCCGAAAAGGTGGTCGCTTGCTGAGAACAAAATGACAAATGACTGTGAGAGTTTGTCAATATTATGTTGTGGGGCTGAAATTTGGTTCAGTGAATATGCTTTCAGTAGCTAGTTTACTTGCTCAGGCATGGAAGTCTTGGTGTCGTATGTGTTAGGAATAATAAATGTCATGTTGTTTGTTCTGTAGTAAAAGTTTCTTCCTTCTCAAACTCTGCCCATCTCAAACAGTGACTCCAAGTTTAAACAAACAAAATAAAACAAAACCAAAATACAAGAAAACTGGATGTGGTGGTGCATGCCTGTAATCCCAGCA
This sequence comes from Tamias sibiricus, assembly GCA_025594165.1. Lineage (NCBI taxonomy): Eukaryota > Metazoa > Chordata > Mammalia > Rodentia > Sciuridae > Tamias > Tamias sibiricus. The sequence goes on along the minus strand of CM046669.1, from coordinate 46,417,128 downwards.
ATTTGGGAGGATGAGGCAGTAGGGTCCCAAGTTTGAGGCCAGCCTCACAAATACTGAGAGACTGTCAGCAACTTAGTTAGACGCTAAGTCTCAAAAATAAAAGATAAAAAGGGTTGGGATGTAGCTCAGTAGCAGAGCAACCCCGAGTTCAATCCCTGTACCAAACAAACAAACAAACAAACAAAGAATAAAACATCAAAAACTAAAACTTAGCTGGGCGTGGTGGCGCACGCCTGTAATCCCAGCACTTTGGGAGGCTGAGGCAGGAGGATCGCGAGTTCAAAGCCAACCTCAGCAATGGCGAGGCACTTAGCAACTCAGTGAGACCCTGTCTCTAAATAAAATACAAAAAAAAGGGCTGGGGATGTGACCCAGTGGTCGAGTGCCCCTGAGTTCAATCCCTGGTACCACAAAAAAAACAAAAAACAAAAAACTAAAAACTAAAACTTAACGCCTCCTTCCCTTTCCCAAAGATACTGAAGATCTTAGACACAGGATCCATAGAACTCTAAGATCTTATAAAGAGCTGGAAGTGCTCTGATGGAATTGCACACCTGTTAGGCTGTTTGAAGTAACAGCTAGACCAAAATTATTGCACCAAAAAAAAAAAAAAAAAAAAAAAAAAAAAAAAAATCAGAAGGCCAGGTGCTGCACACCCCTGTATTCCTAGTGACTGGAGAGGCTGAGGCAGGAGGATCACAAGTTCAATGCCAGCCTCTGTAACTTAGTGAGGACGTGGCTCAGTGATTAAGCACCTTGGTACCAAAAAAAAAAAAAAAAAAAAAATATATAAAATATATATATATATATATATATATATATTTGGAACTTCAGAAATAGAAGGGGTCTCAGAAAGTTCATGATCCACAAGAGAGAGAAACAACCTTCAGCCAGGGTTCAGTAAGCTTCGTCTGTAAAGGACTAGATAATAACTGTATAGGTTTCATGGGACACATGTGGTCTCAGTTGCATATTCTTCTTTTTCTTTTTTACAACTGCTTAAAAATGTAAAAGCAGCTGGGTGTGGTGGTGCACACCCGTAATCCCAGTTATTTGGAGGCTGAGGCAGGACTGCAAATTCAAGGCCAGTGTAAGTAACTTAGTGAGATCTTAGCTCAAAATAAAAAAATACACACACAAAAAAAAGAGGGCTGGTGTGTAGCTCAGTTGTAGAAAACTTATGCCTGAGGCCCTGGTTTCCATCCCCAGAACAACAACAAAATATATAAAATATTTAAATATATACATATGCCACTCTTAGCAAGGTTCATAAAAACAGTCAGAGGGTCAGAGCTGGCCTGCAGGCCAGTTTGCCAAATCCTGCACTTAGCCAAACTTAAGGGCTACTGATGTTTCTAAAAGCCTAATGTTCTTTTATTCTGTACTAATCCTGTGTGCCTCACTGGGTCAGCACACCAGTTGTTCTTGTGGGGGAGCCTGGATTGACTCACCGAATTCAACCTGCAATGTCATGCCATTTCTCAGATGCAGTTAAGGCTGCCACTGTCAATGGGAATAGAGTAAATAAACCACACACAGGGATGGCCAGGGATGGGAAGACTTCAGTTTTGCCCTGCTTTGCTTAGGAACCTTTCATTAGAAGTTTTTCTACCATTAAATATTTAAATGCGCCAAATAGAAAAATCTATCCATGCTTCATGACACATCTAACCAATCAGCTCCATACGTACATGGGAAAATAAACACTGCAGCCAGCGTACTAATAGCTCTGTGGCCCTAACAGACTTCACATCAAGACAGCCCAGAAATTAGGTGCCACTGAGTTCAAGACAAGCTGATAGTGTTTGAAATTCAATTTTTGCTACAACTACCAGGTAAGGTGTTAAAATAAATAGGGCCAAGCTTGGTACCATTCTTGGATGGGAGATTATCCAAAAACAACATGGCATAAATACTCCAATATTGCATGAAGGGAAGCTGGGGCACAGATAATCCACAGTTACTCCTGTTTCGATGGAGAATGCATTACGTGATTGTTTTCTGCAGCAGCTTTCCCTTCATAATTAAACTTTGCTTAGGCCAATATTAAAACAGGTCTGCATGCCTTGTATTCTTGTGGATGGAGCAATGTGGACAAGGAGCCTAGGGAGAAGCTGTTAGGGGGTGGGGCCCAGGCAGGACAATGAGGACAGCATTGCTCAGTAGTAAGCACCATAAAAAGCCCTTGTGATATGGATGCCAATCAAACACAGCTTCAGGGAGCACCAGATCATGGGGATACTGACAATTTGCTGGCAATAGCTAATGACACCCCAAATAATCTCCAGGTCATTTGGGGAAAGGGACAGTGATGATCAGTCTCAATTCAATTCCTTGGTTTTGACTGCAAGATTTTTAGTCTGTTAGAGAAATTTTGTTTCGAATTTCTAAGGAATTCTGCTAGTCTCTCTTCTGCAATTACCCTTTGCAAAATTAAGGATGGGCTATATAGTTGGCTGGCTCTCCATATTTATGGATTTTGTCTGAACAGATCTAGCCAACAGCAGATCAAAACTATTTGAAAACAATTTTTCATCTGTCCTGAACATGTGCATACTTTTGCTCATTATTCCCTAAACAATACAACAATTATTTACATGATATTTACATTGTGTTAGGTATTATGCATAATTTAGAGATGATTAAAAATATACAGAAGAATGTGCATAGATGATATGTAAATACGATGACATTTTCTATAAGGGACTTGGGCATCTGTGGATTTTGGCACCAGGGGTGGTCCTGGTACCAATCTCCCACCAATATTGAGGGATGACTGTGTTTCTAAAGCTACATAAGAACTTCTAAAGGATTTTTGAAATCCCGTTTTTAAAGAAAGATAAATAATTTGGAAAGGCATAGGGATTCTAGATTGTCCTCAGGAGCATTGGGAAACTATGAGACCCTTACCAACACGTAAGGGGACTTGGGTAATGTTTGGTGTAGGGTGTCTTAGAGTGCTGTCAATATCAAGGGCTGGCCCTGCTCCTTCAGGTCACTGAAAATGATAAATCTTTGAAGATAGTCTCTAAATTCAAGGAAAAGCAGTGGACTTGAAACCTTGGCCTTTCATCTTCTTCCACCTACTCCAGCACCGGGTCATTTCTCTGCCTCAGCCACTTCTCAGCCACCCTCCTTGTTCCCAGTGAACATATTCCCTTTTACTATCAGTCACCTTTAGTACCAGATTTTAATTAAAAGTGTTAAGGTAACTTTAGAAAAGCAGAAGAAATATGAAAAATACATATTTGTACAAGGATTTGATATATACCCACCACAAACTATGCTTACCACCCCCCCCCAACAAAAAAAATAAAAGAGACTTTTAAAGCCTAGATTACTATCATTGGGAATACTTAAATTAAGGGAAAGAAAGTTCCCAAACAAGCTGAGAAGTGAAGATAGTTATGTACTCTCAGCTGACTGAGATGTTGTGTGTTTGGGATTAATGCAGATTGTCATGTTGAGGTGTGGCCCACATGGAAAGCGTGGGGACAGGTACACAGACTGGCTCTCTTAGCTTATTCACCTCTGAACCACCTCTGAGAAATCCCACAGGTGCAAGGGCCCCACCAATACATTTCACCTCTGGATGGCTATGCCCTGGAAATGACAAGTGAATAGTGAGTAAAATGACGAGTGCTAATTTAGTCAATAAATTGTTTATGAATTTGAAAAATTAGTCTCTGTGATCCCAGTAAGGGAATCGCCCAGTCTCCCAGGGCACTGTGGAGATTTAGATCTGCAAAGAGGGCTTTGGGAGGAAATGACAATGGGCCCCCTGGAGATTTCTACTGAGATAATTAAGCTGCAGCAGAGTCACCAGGGTAGAGGTGGCCCCGCATGGAAGCCATCTGGATTCCCAGGGCCTCCACACTCATGGCACACAGCTATGCGTTGTGACTAGGACTGGAGAGGCTTCCCTTAGAGAATGTAGGATGTCCTCTGTCTTAGAGTGACAACATTTCAGGGCTGTAGAATTGTAGTAATCCTTTCTAGGTAAGCAATTTAGAGACAGTGAGTCAGGTGTAGCCAGAGGCAGACCCTGCAGGACAGTGTCCCCACCCTCAATTCCCTGCTGCTCCTCTCATCTGGAACAGGGGACTCCAGAACCCCCCAGCCATTGCAGGCTGACATCACCTTCATTGTCACACTCGGGCAGAGGGAACCACAAACTCTTTTTTAAACCAGTTTGGTATGGAATATTAGTCCCAATTCTAATGAGAGCACCCCACTGGCCTGTTTATTTTCCTATTGAGAGTCTGCAAGAGATGACACCATAGTTGGGCTCCTGGTGAGGTAGCAGCAACAAGGGTGCAATAACTTGGCCCTGCAAGCAAATAAAAGTGAATGCTTGCCAGGTATGGTGGCACATGCCTATAATCCCTGTGGCTGGGGAGGCTGAAACAGGAGGATCACAAGTTTGAGGTCAGCCTCAGTAACTTAGTGAGGCCCTAAACAACTTAGCAAGACCGCATCTCAAAATAAAAATTAAAATTAAAAAGGGCTGAGAATGTGGCTCAGTGGTTAAAGACCTCTAGGTTCAAACCCAGTAACAACAACAACAAAAAGTGAATGCTTATATAGTATTTACTTTGTGCTAATAAATTCATATGGATTAGTTCAATTTGTACAAATCCTATGAGGAAGGCACTATTATGTCCCCTATTTTACAGATGAGGAAACTGAGGTACAGAGAAGGCAAAGACATTTGCTCAATTTTCACTACTAGAAAGTGGCAGAGCTGGGACTTGATCTTGATTTGATGGGTTTTAGCCTCTGTGTTCTTAAATTCTACACTAGGATTGGTCCAGGGCCACTGACAGTGAACTATTCCCCAGAGCATTTTTTGTTTTAAGATTTCAAGGTGATGTCTGTATCGAAAATAATGTTCACTAACCAAACACAGTGGTGCATGCCCTTCATCCCAGCCGCTCAGAAGGCTAAGGCAGGAGGATGGCAAGTTCAAGGCCAGCCTGGGCAATTTAGTAAGACCCCTCATGGGATCATTTTAACCAACAAGTGCTACTGAGAAAGCCACTCAAGAAATCCAGCTTCTGAGAACAAATTTGTAGAGCAAACAAAAAAAGTTCCACTGGGTTGCACATGAGACACAATCACCAAACTGGCTCAGCCATATATGCCAGGACTTCTGCCCACAGTTTATCAACTGTAACTATCCCTCAGAGTAGCACAGGCCAGAAGCACATTACAGAGGGAGCTAAAATGATCAGGGGCAGCCCACTTACTGTATGAGATTAGGCTTTTAAAAAGGATTAGAGCTCCTTAATCTGGAGAGATGAAGATTAAGGGGCAGTAATGATCAAAGTCTATGAAATCGGAAAGGAAATGGAGAATATGGCCACAACCCCATCCACAAATCCCAGGATGTTATAACAAGGGATATCCCTGTGGAGTTCCAGGGGAATCACTTCAAGAGCCATAAAAAGAAGGTACTATTTTCACAGCAGGTAATAAATTTAGAGAATTATTATCTTGAGGAGTGGTATATTCTGAGAAGAGGGTTAAGTGTAAAAAAGGTTTAAACAAACCCATGGGTGATAAAACCATAATGATCTAACACTGGGAGGCTAGGAACATTCTGGATACATTTGAAAACCAGTCAATCAACGATGGGTACCAGTGTCTCCCAACATGTTCTCTGCCCGGGGCTGACATGGAGCTGGGAGGAACACTGCTCTGACCACCTCTCTCCTTACTCTGTCTTAAGCTGGGTTGTTCAAAAATATTTGGAATGGGGCTCATGCATATTCTTGAGCCCATTTTTTTTTTTTTTTTTATGTGTATCAGGAAATCTCAGGAACCTGGTGCAATAGAACTAACCCATTCCAGAGGAAGATTTTCTGGGTTTTCTGGGTTCTTTTCTTTTTTCTTTCTTTCTTCCTTCCTTTCTTTAAAAAAAAAAAAAAATCCTTTTGTCAGGGTCTTTGTCCTTGATCCCCATAAAAAATATGAACTCACTTCCCTTAACTATACTTCAAAACTAAAAACTTATATTGTACTCAGACACTTTATGAAACATGCTGTGATAGTTAGGGGATTAAAACTGGTTAAACTCTCTATTGGGGAAGCTTCTCATCACACACTAACACAGAATAATTAATTCAAATTTAAGGGAAAATTAAACATACCAATTATGTAGTACCCATCACAGCCCAAGATATTAAGCTCTAAAATTGACTACAGTTATTGTAGGAGCCAGCACACCTGAACAGAATCTGCAGCTCTGGTAAATATATAGAATAAAACTGGGGAGAAGGGAATCTTTCAGTTCTTTTCCAAAAGAGCCAAGCGTTGATTAGATCTACTAGTAGATCAGCGTGGGGACTGGGGGGGTTATGGCAGCAGGAGGAGGGGGCTGTGGATTTCAGTAGAGGGTAGAGTGGAGAGGAATATTCCATTTAGAGAAAAGGAACCTTCGAAGGACTCTAGCCTGCACAGCGAGGCATAATGAATGTTGCCCATATTCTCATTTTAAACTGCTCTCAGAAAATTGGTGAAATCTGGCAATGTGCAGGAGCAAATAAAGAAGGAAAGATGGAGTGGGAGAAAGAGGTAGGGATGGAGGAGAAAGGCAGACATACGTGTAATAAACAACATCTAATGACCCCTGTCAACCATCATCAACTGGAAGCAATCACTTGGTACATTTTCAAATTGCAAGTTTGAAAACGTTAGTCCTCGTGATGGGGAGCTATTCAAAGTCACTCTTCATGTAGGAAATGAAAAAGTAGGAGAGATGGTGAGGGCCAGTCATAGGCTCAGGGTAAAGAGCATAGACTTCAGAGTGATTCGGGCAAGAAAACTGGGACATCTGGAGTTCAGAAGTCGAGGGAAATGGGGGAAGAACCAGGAAGATGAATACATGATCATCAGCCACACAAAAGAACGGAGCAAAAGGAAGGCTGGATTTGGGCACTCGCGTCTGGCAAGGAGGCCGGCAGCAGGGCTAATGAAGCATTTGCGGTGTGGGACGTTTGCCAGCGCAACAAAGAAGATGTGCTTGGGCTCTGCAGATGTGCCAGGGCCCCCAGAGCAAAATAATGACATAATCACCATCAGTGTCACAGACCAGACTGTACACAAGGTGACAGGGGAGGGGAAGCCTGTAATACACACGCAGGGAGGACATGCCATGGCCCACAACGGCTGCGGCCCTGAGGGCTGGGGTGCACACAGGCCCCCCGCCCCTGACAGATCTGGGGTCTATGTCTTAAAGCTCCAGGTGAGGCGAGTGCTCATCTCTGTTGGGTGTTCGACCCAATTCCAGCTACTCTTAACGAGGCCACAGAAATCAGAAAAGCTTCAGAGGGATCTGCACTGGATGGTAGAGGCTGAAGAAAAGCAGAACAAGGGGAGACGGGGCAACAGGGAGTTTTTGTGAGTCCAACTACCCAGTCTTGCAACTGCCATTAACTGGACCCTCGCCACGTGCTTTCAAGGGTGCCGACATTTCACACTGTACAGAAATGCAAGCAATATTTTGGGGAGCCTGTGTGTAGGGGGCGAGGGGACACAAATGAGCAATAAATGGGCCACCTCAAAAGGAGTGCAGAAGCAATGGCAAGGCTTGAGACAGCCGCCCCTGCTCATTTTAAACAAGGTCTCCCAGCAGGCCCTGTCACCTGCCCATGGCTTTTCCTCAGTAAGGTGGGTGTGTTAGTACAGCTGTCTGGCTTTTAAGTGACTTTTGTCAGTTTGAAAGTGAAAGTCTGTTTGAGGAGCTGAAAGAACAATAGCTCCGAGCCCGGAAGAAGAGCTCCAAGCACAAAGGACTTGGCTACACTAGTGTCCCTTTTCATTGCTTCTCATGAAAGATTCATAAGAATAACTTTAATTTTTTATGACCCCCTTTTTGGTATGACTATATTAGTTGTGTCAACTTCCACATTCAGGTTCTCTTTAAATACCAAGAGGTCTGTTGTGAAATTGTTTTCAAAGAGCAATGGGGACAGAGTCGATTGTGGCCATCCTGCTGGTCCCTCCCTCCAAAAGAAATCGCTATCAGGGACACAGATTTCCTTTAACTATGGTTCCCTTCAGCCTTGAAGTTGCCATGAGCACGACAGTGCAGTTATTTTAAACCTTACTAATTTGCCAGTTCAACTGCTCCTCGGAAGAACGATTATATTTGTTTTTCTTGGCTTCACCCTATTTAACAGAAACAATAGTATAATGATCATTAATAGACAGTTCTCCTTTCCCTATACTTCTCCAGTAGCTGTCTCCACACTGTATCTTTATTTTGTGTCTCAGCCAAGAAATGGGAGGGGGGTGGGGGACAGATTGTATTTGTTTTATGTCATTACAAAATATTGTTGAAGACTGGTTTAAGGCAATCCTTGAAGGTGAAACCATAATCTACTTTGAAGAATTGAACTCTGATGCTTCACCACATTGAATCTTTGCAAAAATATTTCCTGCTGCAAATTTATATTGATGTATTTGAGGGGAAATGAGTGATCATGAACATTTCTGCCTTATGAATGACAAAGAACCAAACAGCTAAAGTTAAATACCCCATCTTGGGGTGGGAGTGGGAGGGGTGCAGGGAATGAGAAAATTTGATTTAAAATGTTGTCTGCCACGCCAAAAGAGACCTGCAACTTCCAGCAAGCTTTGGTTTTGCTAAATAAGTTTGTTGAATCCAGATGAAATAAACAGGCTCAATTTCAATAGGTCGTTCAAACTTCTTCAGACATTTAATCCGGGATGGGCTGAACACAATGATCACATCCCACTGAAAGCTCCAGCCACCAGCAGCGGCTTCCAGAAGGGAACTTGTGCTCTCTCTCCTATTGATAACCCTTTGTGGGACGAAGAAAAAGAGGAGAGGCAAGGAGAGCTGAATGTCAGACAATAGACATCGCTCCACACACTGCTTCTGAACTTTCCTCATCTCTGAAGGACAATTAATTATGAAGGCCTTAGGGGTAGGTCGAAGCAAGGGAAAACCCACTGTGGTCCCAGCACCCCAGCCGCCGCCTCTGTGTTTGCTAAATGCTTCGCCTGTTGGGGTACAGCCACCGAGAGAGCCAATAGATCATTGGGGGGGGGGGTGTGGGAGGTGAGGGAGGAAAGCAAAAGATTTTTTTGTGTGTGCGCCTGCCCTTGTATAATTCTATTCTCACTGTGAACTCATCCATACACAAAACACAAGGACAATTTTTTTTTTTAAAGAGAGAAAAGCCACAGGGTAGGTTACAGTCAGAAACGGGCTCTCCGTGGTGTGTTAAAAAGGATGGTCTTTTCACCAAATCATTTCACAGAGGCAAAACAGACAAACACAAAGAGTTGAGACTTTTTCTCCTACATTAAATGGAGTAACTGATAAGGTCAGACATATGATACCTAAAGACACGAATCTGTGAACTCTTGAAGTCAAAGGGCCTCTCTGTGCCGAGGAACAATCTTTCAAAGGAAATAGATCATAGAACTCCACTGAACCCCCTTTAAACTTTATGAAGCAGGAGGAGAAAAAGCTCTAAGTAGGGAAGCTTGACAGAAGAGCCTTGAACTATTTTCTGAAGGAAAGATGAGACCCTCCCTAGGCTGCCACAAAACATCTTTTTTTTTTTTTTTTTCTAAAGGCTCCTCTGAACTTTGATATGTGCCAAGACACTGCTATTGAAAGCTGTATAATTATGTGCTATAGCCACTGTAGAAAATGCTTTGTTCACCCCAACAAAGGACAATAAGCAAAGTAAAGCGACATTACGCTGTATCTTTTTCTTTAAGAATGTTGAGAAAGGTCATGGAATGCTATAACTAATAAAGCTGTTGAGTAAGGAGGTTTTAAAGTTGATCTTACTGTGCTTGAATGTAACCCAATGACAAAAAAGACACAGGGAGCTAAAAATGCAATGACATTACCAAATAGATGATAAATCAATGGGCCCGCTTCATTATACTGATGAACACCTTGAATCTCAAAAGGACGGCAGTAAAGAAATGAAGCCTCGTGCTGCTCAGGGTGCTCCCTCCCCCCACCCCTGGTCCCACTCCCAGCCTGCTGCTGCTTGCTGGGCCTGTCCTCTCCTTCAATTCCAGGCAATCATTCTGCTCAAGGAATATGTTCCCAGACAGCCATGTGTGTACATATATTTAGAGAACATTCATTTAGTCTCTTAAAAGATCAATTTGGCTTGTCAATGGTGGGACTGGCAAGGGAAGAAATGGTAAGTGTTCCTTTTCCTCCTCACCACCCACTAAGAGTGTGTTGTGTGATCATTTAAACGGCTCAGCAACTCCGAGGCCAAAAGACAGCAACAGCAGTAAAAGGTTTTCACTCATGTGCCAGTTTGCCAAATGATCACTCATATTTAAGTATCTATTTGGAGCAGAGGGAAGCGCTTCCTAAATCCACCTGTCCTCATTCTTCTTTAAAGAGATAACAATGTGAATGAAAGATTTCCAAATATATTAAATCTTCTTAAACGTGGGTGTGGTTGAAAGCAGAGCGGGCTGGGAAGGGGAGCACGGTGAGGAGGACAGGTTGAGTGAGCGCATGCGTTGGTGGGTGCAGGGGAGCCTACGTGGGGTGCCTCTTTTTCATTTTCTATGTTCAAGAAGAAAGTGAGAAGATGCATCCATATAGAAGTCCGCAGAAGTACCCCTCTTGCCTATCACATGTCACCTAGAAAAATGTCAAACCCACTAGGCTCTGTGATGGAGCCTCTGCTCGGTAAAATGCTATTTCTATCAGGACCATAGGAAATGGCATTTACAAAGCCACTAATGAATGAATCAAATTGCTCATTCTATTTATTTCTAAGGCTTCCTTCCACTTAAGACACCTGGGCCTTTAGTGAGGGTAAGGGAGATTAGTCACTCTTCCTGGGAACTTGGACTCTGCCTACAGTAAATGACTAGCCACTGGGGGGGCCCATGAGGAACCCTGCTTTCCTTGGTGGTGGGTAGAGCTACCTCATGGTATCCCAGACTCAGAAAATGTGCTCCATGCACTTGGATGACAGCATCTATCACACCCTTCTTAACATACACTCAACTGCCCCCCCCAAACTCTCAACCTCTGGATCATCCTACCTCTTTAACTGCCCCATAGAAAAGTGGCCAGCCTGGTTAATGCTGTCATACCTAAGGTCTTTGGGCTCCCTCAATACTGCAACTAATCTTTATGAGCTACACAAGTCAGTTGCCTTAGTTGAGTTCCTTGCAAAACAGGTAAACTGACTGCATGATCATTAACTTCCTTCCCTGCTACAGTTGTGAGAGAAACAAAAAAGCAATAAAATCCAACTCATATGCCCCTAAAGTCAGAAGTATCAATTTGATTTAAAAACTGGGTAGGAATGCCAAACCTGCTTTCCCTCCCCATTGGAAAAAAAAAAAAAAAAAAAAAATTGGAAGCTCTTCAAAGTGAAGTGAGAATGAAGCATGGAAATATATACCATAACACCTGGAAAGACAAATTTATTGTTGCCAATCTCCTTAAACATGAGAGGCAGGAGTGAAAGATGCAGCCCGTAATGGAACACCCCTTCCCTGAACACCTTTGCAAACTCATGTTTAGCAGTAAGCCACCCCATCCTGTGCAACGTAGCCAACTTGCCTCCTTTCAGCACAAATAAAATGTGTAGTCCGTTTTTTGTTTCCCCTTCGGTTTCTTCTTCCACCTCCCCTGGGTCATCTCAAACTCTCACCACCCTAAGTCTGGATGCCGTGCCAAGAATCTTGGCAATTGTGTAAACTGATACAAAAGGCAGAGCAAGCTCTCCTGTCACTTAGAAGGTCCTGACTCATAAAGGCCAGGAAATGTAGGGTCCAGAAGAGGAGAGAGATGCAAGCCACTCCTTCTTTGCCAGTGATAAACCTTCCCCATCTGCTTTATTTTCCTGTAGGCCAGGGGTCAGCAACCTCTCCAGCCCAGAGGGCCATCAGCAGCAGGGGCTAGAGGGGGATGGTGCTGAGCAATGTCAGAGGTGCCACAGCAAGCCAAGACACAAGCTGAGAGGAAGCAGAAAGCTGAGAAGAGACAAGGAGAACAGAAGAGAAAGAAAAAAGTTCTGGTGAAGGAGGAAAAGTCAGATTCTCCTCAAATCGCTTCTCTCTTCCCTGCTTTATTGGTTCCACCCATTTCAAATAACTTTAAAACAGGGCTGTGGGTAGAGCTCAGGGGTAGAGTGCTTGCCTAGCATTCATGAGGCCCTGGTTTCCATTCCCAGTACTGCAGAAAACAAATTTGGTAAAGCTTTATGCAAGCTGAAGTGTTTCTTGTTATTCTATTAGTGTCTGTGTCCTTACTATTGCCCGCATTAAATAAGTTACTATTGTTGAAACACTGTAAGGAATGCCAGGGACATTAGTAAATACTCAATAAATGTTAGCTATTTTATAATTGCTATAAATAACTGATTGAGAAACTTAAAAATACCATTCTTGCAATATTTTATTATTTGACCAGCTAATAACACTCAGGAGGGTTCATCTATTCCTTTGCATTGACTGGATCTTTGGTCATTGTGTAGACATAACTTCAGTCTCTCTACCACATTTGGTCTCTGCTTAAAATTTAAAAAAGAAGCAAGGTGTACAGGTCTCCACTCTACCATCCTCTTCACTTGCCATACTGAAACTATGGGCTCATTTTCCTTGATCTTAAGGGGAGAAACGGCCATGCAAAAGTAGAACAGCACACACACTATCAGTGGAGGTATTCGGCTCGAGGTGCCTGTACTACTTTTGGCTTGCAGCCACGGCCCATGCTGGTAGAGCTACAGTGATAAGAACGGTGGTTTTTTAAGCATCTCACTTAAGCAGTGACCTCCATGCTCAAAGGCACAGAAAAGAAGGGATCCCCTTATCAGAAGCATTTGTTAGTAAACATGCTAAACTGGCCACTAAAGTAAAAACTATATAGTGATCATGGGCTCCTATGTGGTGGTGAGTCTGCATGGGAGCGTACGCCTGTGAGAGCTTGGGCATGGAGCAGACAGGGCACCACCCACGTTCCTGAGTCTTCCTTCCAACCTTTCTGGAAAGAGCCTGGTTTTTAGCAAAGGAGGAATTTAGGCCCAGAATAGTCTAATAACTTGTCCAAAGTCACGTGAGAAGTGACCAAATTCCTGCCCAGGCCCCATGCTCCTTGCAGTGAAGCAGTCTTAAAATAGACACTGCAGATAAAGGAGAGGTGGCCTGGCTGGAAGTGGATATGATTCACAAAGGGAGAAATATCAAATGTTAATCATATTAAAGGAGGATTTAGATGATGCTAAATGGAGCAGCTTGTTGGGTATCTCTTGATGCCAGTGTCCCCTGTTTGTGTCATTTTGGTCCTTGTGCTGAGAGTAAGGGATTAAATTCCAACCAGGTAAGGTTTAAACAGCCCCACAAATCCTAATGTGCACTTTAAGGATTTGCTCCCTTGATTATGTTATATGGCAGAAATGCAGAAATCATCTCATGAATCTTGGTCAGATCTTTTATGAAGCTTGATATGTGCTGCCAAGTGAATATTTATGTCATAATATAATGTAAATAATTCACTAGCACACAGTAGAAGTCTCTTAGCTTAAGGTTTAGATCAATAGACTTATCAGAAAGGGAGGGGGAATAAAGCTCTTAATAAGATTTCTTTAAAATTTTTAGCCATAATCATGTTCTTCAGCTGTGGAAGAAGGGTGCTCGTGTTCTGTCAATAGAGTAAACCATCCCTCTGTTACAACTGAGACTTTAAAGAGAGAGATTTTAGAATAGTGGATCAATACTCCAAGAATCCCTAATTTTAATGTGTTCAGCAAAAGAAAAACTTCATTGACAACATGTTTGGCAAGAAATATATTGGCTTTGGACATCAAAGACACAGTGGTAGCTTGCAGTATAATCATTTAAACTTTCAAGGAAAAACTGTGATTTCCCCATTGCTAAGCTTGCATAGTTTTCTTTCCTTATCTCTCTCTTTCTTTTCTTCTCTCTTTCTTACTAGGCATTGAGTCCAAGGGTGTTTTATCACTGAGCTACATCCCCAGTCTTTTTTTATTTTAAAACAGGGTCTTGCTAAATGCTGAGGCTGGCCTTGAACTTGTGATCCTCCTTCCTCAGCCTCCCAAGTTGCTGAGATCACGGGTGTGTGCCATGTGCCCAGCATACCCCATTCTTTATAAGCAACCATAGCTGATTTACACTTCCCAGAACTAAGAAGAGCTGAAAAGGAATGGGCAAGCAGAGAGGGTACTGGTGATCAGTTCCCTTTATTAACAAGGCCAAATCGAGGTGTCCTCTTTGCTTTGAAATTAATAACATCCTGGACATTTCTGGGTACCTATCTATAATAGGAAAGCAAGAATATTAACATAAGGTTCCTTAAGAGCAGATGTGAAAAATTCCTGTCTTCAGAGTAGCACAGCATTTAGCCAAGATGATAGAAGAAATGGACCAATTTTGTCAAGCCACAGCCCATCCACTCTCCTAATTGAGGGTTCGACCTGCAGAACCCTTGTCACATTCCCATCTCCAACCATTGTCACTTCAGCCTGCAGGGCTCAGCAAAATGCCTTTGTGAGTACTGGGAGATTTGCTGGTGTTGTCTCATAGAGAGTCATCACGTGGTGGTGAACACTGTTTGCTGAGGCACCGCATTCGCCCATAAAGAAATGCCTTACTCATAGCTACATATCTTTCATTGTTGCAAGGGTATGGCTTCCTAGAATTGTCTACATTGCTTTGTTTGTATTCAGAATGTGCATGTCCTAGATACATCCAAGACTGTGTAGGAGCATATGAGCAAAGAGCAACATGTTTTTGAAGGTTCACACAGGCAGAATAAAACATATGAGCTGCTCCTCCCCAAACAACAGAAACAAATAAAAGCAAAAAAGGATGTTGATGGACCTCTTCTGATATGGATTTGGTAAATTCTCATACCAAGGCCTTCCTTAAGGAAATCAATTAAAGTTAGAAACCATGGAATTACTCCCCTGTTGACATTTCTAGACTTTTCCCGAAAACAACCTTTGTAGCTATCATTGCACAAAGCATGTGTCAGCTCAACTGGCATCCCAGAAGATTAATATGAAAAAGCTTATTGGAACAGGGGCCTCTTCTCTGGAAGAGGTATTTGCTCCTTGCTACTCTTTTCTTTGAACTGTTCAGTTCACTTTTCTGTGGCCAGGTAGGTCCTTTCTATAAGCTAAAGAGCCAGAGGATAGGAATGGAAATGGCAAAGGGGCAACTCCCCATGGTTCTGATGGGAAGCTCTGCATTGTGGCTCCGCCTGTCACTCTACTAGGGCATGGTCATGTAACAAACTAGTACCAAACAGATTTGGGAACATTTCTTTAAAAATATAAATAAGTAAATTTAAAAGGGAAAAGGAGATGACCAAAAAATATAGATTAGTTCCTACCTCAAAGTCATTTGCTTTATTGTAGTGCATGTTCAGAGCCCTGTACAGCTCACAGTCTCTGGTTATAGATAGCTCCTCCGTACTGGTGACCCCATCGTTGATGGCTTGACGTGCATACTTCTCCATCTGAATGTAGTAGAACTCACGGAAATTGCTAAACCACTTGATGAGCTGAGAGGTA